>OZ057417.1:23375836-24575836 GCA_964056705.1 Troilus luridus | reverse complement strand
TATATTTTTAATAATTTTGTCGTAGCCGATAATCGTGGATCATATTATAATTTCTATTTCAATATTTATTGTCTGTTTTAAGTATGCTTTCATAAATTAATTATTCAATACGGAGTAGAGCTTTTGGGGCTCCACTAAGCCATCGAATTCCTCTCCTATCCAATCCTTACAATCCAAAATCCTTCATAAAATCCTCAATGCTTTTGTTAAGAATCAAGTCATCCGTGATGACCTTAATGTCTCATTTGTTGCTGATTTGCCCCGAACCCGCTATCTATCCTTTCATAACAAACTTCATTTCCACTCAAACCCTCTAGTTTCAAACCTAGCTTCCTCTTCGATTCCCGATAATCCTCCGAGGCGTCTGAAAAGAAGATGGCCACGTGACCTTCTTAGTTGAACATGCGATTTGAGTACTACCAGTGGGTAGTTTCTCTACTTGTCATTATATCATGTCATTACGTATCACTCAGCCTATTTACTTGTTATATTATTGTAATATAGTTGTAAATATCAATAAATAAATAATTAAAAAAAAATTATTCAATATTCATTTATTTAATGAATATATTTTGAAAGGTTTCAGACAATTATAATAATTTTACAACAGACAATATTCTAATTATTTGAAAGTTATTTTTAACCATACAATAAAGCTAATTCAAGAATAATGGTTGATTTAAGATATTTAAAATAGATAAAGTTCTTTTTTTTAATTTAATTTTGAAACAGGTTATAACCAAAGAGATATAACTTATAAGTTCATTTATATAAATATACTGTTAATATTTATAAATATACGATTGAATAGAATTCGATCCTTGAGAGACTTAAGTCGTAGAACCTACGCAACCTGTGGCAATATTGCGTATTATCCTAATACGTAGTATTTTAATTCACAAGAAATATTATAGTTATTTTATTTCATCATTTATCGGTCTTTTATTTATTTATTTCCACTGGAGAGCAATAAATAATAGCGCTTGTTTAAATAACTAGTTTATATTTGCTCAGCATAGAATTAAAAAAAAAACAGTAATAAATACAGCAATTATTTCATCTCGATCATAAAATACAAATAAATATGGATTAGTGCGTAGTATCGTATTTCCAATCATACAAGCATTTTGAAATGCTTAATTTTCTAACACTATTTAGATGTTTTTATTTTATTAAGTACAATTGAAGAGCTGTATTTTTATTGCATTTAAAATACTTGATATAACTATAAAATTCATAATTCTAGTAATTAATGTATTTTATTTTGTTTCAGATCTCCGTCATGATCAGCTTCATCTTTAAACAACAGTATTCCGTAAGTAGACTTATCTGCGTATTTTCTTGATATTCTTGATGAATATTAATAAGTTAAAACGTTTTGATTGTAAAATTATCTAAACTTATTATGGTGGAATAGCTTAATTATTTTAATATTTTGAAAAAAATATTGTATGAACTAATTTTTTTTTTAGATTATTATATGAGTTAGTAAATAGTCCTTTAAAATAATTGCATTTACTTGTTTTCTAATGGTTTAACAACACAGGTTAGTCTATTGCTTTTGCCTTTTTTGTCCAAAATATATTTTAAGAAAACGGAATTTTATGATGCTTTAGACATAATTGTTATACGCTCATTTTCGCTTCAGTAAATGAAAAAAAAAATTGTTAATTGTTTATCAGAGAAAAAGTGTGGTAAATTGCAAGCATTTTTGGATTTGGACTTAATTAGGTATGCATATGTGTTAGTTTTCTGTCGTTTTTAGATGTAGATTGCTTAAAAAATATAGTACATTAAATAAATAAAAATATATATATTTTTTTTTTTTGGTCGATTTTAATAATAAAATGATTTTTTTCACGTATACAAAAATAGTCCTAGGCTATTAAATATCGATGTTTTAAATTTAAAAAAATTGAAATGCAGGTAACAATTGTAATATAAAAATTGTAACAAACTAAAAGTAAATAAAATTAGAAATGATTCATTGTTGAAGCAAAGCTAGGAAGTTTTTATGTTCTATTTTTGTATTAGGTTTCCACCTTGTTTACATCTGTGTTTCACTAACAGGTGTAACCGTCGGCTATTGAGAACACTTAAATCAGTTTTCACTGGGGTTTTTTTGAAATTTTTTTAAAAATTTTCGAAAAATTTTAAAGTCGGTTCTCTTTTTTTTTCATTAATAAGTGCGAATAAAAATTAATTTTGAGAATAAATACCGTACTGTTGTTTGTGCCGTTGTAAACACTTGACAGAGTAATCCTAGAAAAATATTTAAGAATGGAAATATGAATCGAGATACTACAAATGACTATGTTACTGTACATTTTTAAGAACACACGAAGAATCTTGGGTTCATTACATAGTAGAGACTGTACCGTTCGAAGTCAACAGTAGTGCAGGAAGGTGATTTGTTTCAAATCACACTAGCCCCCCCTCCAATGGAGGTTAACTGGTTTATTGAGGCTGAGTGAGCCCCATGAGGGTTTGGAGATACCACTAGGCCTATGCATACCTGTTTAAAGATTTAATAATTTACCTGTCAGCCAGATCGGAACCCAAAATCGCTCTACAGAAACTCAGCGCTGTACCACACTTACCTATACCGCTCGTATATATATATAGTACAAAAATTTCTGTACTCGCTTCGGCGGTACATATACTAAAATTGGAACGATACAGAGAAGATTAGCATGCCCCCTGCGAAAAATCTTGAAGCGTTCCACATTTTTACGGAGCGGAGTGCCTCAGTGGTAGAACACTGAGTTGCCATGCCGGTAATCCTTGTTCAAATCCGGCTGCAGGCAGTTACTTTTATTTAGTCTGTTTGCAGCAGGAGATGGACATATGGGATCTAGGACCCTCCTTGGGCTCACCCAGCCTCTATAAAATAGGGTACCCTAAATAAGGGGGAAAATCTGGCGTTTGAGCGTGACCTATAAGACAAGTCACCTCCTTGCAGAACAGTTGTCCATGAAACAGTACAGTCTCTACCAATGTACTGAACCCCAGACCCGTTCACGGTTAATAATTAAAACTAATACCAGAACTTGTAAAACAATTTATAACTGATCATGTACAACATATATTTTCATCTCATTAAACATCTGGGGGTTAGGTTTCAGTCTGTTTGGCTGTTGACGTGGGATGTGGTAAATTTGATACTTTCATTATTTGGATTTTTTTGTGTATGTTCTGTTAGAATTACCAAAACGTTGAATGGTCAGTTATTTTCGAGAAGTTCTTTTTATCTTTTAATTGGCATAGTAGTATTTACTAATACTATTAATTTTGTTATTTACTATAGATCCTATTTATTACATAATTATTTATTTAATAGAGATATTATGATATCCAAACTTTAATTATTTCAATAAATGTAGATCATAAACATTGACCTACATATAAGTATTATTTAGAAGTAAATTTCAATTATTTACGAAATTTGGATCTATACTCGGGTAGAGTGTTTACAAATTTACATCGCCTGTTTTCCTATATTTAAATATTGACCTGTGACAGCCGTGGTTTTTTTTTTGAACAGTTGTTTTTCCTCACTATTTGTTCTCTCGTAACATTGTATAAAATTTAGCCTGTATACAAAGAAGAAAAAAACTAAAAAAATAAACAGTTACCTATTTTCGAAAATGCCATAATTAATATATGTCAGTTTCATTATTTTTCCTCGTGGTGGGTTTCGACTATATGCGCAGTGGTTCAGTTGAAATTAGTTTCCTTGTTTTGGACGTTGCAATGTTGTGTAGTAACGAATTAACAACCTACACTGTTGTAACCTTCTGGTTTTGCCATACTGTACGATTCAACTAAATCGTATGAATACACGTTGGTATAGATCTGACATTATACTACTAATTATGTGCTAAAAAATGTATTCGATATTGGTCGTGTTGATATTTTTAAAATTTATATTTATATATATTTTAAAATATTTATAATATCGTTTTATCTATTTGATTTCTGTTCGAGATATCGAATAGATAAGTCGATATTTTTTAAAGTAGATGACTGAGGGGACATCAATAGAAATCGTACCAATTATTTTAGTGATTTGTTTACATTAATTTAATTTAAAAGTTAAGAGTAAAATTTTTGACTAGAAGTAATGAGATTAAATACGTGTATAGGTGTCAAAAATAACCATACTTTTCAATATTAATTATATCTAACGTTTTAAATTATACCGGATTAGTAACATAGAAATAAAATATGATTACCTTTTAAATTTTGAAAACTAGAAAGTGTTGCTTTGCATCATTATATGTTATAAGTTAAGTATTGAATTCTTAAGAAAAGGAACTGAATATTTTAGAGATACCAAGTATAACCAAAACCCTTAAAGGGAATAAAAATCAAAATTTGAAACGGAATTAAATACGATTTAAGCAATACTAACTAGCAGCTAAGAATATTTTTCCCTATATTTTTTTCTGAATTGCGAAATGTATATATTTTTTTTAAAGGGAGAGATTTATAAATGCGATTGAAACCATATGATTTAAATATTGGAACCATAACAATATACATGTGGTAGACAACATATTTTTATTTTTGTAGACATATGTCGATCTTGAATAAGCAGGAAATCCCCCTTCTGGAACACTCTAGCCTATATAAAGTGGGTACCTTTATTTGGGGAGAAAAACCTGGCGGTTGAGTGTCAACACCTTGCATGACCGTTGGCTTAGGAACGGCACATTTTTTAGTATATGCTGTAGTAGACCCATCGTGTTTTGCAGTGGTGCAGATTTTTCCTTTTCTTTTCTCGAGGATGAGATTTTGAAATATTTTATTAATAATCTTAAGAAAAAAAGGTATTTTTTTTTGTGGAATTTAACTGTTAAAATACGTTATTATTTTTAATTGATTTAATTTTTCATGTAATGAGGGGATACTTAAAGGCGTACCAAGTTTACAACTTATTTGCGTTTTTCATCAGTTTTATAAGATTTATTTATACATTTTTTACGACCCATGGGATCTAGGACCCTCCTGGGGTTCACCCAGCCTCTATAAAATATTATAAAAATAAGTTACCCAAAATAAGGGGGGGGGATCTGGCGGTCGAGCGTGACCTAGGACAAGTCACCTCCTTGCAGAACCGTTGTCCATGAAACAGTACAGTCTCTACCATGTACTGAACCCCAGACCCTTCATGGGTTGTAGTGGTACAGGTTTTTTTTACGACCCAACATTTATTAAGATTTTTTTTCACACCTTATATGTAAAATAAAATATGTGTAATATCACCAAGAACTTTTTTATATAATAGAGATAAGTTCTAAAAAACGATGTAAAATTACTGGACTATTAAATCTTCAGAATTTGTCATAAAAACGGGCTAAACTATTATCCAGTCCGTATAAAATCTTAATTTATTAAATTATTTAGACGTTTTGACAATTGATGTCATTTTCAATCATTATAATAAGTATTATAAATAAATCAATTAACATCATATACAACTTAAAAAAGTTATAAGTATAAAATCTGTAAAAAAATAAACAATTACAACAAGAAAAATACATAATTCTAAAAAATATGTCCAAATAATTAGCAAAATTAAGCATAGATACCTCATAAAATGCATTTTTAATATCTAATTTTTTTTATTTCCTTGGGGATCAGATATCCTCCATGGTCGACTTTTAATGTAAAAATGATAATTCACTAATGAACAAATTTGTACATCTGACCATGGAAGTAGGTTAACTTCCAGGACTTTATTGTAAAATTGATTTTAAATCCTTTTTGACCTCAAGGTATCTATACTTATTGTTATTGATTATTTTTGACAAATTTTTATGGTTGTAAATTAGTGTACTTTATAAATTTTTGCAGTGATGTTTTTACTTATGAATTTTAAATGATGTGACGAAGAACAAGAATTGAAAATGACAAATTAATTTGTCGAAACGTATTTTTTAATCCTTCGTTAATGTTTTAACAAGATTTATCTGACTGGAATAAAGGTTTTTTGTTCATTAGTGAATTATATGATTTCAAAAGATAGTCCAGTATATAAGAAAAAAGCTTATAAAGAAAATGATATATAAAAATGATTTAAACTTTGATCTGTGAAGTAAAAGGTGAGTTGTAGTATATAATTATGTAATTTATATTTTACTGTTATTTAAATTCTTTATGTATTAAATTATTTTGAATATATAAAGCAACACAAAGCAATTCTTAAATTTTTTAAATTTAATCAGTTTAACCAAAATATGATATTTTTCAAAGAATTATATGGAAAACAGATAAGATATCAGAAAACTATTGGTAGGTTATTGTGTCAGGTTATAATTATTCTTACTGCCTTTGTTTTTAAAGTTGAACTATCTTATATATTGTTGTTGTTTTTTTAATTTAAAAAAATAGATGAATATAGTTTGGTTATTTCTCGTGCTTCTTTTTTAATATTTACTACATTATCTATTTTATCATTTATGTATAGTGCTTCCAAATTTGTTTTTTAATTGTTATTTTCTCTATGTTCTTTTCTTTTTGACTATTTATTATTTTTTAAATTAAGTTTCTAGTTTAGTGCGCTAATTTAATTTCAGAAATATCATAGTTTTTAAAAGATTGCCCATATTTGTTCGTATAGGCCTTTAATATAGGTTAAACTTTTATATTTGTATATGATGTTAATTGATGCAGGACACTTATTATAATGATTGGAAATGACATCAATTGTCGAAACGTCTTAATAAATTAAGGTTTTATACGGGCTGGATAATGGTTTTTCCCGTTTATATGAAAAATTCTAGACATAAATTTTGAATTAGATTTTACCATTGTTTATATGGTAAGCATACTTAAACGATGCGCACTGCATTGTAGGAACAGCAGTGACTGATGCCCAGGAGTGAGCAGTGCACTACCTGCTTTTGTACGGAGATAGTTCGTGCATTCTCTCATTGGATGCAGCACTATCGTAAATATGCTGTATAAAACCGTCTTGGATTTGGAGTTCTTTATATATATTTATTTTGTTTTAATTTTAACTACTTTAATTTATTTAAGGATTCTATGAGTGGAATGATAAAAGATGTGTAAGTATCAAATATTTTTCATACCGGGTTCGCATAAAAATAATCTTGGGAATACAAAGTTTGGTGTCTCAGTTACGATCCGTTCCGATTTACAACTGTGAAATGTCATATTACATGGCCACTAAAAACTATTTATATAATAGAGAGCTAACCATTTGTGTAGAATTATTTTCATTCGCTATGAACGTGACGGCCATAATAGAATAAATCAAACGAATGAGTTGAATGACGCAACAGGAAACTCGCT
The DNA here is from genome assembly GCA_964056705.1 of Troilus luridus. NCBI lineage: Eukaryota > Metazoa > Arthropoda > Insecta > Hemiptera > Pentatomidae > Troilus > Troilus luridus. The sequence goes on along the minus strand of OZ057417.1, from coordinate 24,568,516 downwards.
ACTGATAAAAATTTTCTCTCAATTCAATCTTTCATATTCGAATGCAACGAAGGGAGCATTTTTACTTCCGCGTACGAAGGACTGTGTACGTTGTACCATTGTGGGTTCGTTCGTGCGTTCATAACTCGCGTAACTCAATTTGGTTTTGGTGTACCATGTGCTTGTGTCACTATGTGTGTACCGGATGTGATATTACTAGTCATATAATAATAGATTTCCTTAAATAAAAATACAAATATAAATGATATAAACATTCAATAAAGTAAATGTTAATACAAATTACATGCTAGACTTTCACTGTAATTGGAAAAGCGAACAGTATGGCTAAGGGATAGTAAACTATTATGAAGTCATTGATGATGATCAATAGATTTTGATAACAAAAAATAAATCTATCTAATTATTTTTAAATTGAATTTTTAAAGTCTTTCATGTTCATGTAGAAGGCACTAAAGCCCGTACCTCTGCTTAAGAAAGATCTTGAATTCGGTAAATGGTAGAGGCTGTTCTGTTTGTTGGACAATGGTTGTGTAAGGAGGCGATTTGTTCTAGATCACGCACAACCTCGTAGTTTTTCCCCCAAGGAGGGTCTATAGATTACTCAGGATCCATCCGTGTCTGTTAACAGAATAAATAATATATCTGCCACAGCTGTACATGAATCCGGAACTTCGAGCATAGCAGTCCAGCGCTTTACGCTTTGAGCTAACCTAACCCGCTCCCTAAATATTGAAAATAAAGAGTAAATATAAATTCAAATAACATACTACATTTTCACATAAATTGGGATATCGAAGAAACAGCTACATATATTTATATATATATAACTTCTTTCTTCTTCTTTGCCTATAGTCCTTCTTCTTCTGCTTCTCAACCATAGTAACTTTGTTATATCCAATTGTAACTGATACTACTTGATAAATATATTACATGTACCAATTAACAAATGAGCGTTGGGTTTTATTAATTAGAAAAAATAGTCAGCAGCTATAAGGAAAATACTGTGGACAAATAAATAAGATGTATATCTTGTGTAACCAGAAAGTGGTAAAAGGATTAGAATATGTATGGAAATAAAGCGGCTGTAATTTCCTTACACCTTCCTCAGGGAATACTAGGCGGTTGTGTGTGATCTCGGTAAAATTGCCTCCCTGCACAAACGTTAGCTTAGAAAAACACAGTCTCAACTATGTACTGAACTCCTTTTTTGTTCAAAATGAGTTTCGTGTTCTTAAGGTAGCGAAATAGAGTTATTCTCGCTTTGCATAAGTTGGTAAGCCAGGCTTTGGCCTGAAACGGAGTTATTGGTTATTACAACTAAATTTCAAACCAAAATCTACAAGAATGACACGATTCCGCTTCCCACAATACAAATATTTGTTTCTGGACAAAATTCGACTTAATTATTTATTCATCAGGGTTGTAGACATACATATAAGTGGTCCTTCTTCCATAATGTTTATGCTATGTTAACATTAAATACTTATTTATACCCACTTCTTCTGTCGGGTTAACGACCATTTTTTTGACCTATAACTCTTGAGAAGCAGGCCTAGCATCTGCTATCACTCCATGCTGCTTTCCGTCTTTCAAATTAGATACAGGGCATTTATAATAAGTTCCTTGGGGATCCGTCATGACTTTCCCAACGAACTCTTCTAAGTTCAACAAATTTCCGTAAATCAATGCTTTGGCCTACCCCAAAGCATGAGAATGTGTATCTTATACCGGATATAAAATTTATTAACCATCATTAACTGTAAATTAGTAATGCTTCTATCCCCAATAGTAAGTTAGCAAGCGGAGGTGGATCATATAGGATCCAGGACCCTCCTGGGGCTCAACCAGCCTCTTTAAACTGGATACCCAAAATTAGAGGGAAAACTGGTGGTTGAGCGTGACCCAGGACAAGTCACCTCCCAGCATGTCCTGAACTCCAGACCCGTTTACGGATTGTAGTGGTACAGTTTTTTTCTTTTTTTCTACCCCCATTATACTTTCCGTTTATTTAACAATATATATATATATTGTATATATATATATATATATATATATATATATATATATATATATATATATAATAGTAATAATAATAATAATGTCTTTATTTATTCTGGGACAAGTCCCTTTAGAATAACACTAACAGGTATTGCAAGCTATTATGCCTTAGGGTATAAAAATAATTACAATTAATTAATTATCACAAATAACTTAGTAAGTGAGAAAGAGTAAAAAAAAATAAAAAATGCAAATTACCTCCAATAACAATATTTTAAAAACAGATTAGAAGAAGAGAAAGAAAAAAGTTAACAATGATTATATCGGAGAAATAATTAATGCTTACATATATAACACTATCACTGATTTACACTTATTTCTTTCATTTCTCCTTCTATTAAAATGTCTAACTAGATGATACAATACATATGTACGTGGTTTGTATCCCACGCACTAATATATATACGTACATAATCACAAATTCAAGAGTACATTAAAAAACATCATTCATTCATCGAATGAGAAAATTTTATCTCAAAACTGATCATACTATTTCCGATTTTTTTGGAATTGTAGGGATATTAGGTGATGGAATATATGAGATTTGAAGGTTGGAAGATTATTGGAGCGACGAATGGAAGAAGGTATAGAGTACCGAAGGGAGGAGGATCGGATAAGGAAAGCTCTGCCAAAAGCTGCTGTTCGGTGGGAGGCTGTATATAGGTCTGAGAGCCGAGAACGGGTGTTACGGGAGAGGACTTTGGTTTTGAATTGGAGATCGAAAATGTATGATGGTCGGCGGGATTGGACAACTTGGTTAAGAAAGGATGCTTGGAAGTACTTACGACGATAGGAAAGGTAAAGCCACCCCAAGTCTTCGTAATATCGGGTGATCGGGGTACCTCTCGGGAACCCAAAGATGAATCGAACGAAGCAATTAAGCGACCGTTTTAATAACATATATATATATATATATAAATATTTTTACGGAGAAGCTGACACATTCTGAAAACTATAAAGGTAGTGAGGAACCGGGGTAGCTCGGTGGCAACCGCTGAGTTTCTGTGCCGAAGTGGGTTCAAAGCCGGCTGTGGCAGCTAATATTTTAATCTGTTAACATCCGGAGATGGGCCCTGTAGGTAGGATCTGGGGCTCACCTAGTGTCCATAAAATACCTTTCATTGAGGGTAAACCTCGCAGTTAGTCGGGATAAATCACCTAAACAGTACAGTCTCTACCTCGTACTGAATAGAACAAGCATCTTCTACAGTTAAACTAAAAAGTATTTTTTTTAATTTATTCGTAAATATTTTTTACGTAGAGAACAAAACATTCTTACAAATGTATAGGTAGTTGGTACATGTTCTTTCCTATTCTCGTCCAGTAAATAATTTAACTGTTTTGTTCATACTTAAACGGTTTCTTATAAGCTGTTTGCTTTTAGTTTTTCTATCATATCCAAAAAAAAAAAAAGATACAGACTTTAAATATACAATATAGGACGCAGTATTTATCTTTCTGATAGAGCTTCCCCGAATCCAGAATGTTTTCCTTATGATGCCTAGTTTGGTATTTCTTGGTAACTTGTGAAATATCCATGTTGATAACCGTATGCAGTAAATTGCTAGGATGTTGATAATAGTATGACTATCTGTAATATATTTTCGGCGTTGCCTAGCAATAATTAAATTTGTATTGTTTTATTTAAAAGACTCGGCCTACTGAATTCCTAGGCTACACCTACATTGGATCCGATTCGGTGCGACGTGATTCTATCACATACGATGCTGGGGTGTATACATTATACATATTTTACTATACATTATAGGAAAATATAAATGTATAAAAAATAATTAATAAATAATCTTAATTTTATAAATTTAAAGAACCAAATGTTATAACTCTATATATATTTCAGTCATATGGTTTGCTAGCGACGTCTCATCGTATCACACCGGATCCAATGTAGGTGTAGCCCTACTTGTACAGACGTCTCATTACATTTTTTAAATTCTCTAAACGAATTAGCGTATTGTGTTTTATCGATCATACTGCATTTTTTTTTAAATTGTTCACCCATCGTGTATAAAATATTATAGTTACCATAAGTCCAGGAATAAATTGAATTAATAAATAATTTTAATATATAAATCCTGCCCTCCAATCTCTTTTGATTCCACATCACATCCACTTCCAGACAGAGCCTGGTATCTTGACATCCTCGTAGACAAAAGACTAACTTGGAACTCACATGCTATACGCGAGTGACAAGATAAAAGCTAGACCGGCTGTACGGTCGACTGAACAGAACATCTAAAGTGGCAATAAACCATTATTTTACGAGACAATTCTAAAACCTATTTGAACCAACGGGTCTGAATTGTGGGAATCATTTTAACTTTCTACCAACACATCGAGTTGTCAATGTACCATTTTACTTCACAAACAAGACCAAGACTGTACCGCATGTCTTCATTATCTCGCGTGTTTTGTTCTCATGTTCTAGTTCTTAACTCAAGAACTGAACTTATCATCATAATCTCTCAGTTAGTCTCCAATGATTTGCTATAGAAGTGACGCGATTGTAGATGCGCTGGGATTTCGTGGATCTCTGTTTCCCCATTCATATGAATTGTTCAATTTGTATTTTAAAAAATTGTTTTAAACTCAATTTAACTGTTTATTTTATACAATCATTTTCATTCGTAATAATTAAAATCTTTATTTTTGTTTGTAATTTAAAAAAAAAAATTTACCACTACAACCCGTGAAGAGGTCTAGGTTGAGACAGTACTGTTTCAAGGACAGCGGTCGTGAAGGGTTGTGATTTGTCCAAGATCACGCTCAACCATCAGATGTTTGAGTACCCACTTTACAGAGGCTGGGTGAGCCCCAGGAGGGTCATAGATTATATAATATCCACCTCCGGTTGCTAACAGATTAAATAAAAGCCTCGCCTGCAGCGGGATTTGAACCAGGATTTTCGGCATGGCTACTCAGTGCTCTACCACTGAGCCACTACGCTCCCCAAATGTTTATTTTTAATTCCCCTATATTTAATTATTAATGATTAGCTGGGATACCCGGCTTCGCTCGGGGAGTTGATATGAGATTGTTGGTATTTGGAATAAAAGAATAAACTTTAAAATAAATGAGATATAATTTTTTTATTGAAAATATATTCTAACTACAATACTTGTTTATAAAAAACATTTTTAATTTTGTTATCCATACCATACATGTAAATTTTTTTCGAATTTCCTATTCGAGAGCAAGCAAGCTCTGTACAGTTGACCGTGAGAAAACCTTTGAGTCTTTGAGGTTGATGCCGCAATATTTTAAAGTTTCTCCTTGCGCTTTGTTAATTGTAAAACTATAGGCTAATTTGATAGGAATTGCCAGTCTTTTAAATTGAAATGGCAATTTAGTAGAGATCAGTGGTATTCTGTGAGTCCTTTGTCCTTCCCAGTCATAAGTTTGGCTTCGATGATGTTATTCGATAGGTGTTGTTCCATGATGTAGTATGATGGGAGATCAAATTTTCAGTCGAAGGCAATGTAATGGCATTCCTGGTACTTGCAAAGATATTATAAATTCTGTAGGGAAGTTGAAACTTTCTTCAACTTTTGCCATCTTGCCGATCTATTAACATTCCAGAATGTTCTGGAACGTCCGAACCCGCGACGGATCTTGCTTTATATACCCCTATCAGTTGGTAGCTCCACTCATACAAAAAAGTCTGAAAAGCCACAGTGTTCCAGGATATTCCACAACATTCGAGAGTGTTCTGGAACGTTACCCAATGATCTGGGATATTCCCGAACATTCCACAACATTCGAGGGTGTTCGTTCTGGAGGGCAATACTAAGCGTAGGTGGGAGGATTGCATTAAAAGTTTAAATGGTAGATGGAGGATTGTAAGTAGCCATTAGTGGTGGTTATAAGCTTTCATCAGTATTATTATGATTATCATTTCATGTGTTATTATACACCACGATTTTAGAATAGTTAAATAATTATTACTGTTTTTTTTATTTATATTTTTGTTAGCTCCTTTCTATCCATGGCTCAGATATCAAAATTACCAGATAAAAAAATTACCGTGACCTTATAATGATCATTGCCAAGAAAGTGTAATGCTTTAAAGTTAATCCTTTTTTATTATTTAAGAATTGAGGTGTTAACATGAAAAAAAAATCATTTTTAATTTTTTTTCATAGAAAAAGTAGTAATAATTCATGCCAATAGGATAGATAATGGAGTGAGTCAAAACTGAGAATGATTTTGTTTCTGTGAACGCTGTTAAATACTATTTTTTTGTAGTATATCGTTGTAATATAAAAGTAATATCACATATCGTTGTAAAACACTTTTTTTCTTTTCCTGTAAATTGATTTCCTGCCTTTTCCATGTCAACACCTTAAAAGTAGGAACTTATTGCCTTAAAGTGATGATACATCGCTCCTTCAAAAGAACAACGCATATAACTAAAAAATTGGAACTTTGAATTAACCCTTCAATAGCAATTGTAATGGTTGAAGCTTTTTAATTCAGGAACCGCATATCTGATGTTCCATTTCCAACATTTTATTTTTTATTTTTAAAGTTTTATGGGGATAATGCCATAAATTAAAATAATAAAAAAATTAATGTTTTATAAAATAATTTCAATACCATCAGTACAATACGAATGCTTTGCTTTAGCAGTACCTGATATGACGTTCTTTTGAAGGAGCGATATATATTTATAATGTTCGAAAGGAAAATAAAATTATATGCAAAAATTATTTTCAACTATTATTCAAATACAGTATAAATATTAAATATAATTACCCGTGTTATATGTATCTAGTTGATAAATAGTTAATGTAGTCTATTTAATACAATCACTATTGTGTAAATTTTTTTTTTTTTGTAGTGATTGGATTTTTATTTGTATTTGTAATTAGACTATATTTAATTATTAATGATTAGTCATTTATGGTGAGCTATATTAACTAAGCTAAGTAGGTTTGGGTTAAAATTTAAATGGTAGATGGAGGATTGTAAATAGTGATTATTATATTATATGTATCTAGTTCATAGATAGTTAACGTAGTGGTTCTTACAAGGACTATTGCTAATTCCTACTTAAGAGTTATTTTATTGAGTTGGTTATTTCTTGGGCTAGGATGAGTACTTCATTGTAAGATTATGTATTATGTACTTTTGATTGGACGATGCAGAAAAAAGAAGGCTCCTGATTGGCTGATACGACTGGCGCTACTGGGTGACTTTTGACTGCTTTGATCCAGTCAGGTACCTCAAGTAGCGCGCGTCGTGTCTGCCTACACAACTTCAACTAACGTTTTTCTTCGCCATTTAATGTTACTTCAATTTCTTCGATACTTTATGGTACTTCATCTTGTTACTTGCCCCATGTTGATTGTACTTCATCAGGTGCTTTGGTCGGTCTGGATCCCAGGCATCTGTTGGAGTACAGCTCATGTGAGGGCAGGAGGTCTCCTTCAAGAACTCTAGAATGGTTATTATTAGTTTAGAGATAATTTAATTATTTTTTATTGATATTTATTGTTTCATGCATGTCATTGAAGTATTACTGTATTTGTTTATCCTCAAAATTGTATCCTATGTAGAAAATACTGTAAGGTAATGTAAATATGTTAGTATAGAAGAGCATAAGCTCTAAAAAGACATAAATACTTGTTAAGACATGAATAGAAATTATCGACAGGTATTTTTGTTTCAGTTTTTGTTTAGAGAGTTAAAGTTTTTTGGTTTTTTTTTGGAAATTTAGCACTCATGTCTAAACAAATATTTTAACTCATAGAAAATACAGAAAAATAGAATACATTATAAATATTTGCTATGCTTATTTATTTTTGTTATTTACTTTGTTCATGATTACAATAACATGATTTTTTCTGTTAATTTTTATTGGGAAGCGGTGTCAGTTTCCAAGTTTTTTTTTTAATATTCATTAATAGGTACGTATTTATAATATATACTACAAATGGACGGTTTGATTCATAAAGATTATAAAAATGTATTTATATTTTAAATTCTATAATTTTATGAATAATATGAAAAGTGTGATCCAGGACAAATCACCTCCCTCCACAACTGTTGTCCAAGAAACAGAACAGTCTCTACCAACACTCTTCATGATGCAGTACATGAATTCAAGATAAAGGGCTTTAAGGGAAATACTTAAAGAATATTTTATCAATACAATTTGTTGGATTATTTTTTGGTACATTACATACTGGTTCAATATATCTCAGGAATTTTAAAATAAAGAATTACAGATTTAAACACCTATAAGCTTGAATATATTTGGATTTTTATAGAACACTTTACCCATTTATGTAACAATATATTTCAAATTATATGCCAGTGATAAGAGAGAGGAATTTGAACCATTTTACACCCACGCCTGCCCTGAGAGGAAAATGGAAAATTCCTCAAATATTTTTAGGAAAGCTTTCATTTTATGGAATTAACTTTGGCTGTATGAGTTCATTGTTTATCGAAAAACCTTTTTTGACATTAGACCTGTTTTTAATTGACTTCAATACATATATACGCACCCTCAATACCTATACACATATACATGCACCCTCATAAATGTCGATCCAATAAAGTTTCTTGTACATTTTTATTTTTTCTTATGAATTACATGCTGATATTTCCTGTTTATAGGGATAAAAGTAGTTAAGGACTTTTTTTTACAAAATTTACAAATCACAGCCATTTTTCTACATTCCATTCTCTCTGAAATACTAGACAATAGCTAAATAAAGTATCGCATATACGCATATGCAAAACAATTACATCTCACATCAACAGTCTCAAAAAACTCATGAATCGGAGACAGCTAACTCATACAGAAACAACTTGGTGAAATAATAATAATGATAGAACATATTTAAAAACTACAATTTAAAATAATAATACTAATCAGTTAGATATACAATTACTTGGTCTTTTGATATTAGTGTCGTATATTCGTCTTCAAATAGAAATTCTAATTTACAAAATTTAGTTTATCAAAACAAAATATAATATAAACGCTACAATACCTGAAAGGTCCTGGATTCAGTACGCGTTAGAGAGTGTACTGTTCCAAGAAGGGGTGCGATGGGAGGCGATTTGCCCTAGATCACCCTCGACAGCCATGTTTTTCCCGATTAAGAGTACCCACTTTATAGAAGCAGTGTGAGCCTTAAAAATATTCTAAGAGGAGAGTTCGCAGATCCCAAAGGGCCCACCCTTGGCTGTTAACAGATTAAATAAATAATCTGCCACAGCCGTATTTGAACCCGAGAGTTTCGGTAACTTTGCACTCTATCCGGGAGCTACTCTCAATACATTAATTAAAATAGGAAAATAATAAAAAAAAAATTAAAAAAAAAATCATAAATCATAAATTTTTCCAAGCTTAAGCTTCACAAACCAAAATAAAATTTTACTAATTGTATTCACAAAATATAAAAATAAGCATAAAATGATAAATATTCTTAAGTTGGAAGTGTATTATTTATTAAAATTCGAAGCATCAATCTAAAGGCTTGTTTGATATCAACTTGATTCTCAAGTCTTCTTCAACATCGAGTGCTTTTTCCTTTACTGCTTTAACCATCTCAATTTATTATTTTTATTTATTAATTTCTGATGTTTATTAATATTTAATTCGCTACATCTTATTTTATTTTTTATTTTTTCTTTGAGCTTGTTAAATAAAAATTGTGCCTCATTTTTGTTCGCGAACTACAGGGAAAGTCACCTCCTGGGAACCCTACATTAGGGATTATTTTGCAACTCCATTAGCAAGCTAACCACGGGTTTATAGCTGATGTTGACCCAAAGTATAGCCGTTAGTGCTCATCCTTTATTCTCTAGACAAAGCTAAAGGAAAAGAAGTGTGAGAATTCGAGGCCAATGAACGGACGCAACTGAGAAAAAAGATGTAGCAAGATATACACCTTGATGTTTTCAGTAGTCACTACAATGCTACAGGTCTACTATTTCAGTTAGCGTATGGATTTTATTCCAATAGCTTCAAGTAGTCACAAGTTTCAACTTTTCGTGCGTTTCTTTTTTAATATTCTTGAAAATAATAATAGTTGTATTACTGACTGTGTATTGAAACTATCATAGACTGTATATATATATATATTAAAGAACCTACTTACACATACTGTTTAGATTTTATTATCATATATACTTCCAAGTGTTCGTTGAAACGTTCGTTTCTTGATGAAATGCTTACCGAAATATATTCATTTTCCATAATTACACTTTTTTTTCCATTCTAAAACTCAAGATTGTTTTTACTTTCGAGAATATTAAAAAGGAAACGAATGATACATTTTTTTATTACTTATTTTCTATTGTTTCTTTATTAATAATAATAATAACCTGCCCCACTACAACCAACAAAGGGTCTAGGGTTCAATACATGGTAGAAACTGCACTGTTTCATGGACAATGGTTGTGCAGGGAGGCGATTTGTCCAAGATAATGCTCAACCACCAGATTTTCCCTTGTTGTATTTTGGGATACTCACAGATTTTGGGTACCCACATTATAGAGGCTGGGTGAGCCCCAGGAGGGTCCTAGATCCCAGAGGATCCATCTCCGGCTGCTAACAGACTAAATAAAAGTCTTGCCAGCAGTGGGATTTGAACCTAGGACCTTCGGCATGGACCTCCGCTCAGTTAGCATATAGCTCATTTTATTGCAATTAGCATTTTAAATGAATATCATTCAACCACAAATAATAAATTTTTAATTATTTTAAAATATTACTTTGCCATAGCAAGACTGTGATATTTAACGAATACCTCACATCGCACAGGCTTTGGACCTCAATTTTACGTCCCATCCGGAGGACTTCAGAACCAAGTAGGTCTTACTCTCTTTAAAAAACCCTAAGGCGACTTTGAGAACCCGCGAACGTGGGCTTAGTAGGTTGTTATACTTAACACTACACCACTAATGACTCATTATCCATTATGTTTTTGTTGATACCAACGTGTAGAATAGATTTTTTATAGGTATAGTTTAAGGGAAAGAATGTGTGAACTAAAGTTCAGTGAACTGATCTGAGAAAAAAACGGAGATAGAAGAAGAAATATACCCGACTATTTTTGGCAATGACTATTATCTTATACGCCTACGATTTTAGTAAGCAACGGGCTAAAAATATTGAGTTAATTTTTTTTAATAATGAATATCACCATAATTAATTTTATATTTTTTAAATGTTTAAAACATGTTATATTGCATATAAACACTGTATGTATAAAAACAAGATATAAGTAGGTATATTTCCTTCATAAATCCCAATATAATTTTCTTCATTTAGCTTTGATTGACTATTCAGCAATGTCATCGTGTGGCGGATGTAGTCTCCTCTGCATTAGAACGTGGATCATATTGTTCAGGCGTATTTCTTGACGTGGAACAGGCTTTTGATCGAGTCTGGCATCCGGGATTGCTCTACAAACTCCCTAAAAACGCTCTAATCTTCCCATTAATTACAAAAGACTCATCTACATGACAATTATACGACCTATTTGGACTTACGGAGTAGAGCTTTGGGGCTCCACTAAGCCATCGAATTCCTTTAGGATCCAATCCCTACAATCCAAAATCCTTCGTAAAATCCTCAATGCTCCTTATTTTGTTAAGAATAATGACCTTAATGTCCTATTTGTTGCTGATTTGGCCCGAGCCCGGTATCTATCCTTTCATAACAAACATCATTTCCACTCAAACCCTCTAGTTTCAACCCCAGCTTCTCTTCAATTCCCGATAATCTGGCCACGTGACCTTCTTAGTTTAACTTTTGATTTGAATAGTACCAGTGGGTACATTATTGCACTAATAATATTGCATAATAATTATTATGAGTATTTGGTATTGTTTTGAGATAAATATATTTTTTATAATTTTTAAGAAAAATGCCTTAATCTTATTTCACTGCGTTCTCGGTATTCAAATAAGACTCCTAAAATCTAAAAATTGTAATAAAACCATTATTTTATTTATTAGATAGGTGCATTCCATTTTTTCATTTAAATAGATTACAGTCAAATATTTTGTGCAATGGCATAGAAGTGAGTAAACAGTGGTTTTGTGATTTTTCAACTTTAAAAGAATATTCATAATTTCACTTATTGAACGGGAAAAAAGAATAAAAAAAAGTAATCCTGGATTCGTTGCTAAGCACCAGCGATATAATATTACATCACTTAAGTTTTTTTTATTATGTATGTACATATTATATTATATATATTAGAAAGAAAATACAGTATAAACTAAGAAAACATAAACATTAATCATATGTCTTATACTAATATGATTACTTGATCCATAATAAATACTTAAACATATCCTGCTTAGTATCATAAGAGCTTTTATTCAAAATAGTCTTAAAGGTACTTGTGTGTTAACGCCACCGCAGTTATTTTTACCTACTTGTTCGCATACGCGAGCGGTTACATTTTGTAACCGTTATATTTCTAAAACATTTATCTTGTGCGTTTTTAAATATATTTATTGGGGTTAGAATTTTAAATTTTTTAAATATTATCATCAACAATTACAAATCAAAATAATTTATTTACAAATGGAATATATCATGAACAATTAAAATAATGGATAATATAGAAATAAATAATGGAATATATCACGAACAATCAAAATAATAAAAAAATGAAAAATCAAAATAATGAAATATGAAAAATCCAAATAATTTATTAAAAAAGAAAGTGGTTAATCGGATTTTGGTGGAAAATTGGTAAAATATTTCGCTCCTGGGAAAATACAATTACTTCTTCGGTTTTTGTGAAATCCCAAAGACTCATTTTCGTAGCACAAAAATTGGCGAAATAATAACAACAAATCTAATAATAATTAAATAAATAAAATAATAACAAATCAGAGTCCAGAACAAATCAGCAAACAAACAATAAATCAGTAACAAACAAAACTCAGCAAACTAGAACGAACATAGAAGAAATCAGGTGTTAGAAATATAACGGTTACAAAATGTAACTGCTCGCGCATGCGAACAAGTAGGGAAAAATAACTGCGGTGGCGTTAACACACAAGTACCGTCTTAAATTAGAAAACATTTGTCCTAATTATAATTTAAATTATTCTACATCGTGTTATTAATATCCAATTAAAAGAAAACGAAATTAAAAAAACATAATGTTTTTAGTTCCTAATCGGCTATTTCCGTTGTTCGTTAGTGATTTCACGTCAAAAATGTTTGTAGGACATTCCAAACATGAAAAGTTACTTTAACATTCTAATAGGGATTGTCTCTAGTGAGTTCGTTTTGTCCGAATAATCCCAAAGTTTACTTGTATTAATATTCATTTAGTTGCACCAGTTTGAAATTCAAATTATGATATTTGTGTAGTGAAACAGGCGATTAATGCACAACAGTTCTATTTAAAGTTTAATTTCGTATTCGTTCAAATTGTCCTATGTTACAGATTTGACCTTTCGAACTCTATACCTATCATCTACTAGTAAATTTCCCATTCATATTCTGATACTATTTCAGTAACATTTACTATACAAACGCTCTAAGCTTCCAATTAATTACAAATGCATGACAATTATAAAACCTATTTGGGCTATCGTAGTTGAGCTTTGGGTCTCAACTAAGCCATCGAATTACTCACGTATCAAATCCAAAATCCTTCGTAATATCCTCAATGCTTCTTACTTTGTAACGAACAAAGTAATCCATAATCACCTTAATGTCCCGTTTGTTGCTGATTTGGCCCTAATCCGTTATCAAACATTTCATGACAAACTTCATTCCCACTCAAGCACACTAGTTTCAAACCTGGCAACCTCTTCAATACTTGATAATCCTCCAAGGCGTCTAAAAAGAAGATTTCCTCATGACCTTAGTTGAATTTGTTATTTGAGTACTACCGCTGGGTAATTTCTCTACTTGCCTTTATCCATGCCATTATGTGTCGTTCCTTATATTTACTTGTAGCAATTGGTTATATTACAGTTGTAAACTTCAATAAATAGATTTTTTTTTAATGTTTAAATTTAGCTTCTATTTGTTTTTAATAGTCATACGTCATATAGAAGCATCACTAATTTTATGATTTTTATTTAATCTCCATTAGGGAGAGGAGTGGCTCAGTGGTAGAGTACTGAGCTGTCATGCCGGAAATCCTGGTTCAAATCCCGCTGCAGGCCATGATTTTTATTTCTGGATGATGTCTGTTTGCAGCGGGAGATGGGTCATATAGGATCTAGGACCCTCCTGGGGCACACCCAGCCTCTATAAAATATTATAAAAATAAGGGGGGGAAATCTGGCGGTTGAGCGTGACCTAGGACAAGTCACCTCCTTGCAGAACCGTTGTCCATGAAACAGTACAGTCTCTACCATGTACTGAACCCCAGACCCTTCATGGGTTGTAGTGGTACAGGTTTTTTATTTTTTATTTAATCTCCATTACCTTCAGCAATCTATATTTATCTGTAACATAATATTTAATTACAATTACATGTTCCGATTTTACTTTTGGAAATTTGTTTTCAATCAGTAAAAATATTTTTAAATTAAATTACATTACAATTTAAAATTGTAATGTACAGTATGTCCTATATGGATTGATTGCTGTGTGTTCTGGCAATCCAATGTAGTTGGACAGCACTGCTGAAAAAAATGAAGCATTTCTCTCTCTATAATATTCAGATCAACTTTTATCGACATCAATAATAATTTTAAATGGTATAAAATTATGGGCAATAATTCAATAATAATAATAATTAATAATTTCAATGAATAGGAATTTAATGTTGAATGGAAAGGAGTTAGCAGGAATTACGCTTGATATCTTGATACAGCCTATATCGCTTCATGTTTTTCTTTATTGTTTTCTTGTCTCTTTTTTATTATTATTTTTTAAATTTCGTTTGTATTGGTATAAAAATGAATTTCCCTTTTTTTTTTCAATATTTTTCACACGGCGGAGTGTGGAAATTGGAACAGCAGTCGGTTTTCCCTATTCATAGTTCTTGCAGTTCAAAACGTTTTTCCATTATTTCGTATATCCTGTTTATCCATTCAATTATTGTCATTCACATTAAATTACTCATTGTTCAGTTAAATATTTCCCTCTTGAATACGGCCTTGTGTAGTACTGCTGTTTCGAATCGAGGCGAAATTTCGAAATAAATAATATATTTATGATGTACTAGCTTTTGCTCGCGTGAAAAAAAGAGTGTGCTGATTTAATTTTTTTTTTAACTATAAGCTACTCATACATCCAAAATTTCAGATGCCTAACTTCAAAACTGACAGATTCCATACAATCTTTGAACCCCTATTATATTAAGGGGGAAACCCTTTATTGTCCAAATTCCTTTCTTAGTGCTTATTTAAGCTATACAAAGAACCTATCTGCTGTGCGTTCACCGCTGGATGTTAGTCAATCAGGTTACAGTTTTATATAAACTTCGTCTGTGTGGTGTGTTGATAAAAAATAGCCTATGTCTTTTCCGAGGCTTGAGATTATCCATATCAAATTTCATCACAGACGGATCAGCACAGCCGTTGACATTGACAGCACAACATTGACACTGATTAACAAACGGGACGGACAGAAGTTTACTTTTGTTCGTGTTAGTAAAGCGTTAGTATGTAATGTTATTGAAAAGGATTACTTACTTAGTATAACAGTTTCACTTGTCGTACGGCAGCAGTGAGGAGTGAACTATGGTGCTTGATTTGTTTTGTTCAGCGAAAATATGTAGATTTTGCGAGTAAAAAACACGCGAGCAAGCATACAAACTTTACCCCTCTTTTTCACCCCCTTAGGTGTAGAATTTCGGAAAATCCTTTCTTATCGGATGCCTACGTCATACAAAGAACACACCCTCCAAGTTTCAGATCTCTACGGTCAGCGGTTTAGGCTGTGTGTTGATACGTCAGTCAGTCATTCAGGACAAAGCATTTTATATGCACAGATTATGACCAAATTACAAAAAAATTACTATAAATTGTAGCCTATGTGTTATTCTGATGTATAACCTATATTACTGTAAAGTTTCAACCTATTCCATTCAGTAGTTTTTGCGTGAAAGAGAGACAAACATACATACAAACTTTCGCATTTATAATATTAGTAGGATATGCGTGGACATTTATACATATCTCCACTCATGAAAACGTTTTATATTAGTCTCTTAACTCAAAATAGAGCCTTTTAAACAATACCACAATAATACAATATTATTTTTAGGGAGTAGAATAGAATAGAAAAGTTACTGAATTGTGGGACTAAATCCATTCAGAATAACAAAAATGAACAGAAAAAGAAACATAATATGTATCTGGTCAGAAGGCTATATAATGATATATTTCAATATATATAATTTACATTTTATGATATATTGTCAGAACTCAAGAAATGTTAGATGCCAAAAAAATGTTGTCTAATGCAGAATATGGCGTTGAATTTTGCCGTAAAAATTCGTATTCAACATTTTTTCGTCTATTTTTTTTCTGACGACTTAATACATTGGACCATGGAAATTTTACGTTTTGGATTTACGAGTAATTACTCCATAATTTTCAAATAATTCCCTATGAAGATTTTTGATGCCTTTCGATAATTTTGTGGAGTGTTATTCGAGACATTAAAAGAAAAAACGGTGAATAAATTAATCTTCGGCCACACCTCTTAGCTCAAATTATTTCTGATGATATCAGATACAACACGATTTTTTTATTTTTAATTATATATTACTTATAATATTACCTACACCGCTCGATATTTTGTTGGGAAATCCAGATACTTTTGTGCGGAATACATTTTTAATTAGGTGAGCCACTTTTTAATATTAATTTTTTAGATAATTTTTGGTAAAATAACTTGAGTTTTCATTTTATGTAATTACCAGACGTGATTTATTTATCAATATACCTAATTCTCAATTAATGTTTACTCCGTTTGTAAATTTCGATTATTTATTTATTTATTAAACACTATATAGGGTTAATATTTGAAGATTAGTTGATAAATATTAATGCGCACAACAAATCACTACAGATCGTGCTTTTTGGTTATATATAAATAATTTTTCATAGTGAGATATAGTATCTTTTAAAAAAATTCAGATCTTCGACAAACGTACTACGTCAGGTTTGCCAATTTGTATTAAAATCTAGCGAAAAAAAAATGTTTACTAGTTCAACCATGAAGGGAGCCTTGCGTTCAGTACATGGTAGAGACTGCGCCGTTTCTAAAACAACAGTTGTGCAGGGAGATCACTTCTCCGAGATCGTCATCAACAGTAAAACCCCCAGGGTCCATCAGTAAATAATTTAACTGTCACAGACTAATTTTATGATTACAACTATTGTCCCAGTGAATAAGTGGTCAAGTCGATAATCCGATAAGTCGAGTTTCTTGTACTTAAGGGGATGGAAAGGTGTCACTCTCCTAGTCATTGGCTTGAAATGGAGTTATAATATAAGCAAGAACTCCACTTGAACCCAATGTCTGCCGTAAACATTTATTCACAACGAAAATAACACGATTTCGCTTTGTTAAGTACAAGAAACTCATTTTAGAGAAAATTCGACTTAACCACTTATACGGTGTGGCTGCAGATACCTTGACCCTGATTGCTCCAGACAGAATTATCGTTTTGAAGGTTGTACTCTCTGCTATTTTTATGCAAACATTGGTCTCAAGGTGCTGTCAATTGAGGCTCTCGCGGGATAATAGTTCGAGGCAATCCTGCGGATTTGGGCAAGTTAGCAGAACATCCTAGGCTGATGGGTAATATGTGTATGGGTAATGGGTGTTAGTTAATAAATAGATAACTAAAGACGATAATTAATAATTAGCAATATAAAGAGAGAGAGTGTATGTGTCTTATGTACGTACACACACACAGATATATATATATATATATATATATATATATATATATATATATATATATATATATATATATATAGAGAGAGAGAGAGAGAGAGAGAGAGAGAGAGAGAGAGACTCCCTTGGCAACAGGGTGTCCTTGGTGGCCCACTTACTGCACTCTGCGAAATGGCCTACTTTAGCCCAGTCAATATTCCTTTCTTCGCCACATAATATTTATTTAAAACAATATAACTTTATTTAAATAAATAATATGATAACAGTAACGCTTATTTTATACAGGCGATCCGGGCTCGAATTCCGGCCAGGACATCTGCATTTCCGTTGCAATGCACTAAACCACCGAGCTACCAGGGGTCGTATCCAAGTCAGACGAATAAATAAAGACAAATAGTCACCATAAAAATAACAGTTAATAAAAAAAAATTATGAATAATATATTGACGTAAGTCAACAAGATCCTAATTAAAGTAATGTTTAATGAACATTCTTCGCCATATTTACATCGCAAAAATTGAGAGTAAACGGGGATATAGGATCGATAAAGAGAACGGATTTGCCTGACTTGGATACGACCCTGGTAGCTCAGTAGTTTAGAGGACTGCAACAGAAATGCAGACGACCCGGGTTCGAATCCCGGCCAGGACAAATCTTTTCCCTTCAAAACAAAAATATTTAAATATAATCAACATAAAAATTACAATAATAAAAATAAAATTATACAAAACAAAGATAATATCTCTATATTATATTTTGATATAATATAAATGGATTTCTGGAGACGTGGTTGTAGTATGTCGAAACTCCAGCACATCCCTAATCACGTGGTCAGAGAAAAAGTACAGGAACCCCACAATATCTTGTACACTATCGAGACCAAAAAGCTGAGCTGGTACGGCGATGTAATGAGAATGACAGAAAATCGATGGCCCAAGAGAATAATAAATTATGCTCCTAAGGAGAGGAGGAGATGAGGACGTCAGACAAAGAAATGGTACGATGGGTTGCAAGAAGGAATGGTAGCCAGAGGAGAGGGCTTACAGAGGAGGACTGCCAGGACCGGGGAAAGTGGAAGAAATCATTGTCAGCTTACGACATTTGACAATTCTTATAATAAATTCGTATTATATTTATAAAAGATATAATATTATAAGATTATATTAAAAGGTTTTTCTGCCAATAAGTTGAGAAAATGTGGTTTATTGTAAATTTTTTTATGTTCCCTTTAATAGGCTTTAGTGCTGCAATTTGTTTTATGTGTTCAATAAATTTGCTATAAGGAAATTTTAAAAGGTCATCGTTGAGTTGAAAAAAAGAGTGTGCTGATTTCACACAAATAATAATAAAAAAGCTTAGGATAGCATCAATCTCTCCTAACAAACTTCCCTCCACTACCCAAAACCGATTTCATCAGATCACACTTAACGCAATCCTCCCATTTACGCCTTGTTCTACCCTTCAGACGCCTCTCAGTTGGCTCAGCGCTTACTAACTTTTTACTTATCCCAACAACTTTGCAAGCCCATCTTAATCTTACACATGAACTGTATACAAATAACTTAATGGGCGACTATGATGAAGAAATTCCCATCAAATTTCTTGATATTAGTAAAACCATGTTATGTCTTCTAATGGGTAGTTCTATAAATGAATACATCCATTTGTCATGAAACAAGATTTTATCAGCAATATTTAAATTATTCTGTTTAATTCGAACATTTGATTTCTCTTAGTTAAATAGCTGCTGATTGAGGGTTCGAGATCGGTCGTGGAAGATACCAGTTGTTTATTCTAGCTGTCAATCGATACTGTGGGACCTGTAGATCCCTCGGGGCTCACCCAGCCTCCTTAAAGTTAGAACTCAACCCAACGTCTTTCTCGGGTTTAAAGGGATCTAAAGTTTCTTTAATTTTGCCAATCTAAACCTTTAATTTAAATGCCAGGTATAACTAGGATAGGCATCTTTAATTAGTAGCTGAGGCCACTATTCACCCCCCCCCCTCCCGTAGAACTAAGTATTTTTACTCTATTTAAAAACTCCTAAGGCCATCTCCTGCTCAGCGAACCAGCGACATTAGGCTAACCTCTACACCACACGTGACCCCCTAGGGTTGAAGTGATTAGGTTATATTATAAATATAACATATAGGAACTATATAACCTATTTATTGCACCAATATTTTTAACAACTTTAAATTATCCTAACCCTCTAGTTCCAAGATATGTATCGTGATTCTATATTAATTCCGCAAATTGGTCGCAAATAATATTATTTATTGGAGAATACAGGAGCCTGGTGGCTCGGTGGTAGAGTGCTGCGATGCCGTGCTCGTGGTCGCGTGTTCAATTTGGCTGAGGTAGGTAATTGTTTTAATTTGTAAACAGCCGGAGATGGATCCTGTGGGATCTGGAGACCTTCCTGAGGCTCACCCAGTTTCCATTAATGGCATCCTTAACAGGAGAAAAAATCTGGCGGTTGATCGTGATCAAATCACTTTCCTTAACAACCGTTGACCAAGGAACAGTAAAGCCTCTGTCACTGCTTCTGCAGTGACTTAAGGCCTAGTCCTAGTGACAGATAGTGGGTAAAAATGAGAATATGTGCCCTTTAACCCTTTCATGCCTAATGTTGCCATTAGGCTACAACATCTGTTATTTACTCCTGTTAGCGTTTTAATGCTCAGTGTAGCCAGTATTTTACATGAATAGTTCCAGAATATGTCACAGATTGCAGGACAGTCCAGCTATTCTTTCTAACCTGAGCTTGGACGGATTATAGAATAATTAAAAAAAAAATGGTAGGGTGAAAAAATTGAAAAAAAAATTATGGTTCTTTAGGCCATTTTTAACAGAAAAAGTCATAGGAGATATTGTTTAAATTTTACTTTGACATTTTGGGCATGAAAGGGTTAAGATGTCTAATAAATTGTCGAATGCTGCTTGAGATCAGTTAGGGTTTTAATAAGAATTTGGTTATTGCGCATCACACATTTTTCAAAACCTTAAAAAGTAAAATTTCACGTGTCATATTCTGATTTGCAATGACAACAACCTTTTCCGACACCAACTCCCTAAACTTAAGTGTTGAATAAAGATTAAGGGCGGTTAAGAGATGTTTATTACGTCTTGCGCATCACACTTTTTTTCAAATCATATATTATCCTAGTCCTAGTGACAAATACTGGTTAAAAATGAGAATATGGGCCCTTTAAGAGGTCTACTATATTGTTGAATGCTGCTTGAGAGCAGTTTGGGTTTTATAAAGAATTTGGTTATTGCGCATCACACATTTTTCAAAACCTTAAATAGTAAGATTTCACGTGTCAAATACTGATTTACAATGACAAGAAGAACCTTTTCCGACATCTACTCCCTAAATTTAAGTACTGCGAACCAAATACTTTTTTTTTTTCTTTATTGGAGAATATAATTATGTTAAGTTAGCCTAATCATATTACCCGATGTTATAATTACGAAGCAATTTATTATTAAAATATTGCAGAGGACGTCATAGGATTGCATTGTGTTGCGTTGATGGCATTGGGAAGGCGTCACGAAGGCGCCCGGCAAGACTACAATGAGCCTGATACGACCTTATCAGTGGAGTCGTTTTGTTTCACGTAACAGAAATTACATCAAGTTTTTCAAAGAAAAGTGACAAATAAGATGAAAATAATTTCTAAAACACATGATTAAATTATTTTAACATTAATGAAAAGTTTAAATAAGAAACCAAACTGGGGCTGTAGAAAATAAGAGCGCGATTAGAGCAGGAAATGCTTGATTTTTTGTATTTATATTTATATTTAGTTTTATAGGCAATACGGAGTGTACTAGCTCTGCCTTTAGGAGGGTGAATCTCTGTGCTCACGGTCTCAGTTTCAAATCCAACTGTAACAGATATATGTATTTATTTAATTTCAAGTACTAGGCCCGGTACTTAGGACTACGCCTTGACAAAAGATTGCCTTGAAATGCTCATACTAGACTGAAACGACAAGGAACAGCTCGCCGTTTCAGGCTACTTCAACATTTACTAGACAAACGCTTAAAGCTCCCAATAAATTACAAAAGACTCATATATGTACATGACAATCATTAGACCCATCTGGATATTCAGAATAGAGCTTTGGGGGTCTACAAAACCATCGAATTCCTCTCATATTCAATGCTTACAATCCAAGATCCTCAATGCTCTTTACTTTGTAACGAAAAAAGTAATCCATAATGACCTTAATGTCCCATTTGTTGCTGATTTGGCCCGAACCCGATATCAATCTTTTCGTGACAAACTTCATTTCCACTCAACCCCTCTTGTTTCAAACCTAGCAACCTCTTCAATTCCTGATAATCCTTTAAAGTGTCCGAAAAGAAGATGGCATCGTGATCTTGAGTTGAAAATCAGTTGAACTTTTTATTTGAGTACTACCACTGGGTAGTTTCTCTACTTGTCTTTTCATGTCAATATATACATTCATTATATTTACTTGATGTATTCTGTTATACAGTTGTAAATTTCATTAAATAACTTTTAAAAATCGAGTACTTGTGTTAATTCTGTATGTACATTCTTATAATGTAGCCCTTTGGCCAGATATATATTCAATTATTTCTGTGCACATATGTTATTCTTAACGATCCCACAATAAAATTATTTTTCTAAAAAAATATTCTATCTATTAATTAGCACGAATGGACGCTGTTAAATCTTTTTATACTGCTAGTACCTATCTAGCCTTTATTACGTACTTCATTTTTCGAAAAACCTGGCAGAAGAGTGCATTGTTGGCTAACTCAAATCCCTGCAAAACCGCTGGCCCTAAAGGCATCGGCTTTAGACCAGGTCGAATTTCTGTATTTAACAAACGTCATTCGACAATCTATTACTGCAAGATTTGGAATATAATTCTAGATAATTAAAAAGATGTGTAAATACAAAAATAATTAGAACAAATGCATATATATTTATACTTTTTACTTGGTTGGCAGTTATGACCTTGTAGTTATTTGGCAGCATGATGTTGACATCTTGCAGACATATTTTGCTTGCAGGAGAATAGGCAGCCTGTTGGAAGTCTCCTAACCTCACGTTACAGTGAACCATGGTTTCCATGGTACATCGGTGGGCTGTCCATAGGAATATAACTATTCCCTTTGGGATTGATTCATCTGTGTCCTTCCCCATGACGTATATTCGGGTTCAAGGACAGTGGCAAATCGGTCTAGGCCCATGGATTATGGCTATCCAGGTTCTACTAGCGCAGGAAGGCCTACATTTCTTTCCCCGAAACAGGTCATCCTAGGACCACACTTCCGGGCGAATGTTTGATTGGGTAACCTCAACGCTATTTCCTTTATAAGTAAATGGGGTACGGTTATCACTCATGCTTCCAGTAGGCTGGCGGGTCTCATATACGGGTCATATATTCCTGAATGTTTTGGGATGCTTGAGTAATCCTAGGACCGGGATCGAATTCACAACCTTTAGGTATGTAAAGCTGTCATTATTTTGCTAGGGCGTCATATAAACCCAGTCCATAAACAAATTAGAAATCAGAGATTCAAACTCGAACAAGATTGAAAATAACTACGTTTCTTGGGAGTTTAGGTCAATATACCTTAGTGTTCAGTTATTCTTTCACCTACAGAAGTGATTTGGCAATATTAGATGCCTGTCACAATGAACTTAAAAGAACATTTGAATGATGTCTGATAAACTTTTCCTTCTACCTCATGTTTTGATAAACTGCTGTTGCAATGAACCTTTGGAAAATAAAAATAAATAGATATCTGATAATGATTCATATCTAGTAACTCGGTTATTACTTCACATAATGCAACAATAGTAAGTTCTATTTAGAGCAAAAGTCAGATCCAATCTTGTAAGTGCCATAATTCATTTTATTCCTTTCTTTTAAGTAAGAACCTATTCAATCCAATAGATAATATAGTTAGTATTGCTTGTTAAGGATCAGTAAGGGTTGTGATATTTCTGAGCCAACGGTTGTGCAAATAGATGATTTAGTCGAGTCCCCCTTTCAACCGACCGGTTTTTTCCCCAATGGAGGGTACCAACTATATATACGGTTTGCAGCTCCAACAAGGTCGATCTATGGATGTTAACAGAAAAAAGATTTTATTTGCCACTGCAGGATTTGAACCCGGTACCTTCAATACTGGAGCTAAGCATTTACATATGGTCTAGCTGGTTCCCCAAAATTTAGCCAAAATAATAGTTTAATCATAACATCTTTACTACATGAAGTGAGTTGGTACTTGGAGTGACTATATGTCGGTCTTAGACATATTATATTGTCTTAAATAATATAATTTACTTAGTTAATTAAGATAATCTGGATATATAAAACAATAACCTACTTAAGGTTAACTAATATTATTCAATATAAGCTTCAATGTCAAAGATCCCGGCTGATGGCCTTATGATTTTTAAAGGGAATAAATAATTCTTGGCTACGCAGTATCTGGAACTGGTTCCCTTTTCTTTTTGTTCTACTCGGATAGGCAAAATTTAGAATTTCCACTGTAGCATCGTCCGATTAGGTAATGACAGCAAAAAGAAACTATAAATAATAAAATTATTTAAATAATATCCTTTCTTCAACCGCTAGGTATCAAGTTAAGGTTACTCCACGTTAATATTGCTGGGTTTTGACCGGGATCACGCTAAACCGCCAGGTTTTTTTACTAATTAAGAGTAACCACTTTATATAGGCTGGGTGAGCCTCAGAAGGGTCAGCAACAAATTAAATAATTTATCTGGCAGAGCAGGATTTGGACCCTGGACCTTCATCATAGCAACTCAACATTCTGCCTCGCGAATTCCTAAAATTATCACATTTGATTTAATTCCTTTATGCAAACTGTACATAATCTCTTTTTGTATTTACAGTGATGTTTAAATTTAATCGTATGATAATTTTAGCGTCCTCTATTCCCGAAATGTTTCTTAAAAATGGCAGTGATTTTGGCAAAACTGCTGATGTGGCGTGGGAGAGTTCTAAAGATAGGCAATGAGCAAGATTGTCTGTCGAGTTGAGAGAAGAATTTAGTAGCACATTCACATTCTTTCCCATCTCAATCATTAGTTTCCAGTAGCTGGTTTACGGAGAATGTATTTTAAGATTTGTATCACCAATTTCTACTTAGCGTCAATGGAATTTCTTAGAAGAGGAAACTACTGTTTATTTCATTTCTTAAAAAACGTGAATTTATTTTTATAGTTTAAAAGGAACTCGGTAATATTCTGAAAAGCTCAAAACTGAAATTTCTGTGAAAAATCAAACACAACCATTACGTGAACTTTTTTTTTTTTCCTCTTTATATTTTAATCCACACTTTTAAAATACAGATAATTGACAATCAGAAGATTGGCTGACAGGAAAATAATACATAGTGACATGAAAGGCATGAAGAAATTTCCTATGTTAACAGATCCCTCATCCACGTTCTTTTTGGTCTCCTAGTGTCCTCATGCATGAGAGTCGTGGCCAATGGGTTTTGGTGTCCATGTAGTTTTTCTTGAAAGCGTTTCTAGTAAGTTCGTATGTGTTCGTCAACCGTTTGTATTTTTAAGTCCGTATGCAAAGTTTTGTTATTCACGTACCATGGTGATAAGTCTAAGTACTTTTGACTGAAAAGTTTGCAGTTGTTTTCTGTGTCTGTTTAGCGATCCCGTAAATTTGAATTTTTTTTTTTAAATAACTTTTGGACCTGTATGTCTCCAGTTACTTATTATCTATATACTTATAAATGTACATAAGTATGTTATATGCATGTTTATATGTATATATGATTGTATTTTGCTAATTCCTTCTAGAATTCCTTATTAATCATTCCTAAAATACCTAAGTGATAAAAACCAAGTATTATATTTATAAATGAATCTACTATGGCCTTAACTTCATTCGTAAATTCTCTTTGTTCATTCCAATTAAAAGCAATTACTTCTCTTACTTCTTAAAAATTAATGAATGAGAAAATACTAATAATTATTATAAACAATCATATAAACACCATACAATTATAAAACCCGTACTTGTGTATTAGATGCACCACCAGAAAAGACCAATGCGCAACCACCTACGTTTTATAACCGTTACATTTCTAACAGTTACCTTTGATAACCTTATTAAATATTTTTATTGGGGTTAGAATTTGCATAGCATAACATGCAATATAATAATAATGGAAATAAATAAATAGAACTAATAATAATATAATTGAATATATAGCATATATCACAACATAATGAAATATATAATATAAATAAATATAATAATAATAGAAATAAATAATGTAATATATCAACAATTTAAAATAAAAACCATCCCTAACCACCAAACAAACAACAAAGCAGCAACAAAGAAAAAGGGTACAACAACAACTCTAGAACACAGGAAGAAACAAAGAAGAATGAATCTGTAAACAATGTAACTGTTACTGTTGGAAATGTAATTGTTATAAAAAGTAACTGCTTGCGCATCCGTACAACATTGGCCTTTTCTGGTGGTGCATCTAATGCACAAGTACCATAAAACCTTTCATTCATTCCTACATGAACCCTATGTGATCTGGATGCCCTCTTGGGGCTCACCCTTCCTCTATAAAGGACCTAATATAACCTAAATTGAGGGGAAAACCTGGAGGTTGAGCGTGATCTTGGCTAAATCAATTTCCTGAACAATCGTTGGCTTGGAAACAGTCCAGACTACCTTGTACTGAATCTTTGCTGGGCTATATTGGTACTGTTTTTTTGTTTCTGTCCGCATGGTTCAAAAGAGCAATACAAAAAACAAGCAGTTGGGAGTTATAAAATGCATTTTTTATTTTATTATTTATATTATTAAAGTAGAATGTTATGGTATTATATTATATTAGTACCCATACAATTAATATATATTATGCTGTTTACGTTAATATCTATTTATAAGATTATTATTTTAATATTAAATGAATTATTTCTACCTATTTTATATTTATTAAACCATATTATTTATACTAATATAAATAATTTTTATTGTACTAATATATTATTTGAGTATTGAATGAATTATTTATGCAGTTACTAAATAAAGCTTTGTAGTAGACTCTTTGAAGCTATCCTGGTTCGAAAATAGAATCTCAATTGTGGTGACGTTTGGGGAAATCCCAGGATGTTGTCCCAGGAAGCCGATCAAGCAACTCTCCTATAAATAAAAATTATTTTCACATATATAACATTTATATATAATATATAATTAATTATTACAATGTTTAACTAAAATACGATGCAATTTTTTTATATACATAAAATAATAATTTATTGTTTTTTTTCTATCCCGCAGAAGAAATAAAATTAGGACAAAATTTGGGTGCAAGTTAATACACAAATAATTAGCATAAGGTAACGTCTACAAATCTGTAAGTACTGTGTTCTAATAGATAATTATTTACACTTATATCAACTCGGATTAGAAGATCCTCCTCGGGGGTCACCCAGCATCTTTAATGATTTCCAAATGTAGAAAACTGAGAATTTATTATTTTTTCAACCAACTTAAAAAAAGAGAGAGAGACATTTCGTACATTTAAAATCCTTTTTAGGGAAAGACTTGTGCTCTCTTGCCTGAACTGGTATATTTTCTATTATAGCAATAGTTGAACTTAAAAATAAGTTGCCTAAACACAAAAACGTATCTACGAAATAACCGTTTTACAGAAATAAATGAAATAGTGATTTATGAATGAAAACTTCCATTCAGGTAACGCATACTTAACATCTTGTGATCCTAAAATAGAACATGGAAAATAGTTTACACATCAAACGCATCTTAAAAACGTTAATTTTGTAGATGAATTTTTGTGCACCAAGGCGACGATTTGACTTATTCTTTTTGGTATTCTACAAAATTTGTATATTCTTCTTCTTCCCTTCATCCTGACCGATCTTCCGCTTGTCTACTCCATGTTCTTACCCAAGTAGCCTAAGGTCTGCCTCCACATCGTCCAACCATCGCAATCTGGGCCTGCCTATTCCTCTGGACGTCCCTCCAAGACCAGCTTTAACTCCTTTTTTTAAATACCTTTTTGGTATTTGTGTATTAGATGCACCACCAGAAAAGGCCAATGCGGAACCAGTTATGTTTTATAACAGTTACCTTGGTAAACCTTCTTAAATATTTTTATTGGGGTTAGAATTTGCATAACATAACATAATGGAAATAAATAAATAGAACTAATTATAATACAATTGAATATTAAACATATATAACAACATAATGAAATATATAATATAAATAAATATAATAATAATAGAAATAAATAATGGAATATATCAACAATTTAAATTAAAAACCATCCCTAACCACCAAACAAACAACAAATCAGCAACAAAGAAAAACGAGGATACAAAAACAACTCTAAAACAGAGGAAGAAACAAAGAAGAATGAATCTGTAAACAGTGTAACTGTTACTGTTGGAAATGTAACTCCTTGCGAATGCGTACAAGATTGGCCTTTTCTGGTGGTGCATCTAATACACAAGTACCACCTTTTTTTATCATCCATTCTATGCAAACCGTCTACTTGTTTTTGCTTTGTCGCTTGGTTTATCTCTTGACCTCATTTATGTGGCGATTATATTGGCAATACGCTCTGTGATTAGTTATCTACTGCGGTTTGAGGGACTTAGGACTTATCCTCACGAATCTCCCTTCAGTATTCATAGGATTTTATCGAATCATTTCTTTTCTTACTGATATACCTTATACTATCATAAGCTCTGTTGAAATGAAACACTGTTAACTCATTTATAATATTTCTTCTACGGGGTAACTGAACCTTTTCATGATTATAATTAAAACAAATCTGCGTAGCGTAATAAAGAAGGGTGAAGTGGGGAGGGACAGGGGTGCCAACCAATTAGGAATTAAAGAGAAAGATCTATCAGTGCGGCTGGGAATTATAAACTCTTCTCACCAAAAAAAAAGAAAAAAGAAAAAGAAAAAAACTTGAAGAGGTACTTGTTAATTAAGTCGCGTAGGCTTTTAATTTACCGTTTTTTCTTTATTGCAAGATTTAATGTATTTTTATATTACGCGTTTCGGGTTCTTTAATTATGACATTTTAGAAGAGCATGACTCGTGAATTATTTTGTTAGCTTGTAAGGTCATATTGTTACACTGATGACATTATGCTACAAGTTATTAAAAATTGTGATATTTTTTATTTTTAATAAAAACTTCTTTAGCCGCGTATTGCGACTTTCGGTGGGGGGAGGGGGTAAACTTATGGCTTCGGGTCAGCAATATGTTCGAGACTAGCGACACCTAGCGGCCTCTGCATGAATTCAATAATTTATTTTAAACAACTTTAGCTTAAAGGTTAGAATTCCATTTATGTATGCATAATTATATTTATCTAAAAAGTCGTTCAATAGTTGTGCAATTGGTATTAATGATCATTATAAAACATCAATAACTGGATAAACTTTTCATTTCCCCTAAAAGAGTTTTTTATGTCTTGTTTTATGAAATGATACAACCACAAATGATCTATGAATTGTTGAATTTAACGATGATAATAATGTTAAAAATAAAAATAAAATCTATTTAAATACAAATACAAGGTATAAATAATATAACGATATGCTAATTATTATTCCTGGGGCGACCTGAAGCCCAAGATCGCGGGTTCGTAGCCCGGCAGGTGGCCCTAGGATTTTTTAAAGGGAGTAAAAAATCCTTAGTTACGCCGTCCTTCGGAAGGGACGTTAAACGGGGGTCCTGATCCTGTACGATGTCAGGTACTCGTTAAAAATCCCTATCCTAATTAAACCTGGATAGTCAAAATTTAGAGCTCCCAATATAGCAACATCCGATTAGCCGTAACAGCATAAAGTGACAAATGAACAAACAACAATTATTGTTCCAATTAAATTATTGATATGTTGTATCGAGCTTGTGCAGCCCATCGTATGTTTTGATTAATAAATAAATTACTTGAAAATGTAAATAATTATTATTCGGAGATCTTATAAACTAGACTAATCTTGATAATTTAAAGTTACAAATTGAAATTTAAATATTTCAAACTATAATTGATTTAGAAATTCAAAAAAGAACAAAGTTATTCCAAAGTCTTGAGTTTTTTCAATTATTATTTTATACTTATATAGGTAAATACACGAGTAGATAAAATTAATGGATATTTTCCTTGGAAAATCCTTGTGTATCCTGGTATTCCTTAAAGATTTTCCGAAAGACCAAAGCAGGTTAATGAAGATAGACATGCGCAATGACCTTAGTGGTAACAGAAGTATCAACCGTTGATTGAGTAAACGTTATTTTTTGTAATAAGAGTGTTTAGTTTAATTTCGCAACGTTGCAAAGAATTACCTGTTTTATAAATATTTGCTCTACTAATATTTATGAAACAAGATATCTCTCTATTACATAAAAAAAAAAAAAAAAGGATTCGGACGTGTAATGAATTTATAAGATTGTAATGTTGTGTGGGTAGTGTATTACAAAGTATAGATCTAGACATGGAATATTGGAAATAACAAATAAGCATACTATAAAGTAAAAAGTAATACCTTATAAAAGAAAAAAATGTGCAGTATATAAATTAATTTACTGAAATAAATATGAGTTTAAAACATTTCACAAAAAATGTACAAATTGTGTTGCAAAAATTGAATTTGAGTGAAAAAGAAAGCCGAGTATGCTTTTCGGGAAAGACAGAAAAACATAGAATATAACAACTATACAAGATAGTTAAAGTGGTTTCGCGACGCTATCACTTCAATTATGCAAGTGGGTCCCAACCTGGGAGCGTGCGAGACCAGTTGAAAATAATAAAAAAATCTCACTAAGTTTTGGTTATTTTTCTCTTACCAGTAGTTTTTCATCTTTTTCTTATAAAAAAAAACCTGTACCACTACAACCTGTGAAGGGTCTGGGGGTTCAGTGTATGGTAGAGACAGTACTGTTTCTTGGATAACGGTTGTGCAGGGAGGTGATTTGTCCTAGATCACGGTCAACCGCCAGATCCCCCCACTTATTTTGTTGAAGAATACCTTATTTTCGAACATCTTCAGACGTTGTTCAGCCCCTGTTTTCCCCTTAGCTATTATTAAAAAAATATGCTGCAATATTTTAGTATTTAATTCGCTTTACTGCATACATGATTACGCTAAAGATTAATGGTAGCTTATATGTGTGACTACATTATTGATGATTTAAATGTTTTTTTACGATTTATTTTGACAAAGACTCGATAATTGAAATTAAATAATTAATGAATGTGATAAATAATTTTATTTTCTATTGACTAAATGTTTTGTGGGCAGTAAACCGAATGGGAACATCAATCAGTCTACCCACAACAGATACGACCCACATGGTCCAAGCTACCCAAAAACAACTTTCCCATTACGATTCTCAATGACATGGGTTGTTTTCGAATCGTCTCAAGACCCATTTAGTTGTCTGAGTCACCGGAAAGATTAACTCGAGGCTTATAGATTAAATTATTTTAACAGTTAATTAAATAAAAAGAGGAAAAACTCAAAAAGAGACTTAGGATAACTATTATAATGCAGTATGTAAACTCCAAAGGGAGTGAGTGGAGTGGCTCAGTGGTAGAGCACTCAGTTGCGATGCCGGAAATCCTAGTTCAAATCCCGTTGCGGCCAAGACTTTTATTTAGTCTGTTTGCAGCCGGAGGTGGATCATATAGGATCTAGGGCCCTCCTGGGTCTCACCCAGTCTCTATAAAATATTATAAAAATAGGGTACCCAAAATAAGGGGGGAAATCTGGCGGTTGAACATGACCTAGGACAAGTCACCTCCTTGCAGAACCGTTGTCCATGAAACAGTGCAGTCTCTACCATGTACTGAACCCCAGACCCGTTCACGGGTTGTAGTCGTACAGTGGTTTTTTCTTTGTTTTTATGTAAACTCCAACAAATAAATAATTTAGTCTCTAAAATACTGGGAAATAACAAATCAGTCAACGTTTCCGCAATTTAGGCATCGTCAGGATATTCACCCAAAAAATATTTAAAATAAAAAATTCACCTCAAATGCGGCACATCCCACATAGACTGTCTAAACAGAGCGGTCGATCAAAGACAGCACACCTCACACCAACACTTTCGATAAACGACTAAGTCTATGTAATGTTTGCAATTAAATAAACGTACGTTGGGACTGTTAGTATGAAACAAATAATAATAAACTCATTATTATTTTATTTGTCTTTAACCTGTACCACTACAACCCTTGAACGGGACTTGGGTTAAGCACACGGTAGAGACTGTACCGTTTCATTGACAACGGTTCTGCAAGGAGGTGACTTGTCCTAGGTCGTCACGCTCAACCGTAAGATTTCCCCCCCTTATTTTGGGTACTCTATTTTTATAATATTTTATAGAGGCTGGGTGAGCCCCAGGAGGGCCCTAGATCCTATGTGATCAATCTCCGGCAGCAAACAGACTAAGTAAAAGTATTGCCCGGAGCGGGATTCGAACCAGGATTACCGGCATGGCGACTCAGTGCTCTACCACTGACCCACTCCGCTCCCTTTTTTTACTTTTCTTATATAACTTTATTTCTTTGTTTTTGGCTTGGAAACTGGCCAGAATTTCATTTATTTATTTACTTAATATATTGCATTAAATTTTTTTTCATCCGCGTTTATTATTTTTTTTAACACACATACAGCATTTTCAGAAACAATTTTGTTGTTCGTCTTTTTATACTGGATTGTTTTTGTATTTATCCCGATCGATAATCGATATTTCTATTAAATATTTCTAACAAAATATTTGTTAAGAATATAGATGAGCAAGAGCTCATAAGATACTGAAAATACTTTTTAAAATATGAATGTAAATTTCCAAGATAAAAACCCAAAAAGTTTCCAAAATAAAAACTGGAAATGTCGTTCAATATTTCGCTTATCTAGGCTTCTTAAGGGCAGAAAGAGGATAATAGCAAAGGAAAATACGAAATAAGGACATCCTAACCTCGGCACTAAGAGGAAACATCCCACCACCTCCAAGGCCCCTAAATGCAACTACTAGATCATAAGAAAACAGATTTTACAAAACAACAGCTAGGAAGGTTTAATAAATAAAATAATAATAAAACATTTATTTTATTTGTTCGGGTTTTTACATTCTTCGACATTGGAGCAACATCCTGCCAGGTAGGTCTCCCTTGCCCCAATACTTTCCATTATTTTAAGTCCGGGTCCTCGTCCTGCTCCTTTGACACCTCTGCGTCTTGCCAACTGTCGATGACAACTGTAGTCCTCAACACCGTTGCATGCTTCTCTTCTTGTCGAGAACAATGTCGCAGCAGCCACATTAGAGCCGCGTGGTCCGTTCTCAGGAGGAACCTTCGTCCGTATAGGTATTTATGAAAATGCTCTATGGACTTTACTACTGCCACAAGCTCTTTCCTTGGGACACAGTAGTTGCGTTCCGGAGCTGAGAGTGGTTTGCTGAAATATCCAATGACCCTTTCTTCTCCGTCTTGGATCTGAGAGAGGACGCTTCCACTAGCGATGTTGCTGGCATCTGTGTCAAGTATGAACTTGCCCTCGGGGTGTGAATAGCTCAGAATAGGAGCACTAATCAATTTGCTCGTCAGCTCCTCGAAGGATGCCTGACACTCGTGATCCCAATGGAAAGTCCTTTACTCGTCGGTAAGCCTGGTAAGACATTTTGCGATGTTAGCAAATCCTTTCACTTACCTCCGGTAGTAGGTGCAGAGCCCGATAAAACTTCTCACCTAGTGCTTATCTCGAGGTATTGGCCAGTCGGTGATCGCTGCTATCTTCTCTGGGCCAACAGCAACTCCGTTGTCTGACACAATATGCCCCAGGTAGTTGACTTGCCTTCGGAAGAGATTACACTTCTTCGGGTTCAACTTTAGGTTCGCTGCACGCAGTCGTTCGAAGACCTTCCCCAGATTATTCAGATGATGAGCGAAGGACTTTCCTAGTACAATGATGTCGTCTAGGTATACCAGGCATACCTCCCAAGAGAGACCTCTTGGTTGACGTTGTTGACATGTTTTTCATCAGCCTCTCGAATGTGGCAGGATCATCGAATAGATCGCTAAGGTACGAAAATCCTTGCAGGCCACTTTTACTTAGTAATGTAATTACTGAAAAAAGTTATTTAAATAAAATATAAATGTTTTGGAATTCAGAATCTCTTTCTACATGGTCTATAAAAAAATAACCTATTTGAATTTAAGAAATTTTAAAATAGGGCATCTTTAAGAGGATAAATAGTTTAATTTGTATGTTCGTAATATTTAAAAAAATATAATTAAATTTGTTTAAGATATATTTTCTGATTTATTTACATTGTTCTGCTTGGCAACATAGATATAAGATGTTTAATTTAACTCTCGCAAACCTTATTATGCCAGAAGCCTTTAAATCGGTTTTTTTGAGGCTTTATTTACGAATGTTTTGGCCAGATTTATTTTTAATTTTTTACAATATTGATATTGTAAAAAGAAACGTAACAGAAGGTTTTTATTTATACAGAAGTCGTAGTTTTTACTATTTGTAATTGTAATTTTATATAATAAAGGAGGTTCTGAAAACAAAAAAATTTATGAAATCTTTAGTAAAAGGCGAAAGATTTATTCGTTTTGAAGGGAGGAGACGAGAGGTAATAAACGGAGATTTCGAAAAGAAAAAAAAAAAATTTACGAAACAGCCGCGGTGATTCGAGGAGCCCAGAAGCGGATCTCGACCGAGAGGCTAGTCATCGGAAAGTTCCGCTTTGGCTTCTAAAAACCATATGATAACACTATACTGAGCAATAACACTATCTGCACTAAATGAATGTACGATCAATGTTCCGTTGTGCCATCACCTGACACACACTTCCAAAAAAAATTCCAAAGAACAGGTTTAGGGAGGTGGTTTTAGTGGGTAAAAATCCCACACACGGATAGGTACGGGCCTATCCGCGTCTTTTGAAGATTTCCACCTTCCGACGTAAAAAAAAAAAAAAAAAAAAAAGCCTTTGTTTGCAAATAGTTACATAATATCATTTAAATAATCAATTTAATATATTTTGGTTTTATCGCATCCGTTATTTCGCCAAAGTAGTCCATGGTCCATTTTTGCACTTGATTACTATCAAGCTGAATCTGCTAAGTCCTTTGTTTTGCCTTTGGTTTGTGCCAGTTACATTGGTCTTGAATTTACAGATATCTTTTGGGAAAACAGAATTAATGACTACAGATAGAAACTTAGAAAAGAAAATAGTAGAGACAAAGTACGGGAGAATTAAAATAACAAATAAATTCAAGTATCTGGGGGATATTAAATGTTATGAATTATTAGAAGGAATGCATAAAAGAAAAAATTACTAAATTGGAAAGACTAAGTCTCACAAGCAATTTATATAATAAAAGGAGCCTGTCAACACCCGGGAAGATGAGACTGGAAGACGGTCGTCAAACCGGTGATACTGTACGGAATGGAAACCGCTTCTCTCCCCGGCCTAAGGAAAATGTCAGGGATAGAAAGAAGAATACTAAGACGAATTTACGGCCCAAAAAAGACACAGGAAGGATATAGGTTGAGACCCTAACATTGAAATATGCAAAGAAGTATATGATTTGGAAAAGCGCATAAGAATAAGAAGGTTAAGGTTCAACGGACATATGATGAGGATGAACCCAAAGAGATCAAATAGAGAAATCTTCTATAAGATGAGAGGATACATCAAACAGATGAAGGAAGAAATTGAGATTGAAAATAACAGACCAAGGCTAGTTCGATAGGGATGATTATGGGAAGATACTAAAAGAAATTAAGATCCTTGTAGGAAAGAGAGATGCGAGAAAAAGAATAGCGTGGACTGAGGAATGAAGGAAAGAACAATCGGAAAGAATAAGGATTTGGTGGGAAGAAAGAAGGAAGGAGAGAAGGGGATAGAGAAGAAGGAGAAGGAATGTTAGGGATAGAAAGAAGAATTTACGGCCCAAAGAAGACAGAGGAAGACTATAGGTTGAGGGCTAATATTGAAATATACAAATTTGGAAAAGGACATAAGAATAAAATGATTAAGGTTCTACGGACATTGCAAAGCCCGAACGGCATTACTGTAAACTGCCAGAGCCCGGTGCCTATTGAAAACGCCGTCTTCTCTTTATCTTCAGGTGCCAATCCAACCTGCCAATATCCACTGCGGAGATCCAAGGTAGAGAAGTGTTTACACCCTTCTAGGGTGTCCAGCGTATCGTCAATCCTGGGAAGCGGATAGCTGTCCTTCTTGGTGACGTTGTTTAGAAGACGGTAGTCTACGCAGAACCTCGTTGTGCCGTCTTTCTTCTTCACCAATACGGCAGGAGACATCCAGGGGCTACTCGAAGGCTCAATGACACCATCAGCCGCCATCTCCTTAATAATCTCCTCGGCGTCCTCCCGTTTGGCTAAAGGTAGCCTCCGCGGGACCTGTCGGAAGGGCTTTGCATCCCCGGTGTCAATCCTGTGCTGGAGGATATCCGTTCTACCCCGTGGTCCTGGGCCGATCTCGAAGACGTCATGCCATCGGGTAATCATGTTTTTCACTTCCTCGCTCTGTTCAGGCGAAAGGTCGCGACATGATTCGTCCACAAATCCTTTTAGTTCCTCAGGGAGCCCTCGAATCTTGGTGGGATGACGTTGCAGCTGTAGAATCACTGAGGTAGCGGTTGTACACTCCCCGACCGGTGTTCCTTTTTTCAGCGTTACCGGGAAGCTGTTCAGGTTCATTAGCCTAATTGGAGTGGTACGTCCGACCTTGATGAGAGACCTAGCAACCAGTACACCGCGTCCGATCTCCGGTTCTTCTTGCCTTCCTGATTCAAGGAGTACACATTGACCCGTAGGTAGATGTCCTTCGACCGTTCCATGCGTCATGATTTGACACCGTGCAGGTAAATTGGTGTCTTCTAGTATGAGCACTCGTGCGTAGAGGTCCTTTCCCTCCCGAAGGATCACTTCCTCGTCGCCCAGCGTCATCACATCTCTCGCCATATCAAACTTGATCCCGTATGCGATCATCAGGTCCGTGCCCAATATGACATCTTCATCGATTTCTGCAACGAGAACGCGGTGCCTTAGATGTTGACCCCCGATGATGAAGGTGGCAACTGTCTCCCCGTAGACCTTGGCTGGCTGTCCCGTGGCAGTCCGTAATGCCCGAGTGGTTGGTAAGATCTTCTCATCGGGAACTGTCTTCGAGTTCAAGATTGTCATGGTTGCGCCGGTATCCAGTAGCAGACTTCACAGCTGCCCGTTCACCATCCCATCAACGTAGAAACTGTTCGTTCTGCTTCCTATAGACGCAACTCTGATGGTCTTCTTGGGGCTTTTGACGTTACGGATTGACAGTTGCCCCTTCCCATCAACCCTACTTAGTTTTCCTGTGGCTTTTCTTCCTTCTTCGACGGACACTTGCTTCTGGGGTGTCCAAGTTTCCCGCAGCTCCAACAGTGTTTCTCCTTCTTACGGGTCTTGCGAGCCTCAAAAACTATCGTCACTATGTCTTCGACGCTAGGGACCACATTAGGCTCCGCTCCTGCTGCTCGAACTCTCGCATGGCCCCGTACGGACTGCCTAACAGCCTTGAACTCCATGGCCTGGGATAACGCGTCTCCTAAAGTTTTCGGCCGGGCGAGCTTCACTGCTTGTTGTGTCTCTGGGGCCCGCAGTCCATCCAGGAATTTGTCGACAGCCAAGCTTTCGTAGACGTCGTCGGTCACCGATGGGTAGGCGTTTCTGACCAGCCGGGCAATATCCGCTTCAAATTCCTGCAAAGTCTCGTCGGTCTTCTGGACCCTATTTCTTAGCTGTGAGCGATAAAGCTGGTCCATGTGGCGGTGGCCGAAACGCATCTTCAGTCTTCTCATCAGCTCACCGTAGTTGGACCGTTCCGAAATGGGCATCCCCTGCAGCACTCCCAAGACGTCTCCACGCAGGGGCAGGCACAACGCTGAAGCTTGGGTCTCCTGTGAGCACCCTGAAAGTCATGTAGTCCTCCCACGGCGTCTTTCCGTCGAATACTGGAATGGTATTGTGATCTGGTGGCGTCCCAGCATAGGCGGGTAGAATGGTGTCACGATGGCCGCCCTCGGAGGAACGGTCGGTGTCGTTCGTCGGTGGGTTGCTCTTACGTCCCTCGAGAGCTTCCATTCTGAGCCTAATTTCGTTCACTTTTTCTCCTAGCCTAGATTCTACATCAGCTACTTTATTATCTACATCGGCTATCTTATTATCTACATTAGCTAACTTATTATCTACGTTGGCTAACTTATTATCTACATTTGCTAACTTATTCTCAACATTTTTTAGTCTCTAATGTGCCTAACTTAGACTCTAATGTATCCAATAAATCACTTTTTGCAGTACCTAACTCATTTTTAACAGTGGTTAACTCATTACCTAACTGTCTTGCTGCAGTTCGTGTTTGGGATTTGCTTTATTTCTATCTGTCCTGAAGATGCCTGATTAGGCGAAATATTAACACGTATTTTTGTTCCCTATGTTTATTTTAGATGCTTAGGGCTTTTTAAATGGGAATTTTTCGATTAATGCCCTTAACAAGTAATTGTTTATATAATGAAAAATCACCGAGTCCTTTAAATGCTAATGAAATTACTGAGTGTAATTATAAAAATGATGTCAGTTAATTACAAGAATTGTTAGTCATTTCTTAATTTATAGACAGGAGATTAAAAAAAAAAAAAATCAACTTGAACATTAGTTACAATTACGAAATCATTTCAAGCTCAAAAAAGGAATCGTATTCAGAAATGATCACCAAAAATTATTCGTCATAAAAAAAAAAATTGTTTATTAATTTGCTGTCATTATACTCCCACCATCATCAGAGGGCGTAATGCACTCACAGTCTATTTAATTAAATTCTTTTGATTTATAACAAGCCTTTTTTAAATTTTTCTTTCGTTTTTTGAAGGTGTCAAACGTTCCACATCCCTAAATAGATATCACAAAAGAAGAAACCCAAGAAGCAAAGAATATTCGGGAGTCGTTGAACCCTCGAGTGACGTCTGAATTCTCAAAATTGTTTACCATTCATCAGGGTTCTTCTTCAGTTGCATCATATTCTCTGATGAAATATCTGTCAGCTGTCGATATTCGTAATAAACAATAAAATACAATCATCGATAATCGTATATTGATACAAAGTCATGGTTTTAGCAGCTGTTATTGCTGTATCTATTCCATTAATTACTTAATATCTTGTCAGGATTCGTACAGTTTATTTACTTTTTATTTTTATTTGTTTAATTATTTCTTTTTAAATTGTTTTCCGCCACTTTTTATAGCCTGTATGATTTGTATTTGAGCCTTCTCCCCAGATATATATTATGGTTCTATTTCTGTTCATGTTTGTTGTTCTAAAGGGACTTGGTCCCAGAATAAAGTTACTTTTCTATTCTATTCTATATCATAATCGAATATTATTATTATATATCTTAAAGTATAATTGGTAAGGCAATTAAAGTTAACAGTCTTTTAAAAAGTTGAACTCTAACTAAATATAGAAGCAATATATTCGTTTTGACCAGTAAACTTTTTAAAAGTTATTTTGGTAAAGTTACGTATTGAAATTTACAACTATTTAATAAGAAAAATCAAGTAAATATAATGAAAGATGAATAATGACGCGAGATAAAGGCAAGTAGAGAAACTTCCCAATGCTAGTACTCAAATAAAAAGTTCAGCTTAGAAGGCCATGTTATAATCTATTAATATAACTTTTCTCTTCAAAATAAAATATTTAAAAATTATAACAATTAATAAAAAAATAAAATGAAATAAATTATAAACAATATAATGACGTAAGTCAACCAGATACTAATTAAAGTAATGTTCAATGAACATTCTTCCCCGTGTATACATCGCAAAATTGCGAAAGCACGGGGATATGGGACCGGTGAAGGGAATGGATTTGTCTGGCCGTGTTACGCATCATGTTAGCTCAGTTGATTGGAGCACCACGTTTCAAATAAAATATTTAAATATTATTCTTATCTATTTCTATGCATCTTATTATTGTTCAATGTTACTTGGTTTGAATACATTAAGGCATTATATGTCATTTTTCCCATTCTTTATGTGAACTAAGAAATGAATATTCATTAAATATAAATAAAATAAATCAACTACTATTTATGAGGGTAATATCTTAATCGAGATGCAAATCTATTCCTGTTTCAGTCAGGAACAATGAACAAACATTTTTTCGCTGAGGTTTATAAAATTGTTTACGGAATTGTAGAGTTGGAAGTTTTTTTTTCCCGCTAACTCAGCCAGGAATTGTCATCTCTGTAACAAACAACTTTTCAACAAAACTTTAATCAGTAAAATATTTTTTCCGATTTCCTGTTTCGATTTATTGTTTAACAATAAATGTGATCACTGCAATTTTTCTAACTGTTTTGTATTCAGTTGTAAAATACATGTTCAATGGATTTTAAAAATTTATTACGACTTGTGAACCTTTGAGCATACTTAAATTAAAAAATAAAAAAAACTGGTAGATAGCTGTTTTTAATTTTTTTCGAGATATTTATCTCTTCTACATTCGTAAGTACTTCCTTGCATCCTTCCTCTACCAGGTTTTCCAATTCCTCTTCACATCATACTTATTCTACTTCAATTCAAAATCTTGGCCCACTATTATCTCACGACTACATCGACCCATCGAATTCAGAGTTTGACAGATCTTTCCTTATCCGATCTTTGTCACTGTGGAACTCTATACCTTATTCCATACATAGCTCCATTAATCTTCCAATCTTCAAATCCCACATAATCAATAACCTACTCACCTATTGATATTTTTACTCCATCGTCGTATCATGTAGAAAAGCAAAGAGAAAAAGACTCGGATCAAATTTGCTGAATGCGCAATTGCGCAGGTGCAAATGAAAATTAAATAATAAATACATAAATTTTGATAACAAGATCATCTCTTTTCTATCAAAAGATGAAATAATTAAAGCTATATTATATTGTTAGTTATTTTCTCATTCTTGTTTTATGCAGTTTTATTTTTGTAATTCATTGCAATGCATTGAGTTGCAAACTGATCGCCGTTTCAGGCTACTGCAACACCTACTATACAAACGTTCTAAGCTCCCAATTAATTACAAAAGATTCATATACATGAGAATGATTAGACCCATCTGGACTATCGGATTCAATCCTTACAATCCAAAATCCTCCGTAAAATCCTCAATGCTTCTTACTTAAATAAAGTAATCCACAATGACCTTAATGTCCCATTTGTTGCTGATTTGGCCCGAACGCGATATCAATCTTTTCATGACAAACTTTATTCCTACTCAAACCCACTAGTTTCAAACCTACCAACCTCTTCAATTTCTGATAATCCTCCGAGGCGTCTGAAAAGAAGATGGCTTCGTGAACTTGTTATTTGAGTACTACCACTGGCTAGTTTCTCTACTTGTCTTTATTCATGCCGATATGTATCATTCCTTGTTCATTGTTGTATTTTTATAGTACAGTTGTAAATTTCAATGAATAAATTAATTTTTTTTTAAATCATAGCTTATTTTCTTTTTTGTAAGTGTGTGTCTGTATAAAGAAGCTCCTCAACATCAGAGCTTGGCAGACCCTGGCGCATGATAGAGATGAGTGGAGGCGTCGCCACGATGCGGCGAAGACCCGAACCGGGTTGTAGTGCCAGTGATGATGATGATGATGTGTCTATATGAACTACTGTTGATTTTCGTACTGCCTCCTACGATAGGAAGACACCTTGGAAATGCCATAAGGTACTTGGCTCAGACACTCCCTCCTACACCCTGAACAGATTTAGTAACAAACAATTAAATATATAAGTGAGTTTGAGAAGTTGGAGTTAATGCCCTGGATGGAGTCCAATTGGAGAGAACTCAAGGAAGGGCAGAGGCGCCTAGGAGCTAACGCCCGATAGGATTATCGCTCCGAATATTTTATTTTACGTCCTGTTTTAAAATTTTAAATTATGCACCATTAGTGGAGAGCAGTAATAGATTAGTTAATATGTGTGTTAACTACCTGCCAACTATCTGCCTTTTAGGGCCTAACATTATTCGGCTTAAAAGCAGGAGAAGTGATGAGTAGTTATGTACTAAAAAAGCATAATCTGTTAGTAGCCATCGTTGGATCCTGTGGTATCTCCCGACCCTCCTAGGGCTCACCCAGCCTGGATAAAGTGGATTCCCTTAATAAAGGAAAAAACTTGTGGTTGAGCGTGATCTCGGACTAATCACCTCCCTCTAAAACATTGCCTTGGATACAGTATATTCTCTTCCTTGTACCGAACATAAAATCCTTTATGAGTTGCAGTGGTACATATGTATATATATATATATATATATATATATATATATATATATATATATATATATATATATATATATATATATCGCGGACCATACATGTAGACTTAATCTCAACAATTAAGTATTACATCTCGTGATATCCATCGGAGATTACCCAAACAAAACAAGTTTCAACTTGAAATAACCATGGCAGGATATAACGACAGGATATAATTCCAGTCCCCCAGGCCCGAATGAGTAGATTGGATCCCTGTTCTGGTCAAAGGATTCTGGGGGATCAGACATTTCATGTGGAGAAGGATCGGAGCGTCTCAAAACCTCTTCGAACAAAACTAAAGTTTTTCATCGGTGCACTCAATGTGAACACTCTGATGAAACCTGGGGAATTAAAACATTTGACGAAATACGCTTCATAAATTCTGCATAAAAATTCTGGCATTGCAAGAAACCCGATTTCCGGATGAAAATCACTTCGACTCTGAGAATTACAGGTTCTACAAAGGGAAACCTGCAGTGAGGATCAACACAAGACCAAAACAATTTGCTACAGGGTTTGCTGTCCACAAGTCCATCATAGATTCGGTAGTTGAATTTACATCACCATCAGAACAGAAAGAGTGCTCAAATTGCAGTAGGCATACAAGTCGACCTGGAATAATTACAATAAAAACGCAATATCTCGTAATGCCAAATTACGGCATTACAACACTGTTGTTTTACCTGAAGCCCTGTATGCAGCAGAAACTACAGTAATGAAAGGGATTACACAAATTCATGACATCGAGAAACAAGAACGGAAAATTCATAGAAAAATTTATGGCACTGTTCTCCGGGATGGAATCTGGATCAAAAGACCTACTAAGGAACTTTATGAAAATGCAGAAAACATCACAGATAAATTTAGAAAAAGACGGCTACAATTCTATGTCGGATGGATGAGAGCAGACTCACTGAGAAACTTTTCAATATTGCCAATGCTAGTAAATTAAACTCTAATTGGATGAAAGAAACACAAGAAGATATGGAATTATTTAAAATCTCCAAAGATGAAATTCAGAATAGACAACAATTCAGGAATAAGATCAGGAACAAGAAAATTGAACAAGACTTCGAGTAAAGAAACAGCATCGAAAAAGTGAACAGAGGAAAGGAAGACAAAACACAGTGAATTAATGAAGAGGCGTTGGGAAGAAAGGAAGGCAGGAAAAGCGGCGAAGCTGTGATTGATTCAAGTTCTAGCGCTGTCGACCATTGCTGCCCTCGACTGCAACTACACAGCACTGAAATTGCTTCGACAAGATCCAACAGCAATGGCAACTGAGGAGAGCCTTACAGAATCATGGAAGTGTAAACCACTCCATGGAAGGTTCTACAGTTCTTTATATGCTCAGGGGATCAATTTAGAAGCGTCAGTCCGCTGTTTGACCACAGGAAAAGTGTTCCCCGAGACTGGAGGATTCCTTTTGGCAATACAGGAACAGGTCATGGCAACAAATTCCTATAGAAAGCATATTCTGCACCAAGCAATCGAAGATAGATGTCCCTAGGCAAAGCAACGTACGAATCGATTCAACATGTCACCTCTGGCTGCCTAGCATTAGCAGGTAAAGAATATCTAACTAGGCAGAGATAGTACATCAGGCACTCGCTCAAAAATATAATTTAATAAGCAGTCATCACCCGTTTTACAAATACCAGCCACAGGCAATATTAGAAAAAAATGACATTAAACTATATTGGGATCAAACTATGACCACTGACCATAATATACCCCACAACAGACCAGGCATACTACTCTTAGACAAAAAATAAAAAAGGCCATCATCATCGAAGTTGGGGTTCCTGCTGATGATAACGTTTCTAAAACATTGAGCGAAAAAATTCCCAAGTACCAAGAGCTCTGCGAGGAATTAAGGCATCTCTACCGACTGGTGGATGTAAAAGTACTCGCAATCATTGTATCCAGCGATGGTTTAATTCCTCAGGAAACGATTACATCAATGAAGACGTTGTAAATAATTAGGGGACTGGAAGAAGTACAGAAAGCGGTTATGCTGGGAAATTTGTAAATATTCCAATTTAACTTTTAAATGAACCATACCCTTGAACTTGATCCGGGTTGGTGTATTAATCCGGTAAAAGCCGAGAAATACAAAATAATATATATATATATATATATATATATATATATATATATATATATATATATACTTTGCCTGGATTTTAATAATGTTTAGGTCGATAATCCATATTTTGCTGTATAT
Source organism: Troilus luridus (assembly GCA_964056705.1). NCBI lineage: Eukaryota > Metazoa > Arthropoda > Insecta > Hemiptera > Pentatomidae > Troilus > Troilus luridus. The sequence goes on along the minus strand of OZ057417.1, from coordinate 24,523,906 downwards.
CTTTGTTTCTTCCTTGTACTATATTTTTATATGTTTATTAATCTTTTTATAAAATATTATTGTTTAAATAATATTGAAACGTTGGTACTAACACGTTATTGGTTGAGCCGCCGCACAAGCGATATCTAACCATTCATATCCTAACTACTGGTTACCATTCCTAACTTTCTTTTATCTATGTATAGTGATTTAAAGATTAAAAGTTGCTTCTTACTTTACTTTCAAATAATAAGAAAATATAAGAGTGAAAAAACAAAAAACAATATTGTTCTTGTCATGTTAACGCACGTATCGTAGTTCATCTTACGATCGAATATTAGTCCCAGAAAACATTCTGTAAAGATAAACTAACTATTTATTTTTTACCTCAAAATGGGACCTGTGTTTATATACGACATATATTAGGTTAACAATGAAAATAAACACAACAATTTAATGTTTTTCGTTTACAAAAAGTATAACTTATTACAATCATTGTCCTCTATAATTATATTCAAATCAATATAAATATTTATATTATAACAAAGTGTGGAAAATAATCTTCAGTACACCAATTTTATTAAAGCAAAGTTCAGTAATTGTTTAATAATGTGCGACATATTTAAACAAAATTATATTCACATTTTTCAGAGAAATAAATATGGTCTAATTAAGTTGGTGATTATTTTAAAATGAGAATAAAGTTCTTAGCACTTTTTTTTATATCATACATTAGCAATATCCATATTTTTAAATTTCCGTTCGATTTTGAAAAACGGGACAATTTTGCATGCCGGAGATTTGCTTGGGGACAACGGGACAGGTGACCGAGAAAAGGGACAGTCCCTTTCAAAACGGGACGTATGGTCACTTTATGTATACATCACTCAAGAATATGGAATGTCCCGGAAAAAAGTTGTGTACAATTATATCAGTTGTCCACTTTAGGATTTATTTTAATTTTGACGTGTGAGCCAATTTTCTGACTAAGCTGATCCTGAACTTTTATCAAGTAAGGCTTGAAAATTTAAAAATTTTTAAGTTTAATAATAGATATCTTGAATAATAATAGGTGACCATATATATATATATATGAGGAAGAAAATGGTTCGGTTGAAGGTAACAAAAAAAATTAGGAAGAACTGCAGTTAAACCTAGAGATTTGACTCCATCACAAGCCTTGAAGAAGCATTGCAATGTGGGTCGAAAACATCCAATTAACAGTTCTCCATATTTAAGATAATTTTTTTTTACTTCCACACCATTTTCTTTATCTTTAATGATAGATATTTTGTTTATTCGTATTACATTATCTCTAAATTATGTTTACATCAAGTTATGAAGACTTCCAGACGAATTGGGAAGGATGAATTTATAGCATCCATCCTTGTTTGGATCAAATTGGATTTTAAATCGTTATTTTAAATTTTAAATTTAGGACATCGGCAATTTAGCAGCATTAGCGAACTTCACAAGGTTTTAGAACAATGACTGGGCATGCCATCTTGGGAACGTGTTAGCTCTTCGCTTCCTCTACAGATCATTTCTTTTAATTTATTACTTGCGTTAGTCACTTTCTACATATTACGCTTATATTATTTATTATATATATTTATATTTAAATATATGCGTTACTTTCACGCCATTGCAGAGTAGATTGCGGATATCCGAGGACAATAGCAACTTTCTAAATATGATGATTCTAATGAGGAATCCTTTCTGTGAATAGTGGGTGACTTTAATAGTGACACAGCAATTTCCCAAAGCTAGAAGAATATTCAGACTCGAACATCCAGGCAAACAGTCAGTTATATTTCAAGTGTTAGTCTGGACCCAGTGGGATCTGCAGACCCTCCTGAGGCTCATTCAGCATCTATAAAGTGGGTACCCTGACATAATCATATCCCAAATTTATGGTAACATCATTTGAGATGAATAGGGTTTCGTATATCGGATGATTCCCATGTGATTTAATAAAAGATTAATTAAGACTTTAACTCGGCATGTAACCTGAATTAGTATTAAATTTAACACCCTACTTACAGCCTAATATAAAGTTTTAATAGAAATATAACCTGCAGTTTTAATTGGATTTCTCGTGCTTGTGTGCGAACAGCGGAAAAGATCGCGTGCAGAGAAAAAAAAGGGGTGAGCGAGAGGAAGAATATATGTATATATAAGAATATATATATATATATATATATATATATATATATATATATATATATATATATATATATATGTGTGTGTGTGTGTGTGTTTCTGTGTGCGTGTGTGTAAGAATATACATGTCTGCATGTATAGGTAAAATAAAACATTACCAAATTATTTGAAATTTTTTTTAAAAAATTTAATACATGTGACAGAGGCTTAGTAGGAAGTTAGTAATAAAAGGATGCAAATTATATATGAACTTATATTTACGATCCATTAGAATTCACTACAAAATTGCTATTTTTGGGAATATTTTAGAAATATCTAAGTTAGAAGAGAGACGGAGAGGAAACTTATTATTTTAAATAACATTAGTATGTTAAAAAAAAACCTGTACCACTTCTACCCGTGAACGGGTCTGGGGTTCAGTACATGGTAGAGACTGTACTGTTTCATGGACAACGGATCTGCAAGGAGGTGACTTGTCCTAGGTCACACGCTTATGTTTCTAAAATACACGTAAACACGTGTGTTATTACCAGATGACTGATTATCATTTGTTATTCATTGTAAGTAGTAATATATAATATAAAAGGATTATTTTATTTTTAGACTTTATTTTTTTTATCATTTTCGCATTTATTTTGTTTTTATTACCGCATGTATATTTTTTATTACATTTATTGATTTTATTTTTGTTTATGTTATTTTTGTTTTGTTTTTATTCAATGATTGTATAGCTACTTAGCACTATTACTTATTGCCCACATGTGGCAGATTGTAATATTTCAATAAAGTGTAAAAAAAAATATATATAAAAGGACTGTTAATAATTTTTTTCAGTTTTTAGTTATCCTTTGCTTTTATTTATCATTTTATACTATGTACATATTATTATAAAAAACCTGTACCGTTATGATCCAAGGAGAGTCTTGGGGTTCAATATGTGATAAAGACAATAGTGATTCTTGGACAACAGATGTGCAGGAAGGTGATTTGTCCTAGATCACGTTCAAAAAATGTTCTCCCTATTTTGGATACCCACTTAATAGAGGATGGTTGAGCCCCAGTAGCGTCCTAGATCCCAGAGGATCTCGTGCCGCTAGCAGACTAAATACAATTCTGTCAGCGAGATTTGAACCAAGGACCTTCGGCACAGCAACTCAGAGCTCTCCCGTATGTATCATCAAACTTAATAAGATCATATTTTGTGTATATCAATTCCTCTAATTAATGAAATTATTATATACATATTAATAATATCATATTTAATTTAATAATGAACGATCAGTAGTTCAGAGAGAAATGAATTGCCTATGACTCATAAGTATACAGTTATATCCAGTTAACTGAGAATAGATTGCGGATATTCAGACAATGATTCACTCAGAGTGAGTGTTGTGGCCAAGCTGTGTGTCATGGCGTTATGTAGCCCAACTGATAAGAGATTGATAACGGATGCTATTTTCAGAAACCGACTAACAGCAATGTGAATTTGCGAAATTCAGAAAGGTTTTTACTCAGGCAGTTACAACTGAGAATTTCAGAAGTGGCAGTTCATTCCTCCAAATTATCGATACTTGTTTCTATTTCGTTTCCTTTTTAATATTCTTAAAAATGAAAAATAGTTTAATCACTGACTGTATAAAGATTAAAAGAACCGACTTACACTTAGGTTATATCATCATCCATATTTCGATATGTTAAAAATTTAATGATAAAAAGTTCATTTCATGATGGTATGATTACCGAAATATACACATTTCCTATAATTACACACTTTTTTTATACTTAAACTCACGGATGTTATTATTTTCTAAAATATTAATAAGGAAATAAAGAAAAAGTTAAAAGTTGTTGTGATAACCTTGTTTTACTTGTAACTAATGTACACTAAAATACAATTAGTATTACATCAGTATGTAGGGTGCTTCATTACTGATCTGTAGATCCCGAGTTTGAGATGGGCTCGTCGGAGATAAACTATTTAATCTGTTAATAGCCATGAGTCTACTTTGTGGATAATTTTATAGTAGTCACCCAGCCTCTAGTATGGGATGTGATTCGTCCTAGATTATGCTCACCCGCCAAATTTTCTCCCACGAGGATCATAGATTCCATCACCGGCCGGTAACACTTTAAATAAAAGTTTGTCAACAGCCGGATTTGATCCCAGGACCTTCGGCACAGCAAAATTAATAATTTTATACGAAAAGCCTTTCTATCGGTATTTTTGAAACAAAATGGTGTATGGATGATGGATCCTTAAACTCCTTTAGGGGCTCAACCAGCCTGTTTAAAATGATATATGTACAGCCTATTTAATGTATAACTCATACATAGGCCGCCAGTCATCACGCGCTTTACGGGTGCATCACGAGGTTGTCGAGCATGTCGGTGACGCGAAACCTTTATTTTTTCATCTAACAAAAATATCTAAACGCGGAAAAAGAAATTTTCACTTGTTAAAAAAGTATGCAAAACCCTTGAAGGTGTTCAGTACATAACACATACTGTTTCTAATGCAACTGTTGTGGATTGAGCTGAATTGGCAGAGAAACATCCACGAAGTTTCCCACTCATTAATGGTATCTACTTTATTGAGGATGGGTGAGCTCTAAAATGGATTTCCAGATCCACCACCCATTCACTATTATGCTATCCCACACGCTAATATGTTTATAATTCTCTAAGAAATTAGTGAGTGTACTTATAAATTTAAAGATAAATTGCAGTGCATTGAAACCTTCTCAAGCCACTTCAAATGATGTAATAAAACAGGAACAGTACTTATTTTACAGTTTATTTTATTAAATAATTAAATAAAGGCTTAACGAACCCGAGGGCTCGATGCCGATACCACCAATCTATGTTTACAAACCTCTGTCCACAGAGCACCACCCAAACCCAAACCCGCTAGAACATTCCTAACGCAGTCCTCCCACCTACGCCTCGGTCTACCCCTCAGACGTATCCCAGTCGGTACAGCGCCTATTAACATCTTGGGAATTCGTTTGTTACTAAGCCCAGCAACTTTACATGCCCATCTTAATCTTCGTGACGCTATCACCTGAATAATATTTACCGGATGCATGCTTCGCAATTCCGCGTTATGTAATATCCTATATTCCCCGGTGGTCTCATCCTTTTATGGACAGAATATTCTACGTAACACCTTATTTTCGAATACCTGAAGACGTTGTTCATCCTTCAGCGTTAGTGGCCAAGCTTCACATCCATTGAGAAGAGATGGAAGGATAATTTTTTTATAAATTCTGATTTTAGATTTCGGGACAAAAGACGCGAGATTAGTAATTTCGAGACCGAATAATAACAAGCATTTCCCGCCTTTACAGTTCATTTTATTATATTACTAAATTACTATTGTATACTGCATTTGTATTATTATAATATACTGTCTCGAGCATGTTGCTGACGCGAAACCTTTATTTTTATCCCCACCGAAACTCGCTCAACGCGGCTAAAGAAATTTTCGCTTAAAAAACAAAACAAAGCAAACTAATTTTTGAAGAGTAAAACGATAATAAGGCAGGCTATACCGGAGAAGAGCACTTCCCGAGTAGGTTGTTTTACAAAGGGAACGGTGAGTAGGGCGCAGAAGTACCAAGTGGCAGTTAGACAGAAGGACCTCCGAAGTGGTGGGAGAAAGAAGATAACGAGGAGTCATCTGGAGGAGACGATAAGGAAGATCGCGGCTAATTCCGTTCCATTACCGCTGTGGGTGTAATAACTGTTGTAGGATTGTTCTTGTGTGTGTGCGCAGCCTCTGCTTCGCCAATTCCTATCCTCCTATCTACATCTCGGGCGGTGTTTGCGGTAGCAATTAGAAGGCGAAATAGTCCACAAATGGTAACCAGTAGTCCATCCCGGATCGTTAGCTTGCAACTTGAGTAGAATTATATTTACTAAGAATGCCCTTAAATGAATAAATTAACTTGCTTCCTGTAAAAGAAAAACACCTATATAAAATATTTTAAAGGGATTTCTGTGAACAGCTTTTGAAACTTTTATTTAATACATTAAAAAAAATCTAGTAGTGGATAAATAAAAATTATTTCTATACAGCTGTACTAAAAAGTTAGATCTTTGATACATAGATACCTAGATATGCGAATTGATAAATTCACGTGGGTCACCTGTGTCGTGGTTAGCATAACAACTTTATAAACCCAATATCGCTGGCTCGGCAGGTTGCCCTAGGGTTTTAAATCATTCTTAAAATTCTATGATTTTGCCGTACTTCGGAAGGGACGTAAAATGTAGGTCTATGGCCTGTGCTGTGTCACTCGTTAAAAATCTCTATCCTATTATACTTGGATTGGAAGAATTTAGGACTTCCACTGTAGAATCGTCTTATTAGCCATAGTAGCATAAAGTGACGTCAAATGATATGCAAAAACATTTCTATGAACAGCATCTGAAATCTCTGTTTACAGCAAAAAAAAAACCTATAATATATTTGTATAAATGGATAGGGAGCGGAGTGGATCAGTGGTAGAGCGCGGAAAGTCCTGGTTTATAATCCCCCTCTATGCACAACCGTTGTCCAAGAAACAGTACAATATCTACCTTGTATTGAACCTCAGAACCTTCACGGGTTGAAGTTCTACAGGTGATTAGATCCTAATAATACTGTTAAATTCCGAGTATAATTTCGCTCTCCTGAACATATAGTAAATAGTGAGTTACCTGGTCTTCCCCTGTGGTCTTCAGGTATTATCTTCGTGGGTATAATACATTTCATATTTTAAATAAGACTTCAATTATTTGCACCTGAATAAATAATATAACTTCGGTAGATTTCTCGATAAAAATATACCTGGAAGAGGAGGGGACTGCGAATCGTCTATTGAAATGAAAGTTGTTAGAGAGAGAAGAGAGAGAGATAGATAGAGAGAGAGAGAGAGTGAGAGAGAAGAGAGATAGAGAGAGTGAGAGAGAGAATGAGAGAGAGCGAAGCTTTGAAGGGAAGAAGACGGAGAAAATATATTGCAGCGGAGTTGCATTAGATGACTTCTGCATGAAGGATTCCATTCCAACAAGATTTCTTCCTTCTCCGGGACTTGCAATATTATTGCACCTTCTCCCTGCTCCTTCTCCAATCGCCGTTGTGAAACGGCCCAGAACCCAGAACTGTATTGAGGGATCGGTCGATAACTTGGAGGAATGGCTTCGTCCAATCCCTTCTTAACAAGAAACGCTAGGCTGCATCCATTTCATCAAGTATCCATTTCATTCATCTGCGAGAATGTACAAGAAAAAGTGTTATAATGAGGCCGAAAAAAGTACAATTGTCAAGGCAAGTTTTACTAATTGTACTGTCCATTTCTTTCTTATAAAATGAATAATTTTGTCAATTTTAAATTTAAAAATTCAAGATTTTTTATATCTTGATAAATATATATAATTATAGTCCAAAACCCGAGTCAAGCAAAGTGATGTGTGTGTTTATATTTGGTTGGTATGTCCTTTACAACGACGTAATGAGCTGTTGTTAATCCTCTATTTTTTATTATTTAATTTATTGATATTTACAACTATAATGCTATTATAACAAGTAAATGTGCTAAAATGTAGAATATGACATGAAAAACACTTGTGGAGAAACTACCCATCGGTAGCACTCCAATAAAGTTCTATAGTAGATGATCTCGAGGCCATCTTCTTTTCAAACGCCTCGGAGGGTTATCAGGAATAGTATGGGAATTAAGCTGAGAGACTAGCGGATTCAAGTGCGTATGGAGCTTGTCATGGAAGGATATGTATCTAGTTTGGGCCAAATCAGTAACATGTGGGATATTAAGATCATGATGGATGAGTTTGTTTGTGACATAATAAGGAGCATTGAGGATTTTACGAAGGATTTTGGATTGTAAGGATTGGATACGAGATGAATTGGATGGTTTAGTAGAGCCCCAAAGCTCAACTCTGTATGTCCAAATAGGTCTGATAACTGTAATGTAAATGAGTCTTTTGTAATTAATTGGGAGCTTAGAGCGTTTGTCCAGTAAGTGTTGAAGTAGGCGAAAACGTCGAGCAGTTTCTTGTCTTTTCAGTCTTGTATGAGGATTCCAAGTGAGACGTTTATCCAGATGGAGTCCTAGGTAACATATCTGTTCGACAGGGTTCAGTGGAATATTATTAAAGGAAACAGTAGGGCAGGAATTCGTGTGTTTACGACTAAGGGTGGAGGTAATTTGATGGGATTAGTTAGAATTTTTTTAATCCTCCAATTTTGACACCGTTCTTGAAGGTGTGAGATATGGGATTGAAGAGATTGGGATGCAACAAATGGATCCTTATTAACTGATAACACATATGTGTCATCAGCGTACGTAGTGAGGACAGTGCTTGGATGGGTTGGGATTTCAGCTGTATATATCGTGTATAGGATGGGACTCAGGATACTACCTTGAGGAACACCGGCAGACTGCGGTCTGGGAAGAGGGAAGAGGGAAGAGTAGGAAAAACTATGGTTTACTTAATCCTCTATTTAAAACAAAAAACCTGTACCACTACAACTCATGAAAAGTCTTATGAGGGTTCTTTACGTGGTAGAAATTGTACTCCTTGCTAGTTTATTTAATTAACCTCACTTTACGCTGCTAAGGCTAATCTATGATGCTACAGTGGGAGCTCTAACTAAAGACTATCCAGCTATAATTAGGATAGTAATCGCTTAGATTGAATACTTGACCCCGCACAGGCTTGGGACTATCAGTTTACGTCCCCTCCGAAGGACGGCTTAACAAATGTTTTTATTCCCTTTAAAAAACTGAGATCATCTTTCCGGTTCTTGCTACGAATCTGCGATATAGGGCACAGTAGGTTTTTATACTATAGGTGACCCCGACTAGGGATGGGTAGCTACTGGATTTTCCTGTGATACTGATTCGTAAGGATGGGTTAGGTTATGTCAATCTGACCTATCTGATACTTGTATCAATTAATACAAAAGTATCAGGTACATTTCGACTGTATCTGATACTTGTATCAACTACTTTTTAGTATCAGATATAAAATATCAGATTTATACAACCTTACCCATCCCTAACCCCGACATAAGGTGGGTATTCACTAGTCAATATAATGGCAAAATGTCGAGAAGGATTTTAGGGCAAGTGTGTATGGGGATTAAAAAAAACACCCTTAAGATTAAGAATTTGAGGATTAGAAATTGGACAGCTGCAGGATAAAACTTAGAAGACTGGCAGATCAGACTAAGGAAGATCTTGAATCTTCGGGAGGACTGTTAAGACTAATAGCATTTTATAACCAAGATATTAATTTTCTGAACTTAGTCCATAGTTTTATAAAAGTATCTAGGCTGATAATTAAAATAAAATAAAACAGAGACAACTGGAAGAAGCTGGTAGAGGAGGCCAGGACTCGTCACCGAGTTGTAGCGCCATTGAGTAGTATTCTATAATTATGAGTGACATGGGCCGTGATTTGTACAGATGTGAGAACGAAACTACTCAAAATGGATTCAGGAATGGTGAAGATTAACTATTCCTTAGAAATCTGAAACCCGAAAATATCGGAATTACATTACTCCCCGGCGTACAAGTAACCAAAAAATAAAAAGTATACAAATTAGTTTAATGATCTTCGGCAGAAAATGGCGACTGTATAGGAGAGTAATTTTGACAGAGGAAAACCGAGGTGCCAGTCAAGGTCCATTACATAAGAGAAAATTGCTGGAGTCTCCAAGGCCGTGGAGTGCATCGCGGTTCATGCCTTGCTGGAATGCAGCACTCCAGTACTACAAGAAACATCTTATACATACCTTGCTCTGGGATAATTATAATAAATATTTTATATACCTTATGATGCAACATAAACATATATTATAATACCTATAAACTTGAGTTTCCATGGCTATGGTGTCCTCCGCGGTTCTTAGCTTGCTGGAATGTAATTTTACAGTATCCGAAGAGATGTATCTTGTTCTAGATTTTGTTATAATATATTATATCAGGCATGTCATTCAATGTAAACATATTATAGAACGCATATACAGGGTGTTTCGGAATTGCACGGCACTATTTTAGGTACGTGTTCTCTATCACAAAATAAACAAAAAAGTTTAAAGATTTATTATTTATTATTACTATTTACGTATTATTATTACAACATTTAGAGTAACTGTTAAAAAGGGCCGGATTTATTCATAGATTATTTTGTGTGGGGCTGGATGAACTCTATGGTTTATTCTGCGGCAGTTGGCACGGAAGAAGAGCTAAGAAATCAGATCGTGGAAGCCGCAGGAACTATCAAGCACCATCCCGATGCTATACGAAGAGCGTGGATTCGTCGTGCTGAATGTTGGATTCAACAAAACGGAGGCCCCTTTGAACAGTTACTCTAAATGTTGTAATAGTAATAATAAATAATAAATCTTTAACCTTTGATATCTGTTTAATAAATGAGTTGGAGATATATGTTAATACGAACTTTTTTGTTAGAGAACACAGACCTAAAATAGTACCGTGGAATTCCGAAACACCCTCTACACTTGGATCTCCAAGGCCATGGAGCTCATTGCGGTTAATGATTGCTTGAGTACAGCTCTCCAGTAACAGAAGAAGTGTACCTTTCTCTAGATAATTTAATAATATGTTATATCTAGCAGATTGTTCAAAGTAAACACATTACATTACTTATATATACTGGATTCTCCAAGTCTGTGGCCTGCCTGGTTCCATTGCTGTAAAGTAGATATCCAGTACATGTTGAGATGTATCTTCTTCTTCTGGACGGCTATAACCAGCTCATTGAAAAATATTAACATATAGGTTACATACATACAAAGCAGTGTCAGATTCGTCTCTCGAATGACTCGTTGAAGATTCCTATCCTAATTATACCTGGATACGCAAAATGTAGGCTCCCGCTGTAACATTGCCCGATTAGCCATATCAGCATAGTGTGTTAAATAAATAAATTTCAAGCAAACTATAAACCATGACGGATCTTAGTAGGGGGTGTGGAGACTGTACACTTTTAACCAGACGATAATGCGGGGATGTAATTTGGCCGCTATCACGCTCAACGCTATCATGCTTTACCTTAATTAAGAGTGGTAGCTGGATGAGCCCAGGGAGATCTATAGACCTCAGAGGATCGATACACGCCTAGACTAAACATGATATCTGCAAAAAAAAAAATTAGTATCTGCCTCAACCGATTTCGAATCCTCGATCAGCAGCTATTTTACTGCGAGAAATCAAATGCTCTTTTTTAACCGAATAATTAAAAAACAAAATCTGCACCACTACAAGCTGTGAACTGGTCTGGGGTCCTGTATATGGTAGAGACTGTACTGTTTCATGGACAACGGTTGTTTAGGTAGGTGATTTTTCCTAGATCACGCTCATAATTTTTCACCTTATTTTGGGTAACCACTTTTAGAGCCTGGGTGAGCCCCAGGGGGGTCCTAGATCCCATATAAATAAAAGTCTTGCCAGCAGTGGGGTTTGAACCGGGATTGTCGGAATAACAACTCAGTGCTCTACAACTGAGCTACTCCGTTCCTTGTTTTTAAATTTTTTAAAATATCAGATTTTAACTGGTGATAAAATCTTGTTTTGTGATAAGTGTATGTATTGATTCAGAAAACCCCTATTACTAACATGTGTTTTTGCAAATCATATAGCGTCACTTCTACATCACTTGTGACGTTAAATGAATAAACAACATTGTTCAGTTCAGAGCCTGAATTTACGGGAGCACAAAATTGGTTGACTAAACTAGAGAAAAAGGTGAAAATGTAAATTTGTGACATTTTGTTGTTATCCGCTTTTGATCCTGAACTCCCAATACATCCATCCGTACACATCTTCAGCCCCGAAGAAGACCAGCGTAGAAACGTTGGTTTCTAACAAATAGTTGCGTTACCCCTCTGTAGGAATGCATAGACAAGACCTGGCACTTGCTGGACATGTGGAAGAAGTCCCAACTCCCCACTTTCTAGATATAAGCTCTCCCCCACACCCACCACTGGATTTAATCAGTCCCTTAGTAATGGTCTTAAAGGCGGGCTAACTCGATTCTGGCCTTCCTTACCCCAAGCCTTCGGGTCAGTAATCCAATACCAGGTCTCGGACAAATTCATAGTACTCCCCTTCTGTGAGCTGGTCTGGAATGACTGGCAGCCGTGCTGTGCCCAGTCACTACATTAGCTCAAGGAGCGGTTAGTGAGGTAAGAAAAGGGAAAAGGGAAAAGGGAAAGAAAAATATTACACGAGGATCTAGTTACTGGTACTTATTGCCAACCCTTAAGTCCTAGTTAAGCCCCAGGTCAGAATATGGAAAAAAAATCAGAAAAATAGTTTAGTAAAGGAAGACATCTCAGTACCATAGATTACACACACACACACACCCACACACATTTATATATATTCATATCAAACTTTTTCCACATTTACAATTGCACACACACACACATATATATATATATATATATATATATATATATATATATATATACACACATATGTGTATGTATGTAATTGTAAATGTGGAGAAAAGTTTGATTCACTACATATCATTGCTGAATTATGACATGAAATTGTTGATGCCAAACGGCATTTGCGGAATATCTACAATTAAATAGTTTTATTGCTACTTCAATTATATTGAAACACAATACTGCCCGTCATAAGTATATAACCTATATTTTCATTCATTTAAACTGGATATTTTTTGACATAGTTATACAATACAGGATCATTCAGAGTAATCGCATTTTTTTGAAATAATGAGTACTCGGTTGATTTTACATGAATAGTTTGTTTATTAACATGATATCACTTATTACATAATGCCATTTACTATTCATTGAAAAAATATTTAATTCTTCTATTTACGGAAAATTACATCACTTAAATGACGGCCTCTTTCTTTTTCCCAGCCTCTGTAGTTCTGTCACCAAAAAGTTGGTGATCATTCCAATGTAGCGATCTGATGTGACTGTAACAGGGGCACCATGTTCTTCAAAAAAAGTAAGGGCCGATTATGCCACATTTAGCTACTGCACACCAGATTGTCACCAGCAAGGGTCGTTCATGCATTTGTTTGTGGGTCCACTGAGGCCCAATATCGGCAGTTCTGTTTATTGCGGCATCGTGCTTGGTAACAGAACGACACGGGCTCCTCAATACTGCCGCACCCACCCTCTCAATATCGTCTGGTGTCCGTCCAGTACGAACGGCACCTGGTGATTTGCGTCTAGTTACGGTCCTGTTGTTCTGAAATTCATGACCCATCTAAGAATAGTGTTGCGATTTTTGTATCACGTTTCCGTGACGGCCGACCTTGAAATGTCGACGAAAGAGACGTTGTGTTTGTATAACAGATTCACCACTTTTAACATAGTTATCGTACACGAACACACGGTGTTCCACATTCCATTGCGACATGGTGACTAAAATGAATAATACTGTGCTGGTTTCCCCCCACTCTTCTAGTCGTTGTGTACTGTGCGTTTCAAAAACATGCTATTCCTCTGAATGACCCTGTATATATTAATTAATATTAATATATATTTTAATATTTTACTGTTGTGAACTATATTTTATTTCCAATAACCTACGAGCTTAATACGTTTCAGTCATTATTGTCATTTATTTGTTTCGATAACGAATTAAATAAGCAATACAATGTGAAATAAGGAAATGCCTCTGATTCCTTGGTCTTGACGAGGAAATTTAAATTTGGAAAAAAAAGGAATTTAATATTATATAAATAATATTATAATTTATTTTATTTTATTAGTTATTGATTTTATTTTTATTTGAATAGAAAAGATATGTCCAGGACCGGGACTCGAACCCGGGTCACCCAGATTGCTAGTCTGGAACTCTACCAATTGAGCTATCCTGGCTCCATCAAGCTCGCTCCCCGGTCATGGCCATATATAAATAATATTTTAACAATGTTTATACATTTAAATATTTTATTAAGTTCCTTATAGCTGAAGACACTGCACAAGATCACAGGCAATGATTTTGGTCTGGTGAAAATTGTCTAAATTTGGACAAAACCAGAACAAAACTGAATTTAATATTTTTTCGGTTCCTAATGATTATTTATTTATTTATATTGATTTTAGGTGAATATCTAAACCAGATCGCATACAATCATTTAGGTCTAGCCTAGGAAGTTGAAATTTGGAAAAAAAAGGAATTTAATATTTTTTCAGTTCTTATTAACTATTAATTTTAGTTTTAATATAGCAATTTATTTATATATTTTACTAAATTATAGATGAAGGCTCTGTACCAGATCGCTGACAATGATTTGGATCCCGACATAGAGAGTTGGTGGCGAAGTGGCCTCAAGGTTCACCAGTTTACATTTCTCAGTAACTCCGCCATTGGTCGGAAGGTTTTCATCAGGAGGGAGTTTTCCTTGAGATTAGCAACGTTTCCTTCCTAGGAATTTTATTTACATACATACATTTTATTTTAATTTATATATTTTATCAATATATTTTATTTTTATTCTAATAATAAATTGGGGTTAAAATGGCAGTAGAGCGTGATTTTGGAAAACAGTTGTCAAAAAAATAGTAGTTTCTACGGTGTTCTGAACTCAATCCTTCATGGATTGTAGTGTTACAGGCTTTTTTTAATATATTTTATTTTTAACGTACGCTGAACATTTATAATTAAATAATTAGAACAATTCTTCATATAAAAAAAATTATGGAAGATTGAAACAAACATAGAGAAAACCGTTGTACTTTTTTTTACATAATTTATTACTATTTTTTTAAAAAAATATTTTATAAATATATCGGCGAAAAGAATCACTCCTATTGTTTATACTAAGTGTGTTTAAAAAAAAAATTATTTGAAGTAACAAAACCTTTCTGAATGTGTGGGATTAATTATTTGACTTTTATTTTAACAATGACTTCGGCGTCAACGATAATATTAATGCCGCCACAATACTTATCGACCTTATCGTTAATAATATTATTTTATTGTACTATTTTATTATTTTATTAATAATATTAAACGGGAAAATATAATTGTGGCTATAAGTTTAAGAGCGGGGTAGTAAATTTGGGAAAGACAATGGACGCCAAGATAGTCTTATCAAGGGGCCACTGTACTCAGCCAAGGACGATATTCAATTGTTTATAATTCCCTAAATACTCCATTACCCTCTCAAATATATCTATATTATTTATAAACAATAAATTAAATATTGTACATATACAAAACATAAAAATAATTTATAAAATGCGGATCCTTGATATAAACCTGAATTCTCCATAAGTAACCTAAGATGATCATAAGGTTTCTAACGAACTAAATGAAGATCATTTTTAGAATATTGTAAGATTCCAAAAATTGAATTTATACAATTTGAAATACCATAAATAGTACATCTCATACCAACATTAAGTAAAACGTAACAGTAAAACAATTTCTTAAATTCTACAAGGGACATTATGTGTAATGTAGCCCATATATAGATTTATACGATTTAATAACATCAATTGATCGTAAAATTTATATATAACTATAATTTTTTTCTCTTATATCATAATTGTTAACTTAATTTAATTGTTTTTCTCTTTTTCTAATATTTTTTTAAAATATTGTTAATGAAGGTAATTCGCATTTTGTTTTCATTATGTATTTTTAAATTTTTATTCTTTCTCACTTATTTGGAATTAATAATTGTATGTAATTATTTTACACTCTACGACATAATAGCTTAAAAAGCCTGTATTGTTATTCTAAAGAATAAATAAAAACTGTATTATTATTATTATTAAAAAGAAAGACAATAAATACACAAAAAATAAAGGCAACAATTCATTATTCCATATTCAAGCATTTATGATTTATGGGAAAAGACAAATAAACCAAAGATCCTTTTTTTAAATGTCCCTTTTTGTGAAATCTGTATTCAAGAAACCACAATACATATCTTATTTTTTTTAACATGTTTTATTTTTTTCATTTGCAACCTTTTAGTCGGTATCCTATGTATATATACATGTATATATATATATATATATATATATATATATATATATATATATATATATATATATATATATATATGATTAAGGATATATATATATATACTACTTACGAACTACTAAAAAAAAAACCATATCATTACAAGCAATGAAGAGCCGATACATAGTAGAGACTGCATTGTTTCTAGGTAAATGGTCGTAAAGGGAGGTGATTTGTCCGAGATCGGCAGGTTTTCCCCTTATTTTGAGTACCCACTTTTTAGAGCCTGTGTGAGCCCTAGATTCTAAAGGATTCATCAGTTTAATTAAATTATCTGCCAAAGCCGGATTTGAACCCGGGATCTCCGTCACTAAAGAGACTTTCGGCACGGCAATTCAGCGCTCTACCACTGAGCTACCCCGCTCCAAAATAAACAATAAAAATAAAATTATTGTTTTTGTTGTTTATTTAACATTTAACATAACAGAATATATCATATCACTAAAATAATATTAAATTTAAAAAGAAGTATTTATTTTGTAACATTTAGCTTTTATTTTAACTTTTTTTTTTCTTAAAAAAAATATTTATATGTGTTTGTATGCGAATGCTTTGTATGTACACAAATACAAAGAAAGTCGCAGGTCGGTCTCGATTCCAAGTCTAGTTCGCAAAACTCCTCCAGATGTCGGGCAGGTCAAGGCCAGTACCACGAGGTAGAGGAATGAGGAGACGATGATGATCCTAGAGGAGGCTAACTGAAAGAGATTGATGACTCCTCGAAGGAGTTGCCTATTAGCGCCAGTTCGCCGAATTACAGTTCCTCTTCATCGGGAGGGGGCAACAGCAGGCCGTTGATCTCCTGTTCGCCAATCCGTGTCTTCTCTGTCTCGTCTGGGAGAAGGCCATCTCTGCAAGGATTGGCAAGTCAGCTTAAGAGTAACCATGTTTCCGATTAATGCAATCCGGACGATATATGAGTATCCGGATTTTAAAAAAAACTGTATTTGAAAAAGCTGGATTTGAAGTACTAGTGATTCTAAAATTAATATCATCAGCTACACTGATGATGGATAAGATGTTATAAACTTAGTGAAAAAGTTATTTACCTTAATGGCCTTCGTAAAAAAAACAAAAAAAAATTGTACCATCACAACCAATGAAGGGTCTAGGAATACGTACGTTGAAGAGACTGTTCTATTTCTAAGAAAACGGTTGTTGACTTGATTTGCCTTAAATCACAGTCAGACGTTTCCTTAATTACGAGTAGCCACTTATTAATTACATGGAGCTGGGTCAGCCCCAGGAGTGTCTGTAGATCCTCCAGGGCTTGGCTGTGGCTGTTTTAAATAATTTATCAACCACAACTGAAGTGGTACCCTGGGCCTTCGCCATAGCGACTGTAAATTTAATATCACCAGCTTACAAATCAGTGGCTCATCCTGAAACTGTCTCTGGCTACAAAATATTTCTTAATATAAGTTATATATTAAGAATAGGGTAATAAACAAGGTAATTCTGCTCAACATCACATTGATATACGAGGTCTTGCATATTGACGTGTGCCAAAAAAATTAACACCTTTTCTTTTTTCTATCAGTACGCTTTTAGAAGATGATTTTTTTCAGTATATACGTGATATGACTCTACCTTATCCCCCTTAAGCAGCGTATACACTTGAGCATTCGCTGCGAATGAGCACAACATAAGCACTGAGCCGGGATAGCAGAGGCCCGAACCCCGAATCCAGTCTGCCCTGAGCCCCTATCAACCTTGGTGAAAAGAAAACTTCTGGTTGTCAGTTCCTCCTGTATTTACATACAGGAAACCATAAAAAAACACAACAGAAAACGCGATTTCCATTTTTTTTTTGTTAAAAAAAATGTTTTATAATATCTATGTCGCGTGCACGTTCCAATTCACTACTCAATTGTTTATAGTCGGCTTAAAAAGGGGAGTTTAGAGTAGAGAGGGGATGTTTGTTCGGCCATTCGGGGAACCGAGGTTTTCCCCGTACCCATCGAGCACGAAACGAATGCGTGCTCACTTTGAAGTACCGACTACTCTCGGCTCGGGTTGAGCAGTGCGGATCCGTTCGGCTCGCCTTGTACTCATCTGACCAAATCAGGTCGAACGATTGCTTATTCGGAGCGAATGCTCAAGTCTATACGCGGCTTTAGATACCACAAAACTCACAATTGCTACAAATAGCCACAAAACTCTAAATTTACGAAAGAAAAAACCTTTACCACTATAATCCATAAAGGGTTTTTGGTACAGTTTAAGGTCGAGAATGTGCTGTTTCTACACCGCAGTCAACCACCAGGTATATTCTTTATAGGGGCTGAGCGAGCCCTAGGAGGGTATGCAGTTTCCAAAATGTACATCTTAAGATGACTGTGGACAGAATTACTAATTTATTAACAACCCTCAGCCTACGTTCAGAGTTACTTTGCTCCTACATTTTTGTTCAACTATATACATATATATATATTTTTATTTTTTATTTTAATGCCTGTACTTCTAATTAACTTTATTTAATTAAATATATAATTCATATTCAAATTAAACATACATAACATTTAATTGGGAGAGGAGTGGCTCAGTGGTAGAGTATTGAGTTACCATGCCGGAAATCCTGGTTCAATTCCCGCTGCAGGCCATGATTTTTATTTAGCCTGTTTGCAGCGGGAGATGGATCATATAGGATCTAGGACCCTCCTGGGGCCCACCCAGCCTCTATAAAATATTATAAAAATAGGGTACCCAAAATAAGGGGGAAAAATCTGGCGGTCGAGCGTGACCTAGGACAAGTCACCTCCTTGAAGAACCGTTGTCCATGAAACAGTACACTCTCTACCATGTACTGAACCCCAGACCCTTCATGGGTTGTAGTGGTACAGTTTTTTGTTTTTTTTAACATTTAATACTTCCTAGGTTCAAAAGACATAACATTGACTCGATATCAGGTAATAAAAGCGGAGTAGTACAATATGTAGGGCGTTGGGCTGCCGATTTGTAAATCCTTAGTTCAAGACCGACTATGACAGATAAATTCAGTGTATTAAGAGCCGTTACTGTTACTAGCCAATACTGTTGGATTTAAAGACCTAGTCGGGTTCATCTAGCCTTTAAAATGGTCACCTTTATTTGTTCATTCATTTAATGCCTCTTAATGGTACTATGGCTAATCGGACGATGCTACCGTAAGAATTCTATGCTATTCGTATAATCACGGTAGAGATCTTTAATGAGTATCTGCCACCGCACAGGCTCTGGACCGCATTTCACGTCCGAAGGACATCATAAACAAGCATTTTTTACTACCTTTAAATAATCATAAGTCGATCTGCCAGGCTGCGAACCTCATTGACAACAATTGTTTCCTCTTGAAGGAATAGAGTTCAGTCGTTAAAATCATTATCAAGGGAACGTGATCCTCATATTTTCCTCTTACATTTTCCTCAATCAGATTGAAATAGATCTAAAAGAGAGCTGAAAAATCTGCAATTAGGCGCCTAATTAATAAGGACGATGTTGTTAAACAATGGTGTGTATTTCAGAGAACATTGATGTGATAGTTGAAAAATTACCAGAAAAATATGAATAAATTGGATAATCACAGATAAAGAAAAATACTTATTGGTTACATTTGCAGAAAACCACTATGATTTACAATATACGGCTCAGCTTAAAGTTTATATTAAAAACTACTCACACAATTAAACTTGTTAAAACACATTCTGTATGATTTTTAGTTTTACCCGAAAAAAATAAATAAATAATAACAATGAAGTTATAAAGCATTTTAAGTGATGGACAATGTGCTATTGAAGATAAACCTAATCCAAATATCAAATAAAAAAAAAAAGAAAAAGACTCCGACACTGAGATTTTATACCAAAACCAGATCACTCAACCCGTTTGAAAATGGCTGCTGGTAAGAGATTTAATAATCTGATACCATGGTAATTTTCAAATATAAACGGCTTTAGAATAAGTATATCATTACGTAAAACATAAAACAAGCTAACCTTGACTTTGTCGTTTTTCGGAAGGTACGTAAATTGGGGACCTGTGGAAGGTCTGTGGTGTGTAAGCTACTCGTTAAAGATTTCTATCCTAATTATTTCAGGCATAGTTTGTGACCACTGCTATAGCATCGTACCATTAATCAAAGCAGAAGGTGACTTTAAATTAATAAAAAATCACAAAACAAGAATATTATCTACATAAATGCTTTTTATTTATTATTTTCAATTTTTGTTTGTATCGGTGGATTGATACTTACTAGAATTCTTATTACAACTCATCAAGTACAGCATTATGAACTTTTTAGGTCTGCTACCGCGCTTTTGTTCGTCCTGTTCTTACTGAATTATCTAAGGCTCATATTCCTCGCTTCCTCTCCACATTATACCGCCTTTGATCAATCCATCTCCTGATTCTTACTCTTCCCATTTTCTCTCCTCATAGAATATCGACATAGTTTAACCATGTGAGTTCTGCAGGCACTCAGGAGTTCATCCAGCCTCTATTTAAATAAATAAGGCTTAGCGTACCCGAAGGCTCGATGCCAATAGCACCAATCTCTTTACAAACTTCGGACCACTACCCAAAACCAAATCCGCCAGGCCCCTCTTCTTCTCCTCAGACGTTTCCCAGTCGGTACATCGCTTATTAACTTTTTAGGAATTCGTCCCTGACTCAGCCCAGCAACTTTACAAGCCCATCTCAATCACTTGAATAATATTAACCGGGTACATGGTTCGCACTACCGCGTTGTGGGATCTCCTATATTCCCCAGTGGCCACATCCTTTTTAGGACTGCATATTCTACGGAATGCCTTATTTTCTAATACCATAAGACCTTGTTCATCCTTGTGTTAGCGGCTAATTTTCATATCCGAAGAAGTGGAAGAATGGTGGTTTTGGTGGGAGAATAGTAATAAAGCATTTTCCGCCTTTAATCGCCCCTTTATTTCCTCTTGAATTTCGTTTTTCTAGTTATGATAGACCCTACGTACTTAAACTTGTCCACATGTTCGAATTTATTCCCTCTTTTGCTACTAACCGTTAGGGATGGGTAAGGTTGTATCAATCTGATACTAAAAAGTAGTTGATACAAGTATCAGATACAGTCGAAATGTACCTGATACTTTTATATCAATTGATACAAGTATCAGATACGGCCAGATTGATATAACCTTACCCATCTCTAAAAATTACATCGTCTCACGGATTTAAAAAAAAATATTATCTACTATTAATCACGGTCCTTTTAATAATAAATAATAAGCATTAGTCAACCACTGATTTAAGCTCCCCTGATTTGATTAACGGCGAAAGACCAATTTCGCCGCATCTCCCCTTAGTATCAATAAATAAATAAGTAAAAATAATAGTGAACAAGTTTTCACTTATTATCAATATAATCTGTAATTAGTCACTTATCACACATGTAGAAACGAAAATAAACTATGAAATTAGTTAACAGTAAAGGGTGGTTGAAATAACATTTTCCGAGATCGCCTCCTAATATATGATTTTTCATGAGCAACTTTCGCAAAAAAAAAAACCTCGACCTATGTCCGGGCAAATATGTGTTCATTAATGGGGATATCTAGACCATAAAGTAAAGGCAATGGACATAAATGATTGAAATCGGGTGCAAAAAAAAACAACAACAGCTATTGCGTTTTTTAAGAGTAAAGGGTGCGGCGGCGGACAGACAAATTTTGAATTATGTATAACCCAAATTCTACGTGTCTTGGAACGTGAATACTAAAAGTTTGAGGTAGGGTTAAAACTTTTTTTTTATTGTTCAGTTCCATAGCTTTCAAAAAATAATTAACCAATAAAAAACATGATTTTAATCATTTGACGCCTTGTGCATATTTCGGCGAATAACCCTTTTTCCTTTAAAAATGATAACAAAAACTGATGCCCCAAGAAAGGCTTCTGTGTAGCGTATTAGAAGAGTAAGAGTCGGGATATCTGTATTCAACTACAAAAGTACCAAGTAAAAGTATCAGATACAGAAAAGTATCAGTATCACTTATATTCAGATACAGGAAAATCCAGTATCTACCCATGACTAATAAAAGTACCAATTGATACAAAAGTATCAAGTAAAAGTATCAGATACAGACATTTAAGGTTGTTTAAAATGTACATCTTAAAATCTTATCTCTTAAAATGTACATCGTACAGTACAAGAGATACCAGATACCTCTCCATCCTATCTTCAATTCTAATTAGAAACCTTCAAACCCAAAGGGGCTAAGAAAAAAAAAAAAAAAAACAGATACAGAAAAGTATCAGTATCACTTGTATTCAGATACAGGAAATCCAGTATCTACCCATGACTAGTAAAAGTATCAATTGATACAAAAGTATCAACTAAAAGTATCAGCATCACTTGTATTCAGATACAGGAAAATCCAGTATCTACCCATCCCTACTAACCGTATACTTAGTCTTATCCGAATTTACTTCCAGCCCTATTTCCTTACCTGCATTCATCAAGGTTTCTGTTTTAAACTTAATAGTTCCGCTTCTGGAATTTTTTAATGTACAGAAAAATCATTTAATTGATTGATCGGCCTCAGAGGTTCACCCATCCTTCGATTGTATTCAAGAGAACAATCTGCCGCTGATATAAAGTGATGTAAAATTGTTGGCTTAAAAACACCACAAACTCTACCATGTGCTGACCCATTTAATAGTTGTAAGGAGCAGTTTTTAAAAGGTTTTTAGATTTCCTATCCTAACCTAGATACCTTAGGTTATAGACTTGTAAGCATAACCTAAGGTAAGTCGTAGATTCGAGATTCTTGTTGTGTTTGGACGTGGGAAATGTTAAGAAACGAGAACAAAAGGAAGTAATAAAACTAAAGAAAATATAAAGAAGAGGGTCTTATTGCAATGGCTAAAATTAAAGGAGGAAATAAGTCAAAGAGTTGGGATCTTTTCCTCAAAATATAAAAACCCAATGACAACAATCCTTTCCTTTCGTTATATCTTAGTAAATTCTTTATTATATTAGATAATATACCATTAATTAAATTTATAATAAACATTTGTTATTTAATATGAAAAGGGAAAAAGAGACTAAATAAAAGTGAAGTTAGTGGAAAAATTCCAACAAAAGGTCCTTAAGTCTCCAAACTATTAATTTAAGGTCTCTTTTTCCCTTTTTGATATTTTGTGGAATAGCCATAAGTCCACTGGTTTCTTGATAATGTTCTTTTTTTCTTGTAATTTTACTTTGATTTTTTTCATATGGGCTTTTGTCTTATGTTTTTGTGTTGTTTATTACTATTATTTATTTTATTGCCCTGGTGTGTTTTTTGAAGTTTGGTGGGTGTATATTGAAGTTTCAAATTTCTGGAGTATTTATCAGCTGTTTTTATCTAACCTTATCCAGGTGGGGTCTAGTAACCTTCCTTATGATTCAGTAGTTGCATTTGAGCCTTGGAGGTGGTGGGATGTTTCTTGGATGCAATATTCATGTTTCTCTCTGCTGATATTCTCTTTCTAACCTGAGGATAAATGGGCGATATATCGGACAGATATTTTCAATTTCTGTTTTAATTTGGAGACTTAAGGGCTTTTTGTTGGAATTTTTCGACTAGCTCAACATTTGTTATTTAACAGATAAAACTCTATAAGATAATGCTCAATTATTATTAGATATCCTTTTTTTTATTATTTGAGTTAAATGTTTTGAAAAAATAAAATAAAAAGAGAATATTTCTTTAAAAAGATAATAATAAATTTGGGAATTTAATTGAACTGTTTCTAAAACAGCAGTTGTGGAAGAAGGTGATTTGTACGAGATCACGCTCAACCCCCAGGTTTTACCTCTATGTTTTGTGGCAAATTTATAGAAGCTGGGTGAGCCCCAGGAGGATCTCCAGATCCCATATGATCCTTCCCCGGCTGTTAACAGATTAAATAATTTATCTAACAAACCGGATTTAAACTTTAAAATTTAAAATCTAACAAACTAGGATCAGCCAAGACTTTTGATGAAGAAACTCTGGGCTGATCTTTTTAATTTTGACTCCAGTCATATGTCATCCCAAAAACGTTCCTTGAACAATATATGTCAGTCATTACTGATGATAGATGAGATATTTTGGATTCATTTTGGTGCCAATACCATATGATACCATTAGAGGGGTCTTGGCAAAATCCTCTGCTTCAAAACCATTTTTCTAGAAACAGTACAAACTCTAATATGTTGTATTTTATTGTTTTATTAATTTTTAAATATTTTTTATTTGAAAAGAAAAGATATGTCCCGAACCGGGACTCGAACCCGGGTCGTCCAGATCGCTAGTCTGGAACTGTACAATTTGTGCTATCCTGGCCCCAATCAAGCAATCTTCTCGGCCGTGGTCATATCCTTTATACCCTGCTCTTGTTAGAAATAAAAACTTTTTGTAAATTTTGACGTTCACTTATTGATTCATTTTTTTTAAATTCTGAAAATCCTGCAAGTCTTGGGCTCACCTAAGCTCTCAGTGACTCAACTGTTCGCGCTCCTTATTGTGTTTTCTTTGGATTTTTCCAAGAAAAGGACGGTATGACGTTCCTGAAAAACAAGGATAAAAGTGAATGTTAATAATAAAGAGTATGATTATTCCAAGCTACGTTCTTACGCGAGTTCATTCCGACCGACACAATGTTTACTGTGGAAATTAAACGAGCTCGTTGGACTGCTCAGAGCACACCCACTCCCAGATCACTGTTATGGCCCCCAGACATCTCTCCCTCTCTTCGAGGTCTAATTCTGCAAAGTGATAGCTGGTAAGAGAATGGCAAGGTGGGCTGGGAGGTTCCTGTCTGGTCCAGAAGTAGGCCAGTGAATGGCGCAACCTCCCTTGTCTGGTAGTCGGTTCTTCAGACTGTCTGGACTGCTTACCTGAACGATCGTTCGATATTACTTTACTGAGAGCTTATTTTACCGGCATTATATAGTCTCCGTAATTTAAAATAAAATAGGATCTGTAATATATAGGAATTTCAAATAAATATTCTATATGCAATGCTCAGTAACTATCTTCAAGTTATGAGCTACCAAAGTGTAGGTCCTTCTACTTGCTTCGGCGGTACATATACTAAAAATAGAACGATAAATTGTAGGCCCCGAGTTCGAGTTAGCAAAGAATTCATTCAATCTGTTAACCCCGTGGGATCTCAGACCCTCCTGGGTTGTCCCGGACATCTATATAAAAGATCCTGAATTAGATGAAAAAAACTTGCGAACGAATGTCATCTCGGCCTATTAACCTTCCGCTGGCTTAAAAGCCTTAATTTCCTTCAAGTACTGTTCTCAAAAACCTTCATGAGTTGTAATGGTGCATACTTATATTTATTCTTTAGTTCTATCATAACTTAATACAAACACCTATCACATCTTTTCGACTATAGATCATCACTTGGCTTATTAAGGAAACGACAATACTATACTATGACGTATTTGGGCATAAGGACAAGAACTTTGGGGCTAAGCAAAACACATTCACACAAGGTAAAAACAATACAGTTCTTCTACATTCTAAGAAAAAATTGTTAATGCAACTTGGTTTATTTAGAATCACACTGATGATAATTCCAATTGTAAAATAATATATTTACAGAAAATACACAACAGTCCACTCGTTAACTAACCATCAAAATCCTCCAGTTCTTTCTCTTTCCAACTCTCAGTTACCTGGACATCCTAAGAGAATATTAAAAGACAATGGCCTCGAAACCTGATCAGGAAACATTGATCACATCAAAAATTTCATTTTCCTGCAAATTGAGAAGAAAAAAAAATTGATATCAAATTTGCGAGATGCGATACTGTGTAACATAAAGAAATAAATAAAAAAACAATTTCTGATTATTTTGAAACTTATGAAGCTTAATTTCAATGTCGCCTCGGGTATTAAGTATGAAAAATTAAATTTGTTTTTTAAAATTGCTATGCTTGAAATAATAAGTACGACATAATGTGAAAACAAATAAAATTAAAAACAATACTCAATACAAGTAGTTATTGTCTTCCTGCCCTCCTTTTGTAACAACTTTTCAACTTCCAAACTGATGGTTTCAAATTATATTGTTCTATTTATTTATTTAATCTACTCCTCTTCTACCGCCAGCGGTGTGAGGATCTCTCCTGTAGAGCCTAACCCATGAATGTCCCTCCTGTAACAATCGTCATCTCCTTCCCCATTCCAAACCTCTTCTGTCAAAGGCCTCCTGGATTGCGCCTTCCCAAGTCTTCCTTGGTCTTCCCTTCGGTCTCGTACCTTCCACCTTTGTCTCATATACGGCCTTTGCCACTCTGTTTCCCGCCATTCTGGAAATATTGCCGAACCATCTCAGCTGATGCTCCTCGATGATATCCCCAGCTGGCCGAATTCCCACATTGGACCGTATTGTTATGTTTCGCACTCGGTCTCTTCTATTTTTCCCTTCCATTCTTCTTATATATCGCATCTCCATGGCTTGGATTTGGCTCTTGTGCTTTTTAGTTAGAGTCCAAGATTAACTTGAATAGGTGAGAATTGGTAGGAAAGTGTTTTTATAAACTACTTTTTTTGTGTTTTTTGACACTTCTTTTTTCCCGATGAATCCTTTTTTGAAGGAATTAAAACACCTGCTGGCAGCTTTTATTCGTTCTTTTATTTCGCCATCTATCAATATCAAGCCGTGTTCGCTAAGGTGTGCACCGAGATATTTAAAATCCCTTACTTGCTCTAACCTCGCGTTGTTTAGTCTTACGACTCGGTCCTCGGTGCTCGCTTTTTCTTCCTATTCTTATGATTTTGGTTTTCCCTGTATTTATTGTCATGTTAATGACGTCCAACTTTTATTGTAAGATGCGTAAATTGAACTGGAGGTTCCTGCAGTTGTTTGCAAAGACAACTATGTCATCGGCAAATGCGAGGATACTGAGGTGGGTTGGCCTAAGGTTTCTATACCCTAGATGGTACGGTTTCATTTTTGACTTAGCTCTTTTCAGGGCCGAGTCAAAATAAAAAGTAATGGGCTTAGGCTACATCCTTGCCTGATCCCCTGGGTTGTTACAAATTCCTGTGATGTCTCATTGCATGTCCTCCCCACAGTTCTCTGTATTTTGAAAAAACTTAGGATTCCTTTCTGGAGACCCAGATTGACCTATTTCTCCTTGAGAGCCTTAATGATATCTTCCTTTCTGAACCTGTGGAAGGCCTTAATTATATTGTAATTTTAAATTATATTATGGTAAATGTTACAACAGTCATATTTGTTCATTAATTCATTCATTAAAAGTCATAAAAACGCAAATAGTGCACCGTCCTAGGCCAACGGTTGTGAAAGGGGGTGGTTTGGCCTAGATCAGGCCGTCAGATTTTCCCCTATACAGGCAAGGTGTTCCTGTATCGGATCTGCATATTCCACAGGATTAATCCATGGATGTTAATAGACTAAGTAATTTATCAGCTACTATCGGATTAGAACCTGCGACCGAACGATTCAGCGCTCTACACACAGTGTTTCTTCCTTGTATATTTCTTTATAACAAACTTAATTCATCCCACGTAGGACCTATATTATTTTGTCTGCACACAAAAGAGACAACATTACTCCTGCTTGGGGAGGATTAAGGCAGGCTTTAAGTGAAAGAAGTCTTGAGGACACGAGCGCCATCTAGATGAGGACACGTTGGCAGTTTGCGGTGGATTTCCGTCGAAGGAAGAAGAGTGGAAAGTACTTGGAAGAGACCGGAAGTGAGATAAGGAACGGCTCTTTCCGCTTATCGCTTACATAAATTGGTTCCGGATAATCAGCCGCGGTCGTTTCCACACACGACCCACTTCACCCCACCACCTTCCTCTGCCTGTTGTCATGGAAACGGCGTAAGAGGAAGGGTTATCGCAATAGTAATTTTGTACGGAGGTACTCCAAGTCCCTGCTGACAAGGGTATCAGATGTCCAGAAAAAGATCGATGGGGCATATTAAAACAAAAAAAACAAATTCTATACCATTACCATCCTTGAAGAGCTTTGGATTCAATACTTGCTGGAGACAATAGCGCTTTTAAGCCAATCATTATGCAGGGAAGTTATTTGGCCAAAATCACACCCACCTGCCAGGTTTATAGAGGATGGGTGAGTCACCGGAAGACCTACAGAACCCTGGAATCATCCGTGACTGTTAACAGATTAAAAAATGTGTCCATCACAGCCGGATTCTAACCAAACTTCGGAACAGCAACTCTAAGCTCTACAACTGATTTGATATTTTTTGTTTGAAACACTGCTTTGAGTGCATATCATATAATAAGCTTTATCAAATGAATACCCGGACTCACATAGGCTCTATAAATTGGATCATCTTGGGCAATCCCAGTGGTTGGGCGTAATGCATAGTGAGTAAAGACACACGTAAGAATACCGTACTCCCCCAAAACTCCAAAAGGGACATACATTTTTTTCTGTAGACAAATTAAATTCCTTTCTGATTAGCTTATGTATACACAGCAACTTATGTACCCTTTTCGATAAAATATAGAAATAATCAAAATATTATTTCTGTAGATTAAACATGGATTTTTCGTCAGGAATGTAGTATTAGATCCCCTATTCAAACACAAATTGTAATTTGTGTTAAATAGATTTAATGTAAATAAATACTTTAGGTATTGTTTATCAAAATTATTTGAGTTAGATTATTTTTTTATATTGCATTACTTTTGTTCTACATTTGCAACTTTTTCTTTATTTTTCATTTTGTATCTTACTTTTTACTTTCTCATTATCTTACTTTTTATATTTCTTTACTTTATCACCTTTCTGTTCACATATTCTGTCATTTTGTTGTCCTTATGTACCTTTTGTAAACTATCCGATGCTGTATTTCTCCACTTTTCTATACTCTATATGTTATTCTATAATTCTTAGTACTGTCATGTTCTTAAAGTTATTTTTCTGTTTTTCCTTCTTAGCCCTGAAGATGGCCTACATTGTAGTTGTGTAAGTCTAAATGTTGTATAAGTGAAAGAAATTGTCCCTGCACTCACGGCAATCTCTGTTACCCCGTTTATGACCAAAAATGGCATGGTTTCGCTACCACACGCACCATACTCAAACAAACTGGCTCCGTGTGATTATATAGTTATAAAGGGGGCAGGGTGGCTCAGACTACAGAAAGGTAAGTTGCTGTGCTGAAGGTTTTGTGTTCAAATCCGGCAGTGGCAGTAAATTATTTTATTTGTTAACAGCAACGGATGGACCCTGGGGGTTCTGCTCTCCTGGGCTCAGCCAGCCCCTATAAAGCGGGTACCAAAGTAGGGGGAAAACCTAAGCCTGATCTAGGATAAATAACCTAATTAGGTTAGCAAAAGAACCTACTATGACCAAGATCGCGGTGGTACTATAATTTTTAAACGGGAGTAAAAAATCCTCGTTTATTCCGTCCTTCGGTAGGGTCATAAAACGGGGGCTCCTTTTTCCTTTCCTAATTAAAACTGGATAGGCAAAATTTAGGACTTCAAATGTATCATCGTCCGATTAGCCTTAGCAGCGTAAAGTGAAGTTAAATGAATAAACAAGTATCTACCACGTAGTGAACTACTTCTTACATGATATTGAACGTACAAACTTCTTCATGAGTTGTAGTGGTTCTAGTTTTTTATTATAGAGGATTAATAACAGCTCATTAGAATCTGTAAATATAAGTATAGTAAACTACTAATTCCACTTTGAATTAAAAAAATTTCATATGAAACAATCTAATATCAACAGATTGTTTAACTTATGATATATAACTACATAGAGACTGGAGGGAATAAGAGAGCAGACGACAAAATTGATCGACTGGCGTGGGGGGGGGGGGCAGACGAAGGAGGCTGTAGCAATATATTGAACAAAAAGGTCCATCCTATGCAATAATGCACCGCAGCTGCGCATGCGGACTCCGCTCCATCCCGGACCTCACTCAATACTAGGCCTACCTTTCTGTATTAGTTCTGTATTGTCCACGATACCTGCGGTCAATTCCATGTATAATGAGGTACAAAGAAAATTAAAATTTTGATTTTAAAATAAATAAAATATCTAAAAACGATCCATAATTAAAATACATGCAGACAAGGGTAATATGTGATTTGTTGAACATCCATTCACACCTATCGCCGTAATTATGACGATCACCAAATAAGAAAAACAAAACCTATCCACTGTAACCCATGGATTGTCTAGCGCCACGAAGATTAAGATGTGCCGGTAAAGTTGCTTAGTAAGGAACGAATTCCTAAGAAGTTAGTAAGCGCTGTGCTGATTGGGAAGCGTCTGAGGGGTAGACCGAGACGTAGGTGGGAGGTTTATGTTAAGAGTGATCTGGCGGATTTGGATTTGGGTAGTGCTCCGTGGACAGAAGTTTGTAAGCAGAGATAGGTAGTATCGGCGTCGAGCCTTTGGTTTCGCTAAGCCTTATTATTATTATTAAAAAGCTAGAGGTGCTCCTAATAATATAACACCTTGTAAAAATAGGTTTAAGGAAACACGGCAGCAGCTCAGCCAGAACATAGAGTGATAAAAAAAAAACTGTTCCATTACAACTGTTTCAGGACAGCGGTTGTGCAGGGAGGTGATTGCTACGAGATCACAGTCAACCCCCAGGTTTTCACCACTGTTTAAAGTACCGACTCCTGGATTATAGATAATTTTAGGCTGCAGTTTAGATACTTTAGAGCAGTGATTCCCAACCTTATTTGTACCATGCCCCCTCCTATTAAAATTAAAGCCTCCACGCCCCCATTATACAATTAATTGTACGGGCATATGAAAAAAACTAAATATTTAGTTACGCTGCCACAAGATACTACATTTTAAGTTTCTAACAATATAAGATAATTAAATACTATCTATCTATCTATCTAACGGCGCTATGGTCTTTGCAGGACCTTGGCCTCCTCAGTGATCCTCCTCCACTTCGACTTGTCTTCGGCTGCCCTTCTCCATCTGCCTAAGGTCCTCCTCCACATCCTGCAGCCAACGAAGTCTAGGTCTCAAACTTCATTTCATCGGGACATGATTTATCTTTCAATATATATACTTTATGTATTCAGTATACAGTTTTAAATTTCAATAAATACATTTTTAAAAAAGTTATATATACATAGCTAAATTTTTAGTCGGAGAATAAAACGTTTTCATGATGGCTATAATAATGCTAAAAGAATATCTGGAAAATTCGAGCTACAATATTTTTTGGAGTGCCACAGAGTGACGGATTGGTGCCATATTGGAGGTTCTGAGTTTAAATCAGGCCGTACCAGGTAAATTATATAATCTAGAAACAAAAGGATGGACCCTCTAGGATCTGTAGACCCCCTGGTGGATCTGTGGACCCCCTGGTTTAACCCAGCCTCTATAAAGTGGGTACCTTTGATCGGGGGGAAAACCTGGCAGTAACAAAAATCACTTCACCGCTCAATTGTTGTTCTAGAAACAGAACTGCCATACAAAGAACCTTTAGTTATTAATAACTGGTAGAACTCCACAGGAGGCTCCAGGAGGCACCAGAACTCAAAATAATGTTACCTGTAACAGGCAAATATTTCCATCCGTTGCTAATAGAGCTTGAAAACGATCATCAACGACAAATAATTCTTATCTAAACAGGAAATTATATTATTTTCTCAACGTGTCGACCTTATTTGAATTACGCACCTGATTAGATAACATGTTATCATTCGTTGCACTCTTCAATTTGCGGAAAACCCGTAGGAAATAAATTTTTCTTTGTATCATTTGGTCAAGATTGATAAATGGGGCTTAAACAATTATTGCGGGACCCTAAGTACTCGGAACACTTTGGTTAGCCACATTATCGTGAATTATTTAAGGAAGTAAGTATTCTTGACAAAAGGTTGCAATAGGGCATTTTTACCAGGAAACCATTTTTGCCCATCAGGTTAACACCCCAATCCAATGAAGGATCAGGTACCCATTGCTATATGTGACATTATCTGAAACATTAGGAGTACCTAAATAAATGGCAGAGAAGCAGACCTCTTGGGCATAGACGCCAATATATTGGGTTGTAACAAATGAAATGTCAGTGAAGGTGTAAATTTAAATTATTAGCAAACAAATTATGAAACAATACTTTTATTAATCAAAATAGGATCCTTCATGAACTTTCAATACACTTCTCCCAACGTGAAACAAGCATTTCTATCCCTGCTCTGTAGAAATTAGGTGTCAAGGAAGAAGCGAAGTCTTGGAAGGCCGATTTCAGGGCATTTTCGTTGTCAAATTTTGTATTTCTTAAAACATTATCCAAGCAACGGAAAAAGTAAAAATCTGTTGGAGAGTCTGGTGGGTGAGGAAGGACCTCTATATTCAGCTCCTTCGACAGAAGTGAGGAACACGTTTCCAATCCGGTGAGCTGCTGGGCCTCGGTTAATCATGTGGTACCCATATTTCCAGCTTTTTTGTCTTACCAAGCTCCTTAAGGTGCCCGGTAAGACAAAACTCTCTACTTTCCTACAGTCATGGCACTTGCTCCAAGCTGTGATCCTAATTCACGAGTGGTTTGGGAAGGGCCTGCTTCGATCAGCTCTTTCAACATTTCGTTGTCCAACTTAGTCTTCGGCCTACCACGTTCTTTGTTGGTTAGGAGATAATCCCCAGACCGAAAAGGAAGATTGTTCTTTCGCTCACTGTAGGTTCACCGTAAATAATATTAATGTTTCGGAACACCTTCGTGACGCTATGGCGAAGTTTAAATTCAAAGAGAAAAATTGTTTGTGTACAAATAGTCTAATCCGTAATGAAAAGAAAACGGTAAATAAACAAAACTGAAATTTCATCCGTTACGACCCAATAGCATTATATTACGGAGGTTTGAAACGTCTTGGATGGAACAGCTCGCCTTTTCAGGCTACTTCAACTATCTCTAGACTAACGCTCTAAGCTCTCGATAAATTAGGAATGACTCGTATGGATGACTATTATAAGACCTGTCTGAACCTACGGAGTAGAGCTTTGAGAATCCACTGATAAGAAGATAGCGTCGTGACCTTCTCTATTGAATTTGTAGTTTGAGTACTATCAGCTTCTCTACTTGCCTTTATCCATGTCACGATGTATCATTCGATATGATATACCACGTTGATAGTATAAGTTATGGTATAAACATATTTTTTTTTATGTTTATCGTTATATAATTTGTCCATGCTTGTCCTTTTTGTAACATTTTTTATATTTTTAATTGCTGGCAGCGACCCATAAATATTACTTGAAAAAATATAAACATTCCTTTTTTTTTTTTGTTTTAGACAGAATAAAAGCGTGACTCACAAAAAATTAAAAAAACATTTTTTGGTCCAAATGAGAAACACCCCAGTGCACACTATAGATGAACTTAACCTAGGATACGCCACAAGATAGAAAGCAGTAGACTAGGACATCAAGTGAAAGCTGGTCGTCTGGTCGCCTCAAAATGAGTCATTGAGAATCTCCCAACAAAGCCTTTGGAAATGGGTACATATTCAAGGGAGAAAATCGCCAAACTTCACATGTTTAACATTTGATATTGGAATATTCTAAAGTTATACAGATCCGAGGCATTGAATGAAATCCATCTATAAGAATCATATGCAGGTGCCTTCCTAAAAGAGCAGCTATGAAAGGTACGTCTGATAAAATACCTCTGGATCAATATTTCACGTTAGGAAATTATTTCAAAAAACGAAAGAAAGTAATTTTATTATAGTAATTTTTGGAGTGAGGATAATCCACAAGGTTTTGTCCACACACCATTACATCCACAGAAAATTAGTGTTTGGTGCGCTTTATGGACTGGCGGAGTCTTTGGTCCATATGTCTTCAAAAAATGATGATGGTCAAAATGTTACTGTCAATGGCGAACGGTATAGGGACATGATCAGACATTTTTTCGTACCTCAATTAGCTGGCATTAATCTTGTTGACATGTGGTTCCAACAGGACGGAGCCACATGCCATACGGCGCGCGCTACAATTGATTCACTCAAAGAAACTTTTGATGAAAGAATAATTTCACGGTCCAATTAGTAGGCCACCAAGTTCGCGTGATTTAACCCCATTGGATTATTTTCTTTGGGGTTATGTAAAGTCACTTGTCTACGTCGATAGACCAGAGACAATTGAATACCTAGAAATCAACATTCGAAGAGTTATTGGCGAAATACGGCAGCATATGCTGGGAAAAAATTGTGAAAATTGGTGTTCCAGATTCCGCTGTGCGCGCCAGCCGTGGCGGCCACATGGCCGAAATCATATTTAAACATTAATGTCATACAATTTTCTATCCAATTAAGCCCGTTTCATTGATATTAAAAATATATTTCTTTGTTTTATCATCAGTTAAACTAGTGTATCTGTAAAAAAAAAAACACCCACTACTAAACATTCCTGTATGGAAACGCTCCAACAAAAAATGCGTTTGAATAAGAACAGTAAGTATTTTACGAACTGTTAGAGATTCGGTTCTCAAGCTCTGATAGTCATCGCAGGCTTCACAAACACCTTAGAAAGGAAAATATTTTTTAATTCTATAATGGGTTTACGCTTTATAAAAAGTAATCCTTACTTACTAAAAGCAGTTTGGACCTAAACATTACATTTAAGACAAAACAGACTCACAGAAAACGACTACAAACGTTTCAATAAAAACTATTTATACTTGTCAAAAAGGACCATTTTATGTCGATAACAAAATTTGGCGTGCTGACTTAATTAAGAGCGATCCTGCGCTATTCTCCTCCAATCTTGTAGACCTAGCAGGTTTAAGCCCTTCTCCAGATCGTCCAGCCATCTGACCCGAGGGCGTCCTCTCCTTCGTTTGTCGTCTGACTTCTCATAGAGCCATTCTCTTTGGTATCCTGTGTTCTGGCATTCTTTCTATATGTCCCATTTATCTTATTCTGGATTTCTTTCCATGTCAGGCTCTCCATACAGCTTTATCAGCTCCTAATTCCTTCTTCATACCCATTATCTGCCATTCCGCCCCATATTCTTCCGGATATGGAATATTCGTAATATTTTTTCTTCCCCAGGAGTAGACGTAAGTTCTGATTTTTTGATCTTGGGCCGTGTCCTGCACCCATACATGACTACCGGTCTTACAGCATTTCTATATTTGTAATTGCATTCTTTAAGAGAGTGATTTTAATTGCAACACTCTTTGAAGTGAGGAATAACAACTATTTCCTGCTGCTACTTTGTTGCCAGCTGTCACTTCCCAGGTACATGAATTGAGTTAAAGCTCTAAAACTGTGCTCTCTGGCGTTATTTAAGTTAGGAAAATTACAGAAGGTCTCTCATATTATGTAAATATTAGTTAAATTCATATGTAAATTCTTCGCATAATATTTTACAAAACCTATATTGATTTTGTCTCAGAGTCCTAATGCATAATTAATTGAATATTTGAAAAACAGTTTTTCTTTTTAATTAACGACTATGCATTTCTGAGGTCTATTCACCCACTAAGAAACTTACTAAAGTACAAAGTACTTAGCAGTTAGCGAAGAGATAGCTGCTACTATTACTACCAAGAGAAGCAGTTGATGGCCTGCCTCAAGTGGGAGGAGTTATAACGAGATGCGCCTAAGTGAATTTTCCCGAGTTATTACTTGTTAACTCGGCGCGAGGGAGTCTTTTGTGATTCAGGATCAAGAAGATTGTATGAGTTGATAATGCCTAGCCGTACCAGTTTTATTATTGTATAGGTTATGTTAGTCATTCGAGGAGGTTAGATGTTAAAAATAAATAAAGTAGAAAATAAACGTTTATCTTGTTTTAATATCTATAATAATTAATGCTTAATTGCTAAAACTGGAGGTTGGCTATTGTAGTTTGATTTGGGACAGATTGTGAAGAATATAGCATATAAATCCAGCCATCTGACCCGAGGGCGTCCTCTGCTTCGTTTGTCGTCTGACTTCTCATAGAGCCATTCTCTTTGGTATCCTGTGTTCTGGCATTTTTTCTATATGTCCCATTTATCTTATTCTGGATTTCTTTCCATGCCAGGCTCTCCATACAGCTTTATCAGCTCCTCATTCCTTCTTCATACCCATTATCTGCCATTCCGCCGATATTCTTCCTAAGATTTTTTACGAATATAGCTTATAATACAACCCTTTTTAGTGGTTCAGGCACAAGGTAACAACAGTTACGGGCTCAGTAAATGGTAGAGCCTGAACCGATTCTAATCCAACAGTTGTGCAGGGGAATTATAAGGAACTCTGTAAAGGGAAAAAAGAAAACTACTTCAGGGAGATAGGTGACAAGTTCGAGAGGGCGAGGGATTCCAAGGATTTCTGGGACTTGACTAACAAATTTAAGCAAAAAAACTACTTCCGTATTGGAAATATTCAACCACTAAAATGGAAAGAGCATTTTAAAAAACAGTATAACCTTCATCTTTCTACTGAACTTTTCTCATATGCGGCTCCTTGGGTAAAGGATGGGTATTTAGATAATCAATTCAGTTATGATGAAGTGGTCGCAGCCATAAATAAGTTAAAAGACAATAAAGCACCTGGGCTTGACCGAATACCAAGTGAATTTTATAAAAATTCTCCTGAATGCTTTACGAAAGCTCTACTGCAGCTGTTCAATTTCTGTTTTGATGAAGGTAAAGTTCCAGAGAGTTTCGGAAAATCAATCATCTTCCCTCTCCATAAAAAAGGTGAGCTTGGCGAAGTGACAAATTACAGGGGTATTTCTTTTTTAGATTCCATTTCGAAGATATATTCTGGGATGCTAGCAGTAAGACTTACAAACTGGTTGGAAGAAAGAAATGTATTGATAGAAGGCCAAGCAGGTTTCAGAAAGGGCCGCTCAGTTGTTGACAATTTGTTTATTTTAAGCAATTTAATAGAGTACATGTGGCATTTAGGGAAAAATAAAATCTATTGTTTTTTTGTCGACTTCAAGGCAGCGTTTGACTCTGTGGACAGGAATGCGTTAATTTACAAAATGTACGAAATGGGTTTGTCAACTAAGTTCACTAACGCTATAAAAAGTCTTTACGAAAACACGGAGGCAGTGGTCTGGACAAAAGATGGAGTTACGGAGTCATTCAAGACGGGGATGGGGGTCAAGCAGGGATGTGTACTGAGTCCATACCTGTTTACTCTTTTCATAAATGATTTAGCGGAGAATCTCGGGGGAGGAGTCATAGTGGGGCATAAGAAAGTGAATATGTTGGCTTATGCTGACGATATTGTCCTAATATCAGATAATCCGGTTGGTTTGCAGTACATGATAGGCAATTTAGAAATCTATTGTAAAAGATGGAATTTGTTTGTAAATCTGGACAAATCAAAAATTATAGTATTTAAGAAGAATAATAGAGGCAAAATGTGTACAAAAAAAGAGAAATGGTTCCTAAATAATGAGCAAATTGAATGTGTGAAATCATACAAATATCTAGGGGTGGTGATGTGCAATAACTTAAAAATGAAATATGACATTAAAGAAAAAGTAAGTAAGGCAAAAGTTGGGATTAATATGATGTGGAGAGAACTGTTCAAAAATCCAGAAGTGCCATTAGAGTCAAAATTTAAAGTATTTGAGTCAACAATTAAAAATGTCATAACCTATGGATGTCAAGTTTGGGGCCACAAATATTTTGAGGAAATAGAAAAAGTTGAAAGGTATTTCATTAAAAAAATTTTTAAATTACCGGTTAATACCCCAAATTACTTTGTGTACTTAGAAATGAATAGAAAATTAATACACATGTACACGCTAAAAATGCAATCCAATTATATTTTAAAAATACTAGATTATAAAGAAAATAGGCTATGTACAGTTATAGCAAGAGAAATAATAAAACAAAACATATCATGGTTTAAAGAGTGGGGGGAAATTGCAAAAAAAATAAATTATAGACTGGATTTAACTTTAAACTCCGTGGATACTTGGGAGGGAGAAATGTTCAAAATGTTGGAGCTGTACAAAGATTATTTTATCCAAGTTTGCCATGCAAAAGCAGCAGAGGGCACACACCACGGCCTCTATAGCTCATTAAATAAAACAATAGATTACCATAGACATTTTAAAGCAACAAAAAAAATGAGCGTAGTTATGAAGTGTAGAGGGGAACTTCTAAATCTAAATTACAAACCATTTGAAATTGATTCGCAAAATATACAGCTATGCTCACTGTGTAATCTGAAAGAAATTGAAAACAGTTTTCACTTCCTGGCAGTGTGTCCCGTCTTAAAATTGTATAGAAAAAAATTCTTAAAATATGAGCTGATATCAAAACAAAAATTAATAGATATTCTGAATGGAGAGAATTTTATAGGTTTATATAATTTTGTAAGTAATGCAGGTCGTTATAGAAATTTTTTAATTTCAGAATTTAATTATTAATGTAAAAAAGAAATTTGATTTATTTTTTGGTTTTCTTGTTGTTTAGTAGTTTAATCAAACTCCCGGCAGACGGTATAAGTACCATGCTGAGGTTGCTAATGTGAAAAATAAAATTAAAAAAGAACAGTTGTAAATAATTTAATAAAGAGCATTTTATATCTATCTATATCTATCTATCTTGTGCAGGGAGGTGATTCCATCAGTACCGCACTCAACTGTCATGTTTTCCTCCCACATCATACGCGGAAGGCTGAGCGAGCCCCATGATGATCTGCTGATCACACAGAGTCCATCTATGGCTTCTAGCAGATTAAATAATTTATTTTCCACAGTCAGATTTGATTCCTCGGGCCGTAGATTTGGAGCCTGGGCTTTATAGAGACTGAATGAGCCTCATAAAAGACTTGAATGAAGATTTACTATCCCAAATTCACGACATAGCAATAGCATCCTAAATATAAAACCGCAGTTAAATATACAAATTAATAAAATAAAGAAATTAAAAAAACTGTACCCCTACAACCCCTGAAGTGTCCCAAGGCCAGTGAATGGTAAACGCTGTACTGTTTCTAGGTCAACGGTTGTGCAGGGAGGTGATTTGCCCGAGAACGGGCTCAACCGCCATGATTTTCCCCAGTAAAGGATATCCACCTTATAAAGGCTGGGGGAGTAAACATGTGGAGTCTGTAGTTTCCGGGGGTCCATTAGCTGTTAACACAGTAAATAATTTATTACTCCGCTCCTATGAAATTTAAGCAATACAATTATTCTTAAGGGGCCTAAAAAGCTACCTGATTCGTTCTAGTTAAGAGAGAGGAATAGCTCAGTAGGTTAGAGCGCTGAGTTGCTACGCCAGAAGTTCCGGGTTCAAATCCGGCTGTGGCAGAATGGTATGGGTTGGAAACCTCATAGGGTTCACCAAGCCAAGTCTCCCTGCTATAAACAACACAGTTTCAACCTTGCACTGAACCCATGGGTTTGTAGTTGTTCAGATTTTTTTTCGGAGAAGTTGAAAACTATCCTCGGCCCAATTCTCTGCACAGTTTATACAGCTGACATCCCAACTCATCCTGATACTAACCTTACCACGTACGCGGATGACAAATGTCTATTATCTGTCAACTCTGATCCAGTTATGGCATCCCGTACTCTTCAATCCCATATCACTGAACTTGAAAATTGGTGTCAAAACTGGAGGATTAAAATAAATTCCCACAAATCTCATCAAATCACCTTTACTCTCCGTCGTAAATCAACGACTTTCTTTCAACGACAGCTCGCCGTTTCAGGCTACTTCAACATTTACTAGACAAACGCTCTAAGCTCCCAATTAATTACAAAAGACTCATATACATGACAATCATTAGACCCATCTGGACATACGGAATAGAGCTTTGGGGCTCCACTAAGCCATCGAATTCCTCTCCTTCATAAAATCCTCAATGCTCCTTACTTTGTTACGAACAAAGTAATCCATAATGACCTTAATGTTCCGTTTGTTGCTGATTTGGCCCGAATCCGATATCAATCTTTTCATGAAAAACATTTTCACTCAAACCCACTAGTTTCAAACCTCTTCAATTCCTGATAATCCTCCGAGGCGTCTGAAAAGAAGATGGCCTCGTGGCCTTTTAAGCTGAACTTTTTATTTGAGTACCACCACCGGGTAGTTTCTCTACTTTCCTTTATGTCGGGACATGATTTATCTTTCATTATATTTACTGAATGTATTCTGTATACAGTTGTAAATTTGAATAAATACATTTTTTTTTTAAAGCTGGAATTTCTTTAGGCAATATTATTATTCTTACGGACTAATTTCGAGCTTGACTATTTTTATGCTATACTTAGCACATTCCACAATTATATATTTTATTACGAATATAGTTTGGGATATTCTTATTTAAATATTAGAGACTGCTCTGATCATTAAAATGTATGTAAGTCGTGAATTCAATGACTTAACCAAGGAGGTGAATGGAATAAAACTCTGTGGATGCAGCGAAGAACTGTAATTAAAAAAACATATTTACAAACTTATAAATAACTAAATAACTCCAGGTATCTTTAATTACAAACCTGAATCAACACAATAGTCAATATTCCGTAATTAAACACATAATATAGATTTAACAAATGGAGTCTCTCAGTAAGCGATATCTATTATAACCTTACTCACACCTGTTCCTAAAGGTTATCTTCACGTCTGTTAAGTTTGGCGTGAATATTCAAACTTACAAGTAGAATTTAGAGATACAATGCACATTTTATACTTCATTGTATCGATAACTTTCATCCAAAAAAACATCTACCATACCGGTTGGTTGCACAGACCGAAAAAGTTGAAAAGAACAATCATTTATAAAATATTCCTGTATTTAATTATTTAAATAAAATTGTATTGACATTTAGATTAATTTATCAAGTTGTGAGAGGGGAAGGAGTACACGTGGCATCCCTATCTTCTTGACGCCATGACTATGCCTACGAATGGACTAAAAGACACTAAGGTCGAAGCCAAGATAACAAATACATTAGACAAGATTAAGCACAATATAAAGATAGGCGGAGACAAAGATGGAGAGGAGGACAACCAGGAATAGATAAACTATTCCTTATCACGATCCTGGAATATTTCTTTGTTAATCCATGACCAAGATGGAAGGTTACTCGTGTGTTGATAACAGCGTGGAGGGTGCGCATGCCCAAACAACTGCTCACCACTGATAGTATTTTGTTTTCATGTAATGCTGTTGTTTAGTAAGGTTTGGTCGCCATCATTTTTATTGGCGCACGAACAGAAGAGCAAGTACCATCTCTCCTAGTCTTGAACTTTTTTTTTTCCAAAATAGATCCAAATCAAGATTAATGAAGCATGATACAGTTATAATATTTAGAAGTACAATAAGTACTAAAAAAAAACTTGAAGGTATTGGGTTCATTAAAAGGTACTGGTTAGAGACTGTAACGGTTCAAAGACGGTTGTGTAGTAAGATAATTTGTTGAGGTCGTGCTCAACCATCAGGTATTACCCCAATGAAGGATACCCACTTTATATAGGCTGGGTGACCGCCAGGAGGCCCTCTAGACCACAGAGGTTGTATCCATGGCTGTTAAAAAATCAAATAACTTATCTGCCACTGCCGTCACCGATGATTTTCTGGTACTGACGGTTACAGAAGGCAGGCTATGATAAAAAGTCAATTAGTCCTAAACGAAGTAAATGGTAACAGGAGCAATTCCCAAACAAGGTGAGACAGTTGCTATTGGGGAGCTTAGATTCGAAACATTTAAAGAGTTCACGTACCTGGGAAAAGTGGTCAACCAGGACAGTAACCCCGATATAGAGTTAACTCCAAGAATCACATCTGGCAACAGATTATGAATAATTATATTATAACTATTATGAATTACATTACAGGAGGTGAATGGTTGGTGATGCGTGGAAGCGACGCTATAACCAACAATTGTACAGTATTTAAAAAGATCACGACGTAGTAAAAATAATGAAGCTAAGGGACTTAGGATATGCAAGGCATACTGCCAGGATGGAAGATGGGGAAATGCCAAAAAAAACTCC
The DNA here is from genome assembly GCA_964056705.1 of Troilus luridus. Taxonomy (NCBI): domain Eukaryota; kingdom Metazoa; phylum Arthropoda; class Insecta; order Hemiptera; family Pentatomidae; genus Troilus; species Troilus luridus. The sequence goes on along the minus strand of OZ057417.1, from coordinate 24,481,759 downwards.
TGACCATCCCGATTCATGGTAAATGAAGAAGATGGAGACCTAAGCTGAGGTGGTGAGGTAGGATGGCAGGTGATGCTCGAAACATCCTATGAGTTGGGATCTGGTCGGCACAAGACCGTGAGGTTTAGAGGGAGCGGTTGGAAGACCAAACCTTTAACCGGGTTGTAACGCCGTTATAAAAAAAAAAAAATCTGCCACAGCCGGATTTGAACCCGGTACCACCGGCACAGCAACTCAGCGCTCTGCTCACTGAGCTACTCTACTCCCAACAGATTCAAAATAAATTAACCCTTCCTTACATACTCGTAAGGTTTGAACTCCTTTCTGGATTTCCCTATTTTTTAAATTTCTCTTGTTCTAGTGCTTACACTAGATACCTGTGTATATACTTTAAGCTGGTTTTTTCTACATTTTTCCTGCTATTGTGAAACTTATTTATAAAAGGCAACTGTAATTAATTAAAATCACTGTCTTTAAACATGTAAAGGTAGTCCGGAACATGTATTCACAAATACTGCTTGTATATGTAAAATTGCAAATAAAGTTGTTTTGTTTGTTGTTGTTGTGTATATACTACTTAATGCAAATTGAGAATGCAATAAATACCAAGAAGGTTGCTTAGCTCAATGACAGTCCCCATTTTTATAACTAAATTTTTTTCTTCTAAGAGTGTCTACCCTTTTTGGGTAATTATATAAGTAACCAACTAACTCTCGGCGCAACATTCCTATCTGGACCTAGGCCTCCCTTCACACCTCTAGGTCGCTTCTGTGTCTCCCTTCGCACTCCCATGGTTTTCAGACACTGCTTCACCTCTTCATACCCCCCAAGATGTGGTGTTCCCTGGAAGACAAGTTTCTTCTTCCCTCCTGGTCTTACGTAGAGCATACTCTTAGGGAGTCTCCCTGGCTCAATCGTCCAAGCCGACTCGACCTCTGTTTTATTAAAGTGGCAATGTCGTGTTGCTGATAGATGTTCAGGAGTTATATATTTTTCCTAATCTGCCATTGTCCGTTCTCCTCCACTAAACCGGAAACTGATGTTAATCCTGCCCTTTGACGTATCTTTCCTTCGTTCTTGCCCTGTCTGATTAACAGCAGTAGACAGTACGTTTCATTTCGCACCACATGACCTAAATATGCCGATTTTGTCAAATACCTCGAGGGGCTTCTGAATTTTGGAGTATGGTTCCGTCTATGACTTTTGTGTGTGTGCGTGTGTGTGTGTGTGTGTGTGAGAGAGAGAGAGAGAGAGGGAGAGAGATAGAAAGAGCGAGCCATGTTGAGATAGGCCGATGGGGGCGTCGACCCGGGTTACGTGAGCCCCTTTAGCCGCCCAAGGTTGTCTCGAGGTTCCCCTGAGAAAGGCCCGCAGCGCTCGACCTCCCGCTCCCGCCATCTTCTCACTTTTAACTTAAAATTTTACATCTTCATTTCTTATACCTCATTGTTCGATACAATTAATCGATACTCTTATTCGTCATTCCTGATTCAATAGTTATTACAAGAACATTCCAGAAACTCGAAAGACAAAGCACTAGTCTTCTTAGAAAGGTTTCTTAGCAATTGCAAATATTGTGCAATTGTAAAAGGAAATAATCGCAATCTGAATCAATATCAATTGTATGTTTTAAAATCTATCATACATTGAATGCTATTATATTGAGATAATCGAATTATATATAATAGCGTGGAAGAAAATGGTCCGGGTAGAGGTCAATAAATTTCTCTTAAATATCAAGAAATATTTATTCAGTAGCCAACGTTTCGAGCTACTTTGTAGGTCTTCTTCAGGGCTAAATATGCAAAATACAGACAATTGAAAATTAAAAAATTGCTAAGCAAAGAAAAAAGATAGTAAATGTAGAAAATAAACATAAAAAATATAAAAAATTTCCTAAGCATGGTAAATACATTATAAAGGTTAAAATGAATGAGTGTTTAGTATTAATTAACAAGTGACAGGAAATACTATACACTAATTCATTTTAACCTTTATAATGTATTAACCATGCTTAGGAAATTTTTAATGTTCATTTTCTACATTTACCATGCTTTTATTATCTTTTTATCTTACATATTTCTTCAAGGTCAACTATTTTCATTCAAGATATATATAACGTTGGATTTTGCATCATTACCTGCAATGAAGGTACACATGACCTGTGATATTTGAAAGTGACGTAAGTATAAAAATATTAATAACATGGTTTAAAACATTACTCATTGCTAAGTGCAAAATGATGAAACACTTGCCCGTTTGTCCATATTGTTAAGTAATTCAAATGGAAACTTTAATATATCGCGAATATGAAAAAAGTGGACGTATACCACTTTCAAATTATGATAATAATTATTAATCCAAGTTTCTTTTCAAATTGCTAATATAAGAATAGATGCATTTTTGTCTATTCAAATATATTTATTCAATTGATTGATTAGCCAGCACATTAGACCTCAGTAAAATTTAAAAAATTGACACGAGAGGCACGAAAAAGAACTTGATAGTTTTGATTTAATATTCTTATGATAAGGTTCGTTTTAGTATCTTCCTTGTGCTTTCAGGCATGAGAATCGTGGCCATTTGTTATACCACTATCAGTATGTCTGGGTGTCCATGCAATTTTTCTTGAAAACGTTTATACATAGTATGCTCGTATTTGCCCATCGGCCGTTGGTATTTTTAAATCAAGGAATGTAATGCTAATTCTTAAAATTGATAGAATTTATTTTAATATTATACTGTAGAGAATAAGTCGACCTTTATTGTAATTATCAGGGAATTTTTGCAATCTAGACCAATTTAAAATTTAAATCTAGTAATTTTAATATTAAAATTAATTAAATATTAAACAAAAACATATTGGTACTATCAACTTTTATGTAGGTATAAAGCTTATTCATAATCCAAAATTAATGACTTAGATTACTCCCATTAAAAATATATCCTATACAATTAAAAAATTATTTAAGTCGAGGAAATTATATAATATTTGATTTGGAATATTTGTTCGAGTTTTTAAGCTATTTATTTAAATAAAATTAAATATTTAAGAGAAATTTTTTGACCTACTCCGGTACCATTTTTTTTTCATTATTATTTTTCATTTAACGATTTTTTAATAATAATTTTTCAAGTTCCAGAAATATGTTATACAGATTTCCATATTGTATATAACATCTGTAGTTCCACGGATTTAAAAAAATTAATTTTACCGATAATTTTATTACATTTATTGTTATTCTTTGTTCCTTACAATTTTTTTTTGTAAACATTTTTATAATCATGTTAATAAATTTGTAATATTAGCATAGATGATTTGAAGCTGTGCTGACTGACAGGGTGAGTCATGGCGATAAACAGAGATAGTGTTGTCCTGAATCACCAGAAGGCCAAGCAAGAATCTGACTCATCAGAGTTGCCAAAGGGCTCTGGTATCAATTGGGACTGGTGCAAGATCACGATACCAACGTGGGATGACACGTATTTCAAACACTTAATTCGTATTTTGTATTGCTAAAATCATTAATGCACGCCGTTTCAGGCTGCTTCAACATTTACTAGGCAAACGCTCTAAGATCTCAATTAATTACAAAAGACTCATACATGACAATCCTTAGACCCATCTGGTCTTACGGAATAGAGCTTTGGGTTCCATTAAACCATCAAATTCCTCTTGTATTCAATCCTTACAATCAAAAATCCTTCGTAAATTCCTAAATGCTCCTTATTTTGTTACGAACAAAGTAATCCATAATGATCTTAATATCCCATTTGTTGCTGATTTAGCCCAAATCCGAAATCAACCTTTTCATGAAAAACTTCATTCCTACTCAAACCCACTAGTTTCAAACCTAGCAACCTCTTCGATTCTTAATAATCCTCCGAGGCGTCTGAAAAGAAGATGGCCTCGTGATCTTCTAAGTTGAACTTTTTATTTGAGTACTACCACTGGGTAGTTTCTCTACTTGTCATTTCATGTCAATGTATACATTCATTTCATTTACTTGTATTAGTATAATACTGTTGTAAATTTCATTGAATAAATTGTTTTAAAAAAAATCTGCTGTAGGATATAAAAAAAAACCTTAGCCTGTGAAGAGTCTTAGAGCATGGTAGAGATTGTAGATTGTACTGCTTCTAGGACAACGGTTGTGTACGGAACTCATTTGTCCTAACTCACTTTCAACTGGGAGTTTTTTCCAAATTAGGGATATTCACTTTCATCCGTTCATCCGTGACTCTTAACAGATTAAATAGTTTATCTGCCAAAGCCGGACTTGAACCGTAAAGTTAAGCATTGTAAGCTACATCATTTATATAATCATGATGACGAACTTTCATGAAGCTTCTTTACCTAGCTGCCAATTAGAATATTGTTTTAGTTTTCAATAATAATATTTAATAAAAAAATAACTCTAGTTTTTTTTCAAGGCTCTCGCCTCTGTAAAGTGCGTACTTTTAATTGAGGAAAATCAAGCAGTTGAGCGTGAACTCGGACAAATCACCGCGCTTCACAACTCTAGTCCTTGAAACAATACAGTCTCTACCATGTACTGAACCCAAGACCTTTCATGGTTCAGAGGTTTAGGTTTTTCCCCTTTAATTACTTATTGTAATTCTAAATATTAGAACTTTATCCAGCATCATTATTTAGGAGTTTGATGTATTTTGAAAAGAAATATATCTCCTGTTTGGGCGCCAATGAAAAGGATGGTGGCCAAACCTCACGAAAAAAGAGCATCATCAGATTTTTAAATTACTTTTATTATTATTATTTTTTACCAATTTTATTGGTCTCATTAAGTATTGTTTTGTAAATATTTTATATTTTTAATAGTTTGTATACGTATCAATTTGTTTAAATTATTATTTAAAAAACCTCTTAGGATTTTGTTCCTAGTTTTCTTCTTCATGTTATAGTAGGTAATTTAAAATCTAAATGGTATGTATTAAGCCAATTATTATTGTTTGTAAAATATTTTATAATTATCTATCATTTAAATACATATTCATTGAATATATAATACCAAAAATCATGTTTACAAAGGCTTAAGCGAAATTGCCACGTGCGAGCGAATAACGAAGATGGAAAGTTAACGTGAAAAATATAATCAACCGTGATCCAGGTGAGAAAGAAAATGAAAAGTAGTATCAAATTAACTCGGAACAAAACTGAATGAGAAAATATGGCGGAGTTAAAAATGTCCGCCCAAATGAGAAACACTGAAAAGAAAAATTCTCGTTTCGAGAAAATTTGAAAAAACAAGGAAAGAAAAAAAAATCGTCTTAGCAAGATTCCTTTTAAATAAATAATGTGAGAGAAACATGGTCCGTTCCTTAAGTGGTGGAGCCCAATCTTAATGGGCTGCTACTCATTTTGTTTTTTACATTATGATTATGTAATAAACCATCATAAACACCAATTTGCATATACATGTTTCTAATAGGGGCGACCTGTGGTCTAGTATTTTTCATAACAACCTACAAAGCCCAATATCGCGGGTTCGTAGCCCGGCAGGAGGCCCTAGGATTTTTTAAAGGGAGTAAAAATCCTTGGTTATTCCGCCTTTCGGAAGGGACGTAAACGGGGGTCCCGAGCCTGTGCGGTGTCAGGAAACTCCTTAAAAATCCCTATCCTAATTAAATCTGGATATGCAAAATTTAGGATTTCCACTGTAGCATCGTCCGATTAGCCATAGAGGAAAAAAGTATCGTTAAATAAACAAACAAACAAAGATGTTTTTTAAAAGTAGGAGTTATATTACAAAGAATATAACTGCTATTGCCATATTGAGAAGGAATTATTTTTTTTAGCTTTTAGATTAAAAATATAATTATAGTTTATAAGAAAAATGTCTAACTTCACTGCATTCTCTATATTTAAACAACTACCCAAAAATCGCAATGTTAGAATAAGTTGTGGTTTTGTTTATTTTTGGAAATATTTTCCATTATTGCTATTTAAATTCAAAAACAGTAATATATTTTGTGTACCCTCCGTCGTAAACGAACGCTTAACTTGGAATCCTCATACAAGACTGAAATGACAAGAAACAGCTCGCCGTTTCAGGCTACTTCAACATTAACTAGACAACCGCTCTAAGCTCCCATTTAATTTCAAAAGACTCATATACATGACATTCATTAGAACCATCTGGACTTACGGAATAGAGCTTTGGGCCTCCTCTAAACCATCGAATTCCTCTCCTTCATAAAATCCTCAATGCTCCTTACTTTGTTACGAACAAAGTAATCCATAATGACCTTAATGTTCCGTTTGTTGCTGATTTGGCCCGAATCCGATATCAATCTTTTTATGACAAACTTAATTTCCACTCAAACCCACTAGTTTCAAACCTCGCAACCTCTTCAATTCCTGATAATCCTCCGAGATGTCTGAAAAGAAGATGGCCTCGTGATCTTCTAAGCTGAACTTTTTATTGGCACTACTGCTGGGTAGTTTCTCTACTTGCCTTTCGGCAACCTCTCGGGAAATGATTTATCTTTCATTATAGTTACATGATGTGTTCTGTATACAATAGTAAATTTCCATAATACATTAAAGAAAATATATTTTTTGTAGCCGTGTAAAAAAAAATCAATAACATTGAGTATACGATTAACCATTTTTAAAAAAAATATTTATAATTTAACTGATCGAGTGCTACGAAATTCCTACCTAACTTTATTTTAATTTTTTTATTTCTCCATTTACTAAAAATATAAATGTATGTTTTATTTGTTTAATCCCTCCTATTGTAACAAGAACAATTATTGGAACTTCAAGGGCAAAAAAAATCTGTACCACTACAACTCATGAAGGGTCTTGAGTTCATTTAGTAATATATAGAATGTACTGTTTCTTGCCAACGGTTGTGTAGGGACGTCCCTAACGAATCATCCAGATCAAGATCAACTGCCAGGTTTTCCTCCTCCAAATCAAGGATAATCATTTTATAGAGACTGGGTAAGGCCCAGTAGGGTCTCTAGACCCTAGTTCTAGACCTGGGTCAAGAGGGTCTCTAGATCTGGCTGTTAACAGAATTATCTCTCACTGCCGGATTTGAACCCGGGACATTCTGCAGGACAACTCAACGCTCTACCTCCGAGGAGCGGGTTATCACAAGAAAAAATAATATTGGTAGTAATAGCGTTAAAATATAATAATAATAATAATAACAATTGATATGGTAATATAGGCCTACCTCATTTAATAAAATATTAAGGGAGGAAAGTAGACCCATTGAGAGAGACCTGTTGCTATTGGACAGAAGCTTCAATCGCTGATGAAATTCAACCAATCATTTACCTGCTTTCATTATTAACCCCTCATTACAGCGAATCAAATCGCTCATTCATTGCATTTATTTCACACTCGAGTTTGTCCGTCATCTCTTTCAGTATATATCTCCCATACTTAGGCTTTTAAGTTAATTTACTATTTCTAGTTTGATGAGATAAAAATCATAATTGCATATAATAATTATGGTGTTTTAAAAAAATGAATTTCTGTTCTGAAACATGCATTTCCTAAGTTACATAATGGGGAGAGGGGTAGTTCAGTGTCTGGAGCGCTAAGTTGCTTTGCTATAGATCCAGGATTCGAATCCGGCTATGGCAGATAAATTGTTTAATTTGTTAATAGCCATAGATCGACCCTGTGACTTATAAAGATAGTCCCGGGGATCGCCAAACTCCCATTAAAAGTATTTAAAAAAAAATAAAAAACCTAATGACTGTACTGTTCCTAGGACTAAAACGGTGCAGGAAGATGATTTCTCCATGGATCACGCTAAACTCCCAGCCCCCCCCCCAATTAAAGGTACTCACTTTAAAGAGGCTGGGTTAGCCCAGCGAGTGTCTCAGATCCCACACGATTCAACAATGGGTGATGATAGATTGAATAATTTACTTGCAGCAGCCGGGTTTCAACTCGGAACTTTCGACAGAGCAACTAAGCTCTCTGAGTAAGCCCGTTACCGAAATATTAGAAACAAAAATTTAATATTTTCATTACTATTATATTTCTTAAATAATATAAAATTCTTCTTAAAAAAAATTAGGGATTTGTGTATTGTTGAATTCTTGTTTATAACGAACAATATATGTTTATTTTCACAAAGAGTACATTTATTTTATCTGAATTAAATTTTGATGAATAGTAAAACTCTAACCCAAGTACGAGGTAAATGGCTATTTCTAAACCAACGGCTGTGCAATTAAGTAATTTTTCCTAGAAGACGACCAACAGCGAAATCTTCCTGCCAGTCTAAGGTACCCTATTTTTATTTGTAAATCTGGAAATGCTAGACAGCTGGACTAATAATACGAGAAAACGGACCAGATTTTGTTCGGACATTTCCAATCTCAGGAGGCGCAGCATCCCATCTTGCGGATAGTTTTTTCATTCCCAATTCTTCGGTTAAAATGTGATATACCCGTCCAGATGACATCCCTACAGCTTCAGCAATCTCTCGCACTTTCAGTCGACAATCCTCGATGACCTTTTTATGCACTTTTGCGGTAAATTCTGGGGTCTTTTTGGCCGTCCACTACGCGGATCATCATCTAAGCTCTCCCGACCAAATTTAAACTCGCTGGTCCACTTGGCAACAGTTGAACATGAAGGAGCGGAGTCCCTCAGTGTGTTCTGAATTAGGCATGAATTTCCTTTGCGTTCATACCTTTCTTTACAAAGTACTTAATCACTGCTCGAATCTCAGTTTTTTCCATTGTAACAAATCACTACGCAAAAAACAATATCAAAGAGTCGCCACTACCACTCACGCCACGTAAAAAAAGTTGTTTAAATTCATATTGTTTTGCCTTAAAATCACTTTAAATCTTTTTCTATTGTCACCCTGTTATATAAACCATGGCTAGCTAAAAGTACCATGTTTTTCAGAGGATCATCAGCTTCCAACAAAGTCCCAGGACTACCAAAGAGGGGGTACTATAATAATAAAAGACGTAGCCATGTAAAGGAGGAGGGACTTGAGTCAACTTTAATGGAGCGCTGGTCAAAAGGTTGACAAGGTTATTAAAGTACATTAAAGACATTGAAGACCCCGGGAGCTACGAGGAATGGTCTAATGAAAGCCGGGACTGTCAACAGCGGGGCCAATAAAGGAAAGAAATAAGGAGCCCTCTTCCTCTGACAGGGGCAGGTCTCTTCTCATCTCGACAACCTAAACTCACTCCTTTCTTTAGCTACAGTAATAATAAAATATAATAATAACAAAGTAAAATGAATAAATAAATAAAGCTTTTATGTTTTGACTCATGTCTTGTCATATCAATTTAAATATTTGCATTTTTCTATTTTTAACCTTACTTTCTGGACGTCTCTCATTTTATTCACAAAGTATTCTGATAAACATATTCCATAAGTAGTTTTAATTATGCTATATATATATATATATATATATATATATATATATATATATATATATATATATATATGTATGGTACTTGTGTGTTAACGCCACCGCAGTTATTTTTCCCTACTTGTTCGCATGCGCGAGCGGTTACATTTTGTAACCGTTATATTTCTAATACCTGATTTCTTCTATGTTCGTTCTTGTTTGCTGAGTTTTGTTTGTTGCTGATTTATTGTTTGCTTGCTGATTTGTTCTAGACTCGTTGTTATTATTTTATTTATTTATTTAATTATTATTAGATTTGTTGTTATTATTTCGTTATTTTTTCATTATTTTAATTGTTCATGATATATTCCATTTGTAAATAAATTATTTTGATTTGTAATTGTTCAAGAAATCAGGTGTTAGAAATATAACGGTTACAAAATGTAACCGCTCGCGTATACATACTAACATGTAGGGAAAAATAACTGCGGTGGCGTGAACACACAAGTACCATATATATTGTTCTAGACTCGTTGTTATTATTTTATTTATTTATTTTATTATTATTAGATTTGTTGTTATTATTTCGTTATTTTTTCATTATTTTGATTGTTCATGGTATATTCCATTATTTATTTCTGTATTATATATTACTTTAATTGTTCATGATATATTCCATTTGTAAATAAATTATTTTGATTTGTAATTGTTCAAGAAATCAGGTGTTAGAAATATAACGGTTACAAAATTTAACCGCTCGCGTATACTAACAAGTAGGGAAAAATAACTGCGGTGGCGTTAACAAACAAGTACCATATATATATATATATATATGAATGAACATTAATCGAATCAACTGTACTGTATGGCCATGCTTCTTGCTTGTACTAATCAAGTAAGATTATCATTTGACACCACAATATTCGTATTTCTAAAATAAAACTTAGCTGAGTATAGAGAAAATCAAAAATACTTCGACATATTTTCTCTAGGATCTTTATACCATCTTTCATATGAAAACTCCGTTTTGAGTGGAAAGGTTTCTTAATTTTCCTCAACCAGGCATCAAATTTCCAATCCAAGAACTGAAAAATTGAGGGTTTTGTAATTAAATAAAGTCTTAATAATGGGTTATTTACTTGAGAGCCATTTTTATTTCATCCTTAGAGAAGCTGCCCAAATTTCTGATCCCCCAAAACTGAAAGAGATAAGTCTATGCTATATGGTGGGTATGGGAGGACTTCGTAATCCAGGTCGTTTAGATTCTTCAATCTCTATCCTGAAACATGAAGTTAGGCGCTATCGTGTAAGTGTATAGGTTCTTCCCTTCCGATTATACAATACAGGTTGTTTTTTGATGCATATTTGTTGCATTATGTAAATATTCCTACAATACGGATTTGATAGTTTCACCTCGAAAGAGATATGAATTAATCTGTCGCCAGCAGAAAATATCTCAATTCAACGGGGAATGTTCCGTTCGTTTCAACACGTCTCCACGATCGCGGTGGCAATGTTTCTTGTTACTAAGGTAACCGAAAAAATAAATCACACGAAAATCGCGTGATGTTATTTCATGGCACACTAGACCATTGTTATTATAGTAAATATTATACAAAAATAGAGGATTTATAACAGCTGATTACAATCTATCCCAATTTGAAATTTTAAAAATAATAAAAACGGACCATTCATAAGAAACGACCCAAAATATTGTAGATGTTTCAATGCTTAAGGAAAAAAATTAAATATTTAATTGAAATAAATACCTAGTTGAATGACTGCATTGTACATAACTTTTACATTTGTAAGTCTTACAATGTTACTAAGTATCGGATTTTAAAATGAATGCAATAGTAAGATACATTTAAAGATGTGGGCAATGCACGGAAAAAGTAGCGAATTTAAATTTTAATCGAACAAAATTAAACTATTACTGCTGGGTCCGCCATTCTACTACCCTTGTCAGGCAAAAACCTGGCGGTTGATCGTGATCTCAGGCAACACCTCCATGCACAACCTTCTTAAGAACAGTTCAGTCACTACCACGTATTGAACCCTAGAACTTTTTTTAGTTAACTCTTCATTTCCGTTCTATCCGAATAACAACTTTATTTCGAGACCTGCTGGAACTTCAGGACAAAAAAGTAAATAAAATAAACCTAGAATATTGCATTATGAATATAGAAGAGTTGATAGAGGGAGGGCATTGTACCATAAAGTAGAAGATGTTCCTAAATATTCGTCCCTCACCGGGCCGGGGAATCCTTCTAAATTTACATCCTCGACACGTCTGAAGTTGCTCAGCGACGTACAATGCATAAACAGAAGGTTGCTGGCTACCATCCGTCTTCCTGGCTCCCCAACTTCCGACTCCCGAAGATGGGAGTCGATAAACTCCTTTTATTGGGGGAATGGTTTTAGAGGAATCGGTAGTTTAAAACAAAACAAGAACTTTGAAACACATGATAAAGGAACAGTCGAGTTGAAACAGTATTATATCAGAACGTAGGAACGATCGAGAAGTTATAAGGATAGCATGGATAAAAACAAGTAGAGAAACTACCCATTGGTAGTACTCAAACACAGTAGAACCTCGATTGGTATGGGACCAAGATGGTGACGGATTTGGGAGTGATATATATATATATATATATATATATATATATATATATATATATATATACACACACATAAATTGAACAATATATTTCACACATTCGAAAATACATATGTACTCGTAACTTATTTACGTACTAATAAGGTATACATATGTAGTAAATAAACAATTATAATAATTACGTACATCCATGGTTAGAAGCACAATCATTGTATATCCATTTTTTTCCCTCTTGAGAAATTAATACCAATTTAAAGGTGGAGTTTAGCCATTTCCTCGTGCGCAAACGTAGTATGCCCCTCGTAGCTTAGAATGTTGGGTCGCCGCGTAAAATTATTGGAGCTGTTAGTGCTAGTCCCTGACTTCGTTGCTGAACAAACCACTGAAACAATGCTTCATCTAACTTACTGTTTGTGGCAACTTTCATAGTCTTCTTTTTAGTCGCATCTCCATCACACACTTCCATTTCCACAACATACTTTTCTATTTTGTCCCCGTCACGTTTAATATCATTAATTGTCGTGCTAGGAATATCGTAGATTTTTGCTACGATTGAAGCTCTTTCACCTTTTCGTAAACGTTTTACAATACCAAACTTAGTAGCGAGATCTAAACTCTTCTTTTGTCTTTTTTCCGACGTTATTATACATACTTTTAAGAAAACGACAAGTACCCGTAAGACAAGAATGAAGACTGAAGGTAGTTCAACTGTGGAAGCTACATTAGGTAGAGATGAGGAGATAATTAATTTCTGAGAAATGTGTGCGAGGAAGCCTAAGTTTTGAGCAAACAGCAGATTATAGGAATCGAATTTGTCAAGACACAAGGATTGATTCTTAGCCGGCGCCTAGGATTTTAGCAACCAAAAAATATGTACACATCTTTTTTTTTCTCAAAACTGAGGTGACAGTAAATAGAATGACGTATAATAGAGGTTTTACTGTACCAAGTTTAACTTAGAAGGTCACGACTTCTTCTTCTTTTCAGACGCTTTGGAGGATTATCAGCTTGATCTTGGACAAATCCGTTCATGCTCAACTGTTTCCAAGATACAGTACAGTCTCTACCACGTAATGAAACCAAAAGCACTATTTACTGACAGCTGCTGCCATACTTGCTTAAGCCTTATCTTACTATATGTTTTATTTTCTATCGCACCTCTACTCTTATATAATTATTATAAATAATATATATTATTTATTAATTTACTCATTGGAATTTACAACTGTATTACTGTAATTTCCAACTGTAGTAAACGGCAGGAATGATACATAGTGGCATAGATAACAAAAAATAGAGAAACTACCCATTAGTAGTACTTAAATATAAAATTTAACTAAGATGGTCACGAAGCCATTTTCTTTTCAGACGCCTCGGAGGATTATCAGGAATTGAAGAGGTTGCTGCTAGGTTTGAAACTAGTGGGTTTGAGTGGGAATAAAGTTTGTCATAAAAAGATTGATATCGGAATTGGGCCAAATCACCAACAGATGGGACATTAAGGTCATTATGGATTCTAGAATTGAGGATTCTACGAAGGATTTTGGATTGTAAGGATTGAATACGAGGGGGAATTCGATGGCTTAGTGGAGCCCCAAAGCTCTACTCCGTAAGTCCAAATGTATGTTATGATTGTCTTGTATATGAATCTTTTGTAACTAATTGGGAGCTTAGAGCGTTTGTCTTGAAAATGTTGAAGTAACCTAAAACTGAAAAATACGCTTCATTGATTCCTAAATCCGACTGATTTGATATCCTTCGGAATGACCTGTACTAACTTGTAAATTCTGAAGCAATGAAACGTCAGGTGTACTTTATCAACTGAATATACAGCAAACATCAATAAGAGAGTGCACATTTAGTAACAACACGGAAAACATCACTTGATATTCGCTGTCTGCAAACACCTTGACCAACCTATGGAAAATTTCTTGTTTCTTTATTTAACGTCACGTTATGCTGCGGTATAAAAAATATCGCAGTATAACGGTAATATTTCTTCCTTCCTTCTAATGAGATGACCGTACCCAATCTTTTTTTTCTCTATATTTTGGAGTTTTGTTGAGTTCGCATTTGCTAGAAGTCTAAAAAGGTAGCTTAATTGTATTTTTAGCTAAAATAAAATGCATTTTTTTAAATTCTTTTTATTACCTACAAGAAAGTGCAAATTACATGTACGTGGTCTTGGTTTCATATAATAAAAATCTCGGTAGTCTTGGCGATCTTGGTAATTCTGTACTGTTTCTATGGCAACGATTGTACTTGATAGTTCTTTATTCGAGATCATTCCAGGTTTATCCCCCCAAATTAAGGGTACCAACTTTATAGGAAGGACTGTACATACCACAGAATCTATCTATGGCTGTAAACTCAGCGCTCTACATACCTACCTTCCTCCCTGATTTAATGGTTTATATTTTATCATGTGCCACTGCATAAAGCTTCTTGGGTTCTGTACATGGTAGAGTCTGTATTGTTTCTAGGACAAAGGTTGTGAAGGGAAGTGATTTGACTGATATCACGCTCAACCCCCAGTTTTTCCCCTAATTTTATCCATTTAATAGATGCTAGATAAGTCCCTGCAGATCCCAATGAGTCAATCCATGACTATCAACAGATTAAATAATTTATCCGTCATTGCTGGATTTGAACGTCTCAGTAAGAATTTATCTAATTATCTAGTAAGAATTTATTATTGTGGATTGAACTTATTCGTTTGTTCAATTTTTTCTTTGACTGCACAACGACGCGATCTTTTTATATTATTACACGTAAGGCCAATCACTTCCACATCTCTGGATAAATCTGCAGCTCGACAAGTAGCATTAGTATTTTTCAAAAGGAGTAAAATATCCTTGGTTTTGGCGTCCTTCAGAAGGGACGTAAAACGGGGGTCCCGAGCCTGTACGATGTCAGGTACTCGTTAAAAATCCCTATCCTAATTATACCTGGATAGGCAAAATTTAGGACTACCAATGTAGCATCGTCCGACTAGCGATAGTAGCAAAACCAAACATCTTGTAGTAATAATGAACAATAAATACTAACAAATAATCAAATAAGAATTGACCATCATCCTCTATCTACCTGTAGAGGCGGATAAAATATAACCTTACCTGCTCATCAATTCAAGGAGAAAACTTAAAAAGAAATGGTTGAGAGATCTCCTGCTAAGAAAGTAGATCGATAACAAAAAAGAGCAAACAATGGATAATACCTGCATTGTTTGAACTAGGCATGATAGAATAAATAAAATTAACTAATAGGCTAATTAAAAGAGATGAAGTTAACCAAGGAGGCCTACATCGGTAATGATCAAGGAAGGGATTCTAGAGAGTTGGGGGGGGGGGTTCTGCTAACAAGGGCGCCCCTGTCGGTAATTAAAGGCATTAACTATAATTTTATTATCCTCCCTCCTCCTTCTTGTGTAGGGGAGGGTTGTGCCGATGCACCCACCCTAAATGCAGCACAGCTCTCAGGATGCAAAAAGAAAATGGAGCTGATTCTGACTGCGAATTCATTTATTAGTTCGAGTTTTGAGAGTTCTCTTCCAATAGCAATGAGATATTAATTTTTATTTTAATATTTGAAGATAGCCAAAGAAGTAATGTCATTTTGCAAATTTTAATTTTTTTTTTTTTAATAGATGGTATAAATAGCGAGGGTGAAGTTATTGCAGTAGGCTTAAATATTGGTTTCTTATAAATAGTTTATTCTATATGATGTATTAGTTCTCTGAGTAATATTATATTATATAGGACGGGGCAGCTAAGTGTGTATGGTTCACCGGTGCTAAGCTGAGGGTTCAAATCCACCTATGGCGGATAAATTATTTAATCTGATAACAGTCATGGATTTACTCTTTGGGATCTTCAGGGACTTATCCAGCAACTATGAAGTGGATAAAATTAGGGGAAAAACTGAGGGTTGAGCTTGATTTCAGGCAAATTACTCCCCTTCACAACCGTTGTCCTAGGAACAATACAGACTCCACCATGTACAGAGCCCAAGAACCTTTATGCAGTGGTACATGATAAAATATAAACCATTAAATCAAGGAGCAAGGTAGGTATGTATAGCGCTGAGTTAACAGCCTTAGATAGACTCTGCGGTATGTACAGTCCCTCCTGTAAAGTGGGTACCCTTAATTTGGAGGAATAAACCTGGAATGATCTCGAACAAAGAACTTCCAAGTACAACCGTTGCCATAGAAAAAGTACAGAATTACCATGATCACCAAGACTACCGAGATTTTTATTATATGAAACCAAGATCGTACATGTAATTTGCACTTTCTTGTAGGTAATAAAAATAATAAAGAAAATCTAAAAAATAAAAACATTTTATTTTAGCTAAAAATACAGTTAAGCTACCTATTTAGAATCAACAAAACTCCAAAATATATATAGAAAAAAGATTGGGTATGGTCATCTCATAAGAACGAAGGGAGAAATAGTACCTTGTTTAATTTCCATTTGAATTGCTGAAGGGAAGAAACGGTGTGGAAAACCACAAAAAAAGATGGATAGAAGGGGTTGAGGAAAGTGTGCACGGTCTGAGGGAGGAAGATATAAAAGATAGAAGAAAATGGAAAAACGATTAAAAGGAAATTTTTGGTAGACGGAAACCTCAATCTGAGGAAATACTTAGAAAAAAAAAGTTAGACTTCTAGATATTATTAATAAATGACCACTCCCAACCATAAAGATGCATGGCTTTACTCTATGTCAACGTGACTTGGAACCAATCTCTATGTACAGAAGACTCTTCATGAGTTGAAGTGGCATTGGAAAAAAAAAAATATTACTAGCACTAGCCCTGCTATCGTTTTTTTTCCTTGCCATGATTATGTCATAAAATTTACCAATTTCTTTAAGATTTTTTATTACACGTATATATTAACTCGGTTACTCATTGTATAATTTATATACCTGATACGACATTATTTTTATCATCATACATACAGACATCAACCTTAACAGATTCGAATTATATGATTAAGATATATACAAACTATATAAACCCTTCTTTAATAAAGTTGTAATTGTTTTAAAATTATTATTATTATAGCCATTATTTACAGTGGTAAAGTTACTATATTTATTACCCATATCCTCCCAGGCTACCTCAGATACTCCCATAGACGACACAGTCGCTCTTGACGGAGGGCATTGCCCCATTTCGGCGGCGAACTAGAGGAAATTGGAGCTGCCTCGGGAGAATAATGAACACTCTGCTTTTCACCGAGTCCTTCCCTTCCAAAGAATCCCATTTATTTATGGGAGATCGAGGTCCTGCTTTCTCGATAAAAGACATTTTTTATCTTGCGTGTCTCATAAATAATAATAAAACCATATATATTAATAATGATAACGGTTGTGCAAGATGGTGATTTGAGATCTATACTCAAACGTCAGGATTTCCAGGAGAAAAAAAAACGTAAAAAGGAAAAATTTGCTTATTAATATATTAAAAAAAAAAAAAAACTACCAAGAGAACCGCCGGTGGTTTTCAGGACGGTCGCGGGGTGTCACATCTAAGAGAAATTTATTGACCTATACCCGTACCATTTTCTTCTACAAATATTTTTATTATTTTATTTTATGCAAAATACTAAGAATATCGAAACAGTAACTAAGTGGATACTTATAGACTCACTAGAATAATATTCGAGTACCTCTACTAAAGCATTACGTACCTACTGTAGTACAATCCCATGAACAATTTTATATAGTATAAGGGGATAATAATAGAAACATGAAAAAATATCAAGGGGCAAACTGGTAAAATAAGATGGTTACGAGTAAAATAGCATATAAAACCGCAATGTGAGATGCATGAGTATGTAGAATAGAATAGAAAAGTAACTTTATTCTGCGACTGAGTCCCTTTAGAATAACAAACATGAAGAGAAAAAGAAACATAATGGATATCTGGCCAGAAGGCTACACGATACAGATCATAAAACGTAAAAAATGCGACAGTACAACAATAAAAAACAAGTAAATAAACATGTAGGAAAGAAATTCGTTGACTGGTAGATACTGTAATAGGATGTAAATAGTTGGGGGTGCAGTCAAGAAAACACAGCAAATAAGTGAACTTAATGTATTTTATATGTGCCGACGTTTCGACCTACTGTGTAGGTCATCTTCAGGGCTATGCGAAAACAGACAAAAACAGAATAGACTGTAAAAATACATAAGATAGAGATACAGAAAACATAACAAAATGTAGAGATATAGAAAAATTGAGCGAAAAAAGTGAAGGATATATGAATAAAGATGATTACATAGTAGATGTATAGAAGGTGATAATGCAAAACAAAATACAAAGAGAGAAATGAAGTTAAACAGATGCATTTCTCTCTTTGTATTTTGTTTTGCATTATCACCTTCTATACATCTACTATGTAATCATCTTTATTCATATATCCTTTCATTATATATCCTTCACTTTTTTCGCGCAATTTTTCTATATCTCTACATTTTGTTATGTTTTCTGTATCTCTATCTTATGTATTTTTACAGTCTATTCTGTTTTTGTCTGTTTTCTCATAGCCCTGAAGATGACCTACACAGTAGGTCGAAACGTCGGCACATATAAAATACAATAAGTTCACTTATTTGCTGTGTTTTCTTGACTGCACCCCCAACTATTTACATCCTATTAAAGTAAATAAACAGTAGAAATCTTGACAAGATATTAAGCAATTAAAGAGAATTGATAAATCCGTAGCTTTTGTTAAATGCCATGAGCAAGCATACAATAATTTCTTTACATGATGTACATCTTCTAAAAATACAAAATTGAAACAACTAAATAACACAATGAATTATTCTATACATTACATTCTAAGCAAATGACTGACCTGCTTAGAGAGCATCTTTTTGGGAAGCCAGGATTTAAATGACGATAGTGAGAGAGATTTTTAAACTCGTGTATTCTCGTATATATACGAGTTTAAAAATATATAAATGTAAAATTCGTAAAATAGAGGTTGGTCCGCCTTTAGGTTTCAACAGGTGGCACCCTTCTGGTAATTATTAACTTATTTTCCCTGTTAAAATATTATTACACTAAATATGAACGATACTAATGAATCACCTAATTATCTGTTCTATTGTCTGATTGCCGTTTCCAAATAATTTCGTTGAAGCGATTGTTTTCCGCTTGTAATATTTTTAGTAATTCGGTGATAATTTGATCAAATTCATCTCTAAATAGAGCACAATTTCCGCTTCGGTGAATCGTACATGTCGCATTCAATTGCACTATTTTGCTCCAATTGAATTCAATAATTGTAAGTTCAATTGCGCATTAAATACTTGCATATTCCTCCTCCCAGTCAGATTTAATAGAACGTGTAGCAAATTCAAACCTAAGTATTTATTTAGTCCGATTCTGTGCCACTACAACCCATGAAAGGTGTTAGGTTCAGTACGTGGTAGAGACTGTACTGTTTCTAGGACAAGGGTTTCGCAGAGAGGTTATTTAGCTGAGATCATACTCAAATCTCGACCAATTAAGAGTATTTACTTTTTAGAGGCTGGATGAACCCTGAGAGGGTCTCGCAGGTTCCGAAGGGTCAATCCACGGCTATTAACGATTAACTACTTTTTTTTATCTTAGCTAGCTTCCATGCTCCTCATTTGCTAATAAACACATAATTAAATACATAAGATACGTTCATCCATAATGACCTGAATGTCCCATTTGTTGCTGATTTGGCCCGAACCCGATATCAATCCTTTTATGATAAATTTTATTCCCACTTATGTTCCACTAGTTTCCAACCTAGCTACTCATTAATGTTCATTTAAAATTTGATCCTAATTTGTCCATGAATCAAAATCCACCTAAGAAGGTGGTTATATGGATATTGAACTCGAATAAGACGGTTTCTTATTTATTCTGTCATCACTCATAGGTCAAACTTGTAGGGCCTGGAGCTGGTGAGCTTTCAGAGGCTCTCTCAGCCTCTCTCATCCCTACCCACTTTTAGTTTGGTCACCTCCATAAACTTTGACTTGGAATCAGTATAAGTAATATGTGACCAGGCTGTAGGGTTTTTGGTCCAAGGTCCAAAATGATTAAATAAAAAAGTCCAAAAAAAAAGTATAAACGATAATTTAAAAAATGTGGTTAATGATAGAAAGGAGGCTGGAGATATAAGTAAATTATACTCCTCCATAATTTTAAAATTAAAAAATAAATAGAGCAGGGAATTTAAGCATTTAAAAATAGGTCAGATGAAGTAAAATAACCTGACCTAAAACTTACAAATAGATTAGACGATTAATATAATTAGGAATTTTTTTTCCAATTAATACTTAGATAATTGTTTCATGTTTTTAAATTAATTTAATAATTTAACTGTTTGAATAAAAAAATTTAAATAAATACCATAATTGTTCTATAATTGTTTGTTTTAGTTTTTGTTTTGGAGTACATTTGTTAATATATTTATATTTACAAAAGAATTTAATTTGATCTAGTATTACAGAGATCAAAGTTTGGTTTTAGTGTAATGCATATTTGTACATTTGACCATGGAAGAAGGTTGACTTCCAGGACTTCATTGTAAAATTGATTTTAGATCCTTTTTGACCTCAAGGTATCTATACTTATTGTTATTGGTTATTTTTGACCAATTTTTATGGTTGTAATTTAGTGTACTTTTATAAATTTTGCAGTGATGTTTTTACTTATGAATTTTAAAGGATGTTACGAAGAACAAAAATTGAAAATGACAAATAAATTTGTCGAAACGTTTTTTTTTAATCCTTCGTTAATGTTTTAACAAGATTTGTCTGACTGGAATAAAGGTTTTTTTTCTTCATTAGTGAATTACATGAATTCAAAAGATAGTCCAGTGTATAAGAAAAAGCTTATAAGGAAAAAAAAAATAGGTTGTATTCATAATAAAGTTATTAGTCATTACATCAAACTGTAACACCAACTACATAACCATTACACCAAATAAAAAATAATAGATAAATAACTAATAAAAACAAACATTATTTTCAATTTTATTTACAAATTCTAATAGGATGCTTACCACTGAGTCGCAAAGAAAAGATAAGGTAAAAATTTGGCAATTACTTGGTCATATAAGCCACTGATATGCATCCGTACGTAACGACAGCCCACAGTAGTGAGGCAGAAACATCTGACGGACGAAATTAGCGACAAAAAAAAAACTCGTTACAAAATAAATAATACCTTTCAAGAACTATTAAAGAAAAAAATTAAAAAGCGATCATATTTCGTTGATTAACTTGATACTTTCACCTTAAAAAAATAAAATTTACAAAAATTTGATGTTTTTTAGCCTTATAATCTTATTTATCTGCTCATTTATCAACTCAACTAATTTTATCGTCCATCTTATACCCTATATACATATCATATCATTTGTATATACTTCGCTAATATATTTTTTTTTTTATAATTTATTTATTGAAATTTACAACTGTATACAAAATACATCAAGTAAATAAAATGAGTGAATACATTGACATGAAAAGACAAGTTGAGAAACTACCCAGTGGTAGTACTCAATAAAAAAATCAGCTTAGAAGATCACGAGGCCATCTTCTTTTCAGACGCCTCGGAGGATTATCAGGAATTGAAGAGGTTGCGAGGTTTGAAACTAGAGGATTTGAGTGGAAATGAAGTTTGTCATGAAAAGATTGGTATCGGATTCGGGCCAAATCAGCAATAAACGAGACGTTAAGGTCATTATGGATTACTTTGTTCGTAACAAAGTAAGGAGCATTAAGGATTTTGGATTGTAAGGATTGAATACGAGAGGAATTCGATGGCTTAGTGGAGCCCCAAAGCTCTATTCCGTAAGTCCACATGGGTCTAATGATTGTCATGTATATGAGTCTCTTGTAGTTAATAGGGAGCTTAGAGCGTTTATCTAGTAAATGTTGAAGTAGCCTGAAACGGCGAGCTGTTTCGCTAATATAGAGTTTTATTCTAGTTTAAGTATTAAGGCCAGCTATTTAACGATTAATTTTAAGGTCCCAAGGTATTATGTAGAACTATAAATATATAGAGAAATATAAAATACATATAAATATAAACATACAACTAGAATTAAAATGGAATTCGAAACAACGGTTGTGACGCCATTATTGTCATTTATTTATTTTTTGTTAACAGATAGTATACTGCGGTGATTTCTGCTTCTTCTTAATTAAATGTTCAATAGTTCGTAAGCTTAAGGAAATATTCTTCGGCCTAAAGAATATTTTTCTTTGTGGAAGTGGTACGTGCACAACATCCTAGGACGAGGATCTAAAAATATCTAGGATAGGTATTTGTGGGGACAAAGGCTCCTTTGTTGGCAAAAAGTAGGGCGCTACCTGGCATCGTCATTACCTGGGTCTGGGTGAGTGGAACATGAGAGGACGGGAGGATGAGGATTGGGGTCCATAGGAGGACATCAGCTGTTCCAAATAGTTCTAACGTGAAATCAGCTTTTACAGCTGCCTTTGGTTCACGGTATATTATAGAAAACATATTGAATTATATTAGTGGAGTTTATATATATATATATATATATATATATATATATATATATATATATATGGGTAGAGGTCAGAAAAATTCTCATAAAGAGGAAGAACTATTTATTTTAAAGACGACGTTTCGACGCACATTGGAGCTCTTCTTTAGGGCTATTGATGAGGTCAAGATTTGACTGTTCACAGATTAGAAACTTTTTTTAACAGTTTTTTATTAAACTAAAATCCGTATCCATTCGAATTATTGTAATCACTACTGTTTAAATGCCATGTAACCAATTGATATTATTAAATATTTGTTGTCAATTGGTTATATTTTCAGTAAATAGGTTACATTTGTGGCAAACATTATCCTAAAATGGCGGTAAGGAGTGACAAATGGGACTACAATGGGCGGGAGGATTGACCTAGAGCCCAAGGACGAACCTTCTAAGGAAGAGCCGGAGGTCGCATCCCACCAGTCTTCTGCTCGAGGACGTCCGGCCAGATCAGGAGTTGTCTTCGAAGGAGGTGGGTATGCAAGAGTATGTAATGTAAGTTATGCGGGGTAATGTCCTAGGTAAGTTTGGAGAAGTGCAGCATCCACATGGAAAATAGATGCATCAGGTGTAATAACATATTACTCTACGTCATTTAATAATGGAAGTTTTCGTAACTTCTGTTATAAAACAATGGATAAAGTACATATAACAGGTATTTTTAATTGTTATAAGAAACATTTTTTTACCACTACACCCCATGAAGGGTTTTGGGTTCCGTACAGGGTACAGTCTGTACGGTTTCTAGGACAACGGTTGTGCAGGTAGGTGATTTGTCTGATATTTCACTCAACCGCCAGATTTCCTTCCTGGATGAGCCCCATGAGGGTCCCTGATCCCAACAAATTCTATTTATGGCCTTTAACAGATAAAATATCAACTCAGCTCTCTACCACTGGGCCACTTCGCTGCCCTCATTTTTATAAGAGGAAACATTAAAAAAAGAAAAAAGAAAATCATAGCCAAAGATAGCGCGATTGGATGAGCAAGAGTATTGGTTGTATTACTTAAAACGGATACAGAGGATCGTGTATTTTTAATTAGTAACCCGTCTATGGTATGAGAGTGAAAGATTAAAAATTAAATGTGGAAGAGAATGGTCCGGGTGGAGATCAATAAATTTCTATTAGATAGGGAGAAATGTTTATTAAATAGCCAACGTTTCGACCCAGTTTGCAGGTCTTCTTCAGAGCTTTCGAGGGGAGGGGAGGGGTGGCCGTTGTCAAAAGTTCACATGTTATATCACGAATCTACTGATTGACTGTGATGTGATACCCTGCAAAGTGGGTAGTTAGGTTGGTTATTTAATAAACAGTTCTCCATATCTAAGAGAAATTTATTGACCTCCACCCGGACCATTCTCTTACACATATATAATCAAGTTCAACTATCACCATTCAAGATTAAAAATTAAATGATGATAATAATGATGAAATCTTAGACGAAGAGTTTGTGACTGATGAGAAATTTTTTATTTATTTATTATGAATATTATATAATAATTCCTTCTCACAATGAAAACCTTTTTCCAGGCATTTATGATATATAATTTTATTACATAAAACGTTTAGACAACTACATGTCATTTTCAATCAACCTAACAACTTTCTGTATCATTTCATCTTTATCATTTATAGAGTTACAAGTCACACTTATCATTTTATTATTTATTGTCATTTTTTAAAAGTTTTACTTGGAGGTCCATTATTCTCCATAGTCCTTTTGTTTAATTAATTGTTAAAATTAAACAAAAGGACCATGGAGGATAATGGACCTCCAATTAAAACTTTTAAAACTTTTTAATTTCAATGATCACTCAAATCACCCAACCGCCAGGTTTTTCCCTCAACTTAGGATATCCACTTTATAGAGATTAGTTGAGCCCCAGTAGGATCTTCAGAACTCGTAGGTTTTATTCGTGGCTGGTGAAATGTTAAATCATTTATCTGCGAAAGACGGATTTAAAGCCAGGACCTTCGGCTCATCATCTCAACGCACTCAGCTATCGCCTCATAAACTTTGTAGACAAGAGTTAAACATTCAGAATATATAATATTGAGTACAAAACAACTTAAATATCCAAGAAAATATAATTTAAAATATTTTTTTTTTTTAACTAATATACATAATATATTTTATAAGAAATTGTATATCAGAATCAAATATTTCAACAATAATAGAAATTCTTTATAAATAAATAGAACCTAATTGGACACTGAATAAAAAAATCTTCATGAATAACTAATAATTTATAAAGACTATTTCAGTGAAAAGAGTAAATATTGTTCAAATCAAAAAATATTAAAAAACTTGCAAACTATGTCGTGTAAATTGAATAACATTAAATTAAAATGCTTTTAAATTCAGAAGTTATGAAAGTTCTGGGTTATTTTATTTTATACATTATTGAATTATTACAATCAGCCACTTGTGGGCTATACGTAATAGTGCTATCTATGCACGTATAGGTACAATCATTCCATAAAAACAAAACAAAAATTAAATAAATAAATGTAATCAAAATATATACATGCGGTATAAAATAAAAAAATGCGAAAATGTAATAAAAAAGAAGTCTAAATTTAAAATAATTGCTTACATTCATACCATAATTACACTATTTAAAAAATATATATATATATATAAAAAGAAGCGAGGTGGCGCAGTGATGGTTCAAATCCCGCTGCGGGCAGTTACTTTTATTTAGTCTGTTTGCAGCTGGAGATGGATCATATTGGATCTAGGACCTTCCTAGGGCTCACCCAGCCTCTATAAAATGTTATAAAAATAAGGTACTCAAAATAAGGGGGAAAATCTAGCGGTTGAGCGTGATCTAAGACAAATCACCTCCCTGTAGAACCGTTGTCCATGAAACAGTACAGTCTCGTACATGTACTGAATCCCAGACCTGTTTACGGAAGTGGTAGAGATTTTTTTTTAGTAATATAAATATATGTAAAAATTACCTAACCTTGTGTTTCAGGTGTAATTCTTTCGAATTAAAATGGATTAGGAAGAAAATAGTTGGGGGTGCAGTCAAATAAAAACACTAAATAAGTGGTTACTTATTTAATTATGTGCCGACGTTTCGACCCACTTTGTGGGTCATCTTCAGGGCTAAGAAAGAAAAACAGACAAAATAACAGAACTATAAAAATACATTGCAGACTAAGTATATGTATATTAGATTTATTAGAAGTATATTTATGTCATATATTTATACCACTTCATACTATATGTATGAATGTTTTAAAAACTGTTATACTCTATATTTATATCTTGACTTTTTACTGTTATTTTTCCTTTATTTACTCTTTAATATCATTTTGGCTATACCTTCTTTCATTTTACTTATGTAAACTCCCCAGGAGTCTATTATCTTACATTTTATAGTTTTTATATATATTCTACTACCTTTTCCATAATTTTACTTCTCACCTCTGATGTTTATACTTTTTCTTTTTTAAATAACTTTCTGTTTACTTCCTTCTTTTATCTTTGTAAAAAAATCTTTTTGGCATCACCACCGTTCTGTACATTTTCTCTGTAATTTTTTTATTCATATATATCCCTCACTTTTGTTCTAAATTTCTACCTCTATATATATATAATTTTTCTCATTTATCATATACTTAGTCTGGAATGTATTTTTATAGTCCTCTTATTTTGTCTGTTTTTCTTTCTTAGCCCTGAAGATGACCCACAAAGTGGGTCAAAACGTCGGCACATAATTAAATAAGTAACCACTTATTTAGTGTTTTTATTTGACTGCACCCCCAACTATTTTCTTCCTTACGTCTATCTTCCAGTCAACCATCCCCTCGCTTCTCATAAAATGGATTAGAGTATTATAAGCAAAACATCTACTATATATTTTTATTTATTACCGATAAATACATACACATAATTAATTATTTAATTTGTTAAGAGCCAAAATTGGATTCCGTTGACCATACTGCACAGTTCACAACCTTTATAAAGAAGATACCCTTAACAGGGGAGAAAACCTGGATGAATTTTTCAGACGTCATTTCCTAGAAACAGGACAGTATCTAACAAGTACTTAACACTTCATAGTTTTTTTTTAATATCACAGTTAATTTTCTCATTGAAAAGAATCTATTCTAGACGTGAAAATCTCTCGTTGGTGGAAGGGAAATGAATTGAGCCTCTGCCGCTGGGAAGTGCAACTCTGTTATCCTGGCCACTTTATCTCCAACATCCTCCTTCCCTTTTAATTACTCCTGGTCCTTCACGCTGTTAATCTACCTCCTCCCATCCTCTCTTCCTCCCATCCTGATAAGCTTGCAAAGTATAGCTCCTGT
Source organism: Troilus luridus (assembly GCA_964056705.1). Taxonomy (NCBI): domain Eukaryota; kingdom Metazoa; phylum Arthropoda; class Insecta; order Hemiptera; family Pentatomidae; genus Troilus; species Troilus luridus. Next base: position 24,454,870 of record OZ057417.1, on the reverse strand, counting down.
CTCCTTCGCTAAATACACTCACTTAAGCGAAATCACAAAGCTCTCCGAACAATGGCTGAGTAAAGAAATCCTTGCAGCCTTTTTGAATAAATTACAGCAACAGAAGGATGTCTTATCAGTAGGATTTGCTTGAATGGTAATGTAATGATTATTATCTTCGAGTACAATACTATATATTATTATTTAGTAAAATCTGCAATATTTTCTATCTAAATTACTAAGATTATGGGAGTAGAGTAGTTTAGTGTATAGAATGATGTTCACACAACATGTTCCCGGTTCAAACCTGTTGCAGATACATAATTTACTCGTTTAACATCCACAGATGAGCCTTATGAGATCTGCATAACCTCCTGGGGTTCACCCAACTTTTATAAAGAAGGTATTTTAACCCACTCTAGTTTCAAACCTAGCTTCCTCTTCTCCTCTTCCCCTCTCTCTGAAAAGAAGATGGTCACGTGACCTTCTCAGAACTAGTGATTTGAGTACTACCAGTGGGTAGTTTCTCTACTTGCCATTAACTCATGTCATTATGTAGCACATAGTCTATTTACTTGATGTATTATTGTAATACAGTTGTAAATATCAATAAATATCTTTAAAAAAAAACAACTTAATAATTGTGAAGATTTTGTTTCTACTTAATTATAGATAGTAGAAGCAATCCATTTTTTTTTCTTCGTAAAAACATATACTGTTCGATATGAAGAAGAGTTCAAAAATACAAAAATCTCTATATTTCTTTAGAATAGTAATACAAATATTAAATATTTAATTTTGAGTAGCTCAGTAATGAGAGTACCGAGTTGCAGCTCAAAAGCCTGGGTTCGAATCTGGAAGTGGTAGATCAATTATTTAATCTATTAACAGCCAAGGATGTACCATAAGGGATCTGGAGAACCTCAAGGGACTCGCACATCCTCCATAAATTGGGTTCCCTTAATTAGGGAGAAACCTGTCGTTTGAACACGATCTCGGATAAATAACCTTCCTGAACAACCGTTGTCCTAGAAACAGTACAGATACTACTAAGTAATGAAACCAACCATGTAATTTTTTTTAGGTAATTACAAAAACCAAAGAAATTTAAAAAAAAAGTTGTTTATTTTAGGTAAAACCACAATAAAGCTGCTGATTTAGACTTCTGAATATTTGTAATAAATGACCAGCCACCAAAAAAAAAAAAAGATGCTTGGTTTTAGTCTATCTTAATGGTGTCTAATAGGTATTTGATATTTAAATAAAAAAAACAACCTGTACCACTACAACCATAAAGGATTATGTATTCATCAAATGATCGAGACTGTGCAGTTTCTTGGAGAATGGATCACCCTCTCCCAACCTTCAGGTTGCTGCTTTATTAAGGGTACTCACTTTATAGAGACAGGATGAGCCCCAGGAGGGATATCAGATCCCACTGTGTTAACAGGTTAAATAATTTATCTGCGCAGACGGATTTGAAGTACGCGCTCGGCGCACTGAGTCATCCCTCTCCTTCATGTTTTAAAACAGTTTACACGTTAAATTTCATCTTAATACTGTGGGGCAAAATCGATTTCGGTAGCATAGAAAAAATTGTCTTATTTTTTTGAGGGGGGGGGGGCGGAATAATATATGTTTTTAAATTTATTGTAAAATTATTATTATTTTTTAATCTGAATAAATTAATTAATTCTGAAATAAAATTACTGATTAACATTTTCGGCATACCCTAGGTTCTGTTATTGGCGACAAGGATGACGCAGCCCCCCCCCCAATACTGACGCAAGAGACGGAAGATGTGGGTTTAGTGTTTGGCGCCCGAACATCCAACTATCTCCGAGTTATGCCTTACTTTATCCACCAATTTAGCACTATCTCCTCCCTCCATCTTCTTCTTCTTCTTAGAGGAGTTGGTATTATCTCCGCCGATTTTGTAGGGAAAAATATTAGCTGAGAGGGACAAAAAATTGAATCCACAACTCTTTATGGCCAAAGTGAAATAAATTTGGGTCCAGTATTCTTTATTTTAATGAAGCACATTAAATAACCTATAAATTAATTTAATTATAAATTTAACTATAAATAAAATTTTAGATATAACGGTCAAGTTCACCACATTTTTATGATTTTTTTTTGTACATTGCATAAGTTAAGTTGTACATTGACTAAGCCTTCAAAACGTGCTAAATTCAATCTCATTGTGCGTTAAAATTTTCCTAAGATGTTAAATTCTGGAATTATAAATAATTTTTATACACCTAAAAATTATTTGAATATAGATTCATTCCGGTTTGTATTTTCAAGCAAAATGTATGAAAGAAATGATCAATTGTCGTTAGTTATTCGTTACATGTGACAGTATAAAATATTAGAATGTACCTAAGGAATCTTAATCAATTTTCATATAATGGAAGGTTAATCAATTGTTAAATGCGAAACATAACTTCATAACTTGGATACGACCCCTGGTAGCTCAGTTGTTAGAGCACTGCAGTAGAGATACAGACGACCCGGGTTCGAATTCCGGCCAGGACGAATCTTTTCTCTTCAAAACAAAAATATTTAAAAATAACTTTGTTAGGTTTGATATTATTAGTATCAAATCATAATATCAAATGATAAAATCTCAACTAAAAACAATTGATCAGCAGTCCTTTTGTACTCGTGAATATTTTGTGCTGCCACTAACAATGAATAACAAATGACAATCCCTCATCTGGTAATAATCCGACCCACACCAGTATACCATTATAGCCCATGTAGTCATGGGTTTAGTATACAGTAGATACCGTACGGTTCAGACAACGGTTGTACAGGGGTTAACAACCTGGGAGAATAATTACCAAGAAGTTGTCTGCCACAGCCGGAATTGAACCCGTAACCTTAGGCATAGCAATTCAGCGCTCTATTCACTTAGCTGTACCTCGCTCTTTGCTAATAAACAGATGGATAATATATAATATACGTTCAATACACTGACTCAGCCTTATTTGATTACGTTTATATATTAATATGTACCATAATACTCTACTGTGCGAGGATTAAATGGATAGATATACCAGTAATGTTAGGATGATGACTGGTGACGCAAGAAGGACGAGACTGTATGTCCCTCTAAAAATACCCGGAGGATCGATGGCCGAGAGGTCCCTCAAGGGTCGCACCAGAAGAAGAAGTCCGCGAAATTGAGTTGTCTTTTCCAGTCGCAGGGAATCCTTTCCAGGTATCGAGATCAAAAGAGTACTCAGCTGTAAGGACGATGGATAGCGCCTGCGCAGAACGGTTAATCTTGTATTATTTACCTTCGGAGAAAGTGAGTCCTAATGCTAATCTCTTAACCAGGGTAGGCAGGGATATAAAAGCTTGGGCCACTTATGTTTAAACAAATACAATGGAGAAAAATATATTTTATTGGACGTCTTCTTACACCATAAAATCTTCTGTAGGCCACCACGATCGCCTGATTTCACTACACCAGATTTTTTTTTGTGGTGCTATCTCAAAGACAAAGTTTATGTGAATAAGGTCCAAACCTTGCAGCAACTAAAGGACAACATTCAAGAAGAAATTGATCGTATACCACAAGAAACACTCAACAGAGTTATGGAAAATGCTATAAAAAGAGCACATTTTTGCGTTAGAGAAAACGGTTCTAATTTAACTGACATTATTTTTCATAATTAATGTTAAAAAATAACATAAAATAAACTTTTTTTTTAATTCAATTTTATGTTTTTTTTATTCCATTCAATATTTATTTAAAAACAAATCATATACATAGTTACTTTTGTCGCACCCTTTAGTAATAAGAGATATGAAACAAAAACTATAACCCTAAAACTCATGAGGGGTTTCGGTTTTATTACACGGAAGAGACTTTACCGTTTCTAGACCAAAGGTTCTACAGAAAGGTAATTTGGCCGAGACCGTATTCAATCCCCGGTTTTTTTTCCTGAGTTGGGTAACCGCTTTATAGAAGCTCGGTGGGCCTAAGGAGGTTCTACAGATCCTACAGATTCGATATTCATTGATAACAGACAAAATAATTTACCTGACATACCTGGATTTGACCCTAGGAGCTTCAGTACAGTAACTCAGTGTATTCTACGTACCCCGAACAATAGAAATACAAATTTAACTGTTATTGTTGTGTTTATAATGGAATATAAAATTTGTTTGGAGAAATCTAGAATTTTTTGCAAAGCTGGACTCTCCTTATGAACAATATATGCCAATTTTCATATAATATCCACCCCCGGATTTGAACCAGGACTTCCAGACCGGCAATTCAGCGTGCTACACTTTGAGAAACGCTTCCCCGAAAAAATAAAGCAAAGACCACGTGTCACCCCTGACATTTTAGAATACGAATATTTATTTTCATATGGTTATTGTTATTTTAAATGATTGTTTTATTATTTCTGTCTTAATTCTTTTAAATTTTATATATTTAGGCATTACTTATTAAAAATGTATCAATATTTATTTTCAGAAGCAGTTGGATTTCATATTTATTTTAAGAAATGTTTTGATCAATGTACAGACATTTATTTTTTATTTTTTGGTAAAGTTATTTTTTAATTCCCTAGGATGCTTTTTATTCTTACGTTTTATATTATTTAAAGGAAACGATATCAATTTAATAAATTAAATTCACTGTTGTTTTTTTTTTGGTTGTTTTAGGCCGGCATCACTTATTGTATGTTTTGTTGTATGGTTTTAAGGGCAAATTAAAGATAGTTATTTTCGCCCTTATAACTAGACAAAAATAATTTATTAAAAAAAAGGCAGTTACATTAAAAAACTGAATATTCATTATCCAAGTAAAAAATAGTTAAAAAAGGTTTACAAAGAGTTATAAATCCCGGTTATGAAAAACTTTTAAAAATCTAAGTAAATATATTAATGGGTTTACGTTTCCATTAAATATTCCTATATTTCTGAAATAAACCTATAGCTCTGTCAAAGGATAAGGTTCGAATCCAGCTATGGAAGAAAATTTACTTAATCTGTTAAGAGCCAGGGATGTACCGAAAGCGTTCTGTAGATCTTCCTTGAGCTCACCCAGCACTTATAAAACGGGTACCCTTAATTTAGGGAAAGACCTGGCAATTGAGCGTGATTTGTGACAAATCTTTTACCTGCACAATCGTTAGCTTTTGTTGTCTCTGCCATGTACCGAACTCAAAGCCCCTTCTATGGGTTGTAGTGGTACAGGTTAGGTTAAAACAATGTTTATTTTATAAATAAATTTTCTTTTACTTGGTCTGTTTACTAATATTATCAACAAAAATAAAACATATGAATTTATGTGTGAGAGGGGGCGCGCTGTATTATTTTGCCCAGAGCCCAGAGTTATGTTACGATGCTTCTGAAAATTAAGCTACTCAGTTAATCTGAAGAGGTGGTGTTTATTTAATTTTACGTTTGGTCTTTCTTTGCTCAAGATAACTATTTGGTGAACAAAATGAAAAGAATAAAGGAATGAATGATTAAAGGTATTATATTCTGAAAAGAGTCAGTCATCAGATATTGTATTAAAAATTAATACACTAATTACCCATTTTGATTTTTACAATATATTTCCTCAACTGTACACAATAGCCGTTTCCATGGTTCAGCTGACGACAAAGGCAGTTCAGTAAAAATGGGGCGTCAAAAGGTTTTTTTTTTGTTTTTTTTAGAGTTGGGGCAGCCTTTGTGGTCTGTAACTTGTTTAAATTTCTGTACTTTCTAAGGTCAGGATGAAAAGATAAATTAAAGATTTAGATTTAGATTAAAAAAAAACTCAATGCTCCTTTTTTTGGTTACGAACAAAGTCATCCATAATGACCTAAATGTCCCATTAGTTGCTGATTTGGTCCGAATCCGATATCAATCTTTTCATGACATACTTTATTCCTAATCTTCAAATTCCTACTAGATTCAAACCTAGCAACCTCTTCAATTCCTGATAATCCTCCGAGGCGTCTGAAAAGAAGATGGTTTCGTGACCTTCTAAGTTGAACTTGTTATTTGAGTATTACCACTGGATAGTTTCTCTACTTGTCTTTCATGCTGATTAGTACGAATCATTATATTTACTTGTATTAATATAATACAGTTGTAAATTTTATTGAATAAATTATAAAAATAAATAAATTTAAAACGATCCCAGCTAGTAGTAGGACTATTTAACTGAGTAAATAATTAGAAATATATTGTATCTATCGAACAAAAATTATATAATGACAGTTGAATAGATGAATAAAATATCAAACAATTAATCAATAAATTAGTAACTTTTATAAGTACCAATTTAATAAATGAATTTATCATAAATAAATAATTACTAATTTATTTAGTTGGCTCTATATAATTGACTGATACAACAGAAGTAAAGAGGAAATAGATTTATATAACATACTTTAACAAAAGTAAAACCTGTTGCGAAATTACATATGTAATAGAAGAATCATAGAAATAAAACGTGAACATAGGTAAATTACTGTTGATCATCTTTAAGTATTTAAAAGGAAAATAATTTTATTAAAATACTATACATAATATTAAAAAAATAGTTACAATACAAAAATAAGTATTTATATCAACAGAAGGAACATAGATCAGTGACGCTATTTTAAAGACAATTGTCTTCAGAAATTGAAATTTTTAACTGTATTTCAATCAGGAATTTTTTTAATACGGAATAATGTTTTTTAGTATGTTGGGGTTGTGTAAAAATTATTTTCTTTTAAACTTATTTAGGAATCGGATATCTTAGCAAAATGATGTCTTTACTCGAGTTGACACCGGCTTAAGCAGATAAATTATTTATTTTGTTAACAGTGGTATAGTCGATCATGGGCTCACTCAGGCTCAATTGAGTAGGTACCGCTAATTCGGGGGGGGGCATATCATTTAAGTGGATTATAGTGGTTTTAAAATATTTTAGCACAAGTCATTATAATTTGTCAATGTTTATTTTTTATTTATACTTAAGGTAATCAAATATTTTATATTTACAGCAGCTCCGTTCGACTCTAATTTAAGAGTGCAATACTTAATACAGTTCTTCCAACAAAAATTATAAAACTGCTAAAAGTATTCTTTTTATGTATGAAATTGGTTTGCCTCATAATATGGCGTCAGATTTTTATGTTGTAGGAATTACTGTTTCTTCATTTTGACTCAATATTTGATGTCTTGGATTAATATTACTGTTAGTCTCTTATTATTCTTTTTGGTTGTTGATGTGAGATGTACTACATTTGAACTGGGTTTTTTTAAGTATCTTTGTCCTGGTAAGGCTTAAAATAGTTGAAACGATAATTTTTACGATAGGCAATCCATGACATAAGAAAATATGATTTCAATTAGGCCCAGCCTGGGTCTGACCATATAAGAACTGTGTATTAAATTAATTGGTTGTTAAATCTGCCGGAAAAATTAATGCAAATTATTATTGTATTTTATGAAAACAACACAATTAAAATGAATGTACCAATTATAATTTTTCGTATGATAGTATGTTTACTTTTTAATTTTAATTTGTCTAATTAATTTTACCACGTCTCATCCACGTATAATTATAGGCTTTATGGTAACATTTTTTTCCTTCTGATTTGTTGACTAAAAACGTATGAATGTGATAAATTATGCCAATTATTTTTTTATTGTTAATTTTTACTATGATATAATATATTATATTATATAATTAAATGGCCTCAAGCATATACAGGAGAAAACTACCAGGGTTGGAGAAGAGAGGAAATTCCAAGCATGCCTGTCTAGCTTCTGACGATATTCTTGTAGCTTTTTACTTCTCACCCTTAATATATAATATACATAAATATATTTATAAAAATTTATACTACATATATGTTATTTATAATAATATCTATTTGACGAGACTAATCCAAAAAAAAAAATTCTATTATATAAAAATTTTATAAGTCAGCTAATATTTTATCATCAATGACTTGTAAGGGATTGAGGTACAATTTTTTGTTTTGTATTTTGTTATGCTCGATCAATTAAGTTATAAATATTTTTTTAAAAAATGCAAAACACAATTGCAATTTTCCTGACTGCTTTAAGACGTTATACAAATTATAATATTGAATTTAAAAGGAAAAAGTGTAATGCATCGATTTAAAAATTAAAACAAGCTACTTCTTGTTGCAATATTGCAGTGAAATGAGATTAACACATTTTTATTATGAACTATGAATTACTTTTTTTTCTATTAAAGATATCTCAAATAAGCAAAAAATAATTATTTTATTTAAGGTTAAAATATCCAATATCTCAAAGAATTACCAGGTGGCTACTCGTATTTTAATAGGCTTATTGGAAGGTTACAATATACATAACGACTAAACAGAAGTTCAATCTCTAGAATACTATAGGAGTACCTCTGATGAAACGTTAAGTGTCTATGGTAATACAATTATGTAAATGAACATTTGTCAAAATATAGTCAACTTAAAATAAATTATTCACGTAATATAATTAATAAAAACTGGAAGCCATCAGTTCACTTGCTCAAGTCTTCGTATTAAGAAATGGTTAATAGAAAGTAAATTATCAATTACTTGTGAAATAGATTGTTACTTCATTTCTACGCTTGAAATATAAATTTCCGTCATATCATTATAGAGTTAAATTAATAATTCCTTCTTAGGTGAAATATACTTAATATAATAGATATAACAATAAAAATTACTGGCATATTCATTTTCTCAGAGCTGGGCCTACACTGAGATCGAAGTAATAGGTACGAACCTGCACAGACCTGTAGGGTACAATGTTCAAAGTAGAGTGAATTTAAACAGCTGCTAAGAATATATTCCAATATAAAACTGAACTTAATTGAATTATCTTTGAATTTTTGTAGATATAACTAAATTTTAAACCATCAGTTTACTTGGTCATGTGTTCGTATTAATAAATGGTTAATAGTACGTACAACATTAATTACTTGGGATATGAATCATTACCTCATTTTTGAGTTTAAGGTAAAAGTTTCAGTCATTTTTTTATATATTTAAATTAATGATTCATTAATAGATTAAATATATTTAATAAGGATGCAGTAAGTATAAACATTAGAGGGAAATTAATAATATAATTGGCCTGCTAAGAATATAAACTGCATTTGATTGAATTATCATTAAATTTTAATAAAAATAATAAGTAAAATTGAAAAACATCAGTTCACTTGCTCAAGTATTCCCTTAAAGAAATGGTTAATTAAAGGTAAAATATTAATATCTTTCGAAATAAATCATTACCTCATTTCAACGTTTAAAATAAAAATGTCAGCTATTTCTTCATATAGTTAAATTAATGGTTCAAATATAGATTAAAATACTGAATATATAAGAAATAATTATAAAAATTACTCCCATGTTCATCGGTTCAGAGCTGGGCCTACACTGAGATCGAAGTAAAGGTACGAACATGCACAGACCTGTAGGGTACAATGTTCAAAGTAGGGGGGGGATTTCAACAGCTGCTAAGAATATATTCTAATATAAAATTGCACTTAATTTAACTATCATTAAATTCTATTACGTATAATAAGATAATTGAAAACCATTTGTTCACTTCCTCAAGTGTTTGTTTAAATAAATGGTAACGTAGAATATTAATTACTAGCAAGATAGGTGTTAACCTAATTTTTAATAAACGTTTCAGTTATTTTTTTATATATTTAAATTAATGATTCATTAATAGATTGAATATATAAAGATGCATTTACTGTAAAACATAGATAACAATTAAAAGGCCAGCTAAGAATATAAACTGGACTTCATTGAACCAACATTAAATTTTAGTAAGTACAATAGTAAAGTAAATTGTAACCCGTCAGTTAACTTGTTATTGACTAAAGTCTTCTCATTAAGAAATGGTTAATGTAATTCAAAATATTAATTAGTAGCGAATGGGGCTCCACCAAACCATCGAATTCCTCTCGTATTCAATCCTTGCAATCCAAAATCCTTCGCAAAATCCTAAACGCTTCTTATTTTGTCACAAATAAAACCATCCATAATGACCTTAACGTTCCACATGTTACCGATTTAGCCCATTCCAGATACCTATCATTCCATAGTAAACTCCAGGGCCATCCAAACCCACTAGTTTCCATCCTTACATCCAATTCCTTCCCGGACAATCCTCCTAGGCGTCTGAAGAGAAGATGGCCTCAGGACCTTTTATTATAGAAATGTTATTAGAGTGCTGCCAGTGGGTAGTGCCTCTACATGTCCTTTCATGTACTTATTTATTCATTTAGCCATTGTACTAGATGTATATATTACAGTTGTATAATACAATAAAATAATTTAAAAAAAAAAATTAGTAGCGAAATAGATTGTTACCACATTACTAAGTTGGAAATATAAATTTTCAGTTATTTCTTCATATAATTAACCCAATGATTCATTTTTAGGTAAATTATAATGAATATAGAACCTTTAACTATAAAAATTTCTTCCAAATACATCCATCGGTTCAGAGCTGGGCCTCCACTGAGATCGGAGTAATAGGTACCGATCTGGACAGACCTGTAGAGGACAATGTTCAGAGTAGAAGGAAAATAAAATGGCTGTTAAAAGTATATTGTAATATATAACTCCACTTAATTGAGTTATCATTAAATATTATTAAATACAATAAGTAAATTATAAACCATGAGTTCACTTAATCAAATGCTCTCATTAGGAAATGGCTAATAGAACAAAAAATAATAATTACTTGCGGAATGGATTTTTACCTCATTTTTGCAATTATAATAAAAGTTTCAGTTATTTTTTTATATTTTTAAATTAATATATTGACTAAAGATGCAGTAACTATAAAAAATAGAGGGAAATTAAAAGACCTGCTGAGAATATAAATTGCACTTAATTGAATTATCATTACATTTTAGTAGATATAATAAGTACGAGTAAATTGTAAAACATCAGTTCACTTGCTCAAGTGTTCCCTTAAATAAATGGTTAATTAAAGGTAAAATATTATTTACGATATAAATTATTACCTCATAACAATAACCTCATGAATCGCCGGCATATCGATCTCAATCTATTTGGCCGATATTACCCTCTTGCGGACCAAGGAGGGTCTGCACATCCCACAGTGTAATAATAAATAAATAATGCTTAGCGAACCCGGAGGCTCGATGCCGATACAACTCTGCTCGGAAACCTCTGTCCACGGACCAACGTCCGAACCCCAATACTTCGGATCACTTTTAACGCAATCTTCCCACAACATCCCTCAGAAGCGTATCGCTCGGCACAGCGTTAATTACATTTTTATGAATTCGTTCGGTACTCAGCCCAAAAAATTCACAAGCCGATCTTAATCTTTGTGACGCTATCATTTGAATAATATTAACGGGTACTTGCTTCGCGATGCTGCGTAGTGTAATATCATAAATTCTCCAGTGGTCTCATCCTTTTTGGAGACGAATATTCTGCGTAACACCTTACTTTCGAATACCTTAAAACGTCTTTCATCTCTCAGCGATAGATGCCACGTTTCACATCCGTAAAGTAATGTTGGAAGGATTATGGTTTTATAAATTCTGTTTTATAAATTTTGGGACAAAAGACGCGAGCTTAGTTATGTTGAGATCGAATAATTACAAGCATTCCCCGTCTTTAATCGCTCCTTTATTTCCTCTTGAATTTCGTTTTTTCTATTTACCAAGTACTTAGACTTATCTACAAGTTCAAACTTGTTCCCTCCTACAACGATATCTCCCTTTTTTCTGCTACTAATATTATACTTAGTCTTATCCGAAATCACTTCCAGCCCTATTTCCTCACCTGCATTCATCAACGTTTCTGTATTTAGCTTTATAGTTTCCGCGTCTTCATCCAACAGTACCAAATCGTCCGCAAACCCAAGCACGGATATTTTACTATTCATATTACTAATTATAATAATTAAATCATAAAATTAAATAATTTTGAGATGAGCAATTCGGCGCTCTACACTCTGATGAGCCCAGCTCCATGATACAACGTATACTAAAAGAAAACTATTTTTCCTGATGGAATGGGTTTCAGGATTTATTGGTATGTGCAGATGTCGATTATTTTTTTTTCCAAAAATTCTTTAACATGGGACTGTTTAGGGTAGGTATCCTTAATAAGACCCCAGGAACCTAGCAGACCCCATGATCCTCCCCCTTGGAGACGAGACAGGAGGAGGGACGACTCCCCGACGAAGGGAGTATTGACTGGAGGCCGGGTTGTGGCAGGTCTAGCCATATCGACCACCGGGTCGTCGACCTCTCTTTCCCGACCTAGATAATGCAACAAACTTTTATCATTCTCTACATTGCTACAGCCTCTCTCTCTTATCTCTCGAGCTTTATTTTATTATCTATTTTCTTTTATTTAATGGAAATTACATAATCCACCCTCCTTCCTTCGTCTGCAGTTCGAGAAAAACAGAGTAAAAACTTTTTAATCTTGTATAGCGAAGACCGTAATCCTTGATATTGCTTATAACTCTTGAACTGTAGAAAAGGCTATTCCATTTCTTGATTAAGTTCATAGAGTAATAACTTCAAGTGTTTATCAAAACTCGAATTATTTGTATTTATATATTTTTGCTGTAACGGGATCCCGGGAGAGTTTAGGCGCCACCTTAGCAAGCTCGAGAATATTGCGGTGCCGATTTTCAGATAATCTGGCCTATTCTGTTAAAAATTTATTAAATTTCAACCTTCCCATTATATATAATAACCTATTCGAATAACCGTTTATGTTTGCTTTGACAAGTATAGGAGAAGGCATTATAACTCATTTAGTATACTTATATATTAAGGAGCAAACATATAAAAAATATATTGCAAAGTATATATAGTAGCCACAGTTTCAGCTATTTAGAGTGTTCCAGAAAACGATACATACACAAATACATGAATTAATAATAAACACGTATTGATCAACAACAATATGTATCTTCATTAGGATGCAGAACGATTTGAAGGTTACATATGTCGTATCCTATGTTATTTTTAGTACAATTGGTTATTTTAATTTAATATAAAATCATAAGTAGTAGTTACTAACTGGATAGGCCAACATTTCCAATTTATATAGATAAATAAAATGGTATAAAATTCAAATATTGAACGGTTCTAATAAAATATTTTCTAGAAAATTGATGATACACTCGTACATACATGTGATAACCCTTTAACGTAGCAACAACTTCTAAGATCTTAGAAATACATTTTTTTTTTACAAATGAGTAAAAAAAAAATCCCGCTTTTTATTATGTATTGATTTCAATAAAAGACTGTACTATTTCTTATCGGGCGATTGTGCAGGGCGTTTATTTGCTGTTTATTATCACACTCAGCTAAATTAAGAGACTTTATAGGGACTGGGTGGGACCCGGAAGGGTGTCTAGATGCCATGGGATCGATTCACTGCTCTTAACGGTATAAATAATGTGCCTTCTCCAGGCGTTCTCGATATCGGGACTTAGAGTAACTCAACACCCTAAGTATTGAGCTACCCCGCCCTTCATATATACGAGAATCTCTCTTTTTCTCCTCTCTCTCTCTCTCTCTCTCTATCTATCTATCTATCTTTCTCACTCTCACACACACACACACGCTCGCGCACACACACTGTAATATTTTGTAATTTTAAATGAAGTGTTTCTATTAACTTTCCGACAATAACCCGGAATTCGGATTTTACACTCATGTTTTTTCTTAAGTGTTTAACCCACCTAATTAGGAAAAAAATGACTTAATTTATTATAATATCGAACACGTGGAGAGTATTGAGAACCTAACTATATTAATCGTTCAATTAAGATTACCTAATAAAATGGGTATGAATCAAACTGTAAATGGAGCCTGTGTGAGCCCCAAGAGGATCTGCAGATCCCAAGGCATACAGTTGTAAAAAAAAATATTTATTTTGCAGATAAATACCTACCAAAGCGGTTTCCGAAACCAGAACCTTCTGTTTATTAATTTAGTTCTTTACTCGCTGAACGACGTTGCTTTTAGATTATACCATTAAGGCAATCAATAAAAGTATACTTATATATCGCCCCTTCAAAAGAACAACGACGTAACTAAACAAATTGGCATTTTGAGTTCAGCTTTAAGTAGCATATGTATTGGTTGAAGCTTTTTAATTCAATAACAACATACCTGATATTTTATATTAATATTTTATACTTTATATCTCATATATTTCAAACATTTCTTTTTTTTTAAAGTCATATTTTGAGCTGCATGGTGCATGAACTTGAAGTTTTATGGGAATAATGACATACGTTAAAATTAAAAAAATGTTCAAGCATTCAAAAATTCTCTAGTGGTAAATAAAATCATTTCAACACCATCATTACAATAAGAATGCTTTGCCAATATCCAATTTTATTTTTTTAACTCACATGGAACATTAAAATTTTGTTGAGTTATGACGTAATTCTTTTGAAGGAGCGAGATATATTCGCGATATTAATAAATTTTCCTATCGAATTTGCAAACATTTAATGGTTCATAATTCATAATCCTGATGAGTTTTGAACTTTTATTGTTCGAGTTAATTATTCGATACATTTCAGCAATATATACTAAAAACAGAGTAGATATATGTAATAATTTTTATTTTTAAATATGTACTAATAGAATAATAATATGTATGTGTGTATATATATATTCTAAATAATTTTTGAATACTTTTCGCTAATAAGCAAAAAATAGAAAGCTGGGAATGGTATCACTTCCGGCTGTCCTCGCCACGCGCGAACTTTAGTTGCGAATTTCTCCGCCGAAGCAGTAGAGGCCAGTGCGTTCATGTTGGGCTTGTTAATAGGACACAACTGTTTTCTTCCTTCTGATTATTCAATACATATACATACTTATTTAATAATAATTATTATAATTTTGAATAATTGTTCTGTAATAATAAGTATAGAAGTTACCTTCCTTATAGCCGTTTACAGAAGACATTGAAAACTATTTCCATCTCGTTCTTTTTTTGTTTATGGATTTCGAGTATGGTCTTTCCTTAAACATCTTGGATGTAAGTACCTTGGAAATAGTTGGGATCAGAAATTATTGGTTGGAAATTTCAAGTAATGAAACAAGTTTTAATTAGACTGCCAGTCTAGCTGCCACGCTAGCTCCAGTCTAGCCTCAGCTTCCATTGGCCCTGAAGATGACCTACAAAGTAGGTAGAAACGTCGGCACTATCAATAAGTCTCACTTATTAGTTGTTTACATTGACTGCACCCCCAACTATTTCCATCCTAATTAGATCTTGTTAGTTTTAACTAACAAAAAAAAAGAAAAAGAATAAGCGCGGATAATATATTTTTTTTTTCCAATTTATTATTATTATTTAACAATATTACCTGATTTTCGAGAGGTTTCATCAGAAGTTACCGATTTAATTTATTTTCAACTAAATCGCTTCCATGCATAACCGTTGACAAGGAAACTACAGTCCCTATACCTGATCTCGAAACCCCTTATGATTAGCAAGTTATTATTCTTTAAGTTAAGTATAGAATGATATAACATACAACATTTATTATAGCAATTCTTAAATTATGTTTGGGTCCTTAAGTGTTAAATGTTTGTATATTTCAAATTTAATCCGAAGTTAAATTCAATTTCTATCGAAATTGAAAGAAGATATTTTAAAATAATTTAAATTTTTTAAATAAAAGTTAAAATAGATTAAGGTATGCACCCAAATCGATTAAATAGAGAAATATTCTATAAAATGAGAGGATACACGAGTGCTGGGAGTGTTACAGCAAACAGATGAAGGAAGAAACTGAGAGATTGAAAATAACAGACCAAGACTGTTTCGATAGGGTGATTATGGGAAGAGACTCAAAGAAATTAAGGTCCTTGTGGGAACGAGAGATGCGAGAAAAGGAATAGCGTGGACCGAGGAAAGAAGGAAAGAACAATCGGAAAGAAAGAGGAAAAGGTGGGAAGAAAGAAGGAAGGAGAGAATGAAGTGACAATTACGATATTCGCGTGGTCTCTAAGGCCGATCCATGAAAAAAAATTAATATAATTTAAAAAAATTGTTGAAATTCACAACCGTATTATAATTCAAAAAGTAAATACAATGAATGATATAAAATGACAGGAGATAAAGGCAAGTACAGAAACTACCCACTTACTCATATAAAAAATAATTTTTTTGAAAAAAATTATGAAATGAAAAAAATATAAAGAAAATAACTATTATTTATTGTATTATAAATTACAAAATATTACCTAAAAAAACAAAAAAAACATTGTGAGTTAGGAGCTGAGTTGATGTGCTGAAGGTCCCTTATTCTAATAAATTATTCAATCTAAGAACAGCTGCAGATGGATCCTATGCGATCTACAGAGCTTCCTGGGGCTCAGCCGGTCTCTATAATGTAATAAGGTGGTGTCAATTGAGTCTGATCTTGGCTTAATCACTTCTCTGAAGAACCATTTCCTTGGAAACAGTGAAGTCTCTGACATGTACTAAACCTAAAGTATGGTGTGTAGTAGTGGATTTTCCCCCTTTTACTATTGTATTTTATTCCTCGTTATTTTTCCAATGTTTTTAAATTAAGGAAAATCAGGTAGCTATTTCTTGTTTACTCCGACTGTTAATATAATACTGTTCAATTCAAACAGAATATGATCAAATAGTTTTCTTGCGAACTGTGTCATACAACTCCAAAGGTGGGCATCATCCAATAGTTGACAAAAATCCTCATCGTTGGGGGTGCAGTCAAATAAAACACTAAATAATTGGGTACTTATTTAATTATGTGCCGAAGTTTCAACCACTTTATGACCACTTTGTGGGTCATCTTCAGGGCTAGTGGAAGCTGAAGCTAGACTAGAAACGGTCTAACTGACAAAAAAAAAAAAAAAAAAAGAAACGTCGGCACATAATTAAATAAGTACCCACTTATTTATTGTTTTATTTGACTGCACCCCCAACTATTTTCTTCCTTACTCTATCTTCAAGTTAACCATCCCCTCGCTTCTCAAAAATCCTCATCCATTGATTCAGTTACATAAGAAAGCAAAAAAGCATTCTCACCTCTATTTCTTTACCAAGCACTGGACCAAAGTCCATTCCAAGTTCTGATTGGACTTCAGCAAGATATGCTCAAAATAATAACCGGACTCAGGTAGAAAAAAATCTTGTTGTGTTTTACATAGTCTTCGTAAGAGGCTCGAGATTGATCGGAGGAAACCTCCCCATCTTCTTCTCGAAGTTTGGTCCCTCCGAGAAAAAAAAAAAAATCGCCCAAGAAGTGGAAAAAGAGGGAGAGTTGCGAAAAGTTTAACTTTCTACTTAGCGCTCCGATCGTGGGGGGTTCGAGGCCTGTTTTAGTGTAGCGAAATACACAGTACTCAAATTACAGTACTCAAATTAACACTGAATAATTTCCTTTTGCCCCAACCCCTACCTTTCGGCGAGTTAAGACAAATAAGTAAACTGTTTGCTGATGAAGTTCCGCTGTGCGGTGTTTGCCCCGAATAGGAAACGCTCTGATCCAGTTTGTGTCTTTTCATGAAAGAGGCCATTTAATGACCAGCTTTTGAATAACATAAGAATTAAGTCAACCGAATCTAGACTATTAATAATTATTGTCTAACAGAAGAGGTAAAAATAAAACATCTCGAAATTAGGTTGTGGTTAACATAACAAACTTTATTCCCAAGGTCTGCGGTCCAAATATTTTTAAAGGGGTACACACAAAGCGATCAAAAATGACCCAATAGCGCACTTGAAGATTTTAACAAAGCCTATGACTCAATCGACCGGCAATCTTTTTTTAACACTTTTGAGAGGATTCGACTCCAAAACACTATGGCATATTAAAGAAACAAATTTATGGGAGAAATATCTGGACCCTTTTTCATCAAAATTGGAGTACTTAAAGTTGACAGGCTATCACCACTCCTTTTTAATCGATTCCTGAATAAAGTAATTAAGAAATGGGAAATTTAAAAAAAAAATCATCGAAGCACCTTGATGCTATGGCTCACAGATAACATAGAATTATATTTCCTAGCATTTGCAGACAACATAACCATCCTAGCAGGTAGTGGAGTAATCGAAATCAAACAGACTTTAAGAAGATTAAGTATGTCTTTCGAATTTCATTTCAAAGACAGAAGTCTTTTGGACGAAAATCGATATACAAAATCTAAACACAAAAGTAGGGGGAAATAAATAAAGTACAACATTCTCACCCGCTGCCGACATTGATCTTATAAATTTTAACCCTGAAAACTTCTTTTTCCTGCAACCATTGAGTAATGCTATCTACTACTCGACTAAAACTGGTATGGAAAGTAACAGCCACCTAGATCGAATTAGACAACCAGCACTCTGTTATTTTAAATGTTAAATGGCGGTTTTATAATATTATTCATTTTATATTCCTAAATGTTAGAGTTAATAATTTTAGAACTATTTTATATTTAATTCATGATAGATTTTATTTATTTTGAAGCGATTTTATAGAAATATTTAATATAACCTTAAATGTATTAGAAGCTTCACACATCAGAAATTTGGAGATCTAGCATTAAAACAGTGATCAGACCAAAAACAAAACTAAAAATGGAAATAGATAGTGATGAATTCATAGAATTTACTCCTCCATTAATGAAAGAACAGGCTGAACAGGCAATAAATCAACTTTTACCAAAAACATCTAAAGTCAGATATGAAGAGACATATAAATATAAATCAAGGTATAATAATATACGTTTATTTTATTTTTGTATGTGTTATTAGAATATTATTTTCTAAATAATAATAAATACATGTTTCAGTGAGTAAACCGTCCTAGAGTTATAATTTGCATGGTTAGTAATTGAAAATTGCAAGAGATAGCGCTAGTGTAGTTTTAACAAATCTAAAGTTTCACCTTTAATTTCTTAATTTTTAAATGGTTGCAGGAAAAATGTAATATTTAACACGTGAGAAAAGTGCTTATAACAGCCTCGTTTAATTACCACACGAGCTGAAGGCGAGTAAAGTTCACTCGGGTGTAATAAAGTGGCACTTTCCTCACTTGCCAAATAAATAACTAGTTCTCCCATGTATAATATGACGAACTATTAAACACCATTCTGAAAGCCCGCACTAATGATTACGGTCCCGACAACATTCCTTCAAATCCCGCATATCTAATCACCTCATATCCTAGCAATTCCCCAAAAAATCGGAAATAACACACTCAGATTTTACGCACAGTTTTCAGATTAAAATTTTCTAATTGATGAATGAATGGAGCGTTTTTATTTATATATAAGTGTGTTTTATATATATCATTGATTTTTGAGTACCATTTAATTACGAATAGGCTCAATTATGAGAAATTAAGGTAAAATTTTTAAATATGTGGCTAAAATATAATTTTTGAATATCAGAGTTATAGTTATAATCTGAAAAAAAATCCTCCCATCCTGGTTTTAAATCAGTTCTCCACTTCATACAAACTCCCAATACATACAGCGTTGAGCTCTTTCTCTCTCCGAACCCCCAGGGGGCAAAAAAAGGGAGGGGGGGGGGATAAATCCATCGAATAAAAAATATTTCCAGAAGAAAAAGAGATGGTCGCTCGAAAATACAATTCTGCGGTCTGGTGCTCCGTCGGTGATTGAAAACCTCCTCCCGTCCTCCGAGCCCGTTCCATAATAGTTCTTCATTTACGTTTTTTTATATTGAGGGGGGCCCGAAACAAAAGCCCCCCACAATCTGATATGCATTCGCCTCGCATTCGGTTTACCCCCTGATAGGATGCACTGCTGTCCTTTTAACATATTTTTTTTAAAATTTACTTTAGGGACCAGAGTATATAGCGCTGCAAGTCACAGAAATTGTTTACTCTGTTAACAACCGTCGATCGACCCTCTGTGTTCCTTGTAATTGGGGAAAAAGAACGACTTCCTGTCCTTCTGTATCGTTAGATATCGTTTAACATCCCACTGAATCCTGTAGAACAGGTCCGGTACTAAGGACAACACCTTGACAAACGCTTAACTTGAAATCCTCATACTAGACTGAAACAGCACGCCGTGTCAGGCTACTTCAACACTTACTAGACAAACGCTAAGCTCTAAGCTCCTAATTAATTACAAAAGACTCATATACATGACAATCGTTAGACCCATCTGGACCTACGGAGTAGACCTTTGGGGCTCCACTAAACCATCGATTTCCTCTCGATCCTTACAATCCAAAATCCTTTGTAAAATCCTCAATGCTCCTAACTTTGTTACGAACAAAGTAATCCACAATGAAAATAATGTCCCATTTGTAGCTGATTTGGCCCGAAACCGATATCAATCTTTCCATGACAAACTTTATTTCCAATTCAAACGCAATAGTAATAATTCCGGATTATAAAAGAATACTCTGTACCCTGTAGGTAAAGGACATACCTGGATATGTACCATGTCCACAAAATAGGTAATATTTCAGGTAAATTACCATAAATAAAAACTATGATCAATACATACGATTACATATAATTGCCAATGTGAAGAATTTTCTTCTAAAAAAATATAAAAATATAACATTGTGTACTTTACCTCCGGGGTACAGAATGGAATTTGTTATTTGGTGTTACATAAATTTGATGTTATTTAAATATATTTTTGGATCATACCCGTAATTGGTAAAAACCTGATGCTTTAGCGTGATTCCACCGAAATAACACCCCTGCACAATCACTGTCTTAGAAACTGTAGAAACCCAATTATGATATATTTTTTAAAATTATTTCTATGTATTTTGTCTATGGCAATCCTACTACTGTTCCATCTCTGAGATATTTGTTCTAACTAAGAACAAATATATGAAAAGAGAAATTAACTTTTAAAAAAACTGTTTGGATCATAACTGAGACAACCATAATTGTGGTGGTTCAAATGTAAAAAAAAAAACTTTAAGCAGCTTCAGCCCTTGTAGGGTCTTGGGTTCAATACATGGTAGAGACTGTACTGATTCCAGGACAAAGGTTGTGCAGGGAGGTGATTTTTCCGAGACACGTTAAATAAGTAGGCTTTCCCCTCAATAACGGGTGCTCAATGCATTGGGGCTTGATAAGGGTCAGCAGAATTTACAGCGTCTATCTATGGCTATTAACAGATTAAATACTTTATCTGGACATATCGGCTTTGAACTCGAAACATTAAGCAAAGCAACTCAACACTTTACAAAGTGTGCAACCTCAAGCCGTTTAAAGTGTCTTGGGTTCATTACGCTGCTAAGTATACTGTTTCTAACCTAACGGTTGTTCAGGGAAATAATTTGATCGAGATGAAGTTCAAAATTAAAATGTACTGAACCTTTACAGGGTGACTGGTAATTAGTGGCGAAACCGTTAAGGGGTGATAGTATGGGGCAATTCCAGTCGATATTACTTTAAGTCCTACTGTCCTAAAGTTAACCCTTTCCAAGATATTCCTACCTAAAGAATTTTACAAAAAAATCCTATTTAAAATTTAAAAATAGCGATAAATCCTTAAAATTGGTCTTTCTAGCCATACTTATTTTTTGTTTTGTTTTGCAACAAAGATATTCCAAATAAGGAATAGTTAAATCTTCGTAATTGTCGATATCTTACGCGAAAATAAGGGGACTGCTTCTAAAACGTCGATTTACTCAAAAAGGTTCACCTAAATTATTAAATAATAATAAATAATTAAAAAACATCTACGTTTCATTACCTTTCATATGAGGTATTAAAATCAAAAATCAGTCAAGAAATCACGAAGATATGATCGATGGAAAAGGGAAAATGGAGAAAGGATCTCCAAAAAGGAGCAGAAAGGCTACCGAGAACAAAGGGCTCCGACGCAGGAGTCAAGGACAGGAGACGAGCCCCTAGCTTTGCCCCTCCCTGACTCAGTCCGCTCTTATGGGTTTACTGTTTTCGGATGTGCTCTCTTAGCTTACTTGCTTTCAGATTGGATTTTTCTAACGACTTGGCTTTTTCCTGGACTTTTGTGATTGATTCTTTTCCGACGATACTGGACTGTGCCCTGCTTTCTGTGATTGATTTTTTAATTGAACCTCAGCAGCTTATTCTTTATATCTGCGTATTCTTCGATACTAAACGGTATTCTTCATTCTCTATTAGCCATTGTTAGTCAGATTAACCTGAAAATCAGTCGCACAGGAGCCAAATCGTAAGGAATCACAGAAAACAAGTCGTTAGAAAAATCCAATCTGAAAGCAAGTAAACTAAGAGAGGACGTCCGAACACAGTAAACCTGTAAGACCGGACTGAGACAGGGAGGGGCAAAGCAAGGCCCTCGATTCCTGCGTCGGAGCCCTTTGTTCTCGGGAGCCTTTCCTCGCGTGCCCTACCCGGGTTCTCCTTTTTCCCTTTTCCATCGATCATATCTTTGTGACTTCTAAACCGATTTTTGATTTTAATACCTCATTTGAAAGGTAATGAAACGTAGATGTTTTTAAATCACTATATAAGGAATAATTTAGGGGAACTTTTTTGAGTAAATCGACGTTTTAGAGGCAGTCACAGTTTTAGAGGCAATTTTTGTTTAACGATTTTCGCGTAAGATACCGACAATTACGATGATTTGACTATTAAGATTCCTTATTTAGTATATCTTTGTTGCAAAAAAAAAAAAAAATAAGTATGGCCAGAAAAACCAATTTTTAGGATTTATCGCTATTTTAAAATTTTAAATAGGATTTTTTTGTAAAATTCTTTAGGTAGGAATATATTGGAAAGGGTTAACTTTAGGACAGGTCTCATAGTAATATCGACTGGAATTGCCCCATACTATCACCCCTTGACGGCTCCGCCACTAATTACCAGTCACCCTGTATACAGCTATAAGTAAGAAAACTTAAGAGCTTCAAACTAGATATAGAAATATAGTTTCTTTAACTGCCTTAGTCTGCCTGCAGGTAGAAACGAATTCCTTATTAAACGTAGATATTATGCTCAATTTCCTATCACGAAGGGGTTCAGGTTAGGTCGTCTTGGGCCTTCGAATAGGACAAATAGAAATAGAATTCTGGTTCAAAATCTACTGCCTTCCTAACTCTGGAATCTGGGAAATATCTTCGCTCAAATATCGAATTTCTGAAGTGAAATGTAAAATTGTTAACTTTATAATTAATTATTAGTACAAAAATGTAAAAAATCCATATAAGAAACCCCAAGTGTCAAAAAAAAAAGGGGACAAAAATATGATGGTGATTCCCCAAATCTCTTTAGCGTTTAACCGTGTGGGAAACTTTTCTAAAAATAATTCTGCTGTTTTAAAATTAGAAACGAACTAAATCAAGTTTTTCTCTAAACGTCGATAATTTCTTCAAAAATCTACATGAAATTTTTTTTAATTTTAAAATTTAAAATTTTGATTTTTATCTACATTAAAATTTAAGTCGCATATTCTCAAAAAAAATAGTTATGAGGTTAGAATATAATATAAGTTTATTTCAGGCACAAATATTTTCAAAACTAAAAGCAAGAACAACTGAAATTTTATGAAAATTATGAAGAGATTTGTAAGGATATAGGTATATTCATTCGTGTCTTTATAAGTTAAAATGGAGTAGGAACCTGAAAATACTATTCGAAACAATATATATTTTTAGATTGATCATACAATATCTAAAGAACTAAAGTTCGTAACTGAAGTCATGGGATTCCATATTCCAACATAGCCGGGTAATATAGAAATCAGGTATATGCTACTGACCCTGAACAGTCACAGTTCCTGGATCTAGACAGATCTGTCACTGTCTTTGTACCCGAATCTTCGTCTGCATGCAGGATAATGGTGAATATGATACAAAGGTCCCGCTTAAGAAGCTATGGATACTAAAGTCCTCCACGCTGTCTGTAAATTTCGAAATATCAGATGGTATTTTTCTCTCCTACTGCTTTAAAGACCTAATGGTTTTTTTTCGAAGCGATGCAGGGTTCAAATGTGATTGGGCAGATAACATCCTCCGTGATATGCAGACCCACTTGAGGCTCACCCGACCTCTGTAATGTAATCTAGGACAAATCACGTCCCCACACAACCGTGTAATAAATTAGTGTAATCTCTACCATGTACCGAACCCGAAACTCTTCTTGGGTTTTAATGGTAAGGGTGAGGCTTATTGTTTAGAATATTCCAACCTAGGTATTGTATATATTTTACTGTTCGTTTTCCTAGCGCAGAGATTATTTGCAAAGTTCAGTTTGTGAGAGACATACAAACAAAAAATTAATGACGAAGAAGAAAGCTAGGAAGAGGAAATTGGGCTGGTGAAGGCTGGGCGGGCGATGAAAAGCGCCTCAAGGCTACTTGCCAATTACGCACACGCATTGTCCGCGGATTAAAATAAACGCACGGCCCTGTCTCGGGTTGTAGGAGTAGAAAAGAAAATGGCGGAGGATAAGGGGGTTCGCGGGGTGGAATGTGCCTTAATTACGGCGAGGACAATCAGCAGCTCTCGTTGGGCTTCTTTTCGAGGATTTCCTCAAATCTTATTTTTAAAATATGTTCCATCTCTTTAAAAGACAGTAGTAAAGAAAAACCATTACTATATCAGATTAGCCATAAGTGTGGTCACCTGTGGTGGGTTCTGCTCGGTAAAAGAAACAAGAAATCCTTGGTTATGCCGTCCATCGGAGGGGGCAAAAAATGGTGGTCCCAAGCCTTGCAGTGTCAGGTACTCGTTAAAAATCCCTATCCTAATTATATCTGGATAGGCAAAATTTAGGATTCTCACTGTAGTGTAAATTCAATTAAAGGTTCCGGATTCAATTCCAGCTGAAGAAAATAAACCATTTAATCTGTTAACAGCCACAAATGGACCCTATAGAATCTGCAGACTATCCTGGGGCTCACGCAGTCTTCATAAAGCGAGTACCGTTAATTGAAAAAGAAATCAAGCGGTTGAGCCTTGAAACCGCACTTAACACTCTTCATTAGTTGTAGTGGTACAGAGTTAATAATTGTCAGCACCCGCGGTACGGATTTCCAACTTCCAGTACATTGTGCTATATGATTGATTGCAATGCAATTGATGCCATCATTATGAGCGTAAACTCCAAAAGCGGCATAACAATGAAAACAAAATACAAAGCCTTAAGTTTCTAATATACTGGGACAAAATTAACCAGACAAAGTTGTCTATGCAGGTATTAACCCAGCTATCGTATGCAAAAATAAAAATCTACATCGATGAAGATCAAATGCAGCATATTTCACTTCAACTGTCCAAGCAGTTATCAATCAAATACCTCACGCCAAGAAGTTCGATAAAAACTTAACAGTGCATGTCTTGACGGTTCTTGAATGGGGAGTAGTATAATGTTTAGTTTTTCAAGTGTTTTAGAGACTGATATTGATAATTTTTTTTGATGAATATTGAAATAATAGTAAAAATGTTAATAAGAGTTAGCGAACCTTCGATGCCGATCTTTCCTCACAGAAGTCTGTCCACGGAGCACCACCCAAACCTTAAACCTCCAGATCACTTTTAACGCAAACCTCCCACCTACGCCTCGGTCGACCCCTCACACAATTAGTTGCTCATCCCAATGACTTTACAAGCCCATCTTAATGTTTTCGGTGTTATCACTTCAACAATGTTAATCTGCTGCAAGCTCCGCAATTCCGCTTTGTGTAATCTCCTAAATCCTCCAGTGGCCTCGTCCATTTTTATACGGAATATTCTATGTAACACCGTATTTTCGAATATCTGAAGACGTTGTTCAGCCTAGGGGCTCTGACGTAATTCACGTCCGTAAAGGAGAGCTAGAAGGATGATGGTTTTAAAAATTCTTTTCAGATTTCGGGACAAAAGACGCGAGCTTATCAATATCGGCACCGAATAATAAGCATTTCTTGCCTTTAATGGCGCCGCTATTTCGTTTTTATTCTAATATAATTATCCCAATGTTTAAACTTGAACTCCTCGAATTATTAGACAGGCAGAGAGTCGAGTTGAGATGTGTGAGAGGCACGGTATCAGTGGCGGGCTGGCGAACAGTAGTGACGTCCTTATCAGCTCAGCAGCACTGTCACTTCTATCGCGCTCTCTATTGGTTCCATCGCCTCTGATAGTGTCCCTTCTCGGCCCCTTCTCTCCTGTCGTCTCTTCCGTAAAAAGGATCTATACTTATCGCCAAAGTATGTCCAATAACTCGAGTGCAAATTATATCTAATTAATTACAAAAATATATGTAACCAAATTTTGAAGCATGGAAATTAACTAATCTTTATGTAGTTTTTTTCACTGAGTTCAAAAATGACGTTGTTTTTTTTTTATCATGTAAGGCTTGCCTTCAAAATAAAGTTGAAGTTTTTGGAAAAAGTATTAAAAACGGAAAATTTTGGATTTGTTTTTATTATTTTAACATCAAGTAAAAGGAAAAAACAACAACGATATCTAGCTAAAATGAGCATACAAGTGATGTACATGCGTTGTAAAGTTATTACAAGTCTTTGTAAAAACGTTTTCTTTTTCCATCAGAGCTTCTTTTGGTACTTGTTCGTGTTCTTGTGAAGTTTCCCTTTTTAACATCCAACAGTAGTCTGCCATCATGTAGACATTCAATCGACCTTGGTATCTGCGCTCCATTTCTTTTATATCTTGATGGAAACGTTCTCCTTGTTCCTCACTTCCAGCCCCAAGATTTTCTGGAATGTAGTCCAGATGTGAGTGAAGGAAATGAACTTTGACACTCATGTTGCAGCCCAACATTTCTTAGTTTTGTAACTATTCAGCAACCAAAGTTTTGTAGTTTGGGTCTCTTTGGTTTCCAAGAAAGCATGTTACAACAAGTTTAAATGAATTTCAGACATTTTTTTCTTCCATTTCCATTTTAGTGACAAAGCTTTCATCTTTTAAAAGTTTTCTGATATCAGGCCCAACAAGACTCCCTCTTTCAGCTTAGCATCGTACATATCAGGAAAGTGTTCACAAAGATACTTGAAACACTCTCCTTCTTTGGGTAATGCTTTCACAAACTGTTTCACTAGCCCCAATTTTATATGAAGTGGTGGAAGTAAGATCTTTTTAGGATGCACTAAACTTTGTCTTTCAACATTTTTAACTCCAGGAATAAGAGACTTTCCGATTGGTCACGTCTGCTTGACAGTGTTGTTTCCTGTCACGGCAATCCCATTCACAGAGGAAACATGGAAACATTGTGTAAGCACTTTGTTGACCTAGTAACATGGAAATAATTAGTTATTAACGGCTAGGAGTAGCCGAGCTTATTAAGAACAAATTCAAGATTTTCGTAGCATTCTTTAAAATGGACTGAGTGTCCAACATGCACAGAAGCATATCGGTCACCATTGTAAAGAAGTACAGCTTTCAAACTCCTTTTTGATGTATCAAAATAAAAAAATTTCAGGTGAAATTTGTGACTTATCTGGGGGTGATGGATTTTTTTCATTATTTTAATCAGCACAAACAAACTAGTTAAATATGCTACAATTATTTCAATGCAGACCTGTGTTATTATTATTTTGTACCTCCTTTATCTAAATCTAAATAAATATATCTTGTGGCTAGCAAGAGTAGGTCACTATAGTTCTATCCAGCCGATCCAAATTCCAAATATCGAATGAGAAAACAATTTTTTTTTCGTTTCGTATCAATAGTGTTTGCTTTACGATTAATAATTGTAACAAAATTCATATAGAGTCAAAAACCATTTATGATACGTCAATAAATACGGTTGGGGATAGGCAATGAATTTTAATGAACATTGAAACAGTTTTTTCACTCTTCTGAAAAGTGGCGTTTTTCACTTTCGATATTTTCTAAATATCGATATTTATTTCGTCGATATCATGATCTAAATAACTAATATTCTTTCGATATATTCTTTGTGAGTATTTTAAAGTTAAATAAATTATTGTAAGCAAACAGTGAGAGGCTCATCGCATTGGCCTGCTCACACTTCCGCTTTCAAATAACTCTCTCGAATTCCCAGACTCCGGGCCAGCCGCAACTTTCTCTCAACTGCAGGGAGAATAAAAAACTGCTCTCGAAAGAAATATGGCGGAGGATGGGATGCAGGAGGCTTTGGCATGCGGAGCAGTTCCGCCAGTGATCTCACCAGCGGCGCCCAACTTCTTCCTTTTTTTACCGACTCAGATGAATTTCCGGTCGTTGAATAGCAGGTAGTGAGTTGTCTGCATTCTTATTCATCCGGATAGAACTATTATAAGTGTATCTATCTTTCTCTCTATATAAAAAAAAGGATATTGAGTTCAGTACATGGCAGAGACTACTTTTTCAAGGACAATGGTTGAGCGGGGAGATGATTTGCCTGGATTATACTAAACCTTCAAGTTTTTCCCCTAGTACCTAATTTATGGAGGATGAGTGAGTCCCTTGAGGATCTCCAGATCCCATGGGTACATCCTTGGCTGTTAACAGATTAAATAATTTATCTGTCACTGCCAGATTTTAACCCGGGAAAATAGGCACAGCAACTCGGTGATCACTGAGCTACTTAAAATTTAATATTTACTATTTTTATTATTATCTTAATGAATATAACTTTTTTACTAAAGGAATCTAGAGACTTTTGTATTTTTGAACTCTTCTTTATCTCGAACAGTATATTTATTTTTCCGAAAAATAAAATAAAAAGAGCTTTTACTAAATTATAAAGGTTTCTACAAAATTACTAGCTGACCCGGCCACGCGTTGCTGTGGCTGTTATAATAGTTGAAAAAAATATTAGTTAAAATTTGAATTTTAAAGAAATAATGAATAAATGAAAAATGAATTAAATTGATTTTTGATTTCACATTTTATTCATCTCATATCTAACTATAGTTTATAATAATTAATAATAATAACATATAATAATTACTGGAATATCTCCGAAAATGTAGAGGTTTTTCGGCCACCAAAAGTTTTCACGTCCGTTTTTCGGTTGTGAACTTGGATTTACGCTACTCAGACATACCCTTACAACATATCAAAAATTATCATCAAGTGTCTCTGCTACAATCGACGCATAATCAATAATAATGGCCGACCCATATCACTTACGGGTTTGAAAAATAGTTTACGTCCGATTCTCTGACCTAATGAATATACTCACAAAATTTCAGAAGAATCGGTCGAGTCGTTTCGGAGCAGATTAATTACAAACAGTGTGACACGAAAATTTTATATATTAGATACATAGGGCTGAGATTCCGGTTAATTATTATCTGATTGTAACTTAACTCAACATCTGTTTGACGTACAGAGCTGTATTTGGGCTCAAATTGTAGTAAATTTCATCTTCTTTAAAAATTGTTATTTATGTTTTTTCCCTAAAACGCACCGATTAGGAGATACAGGCCAAAAACTGAAATAAATAATAATGGCCGATTCTCAGACCTACTGAATATACTCACAAAATTTCATAAGTGTCGGTCGAGTCGTTTCGGAGGAGTTTTGTTACAAACACTGGGACACGACAATTTATATATTAGACTGTCACTGACTTGAACCAAGCCCTTCGTCACAACTCAGAGCTCTTGGTGTGTGTATCTGAGGCGTGTGAGTTCACAAGGGTTTCTGATGCGTATCCCAGACCGTCTGCCCCAGATAAAATATTTATTCTTTTAATCGACTATACGTATTGTATAGAATACAGAGCTAGTGTAAATAAAATATGTAAGCTTAATTGTATACATAGGAATACCTAGGGCACGTAAAGGGCGGGTTTAACTGGTAATCAACCTTTCTTAACTATCGAATATTGAATACTCAATATCATAGAGTGGTCATTTGCTTGTTATTTTAATACGTTTCGGTACACTTATGTTGGCATACTGATTGGTATCTCTTGTATTCCGTTTTGCTATAATGATATTTTAAATATTTATTTATAAGGGAGCGGGATAGACAAGTATATAGGGAACCTATCTATTTTAAATTTTCCACCTTTTAAATTTTCGCAATTTTTTCCTATTTTTAATGTTTCCTATTTTTGCTATTCTATTTTCCGCATTTTCGAGATTATCTCCGTTTTAGTAATTTCTTATTATCAATACTTTTCTATATTTTTGCACTTTTTATACTATCGCTATTTTTTCAAATCACCCTATTTCGCATTTTTTCTATTTTCGCAATTACATCTGGTTTTTCAAGTTCCTATTTTTGAGTTTTTTTACATTACTAGTAATTTTTGTTTACTATTTTTGCAATTATTTCTTTTTGTTATAATTTTCCTATTTCCGCTATTTTTTTTTACAAATTATTCTACATTTAAATTTTTGTATTTTCGCCATTATCTATGTTTTTGCATTTTTGATTTTTTTTTTCCATTTCTCGCAACTTTTTATTATCAAAATCTTTCCTATTTTTGCAATTCTATTTTCTCTGCATATTTCTCTGATTTTTTTCTATTTTTTTTCTCGCTTTTTTCCTCTTTTCTCGGGTGGCTCCCGACTCGTCGTGACTTTCTCGCAGGTTGCTGACTAAATTGCCAAAGTAACAGGGGTTCGTATTAACTTACTGCTTTTTATCACTCATAAAACTCTTGATCATTAGCATTGCCATATGGATTACTGATTTAGTAATCGGTAGTGCCAATTTCTTCTCGTAATGATTAATCAAGAAATCAAGAAAACTCAACGATCCTTTTATTATATGATCCTTTTACTTCCTTTTATTTTAGAGTGCATTACATTTGGGATACCTTTTTGAATAAAACTTATGAACAGTCGATAGATTGTAAATATATGTACATGTGTATGTATGTATATATATATATATATATATATATATATATATATATATATATATATATATATATATATATATATATATATATAATATCATTGTCCTCCCTCGTTCGTATAAGATCAGTAGAAGAATCCACAGTAGTTAGAGAGAGATAGACACAAGACATAGATGCTATTTCGAGAGCAGACAGAGCCACTAGGACTGCCTTGACAGTAACAAACTTATTAATAAGTTAGTTAGCATGGCCCGGTCTAATTCCGGGTGTAGTGCACTTAGTTGCTAGGGCAACCAATTGCCTGCACCCAACCAACCCCGGTTCAGTCAACGGCGTACTTACGGTTAATTGGTCTAATTGCATAGTTTGCTCTCCATACAATAGTTGCATGCTACAATATAAAAGGACTGCTTTTTTCTCGTTTTTAATAATTAATCAGAGACATATCTTAGTATCTAATAAATTTTAATTATAGCTTCTAACGCTTGCAGAAGATTTTACTAAAATGTCAGACAGCCTAGCAATTGCAACAATACAAATCAATATTTGTTTAAAATGAATCTGATCGTTGTAAAGTGTATCAAAGTTCGTACAAAACAAATAAAATATTTTAAGTGTACCGATATTAACAGCGATGCTGTCCCAAGAACGTCTCTTGCAACTAGTTAATAAACTAGTTCTATTTAAGAATGTTCAAACCAAATCAATTTAAGAAAAGGATTGCCGGTTCAGCTATGTATAACCTTTAGGGTTGAGGTGGCCGAGTAGGTTAACTTTAGGTTTATAATCAGGCCTACTTTTACAAAAGTAAGCCTGATTATAAACCTAAACTCTGTGAGTGCAAATCCTTAAACATCCCTCAATCCCTCGTGTAAATAAGTACCTTCAGACTACTGGAGGCAACTTGAAACGACCGGCCATATAAGCGATGTCCTTCCTCCGTGTACTATTGTCGGGTATCGACTTACAAATTTCAGACCGGAGGTTCGGTCCTAAGAAGGTCTAGCTCTAAGAAACAAATATTACTTCTCATGAGCCTGCCCGAACAGCCATAATCCATTGATCTAGACTGATTTATCACTGTCCTTGAACCCATTAAGTCAAGAATACTGTAATTAAGGTCTAATTCTTATATGCTCTATAATTTCATTTCTGGAATCAGTCCATTCTCATCAAATACTCCTTGCCAGCAAGAACCTGACACCCGGATGTAATATGCTGGATTGATTCAGTTTATAATTAGCAGTTTATTATTATTATTATTACTATTATATTACATTTCGGTTAAACGGGTTATTCATCCACGGAAGACATAGTATGAAGGCTGTTGAGGTGGTCCGGACAAAGAAAGGTGAACGAACCCCAAACGGCCTAGCGCTCCATAGCATCGCATCCATCATCCGCGCTCAATCATATTAACTTGATACATTATTGATTTCATCATTAATTTCGCCCCCCACACACAATTCTCCCCCTCTTCATCATCACTGATTTATGGAGAGCGGTTTTTCATCCGAAAATAAACTTCCTCACAAAGCAGAAAAAGAATTAGAAGGACGTCTATCAGCTTTGTGTGCAGTCGAGAATACAGGCATGTATAGACAGGTAGCAGTGACCGACAAACATTTAAATTTAAATACTTAATTATTAGTAAACATTTATTAATTGTTTTATTCATTAAAGTATTTCTCGCAATAAAATAATTTAATGCTGGATATATTCGGTGAGTTTCAGGAATAGAAAAAACAAAAAGTTATAAGACGAGTATGCATCGCGAACTAAGTAAGTGAACTATGGAAGATGCAGGCAAACAAGGAGATAGACAACTTACTGAAAAATAACAACTTCTTAGAATGAAAAAGGATAGACAATTGAAAACAAAAATGTCTGGAAGGAGGAGAGGAAGGCCACGAAGCAGATGGAGGATGAAGCGTCTAAAGACGCCTTGAAAATAGATACCAAGAAATGGAAAAGGGAAGCAACGAACAGAGACAAATGAAGAAGGAATATCTAGGAGGCCAAGAAGACAATTAAAAAGTGGGGTCGCCATTGATGTAATGGTTAGCAATACTAAGACACATATGAACAAATGGAGCAGAACTTTGGCGTTCAGCAAAACACCTCCATACAAACAAAATACACAAGATACACGCACCACATCTCAAAATTCTAAGAAAAATTGTTAATGCACCTTGGTCTATCTCGAAATGCACTATATCCAACGACATGATCATCCCAGTGTAAAATCACACATTCACAACAACTACACAACAGTCACAAAATGAACAAAATACACTTCTTCCTCTTTCCTACTCCCTGTTACCCGGGCTTGATAGAAAAGATTAAAAAGACAATAGCCAAGAGACCTGCTCAAGAATTATTGATCATTTACAAAACTTGATGTGAAACCGGCAAGGCAAAGAGAAAAACAAACACTTGGATCAAATTTGCTGGATGCGCAATGCGGAGGTGAAAATGACAAAGTAAAGAAAAAAAATTCTTGGTTTATTCCATGTCTACATCATTCCTTCCTTTTAAATGTAAAAGTGATCAAGCCGTCTAAGGTTTATCAAGCGTTATATTGTTATCGATAACACATCTTGGCGGTAATGTTACAAACGACTTTATTGTATCAAACCCACCAAAAACAGGAGGCCTGGAATCGAATTTTCCCGCGCTCTCGAGAACCTTTAACGAAGCGCCAAACGCGGCCTCAGAAGGTGCGATAACTTCTTAACCGAGTTAAAATGGCCTCTAAACAAGTTATTCCCTACGAGTCCATTTTAACTTGAAGCATTTCTCAACGTCAAAAGAGAATCAAGACTAACCCGATTAGGCGTTAGGGTGCGATACTCGAACCTGCACCTGGCAAATTTAATTCTAAAGTAAATAGCGAACCTGCCTGGATGCATCTCTCCCTGATTGGGGAGCTAACTCTTTAATGTCGTTATAGCCAATCGTCAGGCTGGGTCCATGTGGCTGCGATCTGGAGAGAGCATAGTAGCATTGAAGTACCCATATGTTTCTGCAACACCATGATTGTACATGGAATACTAACCAAAAATACTGCAAAGTAACAAAGAGATATGGTAGAGATTGTACTGTTTCTAACCCAGTGGCTATGTAGGGTGGTGATTTGTCTGAGATCATGCTCAACCGCCAGGTCTTTCTTTCTTCTTATTAAGGATATTTGAAGGGCTAGGTGAGCTTCAGGAGGATCTCCAGATCTTAAATGGTTCATCTGTAACCGTCAATAGACTAGTCACTACACTACAACCCATGAAGAGTCTTGAGTTCTGTATATGGTAGAGATGGTACTATTTCTAAGCCAGTGGCTGTGTGACCCCCAAAAGGTCTGCAGATCTCACAATCCATGGATGGAGTCGTTATGAAAATATTGAATGTTGTATTTGCAATCCAAATTGATACGTAGATGTTGTTCGTCATTGTTAAAGGATCTCGTTTGTAGAGGAGGAAGTAGGTTTCATTCTGCAATAATTAGTAGCTACTTGATTTATTTTTTCTTATAAATGTCGTCTAACCCTTTCGAAACTCAAAAAGCATACAACGGATATGCTCTTCTGGCATTTGGTTGGCCATTTCCCCCCAAATTGCAAGAAAATAAGTTCAATATTGTATTTTTTAGATGTGAACAAGTCACAATAACCTTAAAATGACTTTGACATTCCTTCGAGATACATAATGAGCTGACAAATGGGAATCAGAATATAATAGTTTCCGGGCTCTCTAATATTTAAAAACAAATCTGTACGTCTACAATTACTGAAGTATCATGATAGAGACTATACTGTTCTTAAGACAATGTTTGTACAGGATGTGATTTCTAGGTACAATAGAAAATTCAAAATACAATATCTTACTTTCAGAAAACAGATCAGAATCATGGTAAGTAAATACCTTGGTTCGATGATGGAATTACGAGAAGAGAAAAATGCAATTAAAGTTGTTCAGACAACTTTATTCATCAACTTTAGTTAAGCTGGAGCAGAAAAGAGGAGGTAAAGGGATTTCTAAGTACAAAGTATAAATCTTTATTATGGTTTAAAAAGTTTTATATTACTATAACGATTACTTCAGGATTATGAGTGGACCAGTTGAATTACTCTCGTATGTTAAAAAGTGGATCATAGCGTAATCAGTAGTTATGTGGTATAATCCGATTAAAACTCCTACTAATACCACCCTTGAAAGGGTTTGGGTTTAGTACATTGTAGAGACAAAACTGCTTCTGGGGCAACGGATGTACTGGGAGGTGATTCATCCGATATCAAGCTCAACCGCCGGGTTTTTCCTCCAACTAAGGGTATCCGATGTCTAGAGGCAGAGTGAGGAGGGTCTGCAGATCCAACAGGGTTCATCCATGTCTGCTAATAGATTATTTATACTACATACCCATTATCAATTCAATTTAAAAAAAATCAATATTTTTTATGGTAAAATAAATTTTACCATGTTTATGACATCAAATAAAACAAATTTTCCTGGTGAACTCTTGTATTTTAGGCGATCATTCAAATCTTATTACAGGAAGCTTTCTAAATTATTTTCTCTACTTTAAAATATATTTTACAACAATCTGTAAAGCTACAACCCATGAAAAATCTTGAGTCCAGTACACGGTAGAGACTTTAATGTGTTTCTAGGACTGTTGTGCATGGGGGTGATTTGTCCAAGATTACGCTTAACCACCAGTTCTTCTCATTATTAAGCGTTACTAGGTTATAAAGGCTGGGAGAGACCCAGGAAGGCCTGCAGAACTCACAAGGTCCAGGGTAAGATCACACTAAACCGTCAGGGTTTTCCTTGATTTAAGGGTACCCACTTTAAAGAGGCTTGGTGAGGCCTGTGTGAACTGATTAAATAATTTCTCCCAGAGCGGGATTTGAACCGCAAAAGCAACTCAGCGCTCTATACACAGAGCTACCACCTTGGTAACAATTTAGTCTCCACCAAGACCCTTCATGAGTTGTAGTTGTACAGTTTAAAAAAATAAATATCCAGAAAATACTCGTCAAGCGACTTCCTGATACACTGCCGAACAATAACGTATTATCTTTTAATCAATTTGGATTGCGAACACGATATTCAACAATTCATCAATTACACAGGATGCAGGCCTACATTACAATGACTCTGAAGCGGAAATTATAATGCAACAGGAGTATTTCTGGATGTCCCTAGAGCGTTTGACCGTTCTTGGTATAAGGAAAGAGCTTCTCATAAGATGAAACTCCCTGCACAACCGTTAGAAACACTAGTATTAAACACTCCAAGTACTAAGCCCTTCAACATTTGAATAACTTAAATTTCAGGTTTTATTTTAATACATAGACATTTAATAATTCTTTTTTTTATTTTTTATTTCTAATATAATTTGCTACAATTCACAAAAGTAATATGCTGTACCAAACAGACCAGTCTCAAACTTAAAAAACTTAATAGACAAATTTAAATGTATCTATAAAGAATCACATATACAATGAAAGAAAAAAAAGTATACAAAAAAACATTCAGCAGTGAGAAAAAATAATTATAATCAAAATAAACAAAGTTTGTATGTATACATTCTTAGTAACTTATATACATCTATATGAACAATTTAATAATTCATAAAATGAAGCAGTACCAGTACAAAAGAACTTCGAGGGACACACGTGAGGTGTAAAACTCTGTTCTGGAGAAGCCACGGTATTTTTTTCTTATACTTTACTTCGTAACCTTCAATAATAATATACCTTAACTGTATGTTTATTTATATATTTATACATAAATAATTGGGTGTGTTAAAGACCGGGGCCTCATCTAAATATAGTATCTACACATTTCTGAGGTTTCTATTACACAACTAATACGTCTTTGGCTTGTCTGTGCATCATGTTTCTGCTGTCATTCAATTAAAAAAAAAAATTAAAAACCTCGGGTTTAGCGGTTGACCCACGAAGGGTCATGGGTTTACTCAGTACATTGTGGAAAGACTGTACTGATCTTTTACCTCCAATTAGGGACAACCACTTCACAGAGGCTGGGTGAGCCTCGAGGGCGTCTCCAGATCCTGTAGGGTTCATTAATGGCTTTTAAAACAACGGTTGTGCAGGGGGGTGATTTGTCCTGGATTTCGCTCAACTTTAAGGACCTTCCAGTTAAGGGTACCCACTTTATTGAGGCTGGCTAAGCCCCAGGCGGGTTAATTACTGATCTATGGCTGTTAACAGATTAAATAATTTATCTTCCTCAGAATAGCTTCGTTTCGATGAGACGCCTAAGAATTTCCTGTGCGAAAATTCTCGATTGTGGTAGCTAACAGAGGTAACAAGGATAAAATATGTCGATTTGATGATTCTTAAAAATTTATTACTAACTGGGTTTTTTTTTGTTAAATCTCAAGATAATTATCTAAATTATTTGAAAAAATATTTTTCCTACAAAATGTATGGTTTGATTAAAGAGTCCCCTCCTTCCAATATAAATCAGCTGGCTAGTAATCATTTTCGATGTCCTCGTTATCGATACATGTTGGAAGGAGGGGACTCTTTGATCAAACCAAACATTTTGTAGGACAAATATTTTTTTAAATAATTTAAATAATTATCTTGAGATTTAACAAAAAAAAAACCTCAGTTAGTACTAAATTTTTGAGAATCATCAAATCGACATATTTTATCCTTGCTACCTCTGTTAGCTACCACAATCGGGAATTTTCGCACAGGAAATTGTTGGGCGTCTCATCGAAACGAAGCTATTGACGAAGATTCAGCTTGATAGTAATCAAGTGCAAAAATGGACCATGGATCCTGGACTATAAGCAGCAATTTTATTGGTTGAAGCTTTTTAATTCCGGGACGACATATCGATGCCTTAGTTCACTTATGTGTTAAGTGCCGAAAACAAGATTTTACAGGAGTCAAATTTGATAATAATTTAACACAGGAAATACAGTTCAAGTTTAAGAACACAGTAAACCTTTGTAACCTTAAAACCTTCTCTATTAATTTTATATCAACATATTATCTATGACTTCCTGATCACAACTTTACAATATTATTTATATAATAAAACCCATTTCTGAAAAAATTGCACTTAACACATTTCTGAACTAAAGCTAAGGATATTTTATTTTCCATTTCCATTTTTTTTTTTTAATAAGGTCTTATTTTGAGTTGTATCATGTTTGAACTTGAAGTTTTATGGGAATGATGGCATAAGTAAAAATAAAAAAAGATTTATGCTTTTTAATAAAAGAATTTTAATAGCATCATTACAATAGGGATGTTTTTCTTTACTAATGCCCAAAGTTTTATTTTAACTCCCATTGAACTTACAAATA
The DNA here is from genome assembly GCA_964056705.1 of Troilus luridus. Taxonomy (NCBI): domain Eukaryota; kingdom Metazoa; phylum Arthropoda; class Insecta; order Hemiptera; family Pentatomidae; genus Troilus; species Troilus luridus. The sequence continues at coordinate 24,416,787 of OZ057417.1, read as the reverse complement.
CCTCTATTGCAAAATAATATCTTAGCTATCGTTATTGCACTTGTTCTTTTGAAGAAGCGATTTCAGTGTGTAACAAAACTATTGAAAATTTTAATTTAAATAACTAAAAGGAATACAAATAACCCTGTGAAAAAAAAAAATGATTTGAGATCCTTGGAAATATTCACTTTCATTTTCTTTCCCTCACTTTGTGGTGACTTTGTTAATAAACCTACTGTTAGTCGAGATATTAGCATAGATCCACAACACAGGATATACATAGGAATTTCTATTGAAATTACAGGCATTACCAATACCCAACATTTTATTTTGATAACTCACTTGGAACGTTCAAATTCAAATGGTTGATTGACATTGCTCTTTTGAAAGGAGCCATATATAGAAAGTTTCATCTACTATTATACAATATTGTCATTTTATACTTCTCCTTTGGTAGAAATATCCGTCGGTTGCTCCAACACTAAGCTGGATACGGTAGGTCAGAAGCGCTGCCACACCCGGCTGAGTAATCAGCCACCAGACTGAAAAATTAATGCGACGATGAGGAGATTGGACGTGTTGTTTAACATCAAAGATAATGGCGGAATAATAATTTAATTATCTCTCCGGCGACTGAAATATTTTTTACTTGGCTCAGCTGGGAGAGCGGAAGTGTGTAAGGGGGCTGGCTACTAATCGATAGGTCCTGGGTTTGAGAACGGCTGCAGATGATAAATTATTTATCTATATATTTATGCATCATGTGGGATCTGCAGAAAACTTGTGGCTCACACAACCTCTACAATGCGGACATTCTTAATTAGAGTGGAGCCTAATAACGAACACAACTGTTGGCTTAAAATATTGTAATACTTATATGCACTGAGGGAGCGGAGTGGCTCAGTGGTAGAGCACTGAGTTGCCATGCCGGAAATCCTGGTTCTAATCCCGCTGCAGGCACTACTTTTATTTAGCCTGTTTGCAGCCGGAGATGGATCATATAGGATCTAGGACCCTCCTGGGGCTCACCCAGCCTCAATAAAATATTATAAAAATAGTGTACCCAAAATAAGGGGGGAAATCTGGCGTTTGAGCCGTTGTCCTTGAAGCAGTACAGTCTCTACCATGTACTGAACCCCAGACCCGTTCACGGGTTGTAGTGGTACAGGTTTTTTTTATATATATGCACTGAACCTAAGACTCTTCATACGTTGTAACTAAATGGAATGTCTAGAAATTTTTGGTCTTGTTTTATTTAAACATGTTGCCTTAAACTCCCTTCGCAACGCAGAAGATATATAATTTACTGTGTCACTTTGTAAATCACAATCAATCAAACACAGAGAACCCAATCAGCAATATACACAGAACTTAACTTCTGCAACCATTATCGATAACAGTTATTTTCAAAATTTAATAATGGAAACAAGTCCAAATGATGAGTTACTTACTAGGTTATGGTATATGATCTCCTGGGGCTCCATCAGCCTTTATATACTCTTTATGGGGGAAAAACAGCGTGGTTGAATGTGATCACCTCCCTGCACAATCATTGGGTATGTATTGATCCCACTAACCTTACTAAGCATACGTATAATATTGTAATTTTAAAATCCATAGTAAAACTACAAAAAGCAAAGCCTTAATTCTATAAAATACTGGGAAAAATTAACCAGTTAACGTTTCGCCAATGCAGGCATCATCACGATATTACATCAAAGAAAACAAAGATATCTCACATCAACAGTCCAACAGAGACAGATACCTCACTCCGGACAAATTATTATTAATAATATTGGAAGTCCCGAGCTTTTTTGACGTCAGGTAATTGTTACCGATCCATACTCTAATTATACCTGGATAGACAATATTTAGGACTCTCACCGTAGCATCGTCCGAGTTGCCATAGCAGCATAAAGAGACGTTTTTTCTTTTGTTTTTTTCTTTATATTTTTACCCACACCCATCAAATACAAATAATTGACAATCAGCTGATTGGCTGACAGTAAAATACAGAATGACACAAAGGCATGAAGAAGAACAGAACCCACCGTTACCTCTCCTGTGGCTAGATTTAATTTCCTATGATAAAAGTTCCCTCATTCACTTTCTTTTTAATCTCCTCCTAGTGTTCTCTGGCGTGAGAGTAGTGGCCATCTATTAATGGGCTTGGATGTCAGTGTAGTTTTTCTTGAAAGCGCTTGTGTATGTTTGTATGTGTTCGTCAACATTTTTTAAAGTCCGGATGTAAAGTTTTGTTATTGACATACCATGGTGCTTTGGTGGAAAGTCTAAGTACTTTTGATTGGAAAGTTTGTAGTCGTTTTATGTGATGCCGTAAATATGTAATGCGTAAGTCCAAACTGGTTTTAGTAAGTAAATGTACGTGTCTTAAATCTAATTTGGAGTTTTTCCTGAATAGCGAATACTTTAAATTGAGGTTATGGTTTACTGATTGGCGTTCCATCTTAACGAGTGGACCCCATGTCATTCTCCTATCAAATGTTAGTCCAAGGTTTGTCTGTTGGATGGGTGATTTATTAAGGTAAATGGGACAGCATGATAAAGTGACGTTATATGAATTAACAGACAACTACCACTTAAGATAAATCTATTTCTATGTCTTATCAATACGGTTTAAAATAATTATCTTTGCAGGGAGGGTAGTTTTAATGGCTGACATAAAAAAACTTCATTTTATTTTATTTGTTACTAATTTTTAAATATTTTTATTTGAAAAGAAAATATATCTTTTCTTTTCAAATAAAAATTAAAAAACTTTAGTTAGTATAAAAAAGTTCCCAAGGAAAGTATTAATATTATGCGATAATTAATTTTAATATATATATTTGTTTGGATCTACTTTATCGTTGTTCCATCAAGTTAGAATATAAATTTACAAGTTGGATAGAACATGCTGTTTTCGGCACAAAGGTACAAGATACGTGGGCAGGAAGGCTAGGTCTACCAGCTGTCTCATCACCTGCTCGCTATCCAAACACCCCCCCACTTTTTGCCTTTCTTTCTTCTTGTATAATTGTTACGGCTTTAATTATCAATGCACTCTATTCGCGAGGAATAAATAAATAAGGGACTGATTTAATTTTGGATTTAGTACAAAAAAAAAAACCTTGAGGGATTGAGTGGTAAGGTCAAAGAAGGACACTCTTCTTTGGACTCAGAGGGACTGGCTAAGTGAAGAAGAGACGGAATCCAGAAAGAGGGTTGTCTCTAGAGGAATCTTCTGTCCCTACAACTGGATGAATTATGTCTTGGTCAGGTACCACTTAGTTAAGAAAGCAAGAGGAAAATGACATTAAAATTATAATAAAAGACGATTTATACAGATTTATGTATTTGTGTGTATATATAAATATATGTGTGAATATATACACACACATATATATATAGCTGAGAAGTACGCAGTCGTAAAAGCGACAGAATTCCTTCTTGACCTTCCAACCGACATAGTCATACACACAGATAACATGATATTGATACAATCAGTTCTCAACACAGACATACATGACGAGCTTACAGAAAATATCAGAATGAACCTATGCACACTTAGGCTTCTAAATTTCTCTGTAAAAATAATATGGGTAAAGGTTCACTCCGGTATTGAGGGCAATGAGATAGCGGACATATTAGCAAAAGAGGTAGCACAAAGTGATTTGTCTCCATATTTTCACAAAACACCAATTTCGTTCATAAAATTCAAAATTAGGGAAGAATCTATTGTGAGGTGGAATGAACGGTAGACTGCTTCAAATAAATCTCCTAGTTTGCATAGGTTTATTCCAAATCAGACAAACAATAACTACAAATGAATAAAATCCACTAACTACAAACTAACTCAGGTTTTAACTGAACATGGGCATACCAAATCATACTTGAACAGATTTCACATAACCAACGACAATACTTGCTCAATAGACAATGAAGAACAGACATTTAAACACATAACATATGACTGCCAAATGTATGAAGGACAAAGGTAGAAATTAATTATCTCCACAATATTAAGAGGGAAAGTTTGGCCAGTATCTGAACATGATCTATATAATACATGTCGACCCGAATTCACAAAATTTATATGCAGTATTGACTTTGAAAAGTTGATATCTATTTAAGAATAATCTTACATACAATGTAAAAAATAGGTAATCATTATATCATTATTGTAATTCTAATTTTAGTTATAGTTGTAATTTAATTATAATTTTAATGATAGATAATGTCTTATAATATTATATAATTATTGTAATTTTAATTTTATTAATTTGTAACATCATATAAGTAATAATATCTTTTTTTTTTACTTACGTTAAAGAAATAATATTTTGTAAATATAGTTCGAGTTGAGTTGCAAGTTTTAACTATTTATTCGTTTCATTTTTAATATTTTCCAAAAATACAAGTTATCATGAGCTTCAGTATGGAAAAGAAAATGTAATTATGGGTAATGATAATGTGTATACTTCAGTAATCATCTAGAAATGAACGTTACAACATACAACATCTATACTTTGAAATGTCAATTGAAACTTCTATTTCTTGATGAAATGATTATCGAACTATACCCATTAACCATAATTACATTCTATTTTATCCTGAGGCCCATGATAACTTGTATTTTTGGAAAAATATTAAACATGAAAGGAATAAACAGTTAAAACTAGTAACTAACTCGAAGCGACAACCTGCGTAACAGATACCTTAAAATGATTTATTAACAGTATATGATTATATAATTAATTACAAACAAATACAAAATCGCAGACTTACAAATCCTTCGATACAATGAGTACAAAGTTATACCGGAACAAGAAGGCATTATAGATGCGTGACTATTTCTGGGTCGACCGTTGCGAAAATCCATTGTTTTCTTGCGGGTCAATTGATTTTTGTACAATCTTTTATCTTAGCAGACCCAGTAACCTGATATGTCGGAAACTATAAGGAAGATAAGTTGGTTTTATGAGATGTTTAGTATATATATACTTCACACCTGGAGCTTAGCAGTAACGCGTGGGCCAGGTAGACTAACCGGTTTAAACAACTATCCAATAAAGTCATTATTGGTTTAGATTCACAATGAAATTTAATTTTGCTACTGACAACTAAAAACGCACTGACATATTATTTTAATTATTTAGATAATTTTAAACTGATTAGTAATAATTAGTAACTTTAAAGTAATAGAGTGTCCAGCCCCCGCTCATAAAACTAGCCCTGAAGAAAAACTGCAATGTGGGTCGAAACGTTGGCTTACCAATAAAAAGTGCTCCCTATACAAGAGAATTTTCTTGGCCTCCATAAGGAACATGTACATCCTTTTAAACTTTAAAACTACATTAAATTATTTACTGAATTGCAAATATTTTCTGTAAATGCGGGGTTTTTAAATTTCTGAATTTCCAATATTTTATTTGATGACTGGTTTATTATTTTTTTACATGTTATTATTTTGTTTACATGTTCCGATTAATAAATAAATAAAATTAGAGTATTACATATCAGTTACATGCGTTAATTAAACATAGACTATAGCGTTGTTACGATTTCATTTTCATGGATTCTCAGGTTAGCAAAATTTCACAATATCGATTTTATGAGATTTGTACAGACATAATACGAAAATAATTCATAATTATTAACTATATTTAACATTATTCCAAACTCATAGTTGTAGAGGATAACCTTTTAATTATCATTTCATATTGTTTAGATATGCACAATAAATATCAGTAACACGAGAGTAATATCAGATTTATAAACTCCCCCCCCCCCTATTTTTAATATACACAAACTTCATAAATTCTGTATTAGTAAAAAAAAAAAGTAAATACATAAACATGCATATTATTCTAAAATATTAAAAAAAATATTACCGTTTAGGTCTCTGTATTAAAAAATTATACCCACAACTCTAAAACCCGTGAAGGGTTTTGGGCTCAGTAAATGGTTTAAGAGCTCACTATACTATTTTTAAGACAACGGTTGTGCACTGAGGTGATTTGTGTGAGATCACCCTTAACCGCTATATTTTTCTCCTGATTCAAAGTACCCACCATGTAGAGGCTGGGTGAGACCTATAGGTATCACAGGGCCCACCCATGGCTGTTTACAGGTTAAATAACTTATCTGTCACAGCCGGATGAACCCGAAACAGAGCTATAAAATTTTTATTTTATTTTATTAGTTATTGATTCTATTAATTTTTAAATATTTTTATTTGAAAAGAAAAGATGTGCTCAGGACCGGGACTCGAACCCGGGTCGCCCAGATCGGTAGTCTGGAACTCTACCAATTGAGCTATCCTGGCTCTATCAGGCTCACTCCCCGGTCAGAGAAATATGACCATGAATGGAGAGTTAAACGGGGGTCCCGAGCCTGTACGATGCCAGGTACTCGTTAAAAATCCCTATCCTAATAAAACCTGGATAGGCAAAATTTAGAGCTCCCACTGTAGCATCGTCCGATTAGCCATAGCAGCATAAAGTGACGTTAAATGAACAAACAAACAACTAGGTTTCCCCAAATTAAAGGCACTATTTCATTGAGGCAGAGTGAGCCCCAGAAAGGTCTGTGATTCCACTGGATCTAGATATGGCTCTTTACAAAGTAAAAATAATTTAGCTACCACAGCCGGATTCGAATCCGGAATCTTCAGGGTAGCAAATCAAAATTCAGAATGATATATATTAATATTACTCGACTAGCATACGTTCGCCCCTTCTTACAAACATTTAATCACTAACCAGAGCTTTACGTAAGAAACAGTTAATAAAACACACATGGGTTTCCAAGATAAGCGTGAAAGCGTAGTTGTTCTTCCGGGATGGAGACGTCGGCACTATCTTCTTCTGGCAGTCTGCGATTAGTGAATAATTGTCTTCGTTGCAGGAATGGCCTTGTGTTTGGAATTACAACCTTCGGAGTATCTTCGGTCTGCTGGTAGATTGCTCTGTGAGCTGACAGGTGAAATGTTATGCGTGATGCTTATCAACAAGTTTAGGAATTTGTAATTGAAGCTACCTTTATTCAGAAAAATAATTCTGGCGTGGACGACTTATGACTTCCTTGTACGCTTTTTAAACAATAACTAGGTTGTTCATTCAAGTATTATTCAATTGAAAATTTTTACATAAATTACATAAAACAATAAAAAAAAAAAATCATATTAGGAGATTATTAGCACAATATAATCCATATAATGAGAAATAGAATGCTCTTTTGAGGTTGGGATACGCAGTATGGAGAGCGTTGAGTTGCTGTGCCGAAGGTATAGGATTCAAATACGACCACGTGATGGACTCTGTTTGATCTAGAGATCCTTCTGTTGGCAAATCCTCAATAAAGTGGGTACCCTTAATAATGGGAATATGAATTAGGACTAATCACCTTCCAGCACAACACTTGTCTCCGATCTCTAAAATAATGTCGGGGTACCGCTACTAAAACTTTAGCTTTTTATTTATTAACATGGCAATTTTTGACACAGGGGACATCCTCCTGGTTCTTTAAAAAACGTAAGTTCATATCGATTCGGTTGTAAACATTGGTTCAAAATATTTTTGTAAAAATATGGGGCGTGGTCCACTGTTCTTTGCCAGCATGTTACAAATATAAACAATGAATTAATCAGAAAACTAACACTTCACGGAATACAAGCTATAAATCAGTAAATGCCTTTGAAAGTTAAGGATTACTACGAAATAATAGTAATATTAAACTCGCATACCAACATTCTATATTTGATAGTTGTTATGGTAACGAGATGATGTTGACTTTTTATTTATTTTTTGTAACAATTATTTATTTTTTGTATCTTCATGAAATGTGAGAAATTATATTGACATATCTTATTCCCGAATGGTTAAGTCCACTGCAATGAACGCAAGTCGAACCAATAAAAAAAAAAGATTTTTCTCTCTTCTCGGATCAGATTGTAAGGATGGATAGCGTCACGAAATAGCGGAATATATTAGATTAGAAATGTCACAGGGCGTTCACATCGACTTACTCACCGGCTATAAATGGTTTTTATTCTGTTGTAATCTCTAAGTCTGCTTCTTCAAGGATTTTGCGATTTTTCTTTTTATCCCTGCATCACTATCTGTCCCAGTTATCAAGAATGAACGAGAATTATTGGACATCAAAGTTGATAAATATAAGCCGTATTATGAACTGATAAAGCTGAATATTCCTGCGCCCAGCCTATCTTTATCTGTCTTTATCTTTATCAATTAATTAATAAACAATATTGTCTATGTTAATGATTTTTGATAACTGATGACATCAAATTATGTCTCTTACTTTGCATTCTTTCATACCTTTTGTTTCTAAAAACATAAAACCGCCCAGCATTCAGAGTCAATTTTCTGGAATATATTCCCCCGTTTCATAAGATATTTCCATTTTTATTATTTCTAAAATTCAAAGTGAGATTAGTGGACTTCTCATTTCTACCCAAAAGGTGAAACCATTCACATCCACTTCGTATTGGAGGGATATTGAGTAAATACAAAAAAAAATATACAGCATACAGGACAACTCATGCAACCGCATATAAGAGCTCATGTTTCACGACAGACAGTGAATAAACTGAACGAGCTGGGTTGCGAAGTCCTACCATATCCACCTTATTCGCCAGAAAATGGTTCTCAAGTATAAAACAGATTTTCAGACTTTATTTCATTACAAAAGAGAGTGGAGTAGCTGAGTGTTCTGCCACTGCTGCAGTGCCGAAGGTCCAAGTGACAGATGATTTATTTAAACTGTAAACAGCTTGGGATGGACCCTGTGGAGTCTTCAGGTCCCCCACCAATCCTCTGTAAAGTGGGTACCCTTAATTGGGGGAAAACATGGTGGTTGAGCGTGATCTATGACAAATCACCTCCTTGCACAACCGTTGTCTTAGCAACAGTACTGTCTCTACTATGTACTGAACCCGAGACCCTTCATTGGCTATAGTAGTAGGAGGTATTTTTTAAATCCATAATAAAATCCTCGATTCTTTAGTTCTAGGATTCAAAATTTGGAAAACAAATGTAGGATATAAGGTTAAATATTTTGAATAAACATGTTTTGATTTCATAATTTTTTTTTTGCTAAATAACCTTTTCTTTGAAAATGATCATTTCATATGAAATGAATCAATTCATGATGCCATTATTTCTCTTACTTCGCATTTCTTGACTCCTTCTGTGTTTATATGCAGAAACAGACCTGTGTGTTCAGAGTTGACTGCCTGGAATATAGCACTATTCGATATATTATATTTCATCTCCATTTCCATTCCTATCTCCTATTCCGATCTATTCCTCTATTCTATGACACTCTTCGGTCCTCTGCCTCCCCGATCCATGACGGACGAATAACTACGGAGAGACAGAGCAATTACGAAGAAGGCGGGTGGGGGCAGACAGCGGTATCGAGCGGTCGTCCAGACGTACCCCACTCCCGCCTACAGACCTCCTCCACCTGCTCCGTCTGGGAGGAAACGGGAACACGTCTCGTCTGGAGTATACCAGCACTTGCGAAAATTTCAAATGGATTTGGGTGTTAATATAGCAAAAATACATCTAAAAATGAGCATGCGTAGTTAAATATGCTTTAAATAAAGTATTTATTTTGTTAGCAGACTAGAATCGAATATGTGGGATCTGGAAATCCTCATGGGGCTCATCAGCCTCAACAAGTGGATACCCTTAACATAGAGGAAAGCCTATGCAATTGAGGGTGTTCTCGGCCAAATCAATTCCCTACTTGTCCTAGAAACAGAACAGCCTCTACCATATACTGAATCCAAGACCTTTTTTTGTTATATATATATATATATATATATATATATATATATATTAAAATCAGATCGTTATAATATTGCCAGCCAATGAGTTCTTATTTCACAGCAAGCACAGAATGTTTGTATCCTTATTTTTTCACAAACATTATAACAAGGACGTATTTTTTTAAAAATATTGATTAAGGTTGAATTATAAAACAATGAGTTACAATAATTAAAAAGTTTTTTAATTTGTTCTTAGAGTATTTTACCATTTTTTTAATAAATAAATTTTACAATTTAGTTTTACTCAATTAAAAATAAATGTAAATCATAAAAGCCTGTATTAATTTATACCAATATGGTTCATTAATTTTTATTATATGCAGAAGTTAAGGAAACGGGATAGCTAAGTGGTAGAGCGCTGCCGAAGGTCCCGAGTGCTCAAATCCACCTGTGGCAGATAATTTATTTAATGTATTAACAGACGTAGGTGGATTCTATAGGATCTAAAGATCCTCTCCTGGGCTCAACCAGCCTCTATAAAATATTCACCAACCCCGATCAGAGGGAAACCTAGCGGTTGAGCGTGATCCAGTTCACAAATTACCTTCCTGCACAACCGTTGTAATAGAAACAGAAAAGTCTTAACCCTGTAGGGAGCGGAAGACCCTTCATGGGTTCTAGTGGTACAGGTGCAAGCAAAAAGTGTACGTACAAGCTAAACACCCTACAAGTATGAATCATCGTGCTCTCAGATTAATCTGTTTTATATTGATGTGGAAATGGTTGACTTGATGTATATTGAGTAATATTGAATATGGTCGGTGGGAGCAATCAATAAATTTTACACAAAAAACTACAACTTAATTTACATTTGCCAAACCAGTTTTTAGGCGATCAGGGCTGATATAAAAAAAAAAAAATCGTTTTTCTAAATTATCATTGTTATTTATTTATTTATTCCCAGCCCCGATGATGACCTAAAAATTAAGCCGAAACGTTCGCACAAATAAAATCAGTTGCACTTATTTGTGTAAAATTTATTTAATGCACTCCCAACCATTTTGATCACTGCTTAATTTGTGTAATATTATGAAGGTTTATACATTGATCATTGTTGATTAACATTGTTTGCACTATGTTAAATTATCATTAACAGATGCTGAATTAATAACCAGCCATGCTACAGAGAAATGGTCGATTTTATAGCTGATAAGCTGATAAGGCAAACATGCAAGGCCAATGTCCATTAATTGTCAATTAATTAGTAATTCCACCTAACTACATTAATTCTGTCATCGAATTAATGCATTACATACATTAGGTATGCTTTATAAAATGCAGTACATATGCATTGATTTGATCTACAAAACCATGTTATAGATATTGTTCGATTCTTAGTATAAGTCCAAAAGCAAACTTAACAAATTATTTGTCACAAATTAATTTGGTATGTTTCTAATTTTGTTTCCTAGATTCTCATTTCTCATGTAGATAAGAGGAATCCGGAGTAAGTTTTTTAAGTAAAAAAAATTCAATAATAAATAATAATTATAACAAAAGGGTTTTTATAACAATATCATAAGTACCTATCTAATAACAATAATAATGGACTGAAGGGTTTTCCATACAGGATCTGATAATCATAACAAGAGCCTATTGAAGACACATTCTTTAGTGTCTTCCTTACACGCATTTTAAACAGTAAATGGGTAGCATATCAAGTTTTGTTTGATTAAAAAATATATATATATATAGGCAAATCATAAAAATATAAAACAATAATAAAAAAAATCACAATAGGAGATTTTCAGAACGATTGCTTAAACCATTCGAGACGACGATTTTTTTCGAACACGGTCCTCAGGAGCGAAAATTTGTTTTCTTTATATTGTTCATTTTTAATAAAAAAACATGTTTACCATGGAAACCACATAATTCTTAAGTGAATTCAAATAAATAAGATCATTGCACACCGGGTGTGCTGCTGGCTACTCGGAAAATTTTTATTGTGAGGAGCGGATTCAACACCGTTGCAGACATTTAAGGTAAAATGAAAATACATCATTAAAAAAATAACTATTTAAAAAATAGTTAGATAATATAAAATCGCTATTTTACTTTCAAAAATAATGAACAGAATATAATGCAAAGAAAATGTTTTAAAAAGTTTAATAATAAACATAAAGGAAAAAATAAGTTTAATAATGAAAAAATCAATGCCAAATTTTGTTTTCCTATACTTTACAGATTCCATTAGTTCAAGAAAAATCTTATTTCGACGGCTAGTTTACTCAGAATAACTGATAATTGCACATTACTGTTATTGCACACACGGTGTGCAGGCCATCTTAGAGCCTCTGAAATCAATTGCACACACGGTGTGCGATCGATCTCGAATGGGTTGATCACCTTTCCATATAGCGAGAAGGAAAATAGATTTATGGAACGTGCAACTTAGAGAGCTGAGTTGCTGTGGTGAAGGTCCTGGGTTCAAATCCGACTGTAGCCGATAAATTATTTATTCTTTTAACAGCCACGTATGGACCCTATGGGATCTACACGTATATAGCTTCCTGTTGCTCATTTAGCTCTTATAATTAGGGGGATAAACCTAGCGGTTGAGCGTGATCTTGGAAAAATCACAGCACAACCTTTGTCCAAGAAACAGCACTGTCTCTACAACTTACTGAGCCAAAAGACTGTTCATGAGCTGTATAAAGGTGTTTTTTAAAAGTCTTTAGCCCCTTAGAGCTGTAAAAACTTTTTTATTATTTATTTCTCAAGGATATAGGTGATTATAAATAGCGCATTTTACTTCTTCAGGAAAATACATCCTCCTAAAGATGCTTGAGGACCTACAACGACTCCCTGGCATGCACCCTACATCACTACACCTCCTTTATCCTCTAGTCCTTCGCCCCCAGGCACTCACTTAGGCGCGGAGGAAATCCGGGATTATGGAGCGTGCATGTCCCCACTCCCTTACACCACGGGCTTCGGGTGGCAAACGCATTTCGGGAATATTAATATTAAGGCTTTCCTAAGTGGGAAGTGGCAAGAGGTAGTGGGGTGTGGAGGCGAAGGAGCGCTATGCCACTTTCTTTATGAGCCCCCCTCCACACTTCTTCCAATCAAAATCCTGTTTTCCCTCTTTTCTGCGTCGTAATATTCTTTTTTCCCCTCTTTTTTTATTTCGTTTTTCCAGTGTCGGGATTTCTTCCCCCTTTTATGGGCATTCCCTCATTCGCCTGCAGTTACAATGTTCGTGAAATGCCACGAGTTCATGATCAAATGACATAAGGAGTAAATTGAACTTGAATGAGGTTGTAAAAAACCATAAAGGCTCCATTAAATATTCCTAACTGAGTTACTTTACAGAGATTTCTTTACGTTTTTAGATTTAAGCTTCATTAATGAAAAATTACCTAGCATGGAGGAACATGTGACTTTATTTATAATTTATTTTATTTTACTTTATTAATTGTTATAATTTTAAATATTTTTATTTTTGAAGAGAAAAGATAAGCCCAGGACCGGGATTCTAACCCGGGTCTCCCACATTTCCGTTGTGGTGCTCTACCAACTGAGCTATCCTGGTTCGTACCTCGGTCAGGCATATCCATTCTCTTCACTGATCCCATATCCGCGTGTTCTCCCAATTTGCGATGTATACAAGGGGAAAAATGTTCATTGAACATAACTTTAATTAGGATCTTGTTGAGTTACATCATTATATATTATTATAATTTATTTTTTTATTAGTTGTTATAGTTTTAAATATTGTTATTTTGGAAGAGAAAAGATATGCCATGCTCCCACATTTCTGTTGTTGTGCGTACCTCGTTTAGACATATCCATGCACTACAACGGAAATGTGGGAGATCCGGGTTCAAATCCAAGCCCTGGGCATATCTTTTCTCTTCAAATATAAAAATAAGTGACTTTATTTAATTTACTCAACTGTATTGCCTTCGTTCAATGATACAGAATCGGTATGAAAAAATATAATTAAAATTGTCTCTAAATTTATTAAGTTATAAACGATTTTAAAAATAATCAACGAAAATTCATTGTTCGAATTGTGTAATTTCTAATACAATTGTTCAATTTTCCACTACAAAAAAAAAAAACAACAGGAAGAAGAACTTTATCATCAGAAGAATAACGACCCATTAATGTATTTAAATTTAAACATTTTTTTAAAAATTTAATATTTATATAAATCTGAATAACAAGTTCAATTTCAATTTATAACCAGAAGTGATGCTGTAGAAGAAAATTTAAAATGCATTTAGAAAAAAAAAACCTTAACTTCTACAAACCATGAAAGTCTCAGGTACAGTATATGTTAGAGACTGTGCTGTTTGTAGGACAATGTTTGGGTAGGGACGTGGTTTGTCCAAGTTCACGCTATACTAATTTTTCCTCCCAGACCGTCCCGTGGGAACCTACTTTTGGTTGCTGGGTGAACCCCAGGAGGGTCGTCGGATCCCTAAGGACCCAACTACGGCTGTTAAAAGATTAGCTAGTTTATTTGACACAGCCGGATTAGAACTCGGAATCTTCGGTATTGAAACTCCGCGCTCTATACACTGAGTTTCCACCTCTCGTTGAATTATATATTTACACATAAAAATACATTTTTAAAGGGGGGTATGTAAAATATTTTATTTAGGGGAAGAATATGTATAATGTAATCTACACCAATTAGCCATTAAGTGGAAGGGGTTTTTCTAGGAGACCCCCACCAGTTACTTTTAAAATCAGTTACTTTTATTGATAACTGTTACAACCTAATAGAAATAAAAGAACATATGTTTGTATTTATGTATAATTTAAAACACAACAAATAACCAAGACAATTATAGATATACATTTTCAATTTGGAGGACATAAATCCACAATATTCTTCAGGATCTACTTAAATAAATCTCTGTTTTCGTACCTCCTTCTCCAAATATATTCACACAGGTACGAATCTATTATCGTCCGGTGGGTACCGTATTCTCTCTTGTTCCTTCTTTTGAGAGATGATCATAGGGATTCGATACTTTGAGTGTGAGCTCCTGATTGTACATCCACAAAATTGTTGGAATGATTGACAGTAAAATGTCTCAGGTTCATACCTTCAATGGATTGATTATTATTGTTCGCTTTCCAACAATCGGAATAAATAATAGTTCCGGGACGTATAGAGCATTTAATGCACTCTATCAAAGTTTCTGTAGTGCTATCAGGAACTGCGTAAAGAAAACGTTCCCGATTGTTCCTACATAACGATTTTCACTAATAATGAGGTTCATTTCATGTCCCTTGGAACAGAGTCTTTTTTGATATATATATTACCCTTATCTTGAGCATGTTTTATGTTTTATTCTTGATTTGTAACTATTTTCGCCAAGAAATTAATTTTAATGACTGAGTAAATCATATGTACTATAAGTAAACTGCATGATTTCATCTTTCTGTACATTTTTATTTCTACTAGGTTATAACAGCTATCAATAAAAGTAACTGATACTATTGAAAGTAACTGGTGCAGGTGTTCATTAGTAATTGTTATATCGTTAATATTCCTTATGCTAAGATAAAATTTTCAGACATTGGAAGGTTTAAACTGAGATTCTTTTTTTAATTTACCGGCTAAATTAAGAAACTACACATAAATAGGGATATTTGCAATTTATTATTTATTTGTTAATTTTAGTTAAATTAGTCGTTATATTAAATTAATACAAGAAATATTAGTTATTTCAAACCAAATAGAAATTAAAAACCAAAATCAAATAACTCTTAATCTTTGGTTTTAATAATGAATTTTGAAGAATAGATTATGTGTGTATGTGTATGTGTATTTCTTAATAATCTTGAAATATTAAAATACCTATTTAGATTTTAATAATAGATTATGGTATAGTAATAATATTAATCATAGAAAAATAAAAAAAAATATTTTCAATGTCTGTTGTTTATGTACACTTATTTTGTGTGTATTTAGTAACCATTTTGCAATATTAAATTAAGTAATTTTTAATAATAGATTATAGAATGGTAATAATGGCCTTTAAAAAAATTCAATATGAATAATATGTATGCACAATTTGTGTGTATTTTTTAATAATGTTGATTAATTAAAACTTTTAACCTTTAATAATAAATTATGGTGAATGGTAAAATTGTACTAATAATAATCATAAAATAAATAAAATTTAAAAAATATTTGAAATGAGAATATTATACCCATAATATTTATTTGTTGAATATGTATATATTTATTAAAAATGTTGAAATATTAAGCCAGTAACCAATATAATAGTAATAATATTAATCATTGGATCAATATAAAAATGCTTGGAATATAAATACTTTGTTTACACTGTGTGTGTGTTTTTTCAGTGAGGTATGTGCATGTGTGTAT
Organism: Troilus luridus; assembly: GCA_964056705.1. Classification (NCBI taxonomy): domain Eukaryota; kingdom Metazoa; phylum Arthropoda; class Insecta; order Hemiptera; family Pentatomidae; genus Troilus; species Troilus luridus. The sequence continues at coordinate 24,400,594 of OZ057417.1, read as the reverse complement.
ATTATTTGATATTGTTAAAATATTCAAATATGTAAATTTTAATAATATATTTTAGAACATTAATTATAATAATCATATAATCAATATAAAAGTATTAGCAACGTGAATAGTATGTGTACACTATTTGCATCTAATTGTGTGAGTGTGTGTATGTTTCATAATACTGTTGGAATATTAAAATATGTATCTTTTAATTATAGATTATTGTCCAGTAATAATATCAATATAAAGTTTATATTTCATTTTATATAATATTTCAAAAATGTTATAAATATAAATAGGCAATAGCCTAGAAATACTATACATTTCTTACATTGTTATATTCCTTGTTGCATAATCTTCTTGATCTTTTTGTTTTCTAAACACTTAAAGCTCTTTCTTGTTTTCTTGAAACTTAAAACACTTTCTTGCTTTATAAAAAATAAGTAAATATATTTTTAGTATTCTAAACAGAAAGCTTTTTATAATCTCCAACGACACTTCAGTATTATTAAATAAAAAATCAAGTAAATCTCATGAGTTATTTAATTTTTAATGTAAAATTTGAAATGAAAACAGTTAAATCCATTTTTAATGGTAAAATAAAATCTTTAAAAAATATATAAACAATATATACATACAGGAAGCGGTGTAGGTAGGTCAGTGTTAAGAGAGCTGATTTGCTGCGCCGAAGGTGATCAAATCCGGCAGTGGCTGATAAATTATAACTTTTGTAAACAGCTGTGGAACCTGAAAATAGAGATGGGATTATAAAGTGGTCAAGTTCAGGGATAGACTGAAGCGTAGATGGGAAGATCTCTTTAAATCTTAAGTAATTTTTTATATCGTAATTGTACTTCCAGCTATTCTTTTTTTACTGTACAAGAAACATAGTATGACTTTGCAATCCTTATTTTTTCACACTAATTAAAATTAGAAAATTGTAGTATTATTTGAAGTATTGATACCTTGACTTTTAAAACATTTTGTTATAAGAATTAAAAATTTTGTTCTTTCAGAATTTTACATTTTAAAAAAATATTTACTATATTTTACCCAATTTTAAAACGATTGTACATTTTATTCTAGGATAATACCTACTTATTTTTATCAATATGACTCAGTGAAGGCTTAATTTCTGTGTCGATGATCCTGTGTTCGGGACTGTGCAAAGGCAGTTGAAGGAATTTCTATCTGTAGAATTTTTATCTTCTATTTCTTCTGTAAACAGCTGTGGTTGGAACCTGTAGATAGAAATAGAATCGTAATGTTGTTAAGTACACGGATAAACTGAAGCGTAAATAGGAGGATAGCTTTAGAAGTGATCTTAGGTAGGTATATTAAATAGTTTTTTAATATTTAGAACGTCTTCGCCTCAAGAGAACTGCCTCCGCGATATTAAGTCTTGATTTCTAATACCATTAGAAAGTAATTACCATATTCATTTATGTGGTATATACTATATATTATCGTTATATATATTATATATTCATAAGCATATAAATATTCATGAATTTACTTATCTTTAAATATTTTTTGTTTTATTGTAGTTTATACTAATTAACAACCAAGATGTCTACCTATGTATAAGACAGAAATATAAATATAATAGATATTGTAATATTGAGAATAGTAATTGCTAAGATGGACATGATTCGATAATTGTGGAAAAAAGATATCCTCAGCGCTTGCAGACCGGAAATCTAATTACTTGTAACTATGTTAAGTTTTTTCAAAATGGCCGAGTACTTCTCCCTTCCTTGGGATCAGTTAGTTGACAGTATGTCTCTGTTCGGTTCAGTTCATTTAGTTTCTTTCAAAATATTTTTTTTTTAATGTTAGTTTCAGGCATCTTTGTGCAAGTTGTGAACAGTTAATTTATTTTACCTAAATATTTTCATCTTCAAAGTAATTAAACAAAATATTTTAATAATATAACTCATTTAAATAACATAAATTTTGCATAAAAATCAATAGGACATATTATCTAACGGGCTAAAAATCTTATACGTGCACTTAATATAAATCTAAATTCCGTATATATAAAAATAAATAATTTTTAAAAATACATTAAATTTTTTAAAAAGTTTTTCCTATTATTAAAGTTTTAAAATGTTTTAACGATATGATTTTCTGAGGAAAATGTTTAGTATTATTATGTTTATTTGTATTTGTTTCTGTAAAATAAAATCTTAAACTTAGATTGATTGATTTAAATAATAATAAGTACACTTTGGAACAGCTTAGCGTATTTCAATATATTAATAATAATTAATTTTAAAATTAACAAATTAAATTTATAATGATATAATATAATATTTATAGAATAATAATTTTAACATAATACGGTGGATTATAACACTACCGTTCAGTATAGGAATCCACTTTTTAACAAAATGAGTTATTTTTTTTCTGGATTAAAATGGCAATAATATCTCGTAATCTGTACATATTTTAACCTTTAATCGATAAAACAGACTTAGATAAAAAAATTTATCATTTCAAAAAATTCATTTAACTTCTTTTTTATATTTAATAATTAATAATTGAATATAATTTTATTATGAAATTATTTAATTTTAATATTTAAAATAATAAGTAGTGTTTTCAGTAAATTATACTAAATAGACATTATTATCAATTTTAAATTAATATCAAAAACTTCTCATTGCTTAAATTCTATTTAAATAATAATCAGTACATTTTTAAACAAATATTCACATTTCAATAAATTGAAAATTCCTATTAACCATGTTAAATATATTTATAATAATTATTTTAAAAAGAAAAGTACAAATAAATATATATCTTGTTATAATATCTTGTTATAATAATAATAAATCTTAAATACCTATAAGAGTGAAAAATTTGTATTTCCAATACTAACCGTGTCCGACCGAATACTGAATATTTCTAGTTTTTTCCAATGCCTTTTTGGGGGCAAATAGTAGCGGGAAATCTGGGCCAATCAGTATCCAGCATTCTCTCTCATCAAGTAGGCAATGGGACAGTTCTATGGTGTCTTCATTTAAATTGTCAGTACGTATCATAGTGTCTAGTGAGTGGTTCTTTTTAATTTAAATAAGTGAAAAGTTTTTATAATCTGTGCAATAGTGATAATAAATCAGTGCTTATTATATTTGTGAAGAGTTAAAATGTCTAATAGTTTATTGTTTTAATGATTTTCACCTGGTTTCAAGTTTTAATTATGGCTATATGGATAGCAAGGAAGGCCATATTGGATTCTTCATAGTGTGAGGTCTGGATTTTAAATAATGAGTATTCAAAATTTTATTCTTAGTTATTTAACTGTTTACAAGTGTTTTCTGCATGTGGTTTTTACTTATTTAAGTAATTTTAGTTAAAATACACACGAAATTTAATAATCAGCAGAAAAAATCAGAAAATAAAAAAAAATCATATTTTTCATAATTTCAAAAGTCCAAGGTAAAGTATATTAATAATAATTAAATTCATTTAAAACATTAAAGCCTTCCTAAATTTTTACGGTGACAGGAATTAGTACTAAATTCACTACATAGATAATTTTTTATTTTAATTCATATATATTGTTTTATAATTTTAACTCTAGTTAACCTTAATTCATATATAATAATGAATTAAGAATTTTAAACGTTTAGAGCAGAAAATATTTGTATTCAGACTATAAAAACAATTACAGCATATTTTTTAATAATTTTAATGATTTAGTCCAGAGGATTTTTACACGGAGTGTCCGCCATTACTAATAGTTTGTAGGCTGTGAATTTTTCTAGCTAAATCAAGTTTTTATTTTATTTATAAGATTTTACTTATATACTGGACTCAATCTTCTTGATTTATATAATTTAATAGAGAAGAAAAAACCATATTCCAGTCAATAATTGTTATTTATACTTTACAAATGTTTTTATTTTATTAATTTTTTTTTTAGTATTTAACCATGCTTATTTTAAATCTAGAGATATATTTTCTCAACTAAATATCACTTATAATGCAGTATTTTACATTCTCATATTATTTAATTATTTCAGTATCAAATTTATTGAGCAATATTAGGTAATATATTTTTCATTTTAGGTTATTAGTCAAAAACTTTTCTATTTATTTATTTAAAGTTTTACTTTTAAATTATAAGAATACGTTTTGAGGGAATTTAATTTTTATAAGTATGGCAGCATTGATTGCTGTGAACTTATGAATCCGCCAAATTCACAATGGAAATGTCCTATAATATTTCAGAATAAGAAGCTTGCAATTTAAAACAGTTGATTTTATTACTATAATTTATTAATCTACAATATTCATTTTAGTTTTATTAATAGCAATTACATTCCCTTTAATTCAATTATTAAGATTTGAAAGACGTAATCAGGCTTAATAATCATTAAAACTTTAAAGCATTTACAAAATTATACTGTAGTATATAAAAATATATTAAATTCAATTACACTATATCTTATTATTCTTTTTGTTATATGAAACTCGTGTATTTCATTTTAGAGATCATTTATTATTTATTGGTTATTATTTAGATATATTATAACTGATAACTGTTACTGATATCAATTTAAAATATGTCCCTATGATTAAAATTTCTAATTTGAAATATATTAGTACACCAATCCAGTAATACAGATGTACTTTTTTTTCTATTTATATAAAGCTTACATATATCTATTTGAAGTAGCATTTTACAGATTGTATTTATTTATTGGTTATACTATTAATTAAAACTTGAAAAATTATAATTTTTTTTAACAAATCGGCACCAGCGTACTTAATACACTTTTTTCCATATAGATCTTTCCTCTTTTATAGGTTTTTACAAATATTATTCAATACAACATACGAAATTTCGTATGAAACAATTTAATTTTAGAGGAAGCAACGTTTTCACTTAAGAAGTCAAATATGAACTCAGGTGGATAGAGGTAATTAGAAAAGGAAATATGGTAACTTACTGTGTATAGTAATAAGTGCATGGTACATACTAGACTAAATAGTAGTACAAATATAACTGTATAAAAGCTATTATTTTTTTTGGGGGGGGTGGAGCTTAAATAATAATTACTATGTGGAAACAACAACATTTAGGTTGTTCCATATTGTACTTATTACATATTGTTGAAACTGACTGGGAAAAATTATATAATGATAGTCCAGGGTATTAAATAATGTCAACTTACAAAAAATATAAAAACTAAATACACACCTTCTATCTATTTCTGAAGTATATTCATCTAACAGTATATTCATATATAAATATACTCATAATTTCCTTGCTCTTTTATGGATTTTTATCATGCTCATTTGTTTATAATTTTTACGTATAAATGGCGTACAAGTTGCAAAGATTTATAAAGAATACTGTAAAAGTTTTTAGGTCAGAAGCCCAATGCTATTATGGGAAGTACAACTGACACGTTAAAGGATAGGAAATGCAAAATTAATTTATCTGCCACAGCACATCAACTCCATCATTCCACAAGACGGGGTTAATTCATATATCACAATCTCTTTGCCTCATACATGTATCTTTTTTTTTATATATTACAAGGAAACTTTACTTTTTTTTATGTATTACAGAAAAAAAATCTAATCTTAAAGTGAATGTGTCAAAACTGTTACCAGCCAATAACCCTGATACTTCTTGTAACGGTTCCGAATTACCAATTTAGTTACTAAGCACCGGTTTTTTAAAGCCATCCTATAACTTACTTAATTACTCGATTTTATGTATTTACAGGTATTAATGTATTATTAAAAATAATAATTTAATAGTTTTCACAACGATCAATCTTAAAGAGAATGCGCCAAACCTGTTAATGGTTTTGACAATGATACTTCTTGTAACGGTTACAAATTACTTCTCATCTATTATGCACAATTTTTTTCAAGCCACGTTTTAATTTTCATAATTATGTATTATCACAATTTTATCTATTAACAGATATTTTCAATTATTTAAAAAATATTTATAATTATTTAATAGTTTTCATAACATTCAATTTCAAAGAGAATCCATCAAACCTGTTAATGGATATGATACTGATATTTCTTGTAACGGTTCCAAAATTACCCATTTAGTAACGCTACAGGTACTCATTTTATCAATCCATCAATACTCATTTTTTAAATTCACATAATTACTCAATTTATTGTATTTACAGATATTTACTTATTTACATTTATTTACAAAAATAAATATGATTAACATTTTTGACAGCTATAAATCACACCGTGTAAAGGGACTGTTATTGGTTTGAAATTGATACTTCTTGTAACGGTTCTAATTTCACAATCTATCTACTAAGCTCCAGTTTTTTTCAAGGCATATTCTTATTTTACACAATTATTCGTTTTAAGTATTTACAGATCTTTCCATTTATTAAATGGAAATTATTTATCTTATCATCAACATAAAAAAAACAAAAAAATATAACAATTAAATTTCGCCCTTAAGGATGCCATATTAAATCCCACTTTTCGTTATATGAAATCTTTTTTTTAATATTCCGTGAATCTGTGGTATCATGATTCTTTCGGAACTTAATGATTTACTTCTTCTATGTTCCCTGGACTGTTATTTTCTCTGTGAAATATTTTTAAAAATCGTATAAACACATATAAATGTGTGTCTTTATAAATCGAATTCATGTACCAGTAACTTATTGTTTTACAAATAACTGTGTTCTAAGCAAAATATAAATAAGTCCCATCCGCTTCTAGGACGGTGGGAAATGAGGGAGGGTTTTAGAGTATATATTTGATTATTCATATATTGAACTAAAACGGTATGTGAAAAATATAAGGTAAAACAACTTTTTTTTGTTTTAAATATTAATGATTCTCATGGCTAGACCTGTCTGGATCTATAAGGTATCTATGTGCAATAAACAATTTGTAGGGAATTTAATATAGTTCGTTTTTTAAATGGAATTTTATATGACACTTTCGAGATATGAGTAACAAACTGAAAAAACATGAACTTGAAATTGAAGTGATTTTTATAAGAGATCTTACACATTCCTTAAAAGTTTTGGAACAGAATGACTTAATTCGTCGATGCTCTATGAACTGATAATAGATGTCAGATAAGCATCAAATTATAAACTAAAGTTAATAAGAATAAAAAAAACTTATCACTACTACTAAGCATGCGGTTGTGCAAATGATTTAGTAGAGGCAGCACCCAGCTTATTCAGGCTGGATGAGCCACAGAAGGTTCTTATGGTCCACAGAGTCGATTCAAGGCTGTTATAATAATTAACATAATAAATAATTCGTCTGTTCGAACTAAGGATATAGAGATCTGCAACCCTACGTTCAGAGCTAATTTGCACCCAATCGAAAAAAATAAAACAAATATAATTAATCAAAATCAAATTAATACAAAGTTTGTTTTTTAATATAATCTCTGCCCTCCATTTTTTCACTCTGCCAATGTTGCCTCCTCAGAAATAATTATTTTTATTTCATTATTTAACACCTGAATAGGATACGACATGAGTATTCTGGTGCCTTGCATACTTCGCAGTTTCTATAATTATAAACTTTCACTAGGTTAAGGTATGTTCTTTTACACCCATGATTTGTCCACAGCGTTAGTTTTATTAGAACAAAAATTCAGTTCTACTACCGCAACTCATGAAGAGTATTGGATTCAGTATATGATAAGGATTGCACAGGTTCTAATCCAACTGTTGTTGCAGGTTGATGAATAACTCTCAACAGTTCCCAATTAATGGGGACTTTAACCTAACAGTTACTGGGTGAAATCCCGCCTAGGATTTCCAGATCCCACTGAGTAAGTCGACTCGTAGCTGTTAACTGGATAAATATTTTTTGTGCCACAAGTGGTCTTTAGCTGATATCTAAATGTCAGTAAGAAAATGATTATCAATATGAGTGATATAACGGATTCGTGTTTGTGTTGTAGCCGGAAGTTTGTAAGCAGATATTGGTGATATCGGCTTCTAACCTTCGGGTTCACTCAGCCTTATTCTTATTACCATAATGTGACGGCAGTTAGTCTGGTCATGGTGACCTTCCGTTCGTCAGAGCTAAGACCTTGAATGAAGTCAGAACCGTGTTCCGTGTTTGCAATCTCACCTTACTGAGTTTGGCAAACAAATAGTTCTTATTTAATCTTATTTCATTGCATTATCTGTATTGATATAAAAGTCCTAAAATAGAAATATCGGAATTAAATGTAGCTTGTTTTATTTTTTATATCTACGCATTTCTTTTAAAATTTAAAAACAGTACTATATTTTGGGTAACGGTTTGAAAAATCAAGGAAAAGTGGCTTTGTGATTTTACAATTTTTAAAAATATTTATAATTAAACTGATCGAGCATGACAAAAGACTAAACAAAAAGTAGATTCTCGATCCGTTGCTAGGCAACGCCGATACAAAATCACTAAAAACTTTTTTATATAATAGAGATATATTAAGGTTTTCGATAATCAAGTTCAAATATCGATAATAAAATATATAGGGAAAAATGTTAAACCATAATATCTAAATGTTTTGTTAAAACTATCAAAATATTTTTTCAAAATATCAAGGCTGTTGCGAAACAGTATTAGTCTTCCATTAATTAATGAATTTTGTATTGGAAATTATTAAAATCATTATGATGGAAGACAATTTGTTTTGTGAATTTTTTTTATTTTAAGCATTACCAGTTATTCTTTTTTATTTGTTTATTCACTCAACGTCACTTCATGCTGCTATGGCAAATCGGAATATGCTACAATGGAAGTCCTAAATTTTGCTTTTACAGATATAATTAGGATAGGGTTTTTTGACGAAAACCTGACAACGCAGAGGTTCAGGACTCAATTTACGTCCTTTTCGAAGGACATCGCAACCAAGTATTATTAATACCATTAAACATTACTATTTGTTTGTGGAAGAAAATGGTCCGGGTGGAATAAATAAATAAAAAATTGCTCATCAGTCACAAACTCCACAACTATGATTTCATCATAATTTTATTTTTAATCTTTAATCCTAAATCCTTAATTTTTAAACAGGAATCCTAAAAATATTAAACAAATAGAATAGTGGATATAAACTGAAACGCATTTTGACAAATGTAAATAAAACATGTAAATAAATGTCAATTAAAATTATGAATAAATAAATGGAAATTAATTAATTATGTCATAGATTTGAGATTGCTGTTGAAGTTTAAGACATTTCTTTAATTATCTTTTAGTGTTTTTAAATAGTTGACCTTAATTATATATGTGGAAGAGAATCGTCGGGGTGGATATCAATAAATTTTTCTTAGATAGGGAGAAATGTTTAATAAATATCCAACGTTTCGACCCAATTTGCAGGTCTCCTTCAGGGCTATCGAGGGAGGGGGTGGGGTGCCCGGTGTCAAAAGTTGACGAATCTCTCGATTGAGTGTGCGAATTACTATTTATTATTTCAATTAATTGCCAGTTATTTATAAGATGATTATTGTTAAATACGATTCAAGGATCATTTAAATTCCAAAAATAATGTCTTCTTTGACTTCATACGAACTGATGTATTTTTATCAATGATTGTTTTATTATTTGGTACTTATTAATTTTTGAATGTATAACCTATGACGCAACTAAATGCGTCATAGTTATGATGCACAGTTGAGCGTTTCTTTCTTGGAGGCATAAGTTAAAAATAATAATGACTTCATAGGACATGAAACCATGTCTATTATTGTACATGTTACATGTAATGTATTATGTAATTTTTTTTGTCATAATTTAAACCAAAAATACCTAATTAAAATGAAAATATATTTTGTATTTTGTAATTTTTTTAAAATTAAATATTTTAATATAACATTAAAGCCCCCCCCCAAAAAAAAACCCATCAACTAGAGGTATCTGTAGTTCTTTTAACTTTTTGGAGGGGAAGAGTGCGTATTGAAATTTAAAGTCTTCTTTATCTTGAGCCTTCGGTTTCGCTAAGCTTTTTATTATAAATTATATTACGAATGGTGACTACAAAAAATATATCTGACATCGATAGTTGTGAGGGGAATTCAATATATCACGGACTGATAGCATATCTCACTATTACTCCCTATAATAATTTATTGAAATAAGGAAGTATCCTCTGCCTATCTTGTACTATTGATATACTCTGCCTCTTGCATTATTCGCGAAGAAGTCCTTGCACAAGCCACTAGCGAGGATATTATAAAATTAAGAAAGCTGCGAAGGCCGACAGAGAGATCTGCGGGCAGCCTTGGGACCCAGACAGCATGACCTAGATAGCCTTTCTTCCATTATTAGCCAGCCTCGACTTCCTTGCATACCTCGACGTCGGTGCAGTCTGTCGGGACCCTGAGAGTCTGGGAGTCTGGTCGAAGTGTAAGGTCTGCCAGGGTATCCGGCGAATCAGCTGCGGCGAAAAGTTGCAGGCCTTGGGCTGCAGCAACATAGGGAATTATAATACCTTGCGATATTATACATAAAATGGAACCTTAACCATTTATTATCTACAATGTATTGATCACAGCCATTATAAAAATCATATTTTTCCTTTTTTTGATATTACCAATACACACCGTTATTTTTAGCATAAAACTAATATTGTACAAAAAAAACAAAAAAAAAACGTGTGCCCATCATTACAGTACTGATATCGGGTTCCGGCTAAATCAACAACAAATGGGAAATTGAGTTCATTACGGATGACTTTATTCGAAATGAAGTAAGTAGGATTGAGGATTTTACGGATGATTTTGTACTGTAAGTATTGGATACGAGAGGAATTTCATGGCTTAGTGGAGCCCCAAAGTTCTACTCCGTAAATCCAAGTAGGTCTTATAATATTCATGCAATGAGTCTTTTGTAATTAATTGGGAGCTTAGAGCTTTTGTCTAGTAAGTGTTGAAGTAGACTGCATATTCGAAAATTATAACGGTAAATGTTCTGACGATCTTTTCAGTTTCTTTCTGTATCACTGTAACCCATGGAAGGTCTTGGATTCAGTAAATGATAGAGACAGTACAACTAGGACAACGTTTGTGCAGTGAGCTAATTTTCCGAGACCACGCTCAACTGCCAGGTTTTTCCCTATTTTATCGAGGCTGGGTGAGTCCCACCGGAAGGTTCTCCAGATCCCACAGGGTCTATCCTGATGTGTTGACAGATTAAATAATTTATTTGCTGCAGCCAATTTTGTACTTGTAATCATCATAGTCAATAGCAACTTAGCGCTCTACAGATTGAGCTGCCCCACTCCTTAATTATTATTGGTATAAATAAATAATTGTATGATTAAATTGAAAAATAAAAAACATTAACTAAAGATGAGCAGCGTTCATTTATGTTTTAGGAAGGGGAGAGCGAGTATTGAATTCTCTAACCCTTTTCAAAGTAATGAATGTTGGTTGGTACTTAAAAGTATCCATTATTAACGTTATACAAATTATAAAAGAGATGAATGTAAATTCGGTTTATAATAAAAAAATCAAGATAGGAAATAAACATTTAAAAAAACCAAATGGCTATATTGCAGTAACAAAAGTTATTATATAAAAAATGGATAAAAACAAAAATATCCATCTTATTTCTAGTTTATTCGTTTTGAATTTATACAGATTAATTTGGAAAAATAATTAAATTACGTAATTAACTGATCATTTCTGAGAGAAATGTAAACAAAATATTGAACCACTATGAGCCATGAAATACAAATAAAAACCATAACCTATAAAAACCATCAGTAAATAATATACTACTGTTTCTAAGCCCAGGGTTATTAAAGGTGTTATAATACAGTTGTAAATTTCAGTAAATAAATTTTTAATATATTTCTAAAGGATTATAGGATATACTGGAGTTAACGTTATGGGTTATTAATAAAAATCAATTAATATTATTAACAAAAATTTATTATTGTTAAAATAATATCGAATCACTAAAAAAAAACCTGTACCACTTATATCCGTGTACGGTTCTGAGTTTCAGTATATGGTAGAGACTGTACTGTTTCATGGACAACGGTTGTGCTGGGAGGTGATTTGTCCTAGATCACGCTCAAGCGCTAGGTATCCCCCCTTATTTTGGATACCCGCTTTAAGAGGCTGGGTGTGCCCCCAGGAGGGTCCTGGATCCTATATGGTCCATCCTATCGAATTATGAACTACTAATATTGGAGTCGAGCATGGTTTTTATCTGCTAACCGCAAAACCGGAATTCTGCGAATACACATGCAGCTGTTCCTGAACATAATGACCGAACGTCTAAGATAATTATACAAGAGATCTGGCAGTGCATTTGTCAATCGTAGGGAATTAGTAATCTGGATCGCTATTATTGAGATGACTTCCCTGAAAAATAACCATAACCATTTATGGTTGACTTCCTTAAGGCTTTTGATTTAGTACACCTGATGGGGCCCAAGGAACTGAATACATTTGGCCGCGTCCGGTGAGTCACTCAGCAGGTGGCCAAGGCCTTATACAACATCCTGTATATATCATATTTATTCATCATATAATATTATAAAGATTTTTACCCCCAATTAAGGGGAAACCTTGCTCATGAGCTTGATCTCAGTATAATCAAACTTGCACAAACGTTGAAAAGAGTATAATCCTACCATGTACTGATCTAACAAAGTTATCAGTTCCGCAGGTTGTTGCTTCGAGTTAAATCACAAGTTTTAAGTTCCACTCGTTTCCTTCTTAATATTTTCGAAAATACAAATAATCACGAGTTATAGTAATTATGGTAAATGAGTATATTTCGGTAATAGTTTAATCTAGAAATGAACGTTTTAAACAACATGTATATCATCATCCATACTTCATAATGTTAGTTGAACCGTTTATATCTCGATGAAGTGATTACCGGAATATAAACATTTCCCGTAATTACACTCTTTCATACTAAAACTAACGATTATTTTTTATTTTAAAAAGGAAGGGAATGTTAAAACTTTTTATAAAATTAATTTGTGAATCAAAGTTGTCGAAGCGACAACCTGCGGAACTGCTACCAAATAATCATGAATAATGGTCGGGGAAAAATGTGTTATTATAGTAAATGAGTATATATCAGTAATCGTTTCAAGAAATGGACGTTTCAACAAACATTTCGAAGTACAGATGATGATATAAAATAAACAGTATGTACAGACAGTAATAATATTTATTTATGGACCTAGGAACTAAAGAAAATCATTATTCCCTCAGCTGTAAGTTTGTACCCGAGCAAATGCGAGGGAACAATCGAGTTTATTCCCGAGCGAATGCGAAAGAATAATTATCTTTACTCACGAGGCCAAGCCGAGGGAGTGAAGTATTGCTGGGAATAATGATCAATTTAGTCCATACAAGATTTTATCTCCAGATGGGATGTAAAAAGGCAAACTATACGGTGTAATATTTTATGTTATGTTATATTTACAATAAATTCAAAAACTGAAATTAAATGTGCAATTATTACAATTTCGAATTGTTGTTTTGATTTTAATAAATTTGAAATAACATTATTTGCTTCTTGAACAATTTGTGGTGGATCCATAACTTACAAAACCTGAACAAAAATGAACTTCTGTTTATCAGTTTTGGTGTTTTGAAACAACAGCTGATTTTAATGGCCGGTGTGACAGGTGTACCAACCTAACCCTGAACTTTTTCAGTACAAAACCTACATTTTTTAGACGACTAATTAGTTGTCATATTTTTACTTTATTCCTTAGGGAATAAAGTTGACCTTTTGACTCAATTTCTAATGCACTGGTAGAAAAGACTTACTTTAGTCCTAATTAATTGATCCAAAAACACATGTTTTTGTACCAGATGGAGATAAAATTATTTTTATTTTCGAGAATATTTAAAAAGAAAAGAATGAAAAGTTAAAAATTGTAACTTAACTTGAGGCGACAACCTGCGGAACTGAAGCTCCAACAGTACTTCATAATTTTTAGAGATTATCGTTTGTATTTAGTTATATATTTTTCTCTTATTATATATTTTTTTTAAACTGGAACCACTACAATTCATGATAGGTCTGGGGTCCATTACATGGTAGAGTCTGCATTGTTTCTTGGACAACGGTTGTGCAGGGAGGTGATTTATCGTAGAATAGTTCTCCTTCTTATTTTAGGAACCCACTTTATAGAGCCTGGGGGAGCCCCAGGAGGGTACTAGATGCCATAGTATCCATCTCCAGCCGCTAACAGATTAAATAAAACTCTGCCAGCAGCGGGATTTGAACCAAGGGGCTTCGGCGCAGCAACTCAGCGCTCTGCCACTTAGCCACTCCGCTCCCCTCTTCATATTTTTATATTATATTATTTGTATACAGTCGAACCTCGGTATATCGAAACTCAGGGGAAACGAGAAAACTTCGAATTATCGAGGTTTTCGATATAGCGAGGTTCGATTTATTGAGGTGATTTCTGACTGACTTCGATATATAGAGGCAGAGGTTGTCAACGGCCATACCACGTTGAACACACCGGTTCCCGTCCGATCACCGAAATTAAGCAACGTCGGGCGTGGTTAGTACTTGGATGGGTGACCGCCTGGGAAGACCGCGTGCTGTTGGCATCAAAGAAAATACTAATTAATTAATTAAAGATATCGGGCTGTATGGGACTTCAAAGGAAGTCTTTAGCCAACAAAAAAAAAGAAGAAAAAAAAAAAAAAGAGGCAGAGGTTCATAATATACTGAATGTAATACAGACAAAAATGTACCTATTTTATTCAAATATTGTACAATACAATTTACGCCAATTACATTGCTTAACATTGTTATTTTTGAATATTGAAATGAAGAATTTTTATGACAACAGGGTATTCGTTTGTATTTCATAGCGTTCGCAATATCGCACTTTTTTTCAACCCCGGCATTTACGGCTTCAATGACTCAGTTTTTCTTCATAGGAAAAGGTTTTACGATTTGCCATGTTTTGAAAATCAAACTAAAACTTAACATAGTACGACAGAAGACGAAACCTATTGGACAAGTGTTAGCAGAAACTGAAACAAACTGGAAAGAAATGTGAGTGGGGGAGTTAAAGGCTTACTTGAGAAAAAATGCCGTTCTGAGAATGACAATGCTTCTCAGAACGAGCTGTGTTCAGGCTAAACGCTTCATATTTAACGAATTGACTTCGATATGTAGAGGTTTTCCTACAAAAACTTCGTTTTGTAGAAGTGCGGTGTAAGGTAAGGAATCTTGGGAAATTCGATATATGAAGGTCTTCTAAACCAATCCTTCGATATGTAGAGATAAAAATAACATAGGAAATATAGGCAGATTAAAGGGGAATAGAAAAACTTCGATTTATCAAGGAATTCGCTATATCGAGGTTCGACTGTATTTATATTTCATATAATTTTAGGTTTCCATGTTAATTGAGCCTGTCTCTTCAGACTCAATAATTCCTAGTCTCAATAACAATCAATAGAAATGATATGTAATTAATAAAAACACCTGTACTCCTACGACCCGTGAAGGGTCTTGGGGTCAATAAATGGTAGAGACTGTAATGTTTAAAAGGCAATAGTTGTGAAGGGAGGGAGATGACTTGTCCGAGATCACACTCAACCGTTCCCCCAATTGAGGTTACCCACTTTATAGAGACTGAGTGAGGCCCAGGAGGATTTATAGATTCCACAGAGTCTGCATATATATATATATATATATATATATATATATATATATATATATATATATATATATATATACATACATAATTTTTTATTTCTCTTTTTCCCCATGGTAACCCCATGGAGGGACCGTTTATTAATATTAAGACATGCTCCATACTTAAATAAGCATATATATGGTCATGGAAGAATTAAGTAATTTATCTGTCATAGCCGGCTTTGAACCAGGTATCTTCATCATAGCGACTCAGCGCTCTACCACATAGCTAGGCCATTCCCTTATTCTCAAGTAGTCCAGATAAGTTAATGAATTATAAGATAAATCAATCTAATGAACTCAGTTTAATTCAATTAAACAAATTAATAAATAGCATCGTAATCCGGCAAATAAAATCTCTTTATCTCGTAGAGATATCTTGAAAAGTACAGTTTAAATATATTGTCTAGTAATTATTATATGGATATATGAGTATGAGATGAAGCTTTATTAATTTTTTTAAATCTACTCATATCATTTTTACCAGATTAAATTAAAAAACGTTATTATGTTTAGTAACGACTTTGAGTTACAAGTTTTAACTATTCGTTACCCTTTTAATATTCACCAGAAATACAAGTTATCATAAGCTTTAGTAGGAAAAAGGTTATGGGAAATGTGTATTCTTCGGTAATAATTTTATCTAGAAATGAACGTTTCAACAAAAATATATCATCTATATAGGTTCGAGTCCCGGTCCTGGTCATATCTTTTCTTTTCAAATATTTGTATTTAAAAATTAGTAACAAATAAAATAAAATAAATTATATATCATCTATACTTCGAAATGTTAGTTAAAGCTTTTATTTCTTTATATAATGATTACCAAAATATACTCATTTCTCATAATTACATTATCTTTTTCATGCAAAAGCCTTTTTGCCGTTTTTTTCATTACGATAACTCGTGTTTTTGTAAAATATTAAAAATGAAGCGAATAAACAGTTAAAACTTGTTGTAACTCAACTCAAAGCGACAACATGCTGAATAATTATACTTTTTTTTTAATCCTACAAGTCATGGCCAACTTTGTTGCTAAATGAAGCTTTTATTTATGTTAATATTTTCTGCCTTCGTTCTTTTTGTTAGTAAGTTTATTACAATGTTTCATACAAACTATTTTCTTTTATATCTATCGTTCTTAAATTTTTGTGATTCTATTCGACTATTTTAATATATGTATGGTTCTAAATAGAATTTGTATTGGTATCCTTTCCGCAGGTAGTCGCTTCCAGTTGAGTTACAAGTTTAATTGTTTATTCGTTTCATTTTTAATATTTTCCAAAATTACAGGTAATTATGAGCTTTAGTGTGGAAAAGTGAATGTAATTATGGGTAATGAGCATATTTCGGGGTAATGAGTTCAACAAACATTTCAAAGTAGAGATAATATATTTTTGTTGAAAAGTTCATTTTTAGATGAAATACTTTATATTTATAAAATATAAAACCCTACTCAGAGTAACCATCCTGATTTTTATATACCAGCTGTTACCATAGTGACCATATCAGTAACATTCAAACTGAAATGAAAGACGCTTGGTGTTCGTGTTTTACACATGTATGTGTATACATACATCATCATCATCATCACTAGGCGCTATGGTCCATGGAGGACCTTGGCCTCCTCAACAATTCTCCTCCACCTTGACCGATCTCTCGCTGTTCTTCTCCATGTTCTTACCCCCAGGAGCTTAAGGTCTGCTTCCACATCGTCCAGCCATCGCATTCTAGGCCTTCCTCTTCCTCTTTCTCCGTCTGGACGTTCCTCCAGAATCAGCTTTGGGAGCCTTTTTTTGTCCATTCTGTGAACGTGCCCCAACCATCTCAATCTTGCTTTTTTAATACAAGAAACTAGGTCAGGTTATCAATATAGGTCCTTAAGTTCTTGGTTCATTTTCATGCGGAAACAATTTCCTTCTTTGGTTGGGCCATACACTCTTCTTAGAATCTTTCTCTCCCATGTATTCAATAATCTCTCATGCTGTTTGGTTAAAGTCCACGCCTCCCCGCCATAGGCAACGACAGGACGAAGTGTCGTCTTATATACCCTTATTTTGAGACTACGGGGTACAGCTCTATTTCGGAACACGTTTCTGAGGGACCAATAGAATCTGTTACCGTTTTCAATCCTCGCCTTTATTTCATGTTCCAGTCTGTTATCTTCTGTAATAATGGTGCCAAGATATTTAAATGTCAGCATTTTCAAAATTAGACCATCTTCCTCTTCCTGGAGATATCCACTGGATGACAGTTTCCTGGATGAGAGCATGTATTTTGATTTATCTTTATTTATAATGAGCCCTGCCTTCCTAGCTGCCTCTTCACATTCCCATAATGCTTCCAAGAGCACGTTTTCATTTCTTGCTGTGATAACCACATCATCAGCATATGGGAGGTGTTGGATCATCTTGTTATAAATACACCCCTCTCTTCTTGCTTTCGTTGTCATTACTATTTTCTGCAGCACCAAATTAAACCACACTGGAGATATAATATATTTATATTGATAAAAATAAGGAGTATAATGTTTGTGTCGCAGTGGGACTGCACCAGCTAATCACGCAGGCTGCCTTAATATCCAACTCCACTGGGCACAAACAAGCGTGCGTATGCTCTCATTCACTCTTTCATCCGCTATCAAAGTGAAAAGGGACCATATAAAAAAAATTTATTAACTCCCTCTGCCCTCCGAAACTGCAGTAATTACCGGGGTATGAATAAAAAAAAAAAAGAAAAAGGAAAAAAGCAAGAAAAAAAAGCGAGGGTCGGTGTACAGTCAGTCCAAAAAATATACCTCTAACTCTTTTCTTCTCTTTCCGGATAAAACATTCTCATTTTCTGGGATTTTTCTGGACACTTTCGAATCAAAAGGCTTAATTACATCGTTTATTTTGTTCATTTTTTTTTTTATTTCTTCTTGTCGTTTTTTCATGTATGGATATAATTAGAAAAAAAATTAAGAATGTTAATACATTATACAAGACTTTTCTAGAGTATATTCCTCTTACGGTTTTAAAAATTCGAAAAAAAATGTCAGTATTGTTTATTTATGAGATAGCGTTAAAATATGGTAAGAACAATATTGATGGATAATAAAGGATTTGGTTTCTAATAAACAGATTTATTATTTAAGGAAATATTATTCAATATATTTGAAGAGAAAAGATTTGCCCCGGCCGGGATTCGAACCCGGGTCGTCCGTCTCTCCGTGACAGCACTCTACCATATGAGCTACCGGAGTCGCTTCCCAGTCGGGACAAATGCGTTCTCTCAGTAATACGAATCAATAAGAGAACGGATTTGTCCCGACTGGGATGCGACTCCGGTAGCTCAATTGGTAGAGTGCTGTCACGGAGAGACGGTAAAAATCTTTCAAAATTAAAACAATTAACAAAAAATTAATATAATAAGAAACAAATTTAAATATTTTTATTTGAAAAAAAAGATGTGTCCAGGACCGGGACCGGCACTCGAAAAATATTTAAAAATTAATAAAATCAATAACTAATAAAATAAAATAAATTGTAGTAATATATATTTAACGTAAGTCAACAAGATCCAAATTAAATAATTGTTCAAAGAACATTTTTGCCCCCTTATACAGGGACATGGGACCAGTGAAAAGAAAGTACATGGCCATGACCTGACGATGCGATGATGATAGAGCCAGGATAGCTCAAATGGTAGAGTTCCAGACTAGCGATCTGGGCTACCCGGGTTCGAGTCCCGGTCCTGGACATATCTTTTCTTTTCAAATAAAAATATTTAAAAATTAATAAAATCAATAACTAATAAAATAAAATACATTACAATTATAATATTATATTATGTAATTTTCATTATGTATTATATCAGTATTATTTTTCCACCAATAGTCAAATGTTTGCTTGGTCAATCTATGCTTGTGCGTTCTATACATGTGTCCGAGCAAAGTAATATACATTTCTCTGTTACTTCGTGGTTTCCATTCATATTTAATATTTAAAATATTGAATTTGTCCAACTTGCTCTATAAATTTAAGAGATCTTCCCGTTTATTTTTCGCAATAACTATCTTTGTCGCAAATTTTGACTGATTGGAACATTTTTGCAACCTCGGTTCAATATTCGAAAATAAGGGAGACCAGATTAATTGAATGAATTATAGAATTTACAACAGCGTGTAGCTATGAGACTTATGCTCTTAACAGAGTGCAGGAAAAATTAATGTTAACTGTTGAGATAGATTCATGGAAGATTTCTGCCAGTGTATCTAGGATGGAACTAAAAAGAAGAATAATAGAAATGTTGTAAAAAAGATGGTTGAGGTTATATGTAGGATTGTCGATTTTTTTTTTTCTTAAACTAATTGATGTTATTAAAACTGATCAGATTTACATATAAAGACTTTTTTTAAAATAATTAGAAGAATGATTCAATTTTTTTTTTGCAAAGCCTTCTGTACAAGCTGACATTTTAAGTGAAATAACTTCCATTTTTTTTTATGACGTGACAAATAACAGTTACTGGAAAGACCTTTAATTCAAATAATTTACTCTTTGATGTTCTAAAAACGGCACAGGGAGGTGCGTCCCACCGCATGGTCATTCTAGCGTAGTCTGCCACTGTTGGTGGGGAGTGGTATGCTCAGGCGCTCAGACGTTTTTTTTATTTGAAAAAAAAATTATAACTGGTAGTGTAAAAAACCAACAAAAAAAAACGGTTATTCGATTAAAAACGTGTTATCACTTTATCTCTCGTTGTATTGATTCTTATAAAGAAGAGGAAAGTATAGTGAAATATGGAAGGTAGTGGGGACGATAGACAGGAAAGATGGGAAGTAAAGGAATTCAAGGTATAAAAATAATCTTAATGGACCCTGAACTGGCGAAACATTGACTAGTTAACTATTTTACAAGTATATGTGATAGGCTTTAGGATTAATTTTTTTCTTAATACGAAATATGAATATTATAATATTATCAAAATTAATACTGGTTTAGATACAACCTCCCAGACATAGAACGAAAGTTCATAGCAACGATCAATTTAAAAATGTCTGGAGGCAAGCAGGAATAATTAACAAAAAAATAGGTTTTTTTAGATATGACGTTATTTTGAAGGAGCGATATCACTAACGCGGCGTCATATTTTGTACTTAATTTTTTTAACACAATACCGACATTATTGATAGAGAGTTCAGGGCATTATAAAGCCGTTTAATGCTTCTTGCACTAATACAGGTTGAGTATTGGTGAAGAAGGAACGCTAAATCCCAAGAGAGGGGACATTGAGCTCACTGGAATGCAGTTCTTGTGAATCATAACTTCCAAGAAGAATGCAGTGAGCCAGCTTGCACACCAGTTCCCTCCATCCGCCTACTCCTTTGTACATACTAATACCCTTTAATATACATTTATATATTATATATATATATATATATATATATATTAACACTTTTGTAAACTACCATACTAGAAGAAACCTACTATATATTGTACTATAACCTATATATATTATATACTATAACCTATTATATAATATATTCTTGGTACTGTAATGTTTTTTATAGTTTTTTTGTTTTGTTTGTTTTTTCTCTCATAGCCCTGAAGGTGTGGCCTGCTAACGTCGGCACAAATAAAAAATAAGTCTTCACTTATTAGGTGTTTATTTTGACTGCACCCCCTAACTATTTCCATCCTCCATTAGAAGAAACCTTGGCTTGCCAATATTCCTCCATTGCCAAAGTTTTAGATATGATACAGAGCTGTATTCAATCAATCATTGCCTGTTAGATTGATTTTGTATATTTAAAATTGTTTCCAAGTCACTATTTTTTTTCTTTTTACACTATTATAATTTTTTGTTTTATATTGATAAGGAAATGGTTGACTGGATATATCGAATGTCGGGGGAAGGGGGTTGAAATTAGTTATTTTAGTTAAGATGAATATTTAGTTATGATAGAGATATATACTCAATTATTATAATATGATATGGTATAAACGTATGTTAATAAAAACTGATAGAGTTAAAGAGAAGGAAGGAGGACAATTTTTATAAAGGAAAAAAATAAAAAAATTTAATATTTAAAAAAATATAAGAAAAATACTAATTAATAAATAGTAAATACATACATACACACACACACATACATAAATATATATATATATATATATATATATATATATATATATATATATATGTATATACTTAGTATTTTTTCAAGTAATGTTTAGAATTAAATATTGTACTATTATCAGTTCGAAAATAAAGAAAAAAAGTAAATGAATTAGTAGTTAAAAATCTATACCTACAGTATTACTAGGCTAATTAATAAAATAGTAAATCATATTCCAAAATCAATCTCTTTAGGCTACGTTGGCGTTCTCCTTTTAGCGGAAATAGTCAAATATTTGCTTGTTTATTTTGTTTAGATGACCGAGAAATGCTAGCCTGGAATATACAGTCTCACAAATATACGACAGTATTGTAGTTTGTTGAAAATTCTTTATACTTTTTTATATAATTCAAATTACCCACTTTAAGCTTTTGCACCCTTTCCTCCTTAATTTTTTATTGTTAAATGATTAGATTTATTATAAAAATTAAAAACGTACATTGCAAAAGCTATTCGCAAAATATGAATGCCATCTAGCGGTTGTAGAGGGAACTATATCTATAACGGTACATGGAGGTTTGCTATGGCTACTCTGGTCTACTTTTGGATATAACCAATCTCCGATCATCTCTTTGTCTACGGGTTCTTAACCTAAATAGAATATAACCCGCAATATTTAATACTATTTCATTAATTAAATAACCAAGAAATCATAAATATTATTGTGTACAAATTATTAAACTATGAATGCGTTAACCAATTATACTATGAATTGATTACTATTATCTACAAATAATCGGTAATCATTCCGCAGGTTTTCGCTTCGAATTGAGTCTCAAGTTTTGACTTTTGATTCGTTTCCCTTAAAGTATCGATGGCGGCGATTACATACAAACCAAAAAGGGGGTTGAGATACTAGATTTAACAAAATTCCCCTGATATTAACTTTCCAGACATGAAATATACCTGCTCAAAAATTTATTTACCATTCCGATGTAGTTAAGTCATTGAATGAATATATCGTTATTGGAGAGTAATATAAGTATATATGTGTTGTTTGTTGGTTCATTTAACGTAACTTCATGCTGCCATGGCTAATCGGACGATGCTACAGTGGGAGCTCTATATTTTGCCTATCAAGGTTTAATCAGGGTAGGAATTTTTACTACTAGACCACAGTTCGCCCCTTAGTAGGAATAGATTGATTATAATTGTTTTTAAATTATAATTTATTTATAAGTTCAATGAAATTTAAATAAAATATTTTAGGAGTCTATGATGTCATTATAATCGAATTCTGTCACCTCTCCGGTATGGTCTAGTGGCTAGGATACCTGGCTCTCACCCAGGAGGCTCGGGTTCGATTCCCGGTACCGGAATATACTTTTTTTTTTTTCTTTTTCAAGTTTACAATAACAATTAAACAACTGTATAAAGTATATCTATTTATTAAAATCGTTAATATTTTTTGAAATGTTAAAATAATGTATGCGACATGCTTGGATTTTTATCATTTTCAAATATCTTATCCAATTTATTTGTATTTGTCCATCAAATGATTTTTCTTAATTAATTAATATCATTACACATTTGTTTATTTCATTAATTTTTTTTTTAATTAGTGTTATTTCTACTTTATTTACTTTTTAAATATTTGGGAGCTCAAGATCTCATCCAAAAACATTTATGTTAATGATAGATTTTTATTGAAATATTTATTAAGATATAACAAGAAGCTTTTTAAGATTGGTTTATCACAGCATATTATATTTTAGTTAAAATTGTCACACGAATTGGCATTTTAATGGAATAATTCTGAACTTTAGTAAGAATTACTTATAGCTTTAGTGATATTATATAATTATGCTTAAAATAATATTAAATATGATCAAGTACTGTTTTAATTTTAGTATTTAAGACTTTCGTGTTAATAGTAATAACTTTTAAAATTTTGGATTCAATAATACATCGTAGTATTTTACTTAAATTATTTAAAAATGTTTTGAAATACAAACGATTTCTATTTAAAATTTATAATTTAAGTTTTAGTACAATATAAATAATACATTAAAATATGTATATTTAAAAAAAATATATTTATTGAAATTTACAGCTGTATACAGAGTACATCAAGTAAATATTTTTTTTTTGTTTTAATATATATTTATTGAAATTTACAACTGTATAAAGAATACATCCAGTAAATACCAAGTAAATATAATGAATGAATACATTGTCATGAAAAGACAAGTAGAGAAACTACCCAGTGGTAGTACTCAAATAAAAAGTTCAGCTTAGAAGGTCACGAGGCCATCTTCTTTTCAGACGCCTCGGAGGATTATCAGAAATTGAAGAGGTTGCCAGGTTTGAAACTAGTGGGTTTTAGTGGAAATGAAGTTTGTCTTGAAAAGATTGATATCGGATTCGGGCCAAATCAGCAATAAACGGGACATTAAGGTCATTATGGATTACTTTGTTCGTAACAAAGTAAGGAGCATTGAGGATTTTACGAAAGATTTTGGTTTGAATAGGAGACGAATTCCCTAAGTATATGAGTCTCTTGTAATTAATTGGGAGCTTAGAGCGTTTGTCTAGTAAATGTTGAAGTAGCCTGAAACGTCGAGCTTTTTCTTGTCGTTTCAGTCTAGTGTGAGGATTTTAAGTTAAGCGTTTGTCAAGGTGTAGTCCTAAGTACCGGATCTGTTCTACAGGACTTAGAGGGGTGTTATTAAACGATACAGGGGGGCAGGAAGTCGCTGGCTTACGACGGAGGACATTAAAATAAAATATCTAAACAGAAAATCCTTCAACGTTATTTCTAATATTGTATGATAAATATGGAAATTTATGCATATATCTTTGAGTTGGGAAACAAATTAAATTCTCCATTATATAAAAAGTTTTTAGTGATATGTTTTATTGGTGTTGGCATGTGAATTACTTTTTGTTTAATATTTTGTCGTGCTCAATCAGTTCTATATAATTATAAATATTTTGTAAAATGTGCAAATCACAAAGCCACTGTTACTGACTTCTTAAAGTTGTTTAAAAAAATATTGCACTGGTTTTGAATTAAAATTGAAAAATTGAATGCATTGATTTAGAAAATAAAACAAGCTACATTTTATTCCAGTATTTCGACTTATAATTCAGGGTACCATTTTGATAAGGAAAATGACAGAAATAAGATTTAGACATTTTCCGTAAAAAAATAAATTTTATTTTTTATATATCAAACAAGTGTAAATTTAAAATAAACAAACATTTCATTATTTTATTTAATGTAAAATACTTAATAATTGAAAACAATGCTATATAATACAAAACAATATTTTAATAGAGTCAATATGGGTGTACAGAATTATAATAAATTAACCAACAACCAAACAATGTTTTTACGTTTAGTAATAGTTCAATTTTTTATATTTAATAATTAATAAATCCCAATTTAATGATATTTTATACTGTACACGCTGATTTTATTATTTTTTTAAATTTAGGATTATCGTTCAGTATCGCGGCGCCACTGAGTAATAAGTGTACATGGGCATTATATTCTTCAAAGTTTTTATCTAAAGTTTTTTGCAAAATAATTGTAAAAGTCAATAACACGTAATGACAATGCGGATGAATTTTGGAATTTAAAGCTTTAGTACAGGCAATTTCTTGATGATAAAAAATAGGCCTCCATCTTGGATATAATCTTAAATAATTTTACTCAATTTAACATCATTACTGACCAATTACATTTACAGTTAATGTTTTTTTGTACCCCAGGTAGAATTAGATATTAATTCACTAGTTGTACAACCAACTGAGAGTATAAACTAGGTGGTGTAGTGTACGTATTTTTTATATAATATCTCCATCAAAATCCATATATATATATTTCTTTTCTTTTCCCCCCTATGGTAACCCCATGGAGGTACCGTTTATTAAGATTAGAAAATGATCCATGCTTAGATAAGCATATTATATTACATGTGACTTTAATAATTACAGATCAGTTTATAGAATTAAATTAGAATACATTTTAGTGTAAGTTAACAATATAAAAAATTAAAAATTTACAGTTTGACTAAATTGATAATTTGCACGTGAACATATAATTAAAGTTAAATTTGTAATCATAAATTATTTAATAAAATAAATAAAGTAAAATTTAACAAATATAAAAATAAACAAAAATGAAACATAATTAGTATTTAAGAACAGCAAGAAGGTTTTATATAATTATTTATATAACTAAAAACATTAATGAATAAGTTATAAATATAGTACAATATGATTAGCGATAGTAATTAATAAAAATTTATACACAAAAAGTATATATATATATATATATACAGAAGTACTGTATTTGTTCGAATTTCGAACTTCGGACTATCCTATCTCCGTACTTTGCCCAATTATTATAAAGATTTTCGCTATACTCTCCTCTTTAATTGGTTCCTTGCGACCCAGAAGGTTCATATATCCTCCCTGTAGCAACGGAAGAGTTTTATTATCCGCAACATTGCGATATGACCATCATTGAACTTTCCGGTCATTAATCTTCAGATCATTGCCCCCGGGAAAAGAAAAAAACCTTCGGAAAAAGGTCTCTCAACTTCATTTGAGCAATGAAATATATTAACAACTAATTATCAGTATTTTTGCAATAACAAATAATCATAATAATTTATGAGAAGGTCTAATTGGCTAGAATTACTAATTTGCTCTGAACATTTTTGTTATTCCCCACTTCCTTCAATGGTAACTTTCTGGAATAATTAGGAATGTAAATATTTAAAAAAAAAATGATTGAAATTTACAACTCTATTGTAATAAAAACCTGTACAACTGCAACTCAGGAAGTGTCTTGGGTTCAGAACGTGGTAGAGACGCTTACAGGGTAGTGATTTGTCCTAGATCGCGCTCAACGCCAGGTAGTTCTCCTTAACTTTAGTATGCGCTTTATAGTGGCTGGGTGAGCCCCAGAAGGGTCCCAAATCCCAAAGAATCGATCCCCAGATGGCAAAAGCTCACATCCGGACCTTTATATTTGGATCTGTTCCCTTGCACCACCATGCACTGTCATTCAGAAAAGTTTATTCCAAGTTAAAGAGTTTATTAATATTTACTGGAACATACTGACCCTCCTTTTGTTATGGACTGTAGCCGCATACCCAATACCCACCCAAGGCACGTCCCAACCCATCCGGACTCCAAATCTTCATTCCGAGTCAACCCATGGCTATCCCCGTCCGCGAACTCTAAAAAATGTATATTAACAACGGGGAACCCGGTGGTCTTCGGGTATTCACATTACGATATGAAGGTTTGGTATCATTTCTGCTTTAAACACCGTCGGCTACTTCGATGTATTCTAAGAATACATTGATCTTGCAATGATTGGTATAAATAATTAATATTCTTTATATCTCTCTTTGCCACGAGTTCATTTGTGTAAAACGGAGTGATGTCCACATCAAGGAGTTAATACTCACATGACATATACAAAAATGAAATGGTGGCGTACAGAGATCCCAGATTAAATAAAAATCTGCGTGCACACCTTAAGGTACTTAAATATTATTATAGCGTAAATTATCGATTTTGCTTATTATAGAATAATAAAAAGTATAGAATAAATAATAGTTGTGATTATTAAAGAAACTAGTCAAATTGATTAATAGTTATTCAAAACGGATCCATTTGTTGAAATCTGACATTCTAGCATATGAGTTTCAAGCAAATTAACATTTTCGGTGTATCGATTTTTCAAAATTTATTTATTTATTCTTTTCATCCTCCAAAATTTTATTTATAAATAATTATAATATACAATACCTTATGAACTGTATGAACAATTACATCATTGCCTTATATTACTTCAGGTTATTTAATAGTTTAAAAATAATTTAAAAAATAATGATAATTAATTTATTTTAAATGTGTTTTTTTCCTTTCCATCTGATTTTGATAAATAACTCGCTACATATACGTATTGGTGAAGAAAATACTTATAATCACTGAAGTATCACCCTCGTTTTACCTTCAGTTATTTTAAGGAATATTTTCTTATTTTAGGATATGTCCTCGATACCCTTTAATTTAAAATATGATACTTTCAATTGTGCAAACAGTTAAAAGAGATAAGAGCGGGGTAGTCCATTGGTAGAGCGCTAAGTTGCTGGGCCGAATGTTCCGGGATCAGATCCGGCTGTGGCAGATAGATTATTTAATCAGTTAACATACATTATACGGAGTCTGGGGGATCTTCTTCTTTAATTCCGGGAAAGCCCGTTGATTCAGCGTGGTCTCAGACAAGTCACATCACCTGGATAACCGTTGTTCTAGAGACAGTACAGTCTCTACAATATCCTGAACTGAAGACCCTTCAAGGGTTCTAGAAGGGTAGGCATTTCTTTTTAGAAGAATAACAAATTTAAAAAAGAAATTATGTAATTTCTTTCCTATTTAAAAATAAAAATAAAACTCTCAAACTTGTACTGGACCCAAGGCCACTTTATATATTAAAAAAAAGTCTATTATGAATTGATCCAGTAGGCGCTGTATGATCCCTCCTTTCATCCGCCATGGTTCTTCACTGCCTTCATTTAAATCCCTTCTTTGCCAACATCGCTTGACATCCCAAAAAGATGCTCTCCAGGGAGGTCCATCATTCGCTTAAATAAATTAGTATTGAATACTCGAATTCGTTGCCCACGTGTTTTGTTTATTGTTCCCAAAGAAGATGTAGACTATGTAAATACTTTATTGCCTGCTATCCCATTCATTTTTTTAATTTAGTAATTTCGTTATTAACTATTTTATTAATTTTGCTTATAATTATTTTGTTAATATTAGTATATTTATTTTCGACAATTAGTTTAAATCCTGTCAAGTTCATTTTTATTTCTATTTTTATTATGTTTTTGTCACTTTTAATTACTTCATGATTCATATTATTATGTAGCCTTCTGGCCATATGTGTATTTTTTGTTATTCGTGATTGTTATTCTAGAGGGACTTGGTCCCAGAATAAAGTTTGTTTTATATTCTATTCTATATAGCCATTGATCACCACTTGTTTTATAATAATGCAATTTTCTCGAATAACCTAACCAAATTCTGCATTTAAATACTTCACAAATAGAGAACTTCAGACCTTAGAACTTAACATATTTCACTGTGGAGCACACGAAAATTCACTTAATATAACATGACAGTCATGCAATGAAACATGTACGGACATGTTCTTTGTCATTACCGTAGACAACTCACTTTAGTTGATACTATCTATCACCTTCGTTTATTCCAGGTCGCGTCAAGAATTTTCACAACATAAAAGTCCTAGTTGAATATTTAATAAATTTAGAGCTACTCCAACAGATGACCCGAAAGTGTGTGTGACAAATGTTAATGTTAGTAAAAAAAAAGTATTTGAATACGAATCTACCGGACGTTTTAGTAAAATAGATCTAGTCCTTCATTATTAACAGTTTTTTTGTAACAGTTCATTTGGAACTGTTACAAAAAACTAAAAAGGAAATAACAGGTGCTGTAGCATCTGCCGTGCTATCAGCTGATGGAGTTGTCCGCACCAGGCAGTAAGTGGCCATTTTATTCTCCGACATATGTTACAATCAATTTTATTCTGGCCAAAACTTAGATTTCCTTATTAGCTCTAATTTAATTAATCTTATCATCCTGATAAAACTGGGTAGCTCATCATCAGTAGGATGATGGGTTACTAATTTATTATTTATGTGAGTTCGAAACCGGCTGTGGTAGATGAATTATTTATTCCGTCGACAATCGTCGATCAACTTTTTAATGATGTAAGAAGCATTAAAAAAAAATTCTCATAGGAGTGATAAATATTTTGATTCTTAAATCCTCTAGAACTTAAAATAATATTAGAGCTTAAATAATATAGCTAAATATGAAATCTCGTTCGAGACCGGCAGTGTCAGATAAATTATTTTTTCAACAGCTGTAAATAGACTCTGTGCAATCTGCAGACCTTCCAGAGCTCATTCAGCTGCTATAAGGTGGATTCCCTTAATGAACCTAGCGTGTGATCTTATACAAATCACCTACATGCACAAATATCGCCTTAGGAGCTGTATAGTACTTATCTTGTGTATAACCCAGTACCATTCAAGGGTTGTAGATGTAACAGTTTAATTTTTTTTAATTTTTTTTTGTTATTAAATATTTTTTACTATTTCTTGTTATCAAAATATCCATAATTTTATAAGTTTTGTAACTACAACTTTTACTCAAAAAATAGACTTGCCAATATTCAATTAATATATTAACGTATATTGTAGTGATTAGCTTAACAACCCTTTATGCCAAGATCTGTGGTTCGAAAACCGGTAGATGGCCTTAGGATTTTTTAAATATGGTGTACAAATCCTTGATTATGCCGTCCTTTAGAAGGGTCGTAAAATAGGGGATCCCTGTGGGGGGTGTCAGGTACTCGTTAAAGATCCCTATCTTAATTATACCCAGATAGGCAAAATTTATGATTCCCACTATATCATCGTCCTTACTAGCCATGCCAGCATAATTCGACGTTAAACGAATTCTTATTTGTATTAATAAATACTGTATTGAACATATCAACATAAGTAAACCTCAATATCCAAACAAGACAGTAAGATTGTACCTTACAAGCCTAAATTAAACACCAATGAGATGTACCCCAGCACCTAAATTAAGGACCAATAAAAACCATAGACTGGCTAACGACTCATTAATTAATTTTAATTACCCTAAGGTCGAGTTATCCGTAGCTATAGTCTACTGATCTCGTCGGCTCGAATATCCGTTATTTCATTTATTAGTCTTTCTAATTATTCGGTTTTCTAAAAAAAAAAACTTGTTACTCAGATCTACTTGAACGCCTAGAATTGTGTTAATAATGAAAATCTAGTCTTATAGGATAAACAGAATATTTGATTAACCATCGACGAGAAATGATAAATAGATAATATAAAAAAAAAAACTGAAGAGTTACTGTGTTTTAACTTGAAATTAATAGATCATTTATTGCATTTAAAAATGTGTCTTTCCAATGCATATCAAAAGCGTTTACTTTTCTTAGCTTCGCGTATAACAGAATAATCATTTATCTGTCTCAACAGGCTTTGAATCTAGGACCTACAGGCCAGTAGCAAGGAGGCAAGGAGATCTCACCTACTGCTCGGTCCTTCCTAAATTATAAATATGAAAATAAAAACAATAGTTATGATGATCAAGATATATATATATATATATATATATATATATATATATATATGTACATTTCTAGAAGCAAAAAAAAAAAAAAACTGCACCACTATAACGCAAGAAAGGTCTTGCGTTCCGTAGATGGTAGAGATTGTACAGTTTCTGAAACAACGGTTTATAATTGAAACGGTTATTTGAGGAACACCTCATATCCCAAAAAGTAAACTTTCGGGAAATCAAAAAAACTCAGCTGGTCCATAATTTAACAACATATATTTTTTTATATGTTTCTACAGGGGTTTGGTAAGCTAATTCTACCAAACTAAAATTTTATTATTTTTATTTTGATATTAAAGAAAAATTATAAACGTTGTTGGAGATGTGTTGTTTCTCAAATGACTGACTAAACTGTATGTTATCAGGTATGAAATAAAAGGTAAAATAATTCAAATTATTAATGAAAATCAGTAATTTATTTTTCAAATAATATATACACATTTTCAAAACATGGGTATTGGATTTGTCTATCCTTCACCAACAATTTAATATGTCTAACTCAATTTTGGCCAAAAATGGACATTAGGTGTTTCTCAAATGACTGATTCAATTGTAGTTTGTATATACCATAATTATTATTTTTGAAATTATTTAAATATAAATACAAAAATGACAATAGACTAAATTAATAAAAAAAAAGGTTGTGTTAATGTGTATGTTATAAGTTGAAGTTGGGATAAGTACTAGACTTGAGAACCACCTGTTCACCGAATTACACGCTGCAAGTACCGTCAACTGTTTAGTCCTTAAGTACTTCTAATTCTATTTGCGCAAGTTTAACGGATTCCTTAACTCTTCTTCTAAAATTATATAACTAATAATTTCTATTTGTGCGAATAAATAAAAAGCGTTTAATTATAGTGAAGAGTTTGAATCAGGTTCGTATATGTTAGAATGGCCGATGGAATAAAACCCTTCTTTTATGTGCTTGATAAATAAAACTTTACTTTCCCTTATATAAGGGTATAACTATACTGAAGGTATTACAACATCTTAAGGGTATTATACTAATTGTTGAGGGTATAGAGCGCTGAGTTGCCGTGTCGAAAGTTCCGGGATCAAATCCGGCTGTGAAAGACAAGTTATTTAATCTATTAATAGCGACGGATGGGCTTTATTGGGTCTGGAAACCCTCTTGGGGCTCACTCAGCTTCAATTGAGGGGAAAAACTGAACCACCCTGCACTACTGTTGTCCTAGAAACTCTACAGACTACCTTCACTTGAATCCAAGACACTTCATGGGTGGTACAGGTTTTTTTTATTATAATATTAATTATAAGCTTTTTAAATATTAGTGTGAGTTTTGTATAACTTGAGTTTTTCGTCGAACGTTTTAAAGTTGCAAAAGAAGCGAAAAGTCATTAAAAGAAATAAAATTATTAAAAATTCCAATAAACAAAACTCTACTCTCTAAAATATATGAGAGTTCTGAGTGTGTTTGGATTGTTGGTGTGAGATGTACTGCATTTGATCTTCAATCATGTGATTTTCTATTTTAGCTTATATCATTTGAAAAGTTTTAAACTCTTAAATATATTTTAAATATTCTGATTGATTTTGGGATGCTAGAGTATCATTTAAGGAGATTATTCAAATTATTATTTCTATGCTTTAGTCTTAATTGGATTCTTTTCCAGAGGCCTGTTCTTGTGTTTAACAATTTACTGATCAATTATACCATCAATATATTATTCATAAATATGTAGTGCATCTGGGTTAAGTGAGCAACAAATGATTTAAAATAGATATACTTAATTAATACGATTTTAAACAATATTCATAATGATTCAGTCTATACACAGAGGATTAAACTTAATGATTCAGATGTAATAGAGGATAGCCATAAAATACATAACAGACTTAAATTACGACTTATCTGTGAAACAGGGGTACATCTACAGTTCTTGGTGAAGTGTCTTCTCCGGGTCTCGCTGTCTTCGGATATTCCTCCGCCCGCATCGTCTTCCTCGCTCCTTCCTCTTCGGGATCTGTTCAGAGAGTCCTCCTCAAAGTGGAGTCCTCTACCCCTTTATTTTTCTTATTTCTTCATCCAACGACCTATTTCTTTTCAAACCAAACATTGCACCTAAGAAGTTTATTCATTATTGTTGTTAATCTCTCGCATAATAATTATCATTCATTATTCTTGTCGTTACATAAGAAGCCGGCTCGTAGCCTACCTGGCAGCTCAGTGGCCCAAAAGATTCGGCAAGCAGATGCACCGACATCTGCTGGGCCCTTGCACCACACCTGCGCTTCCTGCCATGACCCTTAAAATTATCAAAACCTTTCAGGGGTCCCGAATCTACGATCTCTGAAGGACGTAGGTAAATTGAACGTAATAACCAGTCTTCCACTATCCTAATTCTGGATGATTTTAGTCTTCATACATCTTTAGTAAGTCCCAGTAATAATCTATAGCATTGCTCTCGTTTTCCTCCCTTGTACGGAGAAAACGAAGCATTGTAGTCAAGAAACAAGTTATATCAGTTGATATTGATCATATTTTTGTTTCATTTTCTGCTTTGTTTATTTCTACTTGACATTGTAATTTACATACATATGTAATCATCTATTGTTTCTCTCTTTAATTGTAATCTTATTTCTGTCATTTTATATTTCTTGTACCCTGTTTTTTTTTTGTATTCTTTAATGTTATCACTGGATATAATTTGCAATTTTTTTCTAATTAATTCTTTCTCATTTGTTATTCTAATTATATTAATTAATCAAATGTAATTAAATTATACTCTAAGATATTTAACATATATATTAATACCTGTAATGTTATTCTAAACAGACTTTCCCAGAAAAATAAAGACTTTATTATTTTTTTTTTTTAATTGGCGTTCCTCAGATTTCAACGCGTATATCTATCCATTTAGATTGTTTTGACTAATTTGTTTTAGTAATCGTAACAATAAATTTTGTATTATTATGTAACAAGGGAGTGGATACCTCAGTAAGTAGAATGCTGATTCGATGTGCTGATGATTGCGGGTTCCAGCCTCTAAAAAGTGGGTACCCTTACTTGGGGAAAAACCTGGCGGGGAAAAATCTCTTTACTCAACAACCGTTCTTCTAAAAACAGTACAGACTCTGCCATGTACTAAACTCAAGACCCTCCATAGGTTGTAGAAGTACAAATTTTTTTTGTTATAACCTTTAAAGCTGACAAGAAGAGTGTACAAAAATACTGTGATGAAAGTTTACTTATAGCAATAAACTTATAACAGTACTAAAGTTTAATACTTAAAACTATAAAATACTACTCTGAATATACTGCGCTAGATCATTATTAGTAAATCATTCACGTCCCATACGCAGAGAGGTTTAACTCAGTGCGAAGAGCAATGCGTTGCTGAGCTATAGGTACTACATTCAAATCAGGTCGAAGTAGTAAATGATTTAATCTTTTT
Source organism: Troilus luridus (assembly GCA_964056705.1). Lineage (NCBI taxonomy): Eukaryota > Metazoa > Arthropoda > Insecta > Hemiptera > Pentatomidae > Troilus > Troilus luridus. Next base: position 24,366,132 of record OZ057417.1, on the reverse strand, counting down.
ACAGGAATAGGTGGATTCTGTGGGATGTACTCATCCTCCTGGGTCTCACTCAGCCTCTGTAAAGTACTCAATAGAGAAAACCTGCCGAGTGAGCTTGATCTAAGACAAATATTCCTGAAAATAATTGGACAATACAGAAAAAAAACATTGACTTAGAAACAACATTGTATCATGTACTGACCACAAGACCCTTCATGTGTTGTAGTGTTACAAGAAAATGTGATCAATGGACATTAAACGGACGATAAAAGCAAATTTAAACTTCCAGAAATTTAAACAAATATTTCATGTAGGGAAAGGTGTTTCTAGGACAAAGGTTGTGGCGGGAGGTGATTTGTTCGAGATCACTCAGTGTCCATCTGCACCTGATTATAGATTATTTAAACATTGTAAGATAATTTATTTAACTCGGATATAAATTCATAGAACCTCAAGCTAAATATTTAATATACTCTAGGTAGTTATTTAAATTTTTGGTAACACCTTGGGGTTCAAAATTAACTGAGAAAATATAAGTTTTAATTATTTTTGAGCTTTGGAGGGTTCCGTTACCTTTATAGTAGGACCCAAGGGACCTGTATTCGTCAGTCGTTACCATTTACATGAATGTTACCTGTTTAAGATCCTAGGTCACTAACCTCGCAGATCTGCATTGACGGTTGCTAGTTCAGAGTTCAAAAAACTTATAAGGGAGAGTTTTAAATAAAATTATACTCTTTAATAATAAAGTTTACAAATATCTTTTGAGAAAACGGAACTGATGACCACAGACTCGGGTTTTAAGAAGAAAAAGGTTGAAACTAAATACGGGAAAATTAAAGTGACGCAGAGGTTTAAATACCTTGGAGAAATCATATGCAGCATAAGGAGAAAGTCGCCAAATTGGAGAAATTAAGCTTCGCCACCAGTAATTTTTACAACAAGAAGAACCTATCTATTTAAGCTAGGATACGACATTATAACACAGTCATCAGGCCGGTGATACTTTATGGAACAGAAGCCTCTTGTCTTCCCAGCCTAGAGAGGCTTCTGAAAATAGAAAGAAGAATTCTCAGAAGAATTTACGGACCTAGGAGAACGCCTGAAGGATACAGGTTGAGGTCGAATGAAGAAATTTATAGGGAAACAACGGACTTAGAAACTGATGTTAGGGTGGGAAGGCTAAGGTTCTATGGACACATGATGAGGATGTATCCTGAAAGACTGAACCATAAAATTTTTCACCGAATCCACTGTCACAAAAATAACGGGGTATTTTAAACAACTTAAGGATGATATGGACCAAGTGAGGCTAACAGACCGGGATTGTTTTGACCGAGGTGAATACAGAAGGACGCTCAAGGGAATAAAGGTTCTTGTGGGAAAAAAGCGCCCCAAAAGAGGCTCTTGCGTGGTCTGAGGAGAGAAAACTTAGGCACGCAGAGCTCATGAGGGACATATGGGAAAAGAGGAAACGGATGAAGAGGAAGCATTAGTTGTGATATTCGCGTGGTCTTAAAGGCCTTTTCGTGGGGGGGGGGGAAGTTTATAATAATTATTATTGCATGTTAAGTCAATAAAGCAGCCGCTTAAGCGGAAGGATTGTTTAACACGTTGATTGCCACGGCAATTTTCAGAAATCTGGGCTAAAATGACAATCTGACTTAATCACATTATATTATTAAACACTCTAATTCTAATGCATAGTTATCATCAAAAAGCATAAAAAATGAGTTGTTTTTTTTTAAAAAAAAAAAGGTCTTAGGAAATATCTCGTAGTTGGCTCTGTAAGAAATCTTTTCGGGGAATTGATTTTTTGTTCTTAGCACTGATATATTTCGAGTTTAATCGTAGCTGCACAAAAATGGCATGTAAACACAGGACGAGATAACTCGTAGTTGTCAATCAACGTATTAATTATATTATTTTTTTCATTGTTTGAGTAGTCGCAATATAATGATAATAATAAGGCTAATAATTCCATCTCCCAATGAAAACCATTTTCCAGAAATTTATGAAATACACTTTATTATATGAAACGTTTCGACAACATGTCATTTTCAATCCTTCTAAGAACTTATTTTTTTATCATTTCATCATCTTGAAAAGAGTTACAAGTCCCTTATCTTTGTATTATTCATTGTAATTTAAAAAAAAAAAAAGTTAACTTGGAGGTCCGTTATCCTCCATGGCCCTTTTGTTTCATGAGATAAGGGACTTGTAACTCTTTTCAAGATGATGAAATGATAAAAAAAATAAGTTCTTAGAAGGATTGAAATTGACATGTTTGTCGAAACGATTCATATAATAAAGTGTATTTCATAAATTACTGGAAAAAGGTTTTCATTGGGAGAAGGAATTATTAGATAAATTCAGTCCAGTTTACATCCTTTTTAAAATAATAAGCCTTTACGACCCCGAAGGCTCGATACCGAAACCCTCAATCTTTGCTTACAAACTTCCGACCAAGGACCACTACCATTTCACTCTTAATGCAATACTCCCACCTACGCCACGGTCTACCCCTCAGACGCTTCCCGGTCGGTACACAGCTTATCAAAGTCACAATATATAAATATGTTTGTCATCGTTTTGACTTATATTAATTATTTATATTTGAATTTATTATTTCATTCATAAAGGCCGTTATTATTGCCATATTGTTTACTATGGAACAACCTCATTTCTCACAACAATAATCTTTCCGCACTGAAAATTAGACTATTTAAGCGCATTCTATTTAACTTTTTATTTATTTATTTTTTAAATACAGGGTTTTAATACGGCTTTATGTTAAATAAGGGTTTATTTATTACTTCAGCTTGATTTTTGAAATTGAAAATTTATTGATACCTTCAAATTATCACCTTTAAATTTTGAAAAACAAATGTTGTGTTTCAATTAACGGCAAAAACCGTTGCTACACTAATTGGTGTACTGAATTTCAAATCGCCAAGCGGTAGCCAATCCTTGTCACTTAATTTACTTCTTTGGATTTAACTGCAAATTTAGTAATTGATTATTATGAAAGTTATTACTTTTGTTGCCTTACAAACATCATGATTAATTAACAGATAGAACCTCCTGGAACTATGGTGGTATAAGAAAAATGACATCAGATCTACTACGATGTTTAGTATTGATGTTTTTTGGGTTGTGTTGATTTTTTTTTTACATCGGTTTTCAAAAATAGTGCTACATATTGTGTTATGGTTTAAATAAATCAGGAACTGGGGCTATGCCATTTGCCAATTTTTAAAAAATATTTATAATTTAACTGATCTGGCTGGACAAAAGACTAAATAAAAACTTCTTTACTCGATCAGTTGCTAGGCAACACCCATACAATTTCACATATCTAATAACATTGTTGGTATGTATTCTGTTGGTTTTCGCTTCGAGTAGAGTTACAAGTTTTAACTGTCTACAGTTTAATTTTTAATATATTCCAAAAAAAAAAAGTTATCGTGAGCTTAATTATGGAAATGAGAATGTAATCATCATTAATGAGTAGATTTCAGTAATCATTTCTTTAGGAAATAAAAGTTTCAACTAAAATTTCGAAGTATTAATGATGATATGTTTGTACAGCATTCATTTCTAGATGAAATGATTACAGAAGTATACACATTTCCCATAATTACATTCTCTTTTCCATACTAAAACTCATGATAACTTGTATTTTTGGAAAATATTCAATGGGAATCGATTAAGAATATAAAATTTTACTGTTATTCCACAAACGGTGTGTGCAGACTTAAAACCTCGGAAATCAATTGCACACACGGTGTGGAATCGCTCTCGAATGGGTTAAGGGACCAATGACTGCAGTAATACTTGTTTCTCTTCGGTGAAATTAATTATTAATATTGAGGGATATTTTATTATTTTATAATTTTATTATATAGTTATCCTAAATGGGAGACAAATATTTGGGCGGGGGGCGAATAGGAAAGTGCTCACTGCGGAGTTCTATCTGGATCCGGGAGCAGTGACCGACTACCGCAGTTCGGCAGTCCCAGTCTACTTGGCTCTGTCCTATAGTTCCTGATAATAATATATATTACATCTATAATATATTAATACAATTAAATAAAATGGTAATTATTAGATCGATTAAAAATGTAAATGATATAAGTTTTAATAAAATTTTAAATTTATATTGGGAAAGAGAAAAAAAAACATTTTCCAGTCAATTATATTTTCTTGATCCTTATTTATCACTTGAGACGTTTCGAAAATGTGTCATTTTCAATCTATCACATTTTGTTTTCTACATCAGCAACTAATCATTTACATGACTTTATCATAGTTACATGTCTAAATTATCTGTGGAAAAACAGTAACATCTACACTAAATTATGTAATTCAACAAATATAATAAAGTGTCTAAATTAACTAGTAATAACTTATGTATAGATACCTCCAAGTCAAATTCATTTTAAAATGTATATAAATAAAAACTCTAGGGGATCATTTATCATCCATGGTCAAGAAATTACATTGAAACCAAATTTTGATCCTTGAAAGACTATATCTTTTTTAATTTTGATTATTAAAAAAAAATTAAATTTATCAATTAATACTTAAGACCATTTGACCAGAAACATCTACAAAAATAACATAATAACTCTTTTTTTTATTTTTTTTTATTTTTTATAATTTATTTAAAAATTTTCATTATATTTTTTAATTAAAATATGAAATTGGAATATTTATTTTATAAGGTCTATTAGTAGGTAATAGGGTGGGGTTATTTTACTCAGTCTGATTTGTTTATAGAGCATGAAGCATCTTATCTTCTAATGTTTTTTTAATATTAAACTAATGGAAGAATATAATTTACTAATTTCTCCTGCCTCTTTTCTATCATTTACTGTATTCTCTAATTTATCATTTATGAAAAACGCTTCTAAAAATTTCCTTTTTATGGTGCTCTTCCCCTTATATATGATTTTTGATTTATTAAAATTGATTGTGTGTAGTTCATTTTTGCAATGTGCTGATAATGCCGTGCTCGTTTTTGCTTTAGGTTTGAGATTATTTTGATGATAAATTCGGTTTTTTAAATGTGTACTTGTTTTCCCAATGTAAAAGGAAATAAGTCCAGTATAAAAGAAAAAAATTATAAAATTTAAAAAAAAATCTATAAAGAAGCAGCTATTGATAAAAAATATGGCCAGAATCAAAACTCTTTATTTCATGGTAAATTTTATGATACTTTTTCATTAGCCAGAACCCAGGGAACGTTATTCACAACAATTGTTTGTAACCCAAAGACTGATAATTATGTTACTGACAACAACTACCTTCTTCTTCATATTAACGGAAATTAAAATATACAAAATGTAATAATAAAATGCATAAAATCTAGCGGTGGGATAAAAAACTACTTAGCCCAAGATCGCGGGTTCGTGGCCCTAGGATTTTTTAGAGGGAGTTAAAAATCCTTGATTATGCCGTCATTCGGAAAGGACGTTAGGACGTATGTCCCGAGCATGTCCGACCTCAGGTACTCGTTGAAAATCCCTGTCCTAATTAAACCTGGATAGGCAAAATTTAGGACTCCCACTGTATTATCGTCCGATAAGCCATTGCAGCTTAAAGTGACGTTAAATGAACAAACAACAATTCTAGATCCTACCAACCACGCTACTATTCTTATATATATATATATGTTTTTCCAACACTTTCGAAGAAAACATCTCCATTTGTATCCTTGCCAAAATCCATTTGATTGCCTTTTTCATATAATTTCATCTTTGGAGGGAGCGGTGTGGCTCAATGGTAGAGCGCAGAGCCGTGCAGAAGGTCCTGGGTTCAAATCCCGCCTGCTGGGAATACTTTTATTTAATCTGTTAGCACCCGGAGATGGATCCTCCCCAGACTCTGTACAGTGGGTACCCAAAATAAGAGGGAAAACTGGCGGTTGAGCGTGATCTGGGACAAACCATCTTCCTGCACAACCATTGTCCATGAAACAGTAGTGTCTCTACCATGTACTGGACCACAGACCCTTCACGGATTGTACTGGTACAGGTTTATATATATATATAAAATACTTGAAAGGTGCTTAATGAAGTGTACAAAAGGGATTGTTAAGGGCAAGAAAACCGAATGGTGAAGAAGTGAATCAATTTTTTATTTATTTATTAAATGTACTGGAAGTTTCCAACTGGATGAATCCCCTTCGGTTTATTTCCATAAATACAACACTATTGTATTTTATAATACTAACGATTGATTTCGGATCCTATTTTTGACAATAGTATTAATCCAAAGATTAAAATCGGTATCGGATCAGTATGAACTGATTGGGAGGTAGCCAGTGGGGAATGCCTCCACTTTTTATACTGAAATTTATGAAAAAAATATGACTATCTTATTCACGACTTATTATTATTGGTTTATTTTTTAAGTGATACTTTCTCAATAAAATATCGATTAATTGATAAATGGAAATGACAAAGCATAATTATGTATTATGAGATTATAGAGAATTGTCATTACAGATTATGATTTGTATTTTTTTTAAATCTTACCCTTCCTAAAAAACAAATAGCTGAGATATAGCGTTTTGAACTTTGTGCATTTTTAATTAATTATTTTAAACATGTTACTCTGTAAATCAGTTCTGTTTAGTTTAAACTTTTGGTTACTCAAAATATAAACATTTCCTAAGGGTTTCAGATGGTTATTTGAAAAAAAATTTCAATGAAAACATAAAATTTTCAATCTATTTAATTTAAAAAAATATAAGCGGGTGTTTTTATTTCCAAATTTCCTAATATACCTGTGGCTTGGTTCTAAAAGGGCCAAAGTCAAAAATGCCAAAAGAGCCAATGTCAACATAGGCCTTTTAGAAATTAATCAGAAAACACTAGCAATGAAATTGGCTAACATTGTTATGGAAATATTACCTATTTTAGTTTGTTATTAGCCATTGGCCTTTTTAGAATTAAAGATTTACTAAATCGGAAAGGTTTGGTATAAATAACACAAAATTTGAAAAAAAAATGACATTGGCTCTTTTAGAACCAAGCCACAGATATATATTGAGATGAGCAGTTAATATTAAAATTAATTTTTCTTTTTCTTTCCAATTTCTCTTTTTTAAAATCACTTCCATGCACAACCGTTTTCCTGGAAAACAGCACAGCCTCTATCAGGCACTGTATAAAAAACCCTTCCTGGGTTGTAGTACTACTAGTTTTTATTTAGATGTTAAAAATGAACAAAATTAATAAACATAACCTTATCGTCATCAGTTTTTTTTTCTAAATAATTTTTTCATATAGATTTACAACTGCATTATAACAGTACAATAAGTAATTGGCATGGATAAAGACAATTAGAGAAACTGCAAAGTTTTAGTACTCGAATAACAAATTCAACTTAGGAGGTCACGAGGGCATTTTCTTTTCAGACAAATCGGAGCATTACCAGGACTCGAAGAAGAAGCTAGGTTTGAAACTAGCACAAAATGGACATTTAGGTCGTTATAGATAATTTTATTCGTAACAAAGTAAGGAGCATTAAGGATTTTACGAAATATTTTGAATTGTGAGGATTGGATACGATGACTTGGGGGATCTCAAAAGCTCTACCCCGTAAGTCCAAATAGGTCTTATATAGTCGTGTATATGAATATTTTGTAATTAATTGGGAGCTTAGAAAATTTGTATAGTAAGTGTTGCAGTAGCCTGAAACGACGACCCTGATTTTTGTGAACATTTATTATTTTTCTCATGCTTGACTTATAAATTCAGCAGAGGGTGGCCCCCAGAAGGGGGATTGGGGGATATTGTCCACACTCAGGCTTAATTAAGACGACCTCTTCAAGAGACATCCACTCAAACAGAAGAGAACTTTTTTTTTAAGAGTTCTCATTGAGCGGTAGGTCCCACGACTAACTTCTTTTTGACATTTATTTTCTCTCAAACTAATTAGCGATAATTCCACTTAACTCTAAATAAGAAGTAATTGGGATTTTATCCTCGAGACTCCGGATCCATTCATTAGAAGCATCCGAAATTCAAAATTAACGATTTTGGTAACTGAACTTTCCGCAATTTCCGAGATCTTTATTAGGCAATTATTGAATTATAAAACCGGTTTTATTAGCATATCGGAATTTATTTATGCTAATCACGATCATAGCTATTAACTAATCATTTCCTGTGTTCTGACAACATAATTATTATTTTTTTTTACATTGATTTCGGTCTTGTTTCACATTGCATATACATATAGGTACCATGTATAACCTCAATTAACCACTGCCTCAGTTACGTACATATTTTAAAACATCAAAATGGCATTCGATTAGGAAAAATATATTACTCGATTAATAAGGAACCCAGGGGAGTAACAAAAGAATCCCCCAATAAGATCTTGTTTGTTTGATTATTCATTAGATGATGTGGCTAATCAGGCGATGCTACAATGGGAGTCCTAAATTATTTTCAATCTAGGTGTAATTAGGATAGGGATCTTTAACGAGTATCTGACACTCCGCATGGTCGGGACTGCCATTTTATGTTCCCTCCGTAGGACGAACGTTCTGCAGGTTGTTATGCTGCCCAGTACCACAGTTGATCCCCCGGAAAAGATCTTTCTTGAGGACAACTCATTATAGTCCAGGATCCATGGCCCATTTTTGAACTTGATTACTGTCAAGTTGAATCTTTGTGAATAGCTTCGTTTCGATAAAACGCCCAACAATTTCCTGTGCGAAAATTCTCGATTGTGGTAGCTAACAGAGGTAGCAAGGATAAAATATGTTGATTTGATGATTCTCAAAAATTTATTACTAACTGGGTTTTTTTTTAATATCTCAAGATAATTATCTAAATTATTTGAAAAAATATTTGTTCTACAAAATGTATGGTTTGATCAAAGAGTCCCCTCCTTCCAACGTGTATCGATAACGAGGTCATCAAAAATGATTACTAACCAGCTGATTTTTTGTTTTTTCATTTATATTGGAAGGAGTCAAACCATACATTTTGTAGGACAAATATTTTTTCAAATAATTTAGATAATTATCTTGAGATTTAACAAAAAAAACCCCAGTTAGTAATAAATTTTTGAGAATCGTCAAATCGACATATTTTATCCTTGCTACCTCTGTTAGCTACCACAATCGAGAATTTTCGCACAGGAAATTGTTGGGCGTCACATCGAAACGAAGCTATTCACGAAGATTCAGCATGATAGTAATCAAGTTCAAAAATGTAGTATGGACCCTGGACTATTATACATGGATCCTGGACTATTATACATGGATCCTGGACTATTATACATGTATGGTTTTAACTATCTAACTCTTAAGAAATGATGAAATGTACCCCGCAAATTTATTCATTTGTATCAAAGTGATAAATGTAAATTACAATTACTATTATGGTATTGTGGTAATAATGTTCTGGATGTAATGAAAAATAAACTCAGCACAGTCCGTTTACTTAAGTTTAAGAAACTCATTTTGGAGAAATATAGACCTAACCACTTATTCTCCGGGGCTGTAGATATATGAACTGATTTTCAAAAGTTTATTTAACCAACCGGGTGAAGTATGTATAGTAATTTACCTACGAAAATATTTATACATAATATCTTACATTCTGATGGCGGGGTATAACCATTAGTATTTGTATAACTATTTTATGATACTCAGTAAAAAATAAATTAACAAATACACTTTGATATTGAACAAATAATGCTGAAGATGAATAAATATTTTTTGAATAAATTGGGAATGCTGCTGTAGCATAAAATGCCGCTACTTTGCCTTGAAATTTTCGAATTATTCCGGAAGAGATCCCCGAACCCTTCCTTCCAGTTGGAGGGTATTGTATAGGCCCTTTGGGCGGGCTCCACTCCAACCATTACCGGCATAGCACTGGTCAGTAGCAACCAAACCGAAGGGAACTCCGCAATAGCGGAACACGCAAGCTCTAGAGGCTATTCACTTAAATGTTACGATATAGTTTTATTTATTGAATTAATAATTAATAAATGTTAATCATAAAAATATATATTTCACTTAAATCTTTCTCTCGTCTGATATATATACATACAAACAGGTACCATACAAAGTAAAGATTCTCTGCGAATGATGTGTAGTTCTGCAGTCCCAATGTGTTGTGAAGTCGATTTTTTCCCAAAATGAGCTTCACGTATTTGTTTGTAAACAATATTGTATTCATGACCATCGAAGAAATACAATTTCCAAGATTTTATATAAGTTTTTTAATTTTTTAACTTTGAAAGAATGTTTTGACCTTAAGAAATGGTTTGGACTTATGATTTTAATGAAGTTGTATGAGGAATGAATATTGCTGAAATTGAGAATGACAAATAAATGTCGAAACGTTTTTTAATTATTTGTAAGGTTTAAAACACAAATATTGACTGGAATATGTTTGTTTTTTTATTGAGTATCATAAAATAGTTATACAAATACTAATGGTTATACCCCGCCATCAGAATGTAAGATATTATGTATAACTATTTTCGTAGGTAAATTACTATATATATATTTCACTCGGTTAGTTAAATAAACTTTTGAAAGTCAGTTCTTATATCTACAGCCCCGGTGAATAAGTGGTTAGGTCTAATTTTCTCCAAAATGAGTTTCTTAAACTTAAGTAAGCGGATCGTGTCATTTTCGTAGTGAATAAGGGACTAAGTCAGGAATTGGCTTGAGATGGAGTAATTGCTTGAAATAGAACTCAATTCCAATCCAAAAACTACGCAAATGACATGATTTCGCTTCCCTCAATATAGTTTACTCTCTCTGGACAAAATTCGACTTAACCACTTATTCACCGGGGCTGTAGATAAATCGAACGATTGAATAAAATTGAACGATCTTACAAAAGCTAGAGAGGCGTATCATCAGATTTTGGTATATTGGATCTATGGTGCTATATCAAAAGAATATGTGCGTAAAATACAGCTGTATCAGTAAAAACCATTATGAGTTTGGGGTTCAGTACATGCTAGAGATTGTTCTGTTTCTAAGCTAGCAGTTGTGATTTGGCCTAGATCATACTCAACCGCCAGGAATTTTTCCAAAATCGTACCCTTTGTATAGAGGTTGAGTTTATATTAAAGTTATATAGCAGATGGCTTTTTTACGTTGGCAGAGTACTTCTGTACCAGCTATACAGTATTCCTACATTGGAAAAAGCCGAATAATAGAATGCAATGTATTTTTTTTTTCTTTTTCTCCAGTAGGGATGGCATTGGTATATTCCATACAGCCTAATTTTAATTATATGGAAGTTCTATTCTCAGTAAGCCCAATCGCTTTGATGGTACTGCTATAATTTATTAGTTTAAATGTATCTTAAATATACATTTTTGCACCACTCACATATACATACACATACACATGCATACGTATGTAAATAGATACTCATGTATGATATTATTTGATATTGATTCAATAATATACATTTCCGATTTGTATTAATCTTTGTAAATATTTGTGGGTATGGACCATACTGCTTCCTAGACTATGGCTGCGCGGGGAGGTGACTTGGTCGAGACCATATTCTACCATCAGGTTTTTAACTCTATTAACGGTACTCTACATATTTAATAGAGGCTGGGTGATCGCAGGATGTAAAATCGAACAGAGTCCATTCCTAGATGTTAAAAAATTAAATTATTTATATGTCACAGCTGGATTTGCACACTTTATCTCCAGAATAGCAACTCACCGCACTACTGAGTGAGATACCCACTCCCAATAATATATTTAAATAAAAATAAATGTATTTATTACTGGGCTATACAGTCATTGGAGAACCTTGGCCTCTGCTAATTTCTTTCGCCTCTGTTCCATTATAATAAAAATAAATACAATATTTAAATTTGTAATAATACTCTCTATATAATTGTTTAATAAAAATTAATTTAATTAAAAAATCAGCTGTCATAATTCTGACGCAAGGTTCCCATATACGATTATATATGTATTCATTTAAAGGGATAATAAAAACTTGTACCATTATAACCCATGAAGATAGGTACAGATTCAGTATGTACTAGAGACTGTACTGTTTCTTGATCAGCGGTTGTGCAGGGAGGTGATTTGTCCTAGATCAGATTTTGGGTAATTTATTGGGATACTAAAACGATATAAAATATATATTGTACATAATAAATAATCAATAATACGGAAGGTGAAACAATAAAGTTGAGAATGAGACGTAGAACAGCTGTAGCGAGGCAACTAGCAAGGACCCTCATCGAATTTCCGCAACACGGGGTGGGGAAAAAATTGCATTCAAAATTATGCAGAAATAGCTTCTTTTTTCTCATTTTCTCTTTTGTTCGTACTGAACCTCGAAGTGGGGAGGAACAAATTATAAAAGAGAAGTTGGATAATGTAATTTGTAAGCGGGAGGTTGATGAATGATAGAGTCTACCCTGGTGGGAAGGGACTGTACCCTGTCTGGCGTCATTGATTCGTCTGGCTCTTCATCACCTCCCTGTCTCTCCTCTCGATAAATAGTTAGCTCTATCCTTGTCACTATATTTATTTAGTTTAAAAAAAATTAATTATACTATTAAAACAATATTTAATCCAAGTGTTTGTTTTTTTAAATATTTTTAAAAGTTTTAGTATTATTAAATATATTAAATATTGAAAAGGTCATAAGAGACTCAGGATTACAAGTCATTGGTACGATTCTGACTAAGTCCATCCAAATAATGGCCTACGCGGATGATATAGATATAGTCGGAAGAACACAGAGGGATTTACAGCAAGCGTTTCTTGCTTTGGAAAAAGCTGGACGGCGAATGAGTCTTCAAGTGAATCAGGCAAAGACCAAATATATACTTGCTAGCACTTCAAGGCAACTAACACCCTCTATCACGTTTGGCACCTACACGTTTGAAAGTGTCGACAGTTTTGTCTACCTTGGCTCTTTGGTCAAAGCAGATAACTCAACTGGAGCAGAAGTTCAAAGAAGAATTTTGACCGCTAATAAATGTTATTTTGGGATGGCAAAAATTTTAAGAAGCCATCTGATATCAAGAAGAGCCAAGGCGATACTTTACAAGACGTGCATGAGGCCTGTTTTTAACTTACGGATCGGAAACCTGGCCTCTGTCCAGGGCAGATGCCAATAGTTTACTGCTCTTCGAAAGAAAAATATTAAGAAGGATATATGGAGCAGTTAGAGTTGGCGATCAATTTAGACTCAGGCAGAATGCAGAGATATATCGGATGTATCAATAGCTAGACGTGGTTCAGTTTATAAGAATAGCTAGGCTTAGGTGGGCTGGACATGTGGCCAGAATTGAGGACAACGCTACTCATAAGAGACTGCTATTTGGGTATGTTGACGGAAAAGGAAACGCGGACGGCCACGATTAAGATGGGCAGAAGAGGTCGAGAAAGATGCAGGTAGCATTGTTGGATCCAGAGCTTGGAGGAACTTGGCACAGGACAGAGAAGAGTGGAGGCGGCGCCTTGATGCGGCCAAGACCCGTACTGGGTTGTAGAGCCAGTGTTGATTGATTAAAACAATATTTAATCCAAGTGTTTGTTTTTTTAAATATTTTCGGGTTCTGTTATCATTTATTGGGACATAACAGCTGATTAGTTCTTGATAAGGGTCTTTAAACAATATTCTATAATACTGTCTGTTAAAATCGATAATGTATATTATTGAATCCATAATAAATCTCATAATCTTTGCTACTTTATATATTTTTATCAACAATAGTTAGTATAAATTAACGCCTTGTAATAAGGTATATAAAAAAAAAATGCAATAAACCTTCATCACATCCCTGTCTCTCTTCTCGATAAATAGTTAGCCCTATCGTTGCAACTTTATTTATTTGGTTTTTATTTAATAAATTATATTATTAAAACAGTATTCAATAGCGCCGTTTGTTTTTTCTAAAATATTATCGATTTCTGTTATCGTTTATTGGGACATAACAGCTGATTATTCCTTGATTGGAGTTCTAGAACAATATTCTCATTATCTTTTTTTTTTTAATATTTACAAAAATTAATACAAATCGGAAATGTATAGAGGTGGGCAAAGAAGTACCTTTTACTGAATCGTTTCCTTTTTCCCCAATAGGGATGGGATGGTTATATTATACAGCAGGTCTGAATTATATGAATGTTCTATTTTCAGTAAGCCCAGTCGCTAATAATACAGACATGGCTATATAATATACCCATGCCATCCCTATTGGGGGAAAAAAAAATCAATAATACATTTCATAATTATTGCCATTTTATCAATAAAATTTAACATTCATTATGGCTTTAAAATAATATTTATTAAAAATATATTTTGAAGGTTTTTCTTACACTCTATTCCATAGTTGAAATCGTTCTTAAATAATGTCAAATATTCCTATTGTATTCTATTATTCGGTTTTTTCCAATGTAGGGTTACTGTATAGCTAGTACAGAAGTACTCTGTCCATGTAAAAAAGCCATCTGCTATATAACTTTAATATAAATCTGGTATTTCTACCCTCTTATATATTAATAGCTAGTCTTAGATAAAACATTATCAATATTATCATTAATAAATAATCATAATATTGCTCTTTATTATAGCCACTTTATTTATTTATTTTCATACAAAAACTTTAATATGAATTTTGGTCTTAAAAAAATATTCAATTGTGCTGTCTATTTAAAAAAAAAATTCAACATAAACAAAAATTTCAAATTTCGTTATAATTACAACTTCATTTATTCATTTTAAAAAAATAAAATTTAGTATAAATTATAACCTTTAAAAATGATTTATTAAAATTTATTCATGTCAAATAAATTTAATACGCATTGGAGTCTTCAAACAATATGAAATTCTACTGTCTGTTTTTAAAAGTAAAATTTAAAAGATATAAAGAAAATTTTATATAAATTATGGTATATATATATATATATATATATATATATATATATTAGTATCTATTTTTCCTGCAGAGTTTCGTACACAGTTTTAAACTGAATATTTTTTAAAATTATTTTTTATTCTAATTTTTGTACTGAATATTTTTGTATCTTTAAGCACATTTTTTATTTTATTTAAAGAGCTGGTATCGAATCCTAGGCACAGGTATGGGATCCGTGGGGCTCACCAAGTGGTTACTCTTGTTTCGTAAAAAAACCGTTGTCCTAGAAATAGTAAAGTCTCTGCCGTGTACTGAACCCAAGACCCTTCATAGGTTGGGTTTTTTAAAAATTAATACAGTTTTTTTATGGTCCATTCTTATAACCATATCTAGGTACAATATTATTTTTTTGAAAGGGGCTTTGTGATACACTACCCGCACGACACCCAAGTCCTACGAATTTATTTACACGTATGAAACTTTTTTTAAAATATTAAACAGATATTTATATATTCCGCCATATTAACAATATGTTAACATATTACATAGGCTATTATAATGCTATCTAGGCCAAAGAGTCAAGTTAGGAGAGTAGGTATGATAAAGGAAGAGCTGTGATAGGGGATCCCATGCGGGCATGGGGGCGCACAGTCGATCCCACCAAATAGTAATTGGCTATTAAACATCAATTGGAATTTATTTATTTAGTTTTTATTATTACTTTTAATGACAGTTCTCAAGAGCTAGTAGATTTGTCTACTGTGATTCTTAGTATTCAATCTGTATTATGTCCCAATTCGAAATGTGTAGGGGTCAAACTGTTGACAATAGTATCACATCCGGGCAGCAATCAATGATCACTTGACAGCACCTTAATGATTTGCAGAGGATAAAGTATCGTCTAACCATCACTTAAGGGCCAAAATAATTTAAATATTTCGTATGATTTAAAAAATAAATCAATATCTCGAAAAATTATTCTGTGAATTAGAAGGAAATTGGAAAATCCAAAAATAACAAAGAGTTAAGTCTCTAAAATACTGGAAAAACTAAGCCAACGTTTTGGCAATTCAGACATACACTTATCCTAATATATATATTGTTATATACATATATATATATATATATATATATATATATATATATATATATATATATATATATATTGTTAATTCATTTAAGTTTAATTACTTCTATTTCAACCCAATCCTAACAAATAAATTCGTTTACTAAAATAATCAAGATGTAACTTGGTAATAACCCATTATAATACAACGCTACAAATGAACTGTTTTTTTCAGTATCCTAGAGACTTCAAGCTTTGTTTTGCGGATTTTTCCGATTGAGTTCTATATCATTTATATAATATAAAATACATATTTTAATTTATGTAATAGATAATATATGTGTGTGTATATATATATATATATATATGTGTATATATATATATATTATGTTTTGGTTCTTGAGTTTCAGTCAGTTATTTCAACTTCTTAAGGCGACGTTTCGAGAGTAAGTTAGTCTCATATTCATACCCTGACAGTGAAAAAATGAGCTTTTAGTAATAACATTAAATAGCACACTAAAATTAATATAAAATGGTACGTGTAAGTTGTAATGGATAGGGTGTACTCACAAGTACATATAAACATAGTATGATGTATTGCGAAGTAACTGATTGATGATGAATTGGTCAATTCTTTGGAACTTAACAACTTACACGTACCATTTTATATTTATTTTAGTGTGCTATTTAATGTTTTTACTAAAAGTTCAACCGCCATATTTTTCCACCTTATTTTGGGTACACTAATTTTTATAATATTTTATAGAGGCTGGGTGAACCTCAGGAGGGTCCTAGATCCTATATGATCCATCTCCGGGTGCAAACAAACTAAATAAAAGTCTTGCCCGCGGCGGGATTTGAAGCAGGATTTCCGGCTTGGCAGCTCAGTGCTCTACCACTTAGCCACTCCGCTCCCTAATTAATACCACCCAACTCTTATTTCAATAGATGATATTGCTAAGAATATTGTCGAAGTAGAAATAATAAAAAATATTTTTCTTGGCTAATTAAATAGGTGAATATATAATTCATTATTTCTTACTATGGCCAAATTAATGAATGTTAATAAAATAATTCAATGAGCAAACATTCAAAGAATTAAAACATAAAATATATTATTTAAATAATATGTTACAACGGTTCTGAGAAAGAGAGCAACCAAGAGAAAATAAAAATATTAGAAAATTTAAGCTTTCAAACAGGCAAAATTTACAATAAAAAGAACCTCTCCTCCAAGGCAAAGTTAAGGCATTAACTCGCTGTGATAAAGCCTGTGATTTTATATGGGATGGAGACCACATGCCTACCCAACTGGGAAAAACTGCTAAGAATAGAAAGGAGGATCTTAAGAAAAATGTATGGGCCGAGGAAAACACAGGAAGGTTACAGGCGAAGATCTAACGAAGAGGTCTACAGAGAAATCAAAGACCTGGAAACCGAGATAAGAATCAGAAGGCTGATCTTCTATGGGCACATGAAAAGGATGAAGGAGAAAAGATAGAACAAAAAGATCTTTAACAAAATTTTAGCTACAAAAGCGTGGGAGGATACGCGAAGCAAGTAAGAGAAGAATTAATGAACCTTAAAATTTCAGATGCCGACTGTCTAGTTTCTCTAACGTACAGGAAAACACTGAAAAATCTCACCAATATTGGAAGGGAAAAAAGGAGGGGTACAAAGTGGTCCGAAGAAAGAAAAGAAATGCAGTCGAAAATCATGAAGCTGAGATGGGAAGAAAGAAAATCAAGACTCCCAAAGAAGCCTAGCCAATGATATTCGCGTGGTCCATAGTGGCCGGTTGGTGATAAAAAAAAAAAAATAAAAAATAAAAAAATTTTACCGGGTGCATGCTTCGCAATTCCGCGTTATGTAATCTCCTAGTGGTCTCATCGTTTTTTGGACAGAATATTCTACGTAACACCTTATTTTCGAATACCTGAAGACGTTGTTCATCCTTCAGCGTTAGTGGCCAAGCTCTATAGAGAAGAGATGGAACGATAATTGTTTTATAAATTCTGATTTTTATTTATTTATTTATTTATATATATATATATATATATATTTATAATTGTTTTATAAATTCTGATTTTTATTTATTTATTTATTTATATATATATATATATATATATATATATATATATATATATATATATATATATATATATATATATATATATTTATATTGGTTTCTAATTATCTTGACTGTTATGGAAATATTATGTTTTGGTTCTTGAGTTTCAGTCAGTTATTTCAACTTCTTTAGGCGACGTTACGAAACTAGGTTAGTCTCATATTCATGCCCTGACAGTGAAAAAATGAGCTTTTAGTAATAACATTAAATAGCACACTAAAATTAATATAAAATGGTACGTGTAAGTTGTAATGGATAGGGTGTACTCACAAGTACATATAAACATAGTATGATGTATTGCGAAGTAACTGATTGATGATGAATTGGTCAATTCTTTGGAACTTAACAACTTACACGTTCCCATCTCAGCTTCATGATTTTCGACTGCATTTCTTTTCTTTCTTCGGACCACTTTGTACCCCTCCTTTTTTCCCTTCCAATATTGGTGAGATTTTTCAGTGTTTTCCTGTACGTTAGAGAAACTAGACAGTCGGCATCTGAAATTTTAAGGTTCATTAATTCTTCTCTTACTTGCTTCGCGTATCCTCCCACGCTTTTGTAGCTAAAATTTTGTTAAAGATCTTTTTGTTCTATCTTTTCTCCTTCATCCTTTTCATGTGCCCATAGAAGATCAGCCTTCTGATTCTTATCTCGGTTTCCAGGTCTTTGATTTCTCTGTAGACCTCTTCGTTAGATCTTCGCCTGTAACCTTCCTGTGTTTTCCTCGGCCCATACATTTTTCTTAAGATCCTCCTTTCTATTCTTAGCAGTTTTTCCCAGTTGGGTAGGCATGTGGTCTCCATCCCATATAAAATCACAGGCTTTATCACAGCGAGTTAATGCCTTAACTTTGCCTTGGAGGAGAGGTTCTTTTTATTGTAAATTTTGCCTGTTTGAAAGCTTAAATTTTCTAATATTTTTATTTTCTCTTGGTTGCTCTCTTTCTCAGAACCGTTGTAACATATTATTTAAATAATATATTTTATGTTTTAATTCTTTGAATGTTTGCTCATTGAATTATTTTATTAACATTCATTAATTTGGCCATAGTAAGAAATAATGAATTATATATTCACCTATTTAATTAGCCAAGAAAAATATTTTTTATTATTTCTACTTCGACAATACTCTTAGCAATATCATCTATTGAAATAAGAGTTGGGTGGTATTAATTAGGGAGCGGAGTGGCTAAGTGGTAGAGCACTGAGCTGCCAAGCCGGAAATCCTGCTTCAAATCCCGCCGCGGGCAAGACTTTTATTTAGTTTGTTTGCACCCGGAGATGGATCATATAGGATCTAGGACCCTCCTGAGGTTCACCCAGCCTCTATAAAATATTATAAAAATTAGTGTACCCAAAATAAGGTGGAAAAATATGGCGGTTGAGCGTGACCTAGGACACCTCCTTGCTGAACTGTTGTCCATGAAACAGTACAGTCTCTACCATGTACTGAACCCCAGACCCGTTCACGGGTTGTAGTGGTACAGGTTTTTTTTGTGGTATTAATTAGTTACAATAAATATAAGCGGTACTTGCTCATTAAAATACAACGGTGTTAATGTATATATTGGGTTTGTTTTGGGAGCGTTTCCAATTGGATTCTAGTAATTATATATTTTTTCTCATTTAATTATTTTATAAGCATTCATTAATATTGTCGTAAATTAGTAATAAAAAAATATATTTGTCCTATTTAATTTGCCCAGAAATATTTTTTTTATTATTTCCACTTCGACCATGTTCTCAGCGACTCCATCTGCTGAATTTATGAACATCCCTTAATATGCCCGTAAAATTAGACATATGTATATATATACAAAGGCTCGCATCCAAGCTAGACAAATCCATTCTCTCCATATCCCTGTGTTCTCGCAATTTTAGCTCTCGTTGACTTGCGTAAATTTTGTAATTTTTACGTCAATATATATTTAAAAAAAAAAAAAAAATATATATATATATATATATATATATATATATATATATATATGTATACATACATACCCACTTAATTAGGAAAGAGAGTCTTTATTACTTCTACTTCAAAGAAATCCAGCTTAAAAAATCCATCATCTACTGAAATAATCGCGTTGTAAATTGGTAAGAGCTCATTAAAATACGAAGGTTTAAATGATTCTCTGAGGCAATAAATTTTATTAATGAATGCTGTACACCCGTGTCGTTACCATTTACACATGTTTAGCAACACTAAATCGAGAATTACATCTTGTAGGTCCGAAATGCGAGTTAAATTGGCCAGGTAGGATCGGGAATGCTCATTACGATGTTGGCAGGTGTCATTACAGGGAGGAAGTGCAATTATTATTGTAATGACATGCGGTGCATCAACATCATGCATATACATGAGGGATATCTTCAACGGCGAACTACCTTCATTATAAACGCTTCGGATAGAAGGGGGGAGGGAGTAACGGAAGTAATAAATGACTTTAAGTGGGAGTAAAACTCTGTCCTAGGAAGAATATATCTGTAAATCAATCAATATAATTGGTGGATAACTGTTTAGATATACATTATACATATATATATATATATTCTAAACCTGTACTATTACAACTCATCAAATCTTCGGTTCAGTTCGCGGTATAATGTTTCTAGGAAAACGCATGCAGATTATTTTCAAAATACCAGTTATTTAGTATCAGTTACTTTTATTGATAACCGTTATAAACTAATAGAAATAAAAATGTAAAGAAAGATAAAATCATGCAGTTTACTTATTTATTATTATTATTTATTAGTATTTATTTTACTTACTCTTTGATCAAACCATACATTTTGTAGGACAAATATTTTTTCAAATAATTTAAATTATTATCTTGAGATTTAACAAAA
Organism: Troilus luridus; assembly: GCA_964056705.1. NCBI lineage: Eukaryota > Metazoa > Arthropoda > Insecta > Hemiptera > Pentatomidae > Troilus > Troilus luridus. The sequence goes on along the minus strand of OZ057417.1, from coordinate 24,345,209 downwards.
AAAAAAACCAGTCAGTAATAAATTTTCCATCAAATCGACATATTTTATCCTTGCTACCTCTGTTAGCTACCACAATCGAGAATTTTCGCACAGGAAATTGTTGGGCGTCTCATCGAAACGAAGCTATTCACGAAGATTCAGCTTGATAGTAATCAAGTGCAAAAATGTACCATGGATCCTGGACTATTTAGTACATATGATTTACTCAGTCATTAAAATTAATTTCTTACAATTGGCGAAAATAGTAAAAAATTAAGAATAAAGCATAAAATATAATAAGAGTATTAAACATAAAAAAAGACTCAGTTTCAAGGGACATGAAATGAAGTAACCTCAGGAGCTCATACTCAAAGAATCAAATCTCTATAGTCATCTCAAGAATGCGGTACCAACCGGACGATGATAGATTCGTACCTATGTGAATATATTTGAAGAAGGAGGTACAAAAAAAAGGATTTATTTGACCAGATCTTGAAGTCTATTGTGGATTTTTGTCCTCCAAATTGAAAATGTATATCTATAATTGTCTTGGTTATTTGTTGTGTTTTAAATACAGGCATATGTTCTTTTATTTCTATTAGGTTATAATAGTTATCAATAAAAGTTATATCTATTATAAAGTTATAACTGAATATATAATTAGGTTACATGTTAAATTTCTGAAACATATGGAGTTATTTGTTTGTTTGTTCATTTACCGTCACTTTTTTGCTGCTATGTCTAATCGGACGATGCCACATTGGGAGCTCTAAATTTTGCCTATCCAGGTTTAATTAGGATAGGGATTTTTAACGAGTACCTGACATCGTACAGGTTCGGGAGTTTAAGGTTTAAGGTCCCTTCCGAAGGACGGCGTAACAGGATTTTTTACTTCCTTTAAAAAATCCTAGGACCACCTGCCGGGCTACGAACCCGCGATCTTGGGCTTAGTAGTTTGTTACGCTAACTACTAGACCACAGGTCGCCTATGGAGCTATTTCATAAAAGTAATCATAATTACCGAATGCCTGCGTTTTCCGAAACAGACCCTTGATTTGTCCTAGATCACGCTCGACCGCTAGATTTTCCTCCTAATTTGTAGAGGCGGGGTGAGCCCCAGGGTGGTCACATGTCCCAAAGGAGCGACACTGTTGGTTCTGCGAGCCCTCCTTGGGCGCAGCAAGTCTCTTTGAAGTGATTAATGTTAAATGGAGTCTAATTATAGCAGTTGAACGTGATATCAGCCAAATCTTCTCATGCCCAGTACAGCCCTTGCCATGCACTGAATCCAACTCCCTTTAAAGGTTGTAGTGCCACTTTTTTTTTTCAATTTTAAAGGATTTTAGTCCAGAATCCATGGTCCATTTTCGCACTTGATTAGTATCGAGCTGAATCTTCTTGAATAGCTTCGTTTCGATGAGACGCCCAACAATTTCCTGTGCGAAAATTCTCGATTGTGGTAGCTTACAGAGGTAGCAAGGATAAAATATGTCGATTTGATGGAAAATTTATTACTGACTGGTTTTTTTTTTTGTTAAATCTCAAGATAATTATCTAAATTATTTGAAAAAATTTGTCCTACAAAATGTATGGTTTAATCAAAGAGCCCCCTCCTTCCAACATTTATCGATAACGAGGTCTCCAAAAATGATTACTACCCAGCTGTTTTGTTTTTTTTTACTTCTTCTTTTTTGAATATCTTGAGATTTAACAAAAAAAAATCCAGTTAGTAATAAATTTTTGTGAATCATCAAATCGACATATTTTTTCCTTGCACCTCTGTTAGCTACCACAATCGAGAATTTTCGCACAGGAAATTGTTAGGCGTCTCATTGAAACGAAGCTATTCACGAAGATTCAGCTTGATACCAATCAAGTGAAAAAATGGACCATGGATCCTGGACTATTTGTCTTAATGATACCCGAATTAGCGGAATGCTGATTTGATATTTATTTAAAAAATAATTCTAATACTAATTTGGGCAGCATATTGTATTGGTTTTTTATTTGAATAGAATTATCATTAATGAGGAACAGGGAGCGGGTGCCTCAGGATAAATATCGGTAAAATATTGAAGATGAATTATTTACTCTGTTAAAACCCGGGTATCGACCCCGTGAGATCTGCAGACCATCCTGGGGCTCAATCCTGGGGCTCATCCAGTCATCTGTTGTGCAGTAGTTAGGATAACAACCTTCTAGTTTAAAAATCGCAGTCCCCCAAGAGGCCTTATGATTTTTTAAAGGAGTAAATATTCTTAGTTATGCCGTCCTTTGGAGGGGACTTAAAATGAATGGGGTGTAAGGCATTCTTTAAAGACCCCTGTCCTAATCATAACTATGTAGGCAAAATTTAGGACGCCAACATGATCACCGTCAGAGGCCTAGCATCATACGGTGACGTTAAATGATTAAACAAAAAAACTACTTAGATGTTTCCAAATCCTTGCTGTGGTAGCCATTTCATTCAGGCTTTCAAATAAAACTCTTACTTTTCCTTAGTAAAGCTAAAACAACTCTAAACATCAATCTATTGTATTAATTATTTAGTATGTGCTGGTTTTATATAATAAGAATGACCCTAGGATTTTTAAAGGAAGGAAAAGATTCTTATTTACGGCATCCTTCGGAGGGGATGTAAAATGGGAGTCCCGTAACAGGTACTCGTTAAAGATCCCTACCTAATTAAACCTGGATAGGCGAAATTCAGGACTCCCACTGTATCATCGTACGATTAGCCATAGCTGCGTTAAGTGGCGTTGAATGAATAAAAAGTGGTGCTCTTAATTAAGAGAAACACCTGCGTGCGGTTGAGCGTCACCTCGGCAACATCACAGTTGGTTTAGATACAGTACGGCCCTTACGGGTGTACTGCATCTGAGCCTGACGGTTGAATAAAATCGTGAATAAAACTCAGGGGCAGAATCCCTGGAATCCGGAATAGAGTATAAAGAGCGAGGATTCGGAGGTAAATCGCTGCAAAGTGCGGCGTTTCGGAGGGACTCAGGTTTGAGTACAATTTAATTATCTTGTCAGTTGCAGTTTTGTACTTGAGCCCGCCCTGACAGCAATATCCCCTTGCAGCATGTGCTGCATACTTCACCCTCCCTTCCCCGCACACACAACTGCACTCTGGAATTTTTCCATCAGCTCCGGGTGGCGTTTATTAAATATTTTTCATTCTCGACAGTGTCCGATAAAAAAAGAGAAGAAAAAAGGTTGGTCCGTTTTTCAAAACTCCATTGAACAATTCTATTCTTTAAATCATAAAACAAAGTTTTAGGTAACTATAAATACATAAAAATGTTAATTTCTGTAAAATGTCTAGTGAAGAGTAACAGAAAAAAAATCGGCGTACCTAATACCCTTGGAGGATATTTGGGGTTCATTACTTTGAAACTGTTTCTAAGTTAACTGTTGTTCAAGAAGGGGTTCAGACGTTCAACCATCAAGTTTTTTTGTCCCCCAACTAAGGTAACCCACTCTATAGAGGTTGGGTTAGCCTCAGAAATGATAACCGTATACAGAAAAACTATCATGTCTCATTTACGTCTTTTATTTTATTTAATCTATCAATAGATAAAAACAAATGATTTTATTTTTCTGAGTTTATATCCGTTTTAAATGGAAAGGCTATTTAATAAAAGAACTTTATGAAATCAAAACATCTTCAATGTGCTATCATATTGTCTATCCCAGAACTGAAAAAAATCATTTTTTATAATTTATTAGTTAGTGGTTTTAATTTTAAATATTTTTATTTTGAAGAGAAAAGATATGCCCCCGGCCGGGATTCGAACCCGGGTCCTCCGTCTTACCGTGACAGGACTCTACCAACTAAGCTACCGGAGTTGATACCAGCCGGGGACAAATCTTTTCTCTTATCTGATTCTATGTCCCCGTGTTAAAATTAAAGTAATTTTCAAAGAAGATTCGTTCTCGTGTATACATCGCAAAACTTGCGAGAACACGGGGCCATGGGATCAGATGAGAGAAAATATTTGTCCCCGGCTGGTATCAACTCCGGTAGCTTGGTTTACCTGTTCGATACCTGTTTGTTAAAGACCCGGGTTCGAATCCCGGCCGGGGGCATATATTTTCTCTTCAAAATAAAAATATGAAAAAAAATCAGTTTAACTGTTAAGTGAAGTCTGAAAATGGGTTTTTGAAAATGAGAATCATTTTTGGTAATTCTACTTTAAGGAAGTTGTCCAAATTTCTGAGTTGGAGATAAGTCTGACAAATAGGGTGGATATGGGAACACTTCGTGACACCGCTCGTTTAGTTTCTTTACTGTCTATCGTGGAACATCTGTGAGTTTATGTCCCTTCCGATTAACCAATGTAGATTGTTTTTTTTATAAGTTTTTGTTGCACTATATCCTTCCAATACAATAGTGAACTAAGGACTAGACTGAACTTGAATTCCAAGATTAATATCGGAGTGCCTTTATAAAAAGTTAAGTGCATACAGAAGGACACTTAAATGATAGTTATATAATTTGTAAAATGGTTTATTAACAGATCGTAAAAACAATTCGCCTTTAATTCAGTCGATGAGAGAACCCTCCCCACTTTCACATTCCAGACAGCCATAGTCAGCGATGGTAGATAAGACCTGTTGTGGACTAGACGATAGAGCTAGACGGGTTGCCCCAGGTCAGTAGCAGTTGGGCTAGACCTCGCCGTGGCCTGCTGTGCCTGCTCAGCTGTTAGCCTCCCGGCCTCTGCCTGCAGCTGCCTTCTTGATACGAAATTAATTCTAGCTTTTGAAATGTTTAACGGAATAAAAAAAAGTTTCAGGCTACTTCTACTAGAAAAATGCTTTAAGCTCCCGAATAATTACAAAAGACTCTAATGACTACTATAAGACCTGTTTGGACTTATGGAGTAGAACTTTGGACATCCATTAAGTCATCGAACTCCTCTCGTATCCAATCTTTACTATCCAAAATCCACCTTAAAATCCTCAATATCCTGACTTTGTTACGAATAAAGTCATCCATAATGTTGTTGATTCGGCCCGAACCCGATATCAATCCTTTCATTACTAACTTTATTCCCACTCAAGTCTACTTTTCCTTCGGGGCGTCTGAAAAAATAATTGCGTGACCTTGAGTTCCCAAAAAGCTTCCCGGAGTTCAGAAAAAAAGCTTCGTAAAATCCTCAATGCTTCTTAAACTGTTATAGTCTTTAATTTGGAAACCACATACAAGACTGAAACTACAAGAAACTGCATGCCATTTAAGGCTACTTCAATATTTACTAGACAAACGCTCTAAGCCGTAAAAGTCCTCATCTTTGGGGCATTTTCCTACTAAGGGCAATGTTGTTCAATTTAGGAATATTCTTCGTAACTCCGGCAGTATGATCATTACTTTACTGTGCACAAGTAATTATATTTAAAAAAATCTCCTGAAACATCGAGAACCAAACAAAATTCCTAAATTATAATCGTAACACCTCGTTGTTTCAGGCCACCATTAAAATTTACTATAAAAACGCTCCAAGCTCCCAATTAATTACTAAACGCTCATATACATTACTATTATAAGACCACTCTGGTCTGACGGGGTAGAGCTTCGTGGCTCCACTAAGCCATCGTATCCAAAATCCTTCGAGAAATCCTCAATGCTCCTTACTTTGTAACGAACAGAGTCATCCATAATGACCTTAATGTGACATTTATTACTGATTTGGTCGTCAAATTTCCCTCTTATCCAATCCTTACAATCCCAGATATATTTTATGGTACCTCGGTTCACCATGGCCAGTCACACGCTTCACCTAGCCGCAACTCACTCTATTTTCCCTTATGGTGACCTACAAAGTAGGTCGAAACGTAGGCACAATTAATAAATAATTCCTCACTTATTTGGTGTTTATTTTGACTGCACCCCCCCCAACTATTTCCTTCCTCCATTAGATCATCTAGTCAACTATTTTCCTCTCTAAGCACTGATGTTCAGCTGTAGGGATATTAATTATTATTAAAAAAAATACAGGATTAATAAAAACCTATTACAACTAATTCCACTTTGAATTTTATAAATAATAAAAAAAAGGTACTACATCTAAAACGACCAAATATAAAACTTGTCATCAGATATTATTCCCTCCATAGTTATGTTAGCCAACTTTTCGGTTATTTTAAAAATATTTGGATAAGTGTGACATACCTCCATAATACCTTTCATGACGACTTGTACCTTTAACAGAGGAAATTCGTTACATACAACCCACATATCAATAAACCCAATATTAATTTACTATCGAAATCAACACACATCAGAAGAGAAAGGCAATCGGAGACCATGAATGGTATTTTATTCATAACTTGATTTAAATAAAATAATATTTTAAATTAAATATCTATCAGCGGCAACATGGGCCAACAAATACAAGACTTGCCCACGTAAGATATTTGATCTCAGTCGCAAATTAAAATTAATTTATTTATTTAAAAAATCTTTACTGCTACAATCCACTCCTGGTCCTTGGGTTCATTACTGAAGTGCTGTTTCCTTTTTAATAAATATTTAGTATTTAAATAAAATATACTTATAAGGTATATTTTATGGTGCCCCATAAACAAGAATATAATCAACGCAGTGTTTCTTACAGCTTCGGCTACTGATTGTCCAAGTTTGACCTCATAAAAAAAATTATACGAAAATCGCGTGTTTCCTTGGTCATATTTGATGACTTACTAAACAATGTTCGTTCAATTGTAGAGATAGCAAATCACGAAAGAGAGGATTAGTTACAGCTCATTACAATAAACATAAGCTCAGTAAACAGGAGGAGTTCTCCAATTCCATATTGAATTTTGGATACAATAAGAACGGATACTTAGTGATTTCTGATGTCAAATTTTATATTTACCAACTTTTTGGTTTTTCAAACTATTTGGATTAGTCTGACATACCTTTCTTGACGCCGTACCTCTAGCAGCGGAAATTCGGCCGAAAAAATTATATGCGTATTTGGGAATGGTATTCCGATCATGTAGGCTAAAGGAAGGCTTTGTATTCCAGAAGGGATTTGAAGGCTTTGCTCTACCTGATGGGGTTCTATCGTGTTCCATTCCTTTGAATGCTCCGTATTCTCATCTTTGGGGCATTTTCCTACTAAGGGCAATGTTGATCAATTTAGGAATATTCTTCTTGGCTCCTAAAATCTGGTTAGTATTTCACTGCGCACATGTAATAAGTTTACAAAAAATCTCCAGAAACATCGAAAATCGAAACCAACAAAAATATAAAATTATATTATTCATGTAGGAAAGAAATTCATTGACTGGTAGGTACTAATTTAGGATGGAAATAGTTGGGGGTGCAGTCAAAAATTACACAACAAATAAGTATAAACCTATTATATTTTATGTGTGCCGACGTTTCGACCTACTCTGTAGGTCATCTTCAGGGCTAAGAGAAAAAACTACAAAAAAACAGAATTGACTGTAAAAACACATAACATAGAGATACAGAAAACATAACAAAATATAGAGAGATAGAAAAATTGAGCGAAAAAAGTGAAGGATATATTATGAAAGGATATATGAATAAAGATGATTATATAATAGATGTATAGAAAGCTGTAATTCCTTGATAAACTTCATTCCTATTGTATACTTTTATATAACATCTGATACTTATATTTTAAATTTTATATTTATATTTTACTTCTCTGCCTGTCATACATGAGATTCCTATTCTTTATTTTCTACAATATTCTTCTCTATTTATTCTTAGGTATCATATTTTTAAATCATTTTCTTTCATTTTACTTATGTAACTCCCCAGGAGTCTATTTTCATACAATTTTTTCTACAATACAATTCTATCTTTATTAAACTGAGTTTTCCATACATATATATCTCACTCATTATATTTTTATCTTTTTCATTTTATAATGTTCTGTTTAACTTGATTTCCCTCTTTGTATTTAGTTTGCATTATCAGCTTTCTATACAACTATTATGTAATCATCTTTATTCATATATCCTTTCATAATATATCCTTCACTTTTTTCGCTCAATTTTTCTATATCTCTATATTTTGTTATGTTTTCTGTATCTCTATGTTATGTATTTTTACAGTCAATTATTTTTTTTGTCTGTTTTTCTCTTAGCCCTGAAGATGACCTACATAGTAGGTCGAAACGTCGGCACAAATAAAATATAATAGGTTTATACTTATTTGTTGTGTAATTTTTGACTGCACCGTCAACTATTTCCATCCTTCATAAAATTATATTATTATAATCGTAACAGCTCGCCGTTTCAGGCTACTTCAACATTCACAAGAAAAACGCTTTAAACTCCCAAGTAATCACAAAAGACTCATATACATGACTTATGGAGTAGGGCTTTGGGGCTTCACTAAGCCATCGAATTCACTAAGCCTCTCGTAGCCAATCCTTCCACAATACTACTTAATTTGTTAGGAATTTTCATTCTTAATGAACTCAATGCCCGATTTGTTGCTGATTTGACCTGAATCCGATACCAGTCTTTTCATGACAAACTTTATTCCCACTCAAACCCACTAGTTTCAAACCTAGCTACTTTTCGATTCCCGATAATATTTCGAGGCGTCTGAAAGGAAGATGCCCTCTGCAACTTTTAAGTAAAATTTGTTGAGTACTACCACTCGGTAGTTTCTCTACTTTATCTATGCCATTATGTATCATTCATGCCATTATATTTAATTGGGTCCTGAATAAAAAAGCCGAAAGAATGGTGTGTGTCTGGAAGAGAAAAATACCGTGGCGGATTTATGGACCCATGACCAAGGAGCCGTAATAACGCAGAACTCCGACAACTTTATGGAGAACCAGACTTAGTGTCTTTCGTAAAAAGAACTCGATTGAGATGGCTGGGTCATGTGGTGAGGATGCCGGAAACAAGAATGCCCAGAAGCCTGTTATTTGGGAAGACCCAATGGAAGGCCCCTTAATATCTGGCTAGATGATGTGGAGGCCGATCTTCACCAGCTGGGAATCAAACATAGGGGAAGAATAGCTATGGGCCGTAGGGATTGGCAGGCAGTGGTGGATGAGGCTCAGGTAGTGTTGGGCGATAGTCGATAATAACTATCGATATATCGACAGTTTGCTCCTATCGATGGTCACTATCGATAGTATTGACTATCGACGGTCACTATCAATAGCGATCTTTTTTACCCTCAATTTTTGAAACCCTCGGGATTATGCTGATCTGTCTCTGTCCAATGTTGAGTTCTTGTGAAATTGAACTCGCAATTCCTAGAGCTCAAGTGTTCTCTTCTATAAAACTTTGATGCTTGACCGGACTTGTCATTAGTTGATTCCCCAAAGTTACTAATTACATTATGTTGGGTAGTGCAAGTAGTCTCACACTTGTGCAAACAAACCAAATTCGTGGTATTGAGCATTGGCTCTTCTAGGTTTTTATAACCTTCATTTCATCTTTAATTAGGGATCTTTTTCTACAATTCTTAAATGTTCAAGTAGAAATGCCAGTTTTTCTTTCGGGAAACATCTGGCTCAAGGAGCACACTGGACACTTGAAATTTTTCTTTTATATTACGTTATTTTTCTTTTCTGAATATTTGATTTGTTATTGTAAACATGTAAATTGTAAATACTTTTTATAAATTCCAATTAATTAGTTGTTTTTTTTCTTATCTTTAAGATATAATCTTATAACTTATAAGCCTGCAAATTTCAAATAATAGGTAGGTAATTGAATTTAATTAAATTAATTGAAATTCTTTATTGAATAGGTTTGGAAAAAAGGGAAGCAGCTATCGAAAAACTATCGATAGCATTCGATGGTTATCATCCGATAGTATCGGCCTATATATAGTGCTGACTATCTACTAGCGCCCAACCCTAAAGCTAGTAGGTACCCCAGCCAATAAATGCATTTGAAAATTAATTACAAAAGAATCATAAGCAGGACTATTATAAGACACATTTGGACTTACGGAGTAAAGTTTTAGGACTCCACTAAGCCATGGAATTACTCTCGTATCTAATCCTAAAAATCCAAACTCCTTCGTAAAATCGTTGAGAACAAAGTAATCCATAATGACCTCAACGTCCCATTTGTTGCTCAAGACCCCTACATTCTCTACTAGTTACTGAACCGAAGATCCTTCATGGGTTGTAGGGGTACAGATTTTTTTATTCTGGTATTCTTATCTCTTTCTAGATGGAATATAATAAATTATAATAACAGACATTGAGCACATCTAATTTAAATTTATTCTAAAATGAAACCTTTCTCAGTCTTGCCATTTCTTCTCTAACTTTTTGACTTCTGGTTTCTTCGAGTGCGGCCTTTCTATGTAGCACGTTCTGTAGTCTCCTATCTTGGAACTCATGTCCTTCAACTCGTCATTCACAGCGTCGATGAGCCTGCACAGCCCCGGGTATCCTTGTTCCACGTAGATGTCCGCCTTCCTCTTGAAATCTTCCTTCCTTTCGGTAGGAATCAGTTCCAACACCTCATCGATTATCTTCGGATCGATACTCATTTTCTCTTTCGAAAGTACAAATCATATAATTTTTTTTTAATTTTTCAATAAACCCAAAAAAAATCTGAGAAAAATACTATATCAAAACTCGATTACATATGTTAAGAAATAAAAAGTTGTAAAAATCGTGTCGAGGCCATATGGCTTTCCATTGAATAATTTTTTAAAAACTGAGACGAAATTACTGAATATCGTTTGACGGTAGAACGAGACAAACTAATAAGTGATTTGCACATCGGAAAAATCGAACAGACAATATTAAAAAAAACATGTACCATTATGACTGTTAAGATTTTATAAAGATTGTGAAGGCTCTTAACACTAGGTGTTCATGATAGATAAAACATTTCATTTTTTTTACAAAAACAAAGTAAACTGTTGGACAAAACAAAAACCACATTACACAAAAACATGATTCAATAACAAAGCAATTTCTGTGTGCAAAACGATCCGCGAAGGTTATATTATTATTTTTTTCATATGTTCATAAATTAAATCGATATTTCGATGATCGATGTCGCTACACACCCAACGATTGGGTTAAGTACATATTAGAGACTGAACTATTTCTAAATCAATGGTTAAGCTTGGAGGTTAGTTGGCCGAGATCACGCTAAATCGCCAGGCTTTTCTTTCAACTTTACAGCCCAGAGACTAGGGGAGCCCCAGAGAGGTATGCAGATCCCAAAAGGTTTTTTTTTGCCCAATAGAGGTGGCATTGGTATGTTCCATACAGCCATAATCCCACAAGGTTTATCTATGGAGAAAATGTTAAACATATCGTTCCTTCAAAAAAAATATTCGTAACTCAAAATACCTATTTTTTTTTAAAATAAAGGTATTTGAAATAACTCTTATGAGTTAAAACAATAAAAATCTGGATATTTGTATCCATTATTTAAGCATTCCTATTTTAATGATATTATTGAAGTTTTTTTTTTATTAACCATTAGAAATTTTTTAAAAGCTTGAAACTTTTTTTTTCCTTTTGTTTTAGCCAACTACGGACCCCGTGCCAATTTCAATTTCTTCTCATTTATTGCTTTCTTTTTCTCGAATACTCTCTCATCTTTCCACCATGTCTCTTCGTTCTTTCTTCCCCCCATTTTGTGATTGCTCTTTTATTTGCATACACCCTGGAATCCCAAGTCCAATCCTTCTGAAGGCATCTCTTTGTGCTGCTGTTTTGCTTTTATGTTGTGTATTTCTAAATGTTTTTTAATTTCTCGGATCCAGCCTGCAGGTAATTTATTTTCCCAAGGGCTACTTAAAGATCTGTTTTGACAGCCTGTTGTCATCTATTCTTCATAAATATCCAAAAAACACCATTCTTCTTTTCCTTATCGTTCTGTTATTTTTTTCCCTTGTTTTGATATTCCTCATCATTGCTTCGTAATGACTTTCTATTCTTCTTATAGGACCCAAAATTTTCCTCAATTCTTTTCTCCAATATTTATAGTTTGTCTAACCTATAGTTGAGTGCTAGGCATTCACTTGCGTTGAGGCATTCTGGTTTCATTACTGTGGCGTAATGTCGTATTTTTGAATTCTATAATATGCACTTTTTATTGTAAATACTTTTTGTTATTCCAAATGCTCTTTCCATTTTGTGTATCCTTTCATCTACGGCAAATTTTTCGAATCCATTTTCTTGAATCATCTCTCCTAGATACTCGAACTTTTCGACCTTCTCTATTTGCCCAATATTTGCAGCTAAAAATTTTGGTGCATTTTTTATGTTAGTAATGAATTTTGTCTTCTCTCCAGAGATCCATAAACCTGTTCTACTGGCTATCTCTTGTGAAACCTTTTTATTTTAACTTATGCCATTACTTCCATAAAAATTCAAACTCAAATATGATACAACTCAAAATATGACATTATTAAAAATAATAAAAAACGCGGTGGAAATGAAATATCAGATAAAAAAAATCCTAAAAACAATTTATGATTTTTGTTTTGAATTTATTAAAAAGTATTCTTAAAAGACTGCTTTGGTCGTTAGCGACGACTGCTCTTCTTTAATTGCTCCAATTATTTTTGAAAGTTTATTATTTTTTTGATTTCTTTATTTATTGTTAGTTGATCAATATAAACTAGTGAGAATTTATTTATTCATATTTACAACTGTATTACAATAATACATCAAGTAAATAGACTATGTGATACATAATGACATGAGTTAATGGCAAGTAGAGAAACTACCCACTGGTAGTACTCAAATCACTAGTTCAACTAAAAAGGTCGCGTGGCCATCTTCTTTTCAGACGCCACGGAGGATTATCGGGAATCGAAGAGGAAGCTAGGTTTGAAACTAGAGGGTTTGAGTAGGAATGAAGTTTGTTATGAAAGGATAGATACCGGGTTCGGCCCAAATCAGCAACAAATGGGACATTAAGTTCGTTATGGATGACTTTATTCTTAACCAAATAAGGAGGGTTGAGGATTTTACGAAGGATTTTGGATTGTAGGGATTGGATGCGAGAGGAATTCGATGGCTTAGTGGAGCCCTAAAGCTCCGTAATTCCAAATAGGTCGTATGATGGGCATGTAGATGAGTCTTTTGTGGTTAATTGGGAGGTTAGAACGTTTGTCTAGTAAGTGTTGAAGTAGCCTGAAACGTCGAGCGGTTTCTTGTCTTTTCAGTCTAGTATGAGGATTCCAGGTTAATCGTTTGTCGAGATGCAACCCTAAGTATCGGATCTGTCCTACAGGCACCAGTGGGATATTATTAAAGGATACTGAATGGCAGGAAGTCATTGGCTTACGACGTAAGGTAAAAGTGATTTGATGCGATTTTTGAGAATTGATTTTAATTCTCCAGTTTTGACACCATTCTTCAAGATCAGTGATATGGGATTGGAGGCTTTGGGATTCAACAACTGGATTGGTGTTGACTGATAATACACATGCCTCATCAGCATACGTGGTAAGGATAGCATTAGGATGAGTTGGGATGTCAGCTGTATAAACTGTATAAAGGATTGGGCCAAGGATACTACCTTGAGGAATTGTTAAATTTAAATTTCAGAATAACCTCAAACTATTAATTAATCCAAGACAGACACTTGATTGTTTGTTAGTAACAATTGAGCACGACTCTCATAACTTCTTATAATTATAATTATAATTATGGTTATAATTTCTTTACTTCTTTTCATCCATTTTATAAATAATAAAAACAGACATTTCGTACGAAACGGCCCAATATAAATCTATACATATAAAATGCTTTGACCTGAATGACTGAGGGATCAAGGGACAGCCTAAACCGCTGATCGTAGAGACTTGAAACTTGGAGGGTGTTCTTTGTTTGACGTAGGTATCCGATAAGAAAGGATTTTCCGAAATTCTATCCCTAAGGGGCGAAAAATGAGGGTAAAGTTTGTATGCTTGCTCACGTGTTTCTTACTTTTACATAATTTCGCTGAACAAAACAAATCAAGTAACATAGTTCACTTCTCGCTGCGACAAGTGAAACTGTTATACTAAGTAATCCTTTTCAATAACATTGCAAAAATCTGATCCTTTACTGACACGAACAACAGTAAACTTCTGTCCGTCCCGTTTGTTAATCAGTGTCAATGTATGTTTCACGGCTGTGCTGATCCGTCTGTGATGAAATTAGATCTGGATAATCTCAAGCCTGCGAAAGGACATTGGCAATTTTTATCAACACACCATGCAGGCGAAGTTTATATAAAACTGTAACCTGATTGACTAACACACCCAGCGGTCAACACACAGCAGAAGCCACTGAACTTGGCATCTTTAGATTCGCAGATAGGTTCTTTGTATAGCTTAAATGAGCACTAAGAAAGGAATTTGGACAATTCCACCCCCTAGGGTCTCCCCCTTAATATAATAGGGGTTCAAAGATTGTATGGAATCCGTCACTTTTGAAGTTAGACATCTGAAATTTCGGATGTACGAGTAACTTAAAGTTTAAATTATTTATTTAGAATGATCTAACACGAAACTTTATGTGGCAGAGCAAAATCCACGCGAGCGAAGCCGTGGGCAAAAGCTAGTCATGGATAAAACAGTATTATAACGATACATCAAGTAGATGGCATGAATGATACATAATGAGAAGTAGAGAAACTATCCAGTGGTAGTACTCAAATAACAAGAATTTAGAAGGTCAAGAGGCCATTTTTTCAGATCCTTCGTCTCGTAGGATTATCAGGAATTGAAGAGGTTGCTAGGTTTGAAATTAGTGGGTTTGAGTGGGAATAAAGTTTGTCATAAAAAGATTGATATCGGGCTTGGGACACATCAGTAACAAATGGGACATAAAGATCATTATGGATTACTTGAATTGGATACGAGAGGAATTCTAAGGCTTAGTGGAGCCCTTAAGTTCTACTCCGGAAGATCAGATGGGTCTCATTTTTGTCATGTATATGAGTCTTTTGTAATTTATTGGGAGCTTGGAGGGTTTTTATTGTAAATGTTGAAGTGGCCTGAACCGGCGAGCTGTTACTATTATAATTTCGGAATTTAGTTTGGTTCTGCATATTTCAGGAGATTTTTTAAAATATAATTACTTGTGCACAGTAAAGTAATGATCAGACTGCAGAGTTAAGAAGAATATTCCTAAGTTGATCAACATTGCCCTTAGTAGGAAAATGCCCCAAAGATGAGGATACGGACCATTCAAAGAAATGTAACACGATAGAACCCCATCAGGTAGGGCAAAGCCTTCAAATCCCTTCTGGAATACAAAGCCTTCCTTTAGGCTACATGATCGGAATACCATTCCCAACTACGCATATAATTTTGTCTGCCGAATTTCCTCTGCTAGAAGTACGGCGTCAAGAAAGGTATGTCAGACTAATCCAAATAGTTTGAAAAACCAAAAAGTTGGTAAATATAAAATCAGAAATCACTAAGTATCCGTTTTTATTGTATCCAAAATTCAATATGGAATTAGAGAACTCCTCTTGTTTACTGAGCTTATGTTTATTGTAATGAGCTGTTACTAATCCTCTCTTTCGTGATGATATTTGCTATTTCTACAATTGAACGAACATTGTTTAGTAAGTCATTAAATAAGACCATGGAAACACGCGATTTTTGTATAACTTTTTTTACGAGGTCAAACTTGGACAATCAGCAGCCGAAGATGTAAGAAACATTATCACTGCCTTGATTATATTCTTCTTTAAGGGGCACCATAAAATATATGTTTTAATGCAATGTATGTTTTGAATAACCTTATAAATATTTATACTTTTATAAATTGACAAGAAACAACACTTCAGTAATGAACCCAAGGACCAGGAGTGGATTGTAGAAGTAAAGATTTTTAAAATTAATTAATTAATTTTAATTTGCGACTGAGATAAAATATCTTATTTAGACAAGTCTTGTATTTGTTGTCTTATGTTGCCACAGATACATATTTAATTTAAAATATTATTTTATTTAAAACAAGTTATGAATAAAAGAGCTTTCATGGTCTGCAATTGCCTTTCTCTTCTGATGTGTGTTGATTTCGATAGTAAATTAATATTGGGTGTATTAATATATGAGTAGTATGTAAGGTACGAGAACAGAGTTGAAAAGGATATTAAGGCATGAATAGCGGTGGGAAGTAGATGTCTGAACGGTTAGCAGAAAATATTGTGCTGTAAAAGGATGTCCAGAAAGGAAAAGGGTCTCATATATAAAACAATTGTGACTTATGGATGTGATACCTGGTCACTGATAAAATATTCCAAAAGGATCCTTGATGTACTGGAAAGAAAAGTAAAATTTTTGGACCAATCAAAGTGGAGAATCAGGTTCAATAAAGAGTTAAGGAGCTTACACGATGATGATGATTAGACGACGATGGTTGGGGCATGTGCAGAGGATAGACCGAACAAGGATGGTGTACGGGATATCGAATGATGGTTCAATATTAAGAGGGAGGCTCCGTCTCAGGTGGCTCGACAATGTTGAGGGTGACCTGAAGGAGATTGATATAAACCCATGGAGGCGCCTTGCGGTGGACAGAGGCAAATGGCATAAGAAATTAGGAGAGGCTATGGTTCTTCAAGGACTGTGGAACCCAGCAATAAATAAATAAATTAATATTGGAAACTAAAATTTTAGTATCTTTAAAAATAATCTCTGCATGGAATAATCAGCATATGTGTGTTTCAATTAAATAAATGATAACAGGTGTTTCTGAATAAACTATATATTAAGACTTCTGATAAACAGCACAAATGTTTATTCTAACCATATCGACCAAGAACTTGCCGAATTCCATACATCTTGAATGGTAGTTAACAACTGTTGTTACTTTTTTTATAATTTAATAACGTTTATATTATATAATATAATAACACAACATTTTATTAATCTAATACAATTCGAAGAAATGAAATGAAGCCCATTGTTGATTTGTATTGCTAGTAATTTAAATTATAATTTTGACTTAACATTAAAATATTCATATTTCTGATATCAGCCAGGGGTTGGAGTATAAAAAAATAAGTCAACATTAAAAAAAATAATTTGTATTTATAAAACCATAAAAATTAAGGTACAGTTTAATAAATAATTGTTTAAAATAAAAAAAAGTATAATAAAAATATAACAATTTTATATACAATTATCACAATGCCATATAAAAATGATTATTCTTTTTTTTTTTTAGTAATTTTCAATTATTAACTTTTTATTATGACAAATCTTAAATTACGTGATTCAATACAACATGTAATTGAACGGTGCCATTATATACATCAGAGTACAAACATATTCACAAGTAAACAATATAAAAAATGAAATTTATAATACACAATAATAAAGAATTATCTGGAATTGTAGTAGAAATATCAATTATAATTAAAACAAAAAAAAAGTGAGAATATTTCGTAATTGGAAAAAGAAATACAAATTTACAACTTTTGAAAGAATTTTAGACAGACGTTTAGTGAGTGTTAATAAATCCTGCTGAAAAATAAAAGATCAGCTTAAGTTCAGACAAAGGTAAAGGTCACTACAATCCATGAAGGGTATTGGGAAAAGTCAGTACATGCTAGAGACTGTACTGTTTCTAAGCCAATGGATGTGCAGGGAACTGTCAGACGGTACCAACTTTACAGTGACTGAGTCTGCCTCAGAGGGTCTTTCTCCAGATCACACAGTAATTAATTGAATAATATTTATCTTTCACAACCAGTCAAGAAAAAGGTAGGATTGTAAATAAGGAAAAGTATTAATACTTCATTATTAAGGGGGGGGGAGGTACAAATGTTTAAATGAAAAAATATAAATGTAGAAATGCATAATTTTTTTTTTACTACAATCCCAGATATGATCTATAACTTAACAAGAAACAAATTAAAGACAACAATTTTTTTCCGATACAATTGAAAGCTCTGCTTAAAACTTAAAAGAAATTGAGCATTTATTTAATTTCTGTATAAATATGATAATTACAAAAAAAATGTGAGCATCAAAATGGTATAAATCCATTTTACATTTGATTACAAAAATATTGCATTTTTGTAAACACAATCGTATCGCACTTTGAGACAAAGATATTTGGTCGTCAACAACAATATGAGTATTATTGTAACATTTGACACTTTTTTTTTTACAAAAAATCTAAATAAAAACACAATAGCTTAGTATTCTATAAATAATATTAAAATTTAAAAAGCAGGAATTAATTATTTGTCTGAAGTATTTTACACCAAATATTTATTTCAGTTTTGTACTAAACAACAATAAAATTGTTTAACTTCAATTTATGGCTTAGTCTTTTCAGTATACATAATGAAACCAGAATAAGTAAATAAAGTGCCATTTGAAGTCCAAGAACAAACATTAATATTACAACGATGGAGAGTAAAATGCAGATCAGATTATTCTTTTTCAAAACCAAATATAGTAAAACTTTGTTGTAATGCTCCCATTTTATAATAGTTTAGCAGTTATTATGCTCTGTTTCTACAGCCTCATTCCCAGATGATGGTTTTAGTATGAAACTTTAGGCCTGATGAACAAGAGCTGCAAAGTAATTAATGATTGAAATTACGCAACGGCCTGAGATCAGGTTGTAACCACTTACGTGCACTGAAACTTCAGTAGGTATCAAAGAGATTGGATTAAAAACAAATCTTGGCGTCCCGATAACAATGCAGCTCATATGTACCAGGCATTATTCATGAATCATTAACAGAGAGCTTTCATACTCAGATTGATATTTTATCTTTAATTTTGTTTTTGTTTTTTAAAAATATGATTGAATTGTTTTCTTTAACATGATACCTAAAAAACTTTATTTTCGGCTAGTATAAGGTGTTTCTAGCAATTTTAAGTATGTATGTTTTATCAGTTTAAGAAAAACATCAGATAATTTGTTCACAACGCGTTCAAAAATTATTTTTCATGATGTTTTTCTCAAATGCAAAACAAAACTTTTGAACAAATAAATGAATTAAAAAATGGTATTTTTAAGAATATTTTACGTTGCCTAAAGAAAAAAATAATTAATTTAAATTTCTAACACAAAAAAAATAAATACTCTTTCAAATTTCCACGGCCACTATTTATACAAAAAACTTCAGTTGTTTCTTCTGGTTTAGACCGTGTAGGTGAATTTTCTGCCAACGTTCGCCAGACATGCTGCTGACTTCCTCAAGGCTTAATTGAGACTGAAGATGTCCAGCTCAATTAAGTGAGCTGTTACATTAGTTAGCTTAATGTAAGCTAATTAATGAGCTGGACATCTTCAGTCTCAATTAAGCCTTGAGGAAGTCAGCAGCATGTCTGGCGAAACGTTGGCAGAAAATTCACCTACACGGCCTAAACCAGAAGAAACAACTGAAGTTTTTTGTATAAAAAAAAATAGTTTTGAACATTTTTATTTCCTTGTTCTATTTGTAAATAAGTTCATTTAAATATTTCTTTTAATTTCTTAATTATAGTGTATTATATCTACAGCCCCGGTGAATAAGTGGTTAAGTTGAATTTTGTCCAGAGTGAGTTAACTGTATTGAGGGAAGTGGGATCACGTCTATACTGTAGTTTTTGGCTTGAAATGGTGTTGTAATATGAGCAATAATTCCATTTCAAGCCAATGCCTGATTTAGCTCCTCATACGAAAATAGCACAGTATTGTACAAGAAACTCATTTTGGAGAAAATTCGACTTAACCACTTATTAACCAAAGTTGTAGATATAGTGTTAAGAAAAACAATATATCATTATTTAGGGGGAGAGCATTATAACAAAGTTTTACTATTCATATTTGGAAAAAAAAATTTCTATTTTTCGATTACTTCAGCTTTTATTCATATATTCCGGTATAAAACAAATTCTGGCGCCCAATCATTTCCGATCCTGACTGATTTCTTTTATACATGCTTTGTACACATTTTCATGAAACCAAATGTCTTCTAGCTAATCTTCATCATGGATAATAATGCTATGCTATCAACCATTTATGAATGCGTCGAACAAATTTATATACTATTCAACATACAATTCATCAATTGTTGATAAATGTCAAAAGGTGGAATATTTTTGTGATTCTACAATCCACTACTGTATTAATTTAAAAAAAATTAAAAATAATAATTTACATAATATCAAAAAGTATGGTTTGTTTTCTTGAAACGTTCTTTGTAAATTTTACTCATTGAAGTTTCGTAAAGGAAAAAGTCTTCAACAGTCAAACTAATCTTGTTGACAGAGCTTAAAGAACAGTGCGATAAATATAAGTCGATTTGGGAACAATATGAATAATGCAAGCATATGTATAAGATATACAAATGCGAGAGTTATCTTCATTTTTTATAGAGAACAAAATTTAAAAAATGATCTGAGTCGAACTTTAAAAAAATGTAAGAAGATTCGTAGATCTAGTTTTATAAAGAAGAAACCAGAAAGTTGGATAAAAATTGGACTTCGATGAAATCTTACAAAGCAAATTTCGATTAATTAAGACAATTTTAATTCTTGCTTGAGCATAACTATTTTTATTTGAAAAATTAATGTTTTATGGGACACAACAAGTACACACTTACACATGATACAATAAAATCTCCATCTTATCATGAACAAATAGATGCTAATTCCTTATTACAATTTTCTAATCATAAAAATCTACAAACTTGTCAATTGGAGCATGCGATATTGCGATATATTTCATTTTGATCGGGATATATTGCAAAGGCACACTAAGCTTATTCAATACTAACAATAATTTTGTACATTTCATTAAAACAATATAATGAAATAATTCGTTTCATAAATGTCTATCAAGTCTAAAATTAGAAGACTCATGAAAAATCTGTTCTCACCGGAATTTCATGCATTACTGTTGGGTGTACTAGGTGGTACAAAAGGAGTCCATTTGAGGCAATTCGGGTCGATTTCTTTGTAAGTAACACCCCTCCTTTTAGATCGTTCTATATATTCTTCAATTACGTCCTGTAAGGTGAAAAGTAACGGTATTTCAATTATACAGAGAAAATCTTTATACTCAATTACTTAATAGTTAACACAACTCATAGAATAAATTTTACAGTTTTATCGCATATCCTCGATAGAATTAAAAAGCATAAAAGGTGAAAAATACCACTTTTTAGGAGAGTGAAAAAACTGTTTCAAGTATCATTCAAAATATCGTAAATCACTATGTATTGTAAAAAATATTTTACTTATGGCATTACACATGGTTTTGTGCCTTATAGATGACTATTTGAAATTTATATCAATTATCAATCCTAAAGCAATTGCAATAGATCGAAAAATGTGCTTTTTTCACATTCGGTACTTTGCATTTGTATCGATGATATTCTAAAAACTTACTCTAATGAACTTAGAAATTTTTCAAAATTTATTTTAAGAACAAACTAATATCCTATTTTTCAGAGGAAATAAATTTTTCTAAGAAATGCCGGGGAACTTAAATGATAAGACAATCTATAATGCCCACTCACAAGATTTTACTTACTAACACAATATAAGAATTGCTTGATATATGAAATGTTTAGGATCAAAAGCAGGTTACTCTGAAACTTAAAATTGATTTTTTTTTTTTTTTGCTAGTTTAGTCAAGCTACTAAACCAGTAGCTTTTACTCAGCGATGGTCTACAAAGGAAAATTAAAAGCAAAATTTAGATTTTAGGAAATTTAGTCAAAATATTTGTAAAGTTTCGGCGAGTAGCCAGCAGAAAAAAAAATTTTTTGGTACTTGCATAAAACTGCAGTGGTACCAGAATAGCCTATTTGAAAAATAGACCCTGAAGAACGAAATGCTATTTTATTTATTTTTTGGACTCTGTGGGTCCAAGGAAAGCAAAAGGCATAGATCCATTGAAAACTATACGTTCAAAATTAGACCAAATAACTAAAACTTCCTTACCAATATAACAAAGGAAATAAAACTTAATGCAATCATCCTAAAAATATTCAGGTCTACACAAAACATAACTAATTATAGCAACTGACATAACTATAAGAATCGATTTAATATTAAGATCAATAAACGCTCTTTAAAAACTGAAAAAAATCAAGGCCTTTATTAATACGAACTCCGATGTAATGCCATAGATACTGAAATAAATATTAAACTAAAAAATAAAACATATTTAATATCCTTACCTGTTTTTTTAATATAATATGTTTTCCCTTCCAATATTTCATCATTCCGAGGGCCTGTAGTGTGCTTACTATATCATAAGAGTTAATAGCCATTTCTTGACTAATATCTGAAAGAAAATACTTATATTGCCTACAATAATAGTTTTTTCCAATCGAAGCAAAGATATTAAACTTATAATATAGGTTTTGTATTTCATTTTTAAAATCGTATAATTTAGATGGCAGTATTTCCCCAAATATAATTTTTTTTTTTTTTTAAATAACAGATATTAGAAGTCTATGAAGTCTATTTGATAGTACACTTATTTTGTCTTGTTAAATCATTGATGTACTAATTACCATAAGTACAGTCGACTCTCGATAATTTGAAACTCAAGGGGCCAGAGAAAAATTTCAAATTACCAAGAGTTCAAAATAACAGGAGTTTAAATAACCAAGAGGGAGGGAGGAATAAAAGTAAACAAGAGTTTGATCAAAATTCGTCTGTAATTTTCTGTTGAGTGAGCTACTTCAGTCTATCATTGACCAATGAATTTTCGATAATGGTGAGAGCTGCGAAGAAATTGTCACTTGTGTCGGTTCTGAGGGCGTAGAAGCATAGGGTAGTAAGAGATCTCCTTGCCTCGCTCAATTAGCGAGTGTCTAATTATCGATCGAGAGTCGACTGTATTTCAACTGATGGTTTTTTTTTTGTTCACTTAATAAACACATCATTAGAATTTCTTTCAAAAAATTTTGTTTTATTTATTTCCAAGACAATAGAGAACAAAACATATAGAAATGTAAACATATATAAAATTGCCTTTTTATAGTCTATTTCAGTAGAACATAATGCAGACAGTACTATTTAGTATAATTACTACTTATTTTTCTAACCTTCAACAATAGGTTAAAAAATTGATTCTGTTTGAATTACAATTGAGTAGATTTTTTTGTCTATCACATTGGTTATTTTACATAAATATGTTTTTTAATAGTGTCCTCTTCCAACAAACAGAAAAATAAATTTAGTAAGTGAAGATTTAACATTACAGTTTAAAATCCATTTAAAAGTAAGCCAATTACATTTAAGAGCTAATAATAAAACAAAAAAAAAATTGAATTCTAGCAATGACTGGGCATTTATAGAGAATGATCCTAAATAAATTAATAAATATTTTATTTTTATTTAATTTAATTTTTTATAGAAACCCTCCCCTAAGGGATTCACGTAGAAGCGTGTAAGGAGAAACCTCCCGTTTAAGGCACTCCTAGCGTGGTTCATCTCTCTGTAGTAGATCCCTGCTCCCAAGACGTTTCAGTCTCCTTGTCGGGTTATGTGGTAACGTGTCTGTCAGAATGTTTGGGCATCCAGCATGTGAGTCATGAAATTGTTTGTAGTGTTTCTTGGTTGTGTCAGTCATGATTGGTGTAATAGTTTATTAGTTACTTAAAAGAATCCTAAATAACAATTATAAAGTACATTACCTTTAATAGATATTTGTTTTCCTTCTAAATTGCAAAGATATTCCAAAAGTACATCCTTCCAATAAGAACGGTAGGAAATCAGGCCGAGATCGGATAGAGGCTTCTCAGGTGACCCAATTTTTCCTTCTACTCTCGTCAGCAGATAACCTGAACAGATGGAAATCAAAATAATATTATGTTTTTAAGTATATATTAATTTATATGTTATATTAGGAAATATTTGGAAAAATCTGGCGGTTGAGAATAATTTCAGACATATCACCTCCCTGCACAACTGTTGAGCTAGAAACAGTAAAATCTCTACCACATGACGAACCCAAGACTCTTCATGAGGTATAAGTGTCTTTTTTTTAATTATTGATATTTCTTGAGATAAAACCAAAAATTTAAAAAAAAATGTCAGTATAGTTACCTATTATTTAGCTTAGCAGTATATGTGATCTAGTCTATGAAAAGGGGTGCCGATTCGGTTAGACTATGACATACTTTTTCACTTGATGAAAACCCAATGAAAAAAACTCATTTTAAAGATTAAAGATAAAAGAAAATTTTAGGGAAACAAAAAACATTATTATATGCCAGAAAAACATTACTAAGTAGTTTTGTATTTTTCTTCATCATCGTCTTTATCGAGACTTTTTTACATGTTGCTTGGCAAGGCAGATAAAAGGGAACAACTATTGTGAAACTGACAGAACGAGCTTTTTACATTTAGCATCTGTTTTCTCAATAACCAAGTCCACATAGAGAGTAAAGTAAGTTTAATCCCTCATAGGGAGTAAAGTAAGTCCACATAGGGAGTAAAGTAAGTTTAATCCCACATAGGGATTAAAAAATTCTTAGTTATGCTGTCCTTAAGAAGGGACGTTAAACGGGAGTCTTGAGCCTGTAAGATGTCAGGCTCTCATTAAAAATCCCTATCGTAATTAAAACTGGATAGGCAAAATTTAAAGCTCCCACTGTAGCACAGTCCGATTAGCCATAGCAGCATAAAGTGATGTTAAACAAACAACCAACTCCACATAATAACAAGTTAAAAAAATATATAAATATTTATAAAAAAAAATACTAACTGAAATCAATGAGAAGTCTACCATAACCTTGCCTTTGATAGGGTGGCAATGTTAGAATACACGAAACATTGTAGTTCAAAAAGGAATTCTTTTCCTGAAAATAATAGCGACCAAACATTAAAATTCGATATATTTAAAATTAACTTAAACTTTTAAATAATTTCTTTCTTCTTCCTTACCTTACTAAAGTAACCGACCGTATGGCATCCTTCGGAGTCTCCGATTGTCATCACGTAGAATAAAAAAGGTTCGACATCATAATAAAGGGTTTTATGATCCAAAAAGAACTTAGCTAAAAGACAAAGGTTTTGGCAATAGCTTTTGTATCTTTTTCCGTCCACTTCCCATACTGAGATCTTTTCTTTTCTAAAATTAAAAAAAAAAAATTTATATTAACTATACTATTATCAACATAATATTTACATAGTTATTAACACATTGTGCTTGGGAGTTTAGTGCCGGTATAATATGGCTAGAGTAGTTAATTTATTGAAAAATATGCGTGAAGTTTAATGTTATAAAAAATCACTATAAATTTAAAAAGGGTTTGAATTTTTTAATCAAACTTTAATTTTCTCAGCTAAGAATGTATTCTTCATCGTTATTTAAAAAAAAAATAAAGCCTTATTTGATCTTAACAACAATTTATCTAATCTATTGTTTAGTGTGTGTTTATACTTTGTAATGTTTGAGAAAGGGTAACAACAAACATAAGTCTAAAGCCTGTCGAGCTTCAGTTGGCTCATTCTACCATTCATCTATAAAAAAAAAAAAAAAAATGAATATGTGATCCTAGCTCTACTCAGTTTGAAAAAAATGTACGTGTCTCAACCAAAACTTGTTAAATTTAAATTTTAAATTAAAAAATGTTTTTGTAGCACTTCATTTGATGGCTTCTTAATTTATATCAGTTGATCCTTTATGTTGTTCACAGTTTCTTTCGCAAGTGTTTCCCAACTATAGAATACTGTTGAATAATGAATTAATCAAAAACCATGCTTTTACTCCCTCAACTTTATATACATTTTTAACATTAAATAGCAAATTTATAAACAAATCCAATTTCATTTTACTGTGGTCTAGACACACGTATAAAGTTCACGCAAGACCAAAAGAAGGATTATTCATCTTTAAACATGTTACATCTAAATAGACTAATTTTAAACTGCTTATTCAGATGATATGTAAAAATAGTTCATCGACATTTCTTATATTTTATCCATTGTTTTTAAATGTCCAAAAATTCATTTCAGATCAAAATTACCTCCACCATCTTCTCTTGAAAATGTAATAAAGCTAATATTAAAATTTAAAAAGATAATAAAATACCTGTAAACTTCTTCTCCTGGGGGGTGCCTCCAAACACATTTAGCAGCGTGCCTTTCCATTGACTTCCTTGCTTTCATATACCTAACACAAAATATAATAATAAAATATATTGATGAGGAAAATCGTTGATCGTATGTATTTTGAGAAATGTTGAATATGGATAGAATGACAGTCAATGAAGTTTATACTAATAAATACAACTTATTTATTTTGTCGTAACCTTTATATTTTTTAGGCCAGTACCTCAGGACTGAGAATAAAACAAAATACTGTTAAATGTTTTATCCTCAGCCCTGATGATGGCCTAAAAATTAGGCTGAAACATTGGCAAAAAATAAAATAAGTAAAACTCATTTACTGCACCCCTCGACCATATTCAACACTCCTTGAAAAAAACAATAACAGCAAAAATGTATTGGTAAATGTAATTTATTACTTATGGCGTATTAAAGGTAGTATCTAAAAGAGAGATCTCAACCAGAATTAAATGAAAAAATCTACAGTTAACAAATACTTGAGAAATTTAAAACAAAAACAGCTTCATTTTGAGCCTTTTATTGTATCAATTAATACAATCGAAAACATTATCATATAATAAAAGGTGTAAAATTCAACCATAAATAATTAATTTACAAAAATAAAATCAATTCAATATTTTTTTTTTTTAGAAACTGAATCATGGTAGCTTAGTGAGTGATGTCAAATTTCTATCAGGTACAAACAAGTATCCCAATATTTATAAACAAGTTTAAATGCAATTACCAGCTAAATATTTTTTAAATGATAAAAATATGTACCTCAGACAATATTCACAGATGTACAATTTCGGCAAACGCGCAAAATCTTCCGGATAAGGACTTTGATACCAAACTTCCATTTCGAATTTCCCCATTTCGATTAGTTTTGTATACCTTACATTAGCCAGAAGTTTTAACTCATCCTCCTGAAAATATTAAAAGAAAAAAAACATAAATAAATTTTAAATTAGCATTAGGGTTTTATACAAAAACCAACATAAATAAAAACAAATTTCTTGTTGAAGAAAATGGTCCGGCTAGAGGTCAATAAATTTCTCTTAGATGTGGAGAAATGTTTATTAATTAGCCAACGTTTCGACCCACTTAGCAGGTCTTCTTCAGGGGGATGCGGGGGGGGGGGGGACCATTTTCTCTACCCGGACCATTTTCTTCCACATATATTATCAAGGTCAACTATTATCATTCAAGAAAAAAAAATTTTCAAAATTATTTCTTGAGGAAAACAGCCAAAAGACTTAAGAAGGCAGATAGCAACTTATGTGTGCTATTTTGTTTATAATAATGAAAAAGCCAACTTTATTTAACAGATGGAAAAAGTAATGCAGTGAAAATTTAAATTTTATCAATCTATTTAATTAGAAAATAACATTAGTAACAATTAATAATAATTTCTATTATTATTTATTATTCTGTTGTTACATTTGCACCTGTGCAGTATCCCATCCACCAAATTTGATGTTAATGCTTCTTTTTTTTCTCCTCGATTTGCAGGAATATGAATTTTTTAAACTGATTAATATTTTCTAAGCAGATCACTAGGCTGTTGTTTTTTTAATGTTTTCATAGGAAGTCCAAGTAACAGAGAGCAGGACAGAGAAAGAACGAGAAGAATTTGGTGATGTGTTGAGAAGTTGAATGTTGTTTATTTGGTGTGAATATTCTTTGTTGTGTATAATATGATTCATAATAAATAAGGTGAATAACAATTTTTCTCAGAGTTTTGGATTGTGTTATCTGTATCTAGTTTATATGGACGCTTTTTGCGTTCTGCCCTATATGTCCAAATAGGTCTTAGAATAGTGTAGTAGACTTGTTGTTTGTTTTGTATGTCAAGAGAAGATCTGTAGTCCAGAAGATGCGTTCGTTGTTAATATCACTTAGTCTTTTTAATTTTGTATGTAAGTATTTTAATGCAAGTATAGTCCGAGATAACATGCATATTTTTTATAAGGTCCATAGGGAGAATCTAATGTGGCTCGATTTTGATTTGCCTTCTGTGGAAACACTTTTCTAAATATAATTTTGGAGAGCTTTAGAGGTTATATTAGGATATTTGTTGGACGATATAATGGCTGTATCATCACCAAAGGTGGTGCAAGGGAGTTCCAGATTTTCAGAGGTTTAAAGGGAATAGAGACTAGGGCTTGGCTTAAAACACAGCCTATGGTATAACCTTGCATTGAGGAAATTGAAATTATTATAATAACAATAAGAATAAATAATAACAAATCCACTTACTATCGCTTCGCTGGCAACTGCCTGTGCTTCTTGAAACAATCTAATATCGTATTTATTTGAATATTTAGAAAGCGGTGGCTGCCTATCCTTCCCTCCTTCTCCTTCATCTTCTAATTTTATTTCATGGTTGCCAACTTTGCTACGCAATTCCTTCACTTTCTCTCGATACAATTTCTGTTCAGGTGTCGGCGAACCGCTTCTACCTGCTTTTATTATCGCAATAGCTTTTTTGCGTTCATCATCTTTCTTTTGCCTGTCCAAATAAGCCTCCTGTAAATCAATTTTTTAATTTGAAACAGTGAACAAATAAAAATAGATTGGTTTAATAAGTATTAAATCATAGTTCAATATTTCCATTAAAAAAAAATTATAGGTAGTTCAGTATAGTATAGCATTCCCTAGTTCAGAAACACTATTGATGGAAATTATGAACAAAATATAATAAACGATCAAACTAGTTTAAAAAAAAAACTGTATGACAACAACCCATGATGGGTCTTGGATTGAATACATGGTAGCAAATGTACTGTTTACAATATGACGGTTGTGCAAGGAGGTGACTAGTCCGAGATTATGCTCAACCGCCAGCCCCCCCCCCCAGTTAAGAGTACCCACTTTAACTACCCAGGTTTTATATAAGTGAGGTAGGTTACCTTACAGTGGTGCGGGGTGAGATTATGATAAAGAGGACAAGCTTCGAGCGTAAAATGCTTAGATATCTTTCCTCCGAGATGTCCTGTCGAGTCACATCCTTCCATCGGGCATTTACGTTCCTCTTCACCTTCAGATTTGATTTTTCTCTGCATAAAGGATTCTTTCGGAGGTCTTTTAACTGGTGATTTAGTTATGCTCGTCTTACTACCTAATTAAAACAGTAATAATCGAGTGAAAACTATGTTTAGTTTGGAATAAACCATGTTTTCATGCTTGAGTTAAGTTTAGGAATCTGAAATGAAATCATTTAAAATTAAAAAAATACGGTTAAATTATGCATTACCTGTATCGGACTCCGATTCACTTGGCATCCTGGACAGAACATGCTTACTTCTTCTGTTACTCAAGGAACGTGTTTGCTTTCTGGTTGTAACGCTATCGGCATCGGAAACGAGTTGTGGAGGCGGTGGCGACTTCTTATCCCTTTTCGAAGGTGTCTTTTTCTTTGCAGATCCCTGCTTGGATCTCCCGGAATCATGGTTAGAATCAGAGCTACTCCCTTAAAAATATAAGTTTTAGTTGTCAATTATCATTTTGTAATAACAAACACACTAAACTCTCTCTAATACTCTGTTCTATAAACTTGTATTTTTGGAAAAAATTAAAAATGAAATGAATAAACAGTTAAAACTTGTTATAACTTGACTTAAAGTGACAACATGCGGAACAGATACCTTTAATTGCTTATTGAGAATCGTTATAATTTTTTAGACAGGGGCTCTCTGACATATAGCTAGAGACATTTTATAAGAAATGATTTTGTAAGAGTAGTTTTTCATTAAAAATAATCTTTTAAATTTATTTCGTAATAAGAGATTAGGATTTTTGTTTTTAAAATTTAAAGTGAAAATATTTGAGTACTACCACTGAATAGTTTCTCTACTAGCCTTTATCTCGGGACATGATTTATCTTTCATTATATTAACTTGATGTATTCAGTACACAGTTGTAAATTTCAATAAATACATTAAAAAAAAAATAAAGTAAAAAGAATCTAAAGAGATAAAATCTAAAATAAATTAAAAGAGACTATGAAGAGGAAAAAGAGAAGACACGGTATTATTCATAAACAATAAATAAAACAGAGGTTGTCTTATTGTGATTGTTAGATCAAATAACTCTTAGTAAAACAAAATTAATGTGATTATAATAAATAATAATTAATATTTGCAAGAAGTAAAAGTTGTTTGTTTGATGAAAATAGAACATTAACAAACCATACCAAAATAACAATTAATCCCCATTAAATATAAATATAAATTTAGAAACAGGGAAATCTTACTTGAAGACCTAGACGATTCGGATGAATTTGAAGAGGCGGAACTTGTCCTAGGTTTGATAGGAATTAATGTTTTTGGCTTGGATTTCACTCTATTGTGCACTTTAGTAGCAGCTGTTTTCATCGCAGTCAGCTTGGGAGGAGGTGGTGATGAATTCTGATCATCACTATCGCTACTATTATCAGGACTAAATATACTTTTTGTCTTCGCCTTTTTCGGATCGTCCACCTTATTGCTAGAAGTTTTGACAGAATCTTTTGGTGTAACATTTTTCTGGGCTACTTTTCTGGGAGGATTGAGTTTTTTGGGCACATTTTTCAATGAAGGTTTAGGAATTTTAGGAACAGGAGTCACGGTTGCAGAAGACTTGGGTTTTGGTTGCGGTTTTCGTTTAGCATTAGGTTTCGGCGATGAATCATCAGTATCCGATGAATAAACAGTTGATTTTGGAGGTTGTGGCTTTTTCGGTTTATCTTTGCTTTTATCCCCATCTGTACTATCGGTTTTGGCCTTAGGGGTAGCTGTTGTAGAAGTTTTCTTCTTTTGTTGCGGTTTCTTGTCAGAATCTGTTGATGGGTTTCCACTCTTTCCTCCACTAGTAGATGTATTTTCTGAATCAGAGCTGCTCGATTCAGATCCGGATGTTGAGGAAGAGGTTGAAGATGACGATGAGCTATTGCTGCTTGAAGATTCGGAAGAAGAGTTGGTATCCTAAAAAATTCAATAATGTTTAAACTAATGTAATAAGAATAAATCTTAAAATCATGACTTCAGTCTTATAAATAGGCTAATTTAGAAATACATAAACAATTAGTATGTTTCCTGACTGAGCTTCAATAAAGTAGATGTATAATAATTATATTAATACTAAAATGAAATAGTTATAAATAGCTTTACCTTTTTCTTGAGCGCCATTACATTATCTTAACATTTCATAGAAACAATTCCCTGTACAACAAACTTTATTATTGTTTACTTTGGAGAAGTAACCATAACTTATTTGCAACCTCCCTACCGTTATCCAAAGAGATAGAAAGGAAAGAACTTAAAAAATTGGTGTCCTATAATAATGCTTAAAACGGAACAAATAAACGAAACAGTCATTTATTTTTATTTTTATAATTAGTAGTGAAAAATGAACTTTTACAATTTCTCAGGCTACACTTTATATTTATTCGAAATTTTTTTCTAAAACTTCTTTTAAATTTTATTTACCTTGGTTCTATTATCATTAATTTTTAAAGTTATATAAGTAGAAATCAACACTCATTAAAAAGATATATTTCTTTTTAATTGATATTTTTATGTATTTTTTACGTAATTAATGTCAGATCAGTGAACGAAATTATACAGTATTTATTGAAATCATTTTCAGTATATTTTTAAAATAATGTCAATATTGTAAATTAAAGGAACATTATTTATTGATTAACAACTTTTATTATCATTATCCATTTTGATAATTTTACAAAAATATAATCAAAATCGTTAATTTTAAGAATATTATTTATTGTTATAATTTTAGTCAACACTGTCTTGTAACTGTACCGTTCACTTTCCTACTCCACAAGTTTTGCAAACATGGTATTTTAATCTAAATTTTTTAAAAATATTTTAGTTTTACGTGCTTTAGATTACATTTTAAATAACAATTCTGGTTTTAATTTGAGTACCAGAGCTATATTCATCAATAAAATTGTATTTTTAGATTAAGGTAGAAAAATTTTTAATTCAAGGGAAATAATGAAAATTGAATGAAGTATAAAGAAGAAAAACAAAATAATGAAGAAAAGAGGGTAAAAAGAAAAACAAAATAACTGAAAACATTTAAAAATAACAAGTATTTTGTTATGTATTATATTTTCGAATACAGTTGGACAGAATATTTATTTTGTAACATATTTCTCTTTTCTTCATTTACCCATAAGAGTTATTGTTCATATAATCTGGAAAAAACATGTAATATCATAAAAAAATATATTTCAATTTCCTCTTGATTTACCAATGACACAATTTTTTGTGTATTATAAATACAAAGTCAATTTTGATATAAGGATGATCAATATACTTCAATCATTCCAATAATTGAAATCCTTTGTGAAGTGGTTGAAAGAATGCAGAGTATCTGAAATTGTATTGTTAAGATTTTGTTTAGTATTATATTTTTCAATATAGTTAGACAGAATATCTAGTTTGTAATAAGGGATTTCTCTTTTTTACATTTTTCACATACGAGACTAGAGTTATTGTTCTTGTAATCTGGACAAAACATGTAAGATCATGGGAAAAACAGATTTAAATTTCTATTTGATTTATCATTGATACAAAATTGTTGTGTGTTATAAATAAAGAAGAAGACCTGGTATAACAAAGTGGAGGAATCCATGATGGGTCATGTTCTACAGGAAGAATGGACCTTGGATAGAACATTATGGATGGAAGCCATTGAGCCAATAGGTTAAGGAAACCCACTATTAGTGGAAACTCCTGTGAAAAATAAATAAATACAGAGTCAATTTGGATGTAAGGATGATCAATATTCTTCAATCATTCCAATAATTGAAATTCTATCTGGAATGGTTGGAGGAACACAGAGTATCTGCAATAGTATTTTCATGGAAGTTCAATGCGTTGTATTAAAAACAAATCATACCAACCGATCCTTATGGTGGAAAACTGGAGTGGAACAATTAACTACTCACTTTGTAGGATGTTTAATAATAATAATTTTTGTTTTGTAAATTGATGATTGATTCTACAAACTACATAGAAAAATATTGGCATGAATAACTTTTTTTTTTTCCACTACGAATTATATTTAAAAAAACATATAAACAGAAAATGATTGGTAGCAATAGTTAAATAAATATTACCATTGGATTTATAAGTTATAATAGGCATAAAACTTCAAATATATTTGCTGATATGGAGGATAACAAACAAGAACTGACAGCCATAATAATAAACACTGATTTATCCTTCTTATATTGTTTGATATTTACATAACATGATAAACATCTCCGATAGCATTCATAATATTCTTCTACTAAATATCTATTGACTAAAACAGTAGTTCATATTAAACCATTAGGCAGTTAATAGAAAAACTTTATATTAAAAATAATAAATATTACAATGTCATTACTGTACATCTTAAAATAATATTTAGATGGTATTTTCCATTGTTTTGTTTGAATCCAGTTTATTCTCCTTGCCCCCATCATTTTAATATTTTAAAAAAATGTAATATAACTGCATAAAGTTTAATATTATTATTTAAAATTTTTGAAAGATTCCCTCCTGAATTTGTTTGATAATACAAACCAGGGTGGAAGGTTCACTATTACTTTTTTTTATTGTTAATAGATAATTGAGGTATACTCAAAATTATTTACTAATTTCAGGATGGAAAGACTGCACACAAAATATAGTGTGCATAATTTGACCCCATGTCCCTGAACATTTTCTACATTAATTTTTTTATTTATTGTAATAACCAATAATTAGACTCATAAATTATTTAATATTTTTTATAAATGTATTTAATTATTTTGTATATTCAATTATATAGTACAAACTATACATTTTTATCTAATTCGTATTTTTATTTATATAATATTATGTAAAAAACTATTTGACATAAATTGATTTTAATATAGTCTAATATGTATATATTTTTTTTGTTTAGGTGTTCAGAGGAGTTTGGAAACATCCATGGATGGAATTTATTGGTATGTTTTGCTCTTGCAAGATATTCATTCATTTTAGTCAGTGTGATGCATTTGGTAGGTTGCGAGGTATCTCAATGTGTAGAGTGTTGAGTTGTTGTGTTGAAGATCCCAGATTCAAATCCAGCTGTGGCAGATAAATTATTAATCCGTTAACAGCCACGGACAGACCCTGTGGGATATAGGAAACTTTCTGAGGCACATCCAACCTCTGTAAAGTGGTTACTCTTAGAAATGAGAAAACTAGGACGATGAGTGTTACTTCGGCCTAATCACCTCCCTCCACCACCGTTGTCCAGCAAACTGTACTGTCTCTACCATGTACTGAACTCAAGATTCTTCATGGGTTGTAGTGATACAGGTTTTTTTTTTTTAAATATGTATATTGAAGGAAATATGAATTATAATAGTAAGTAATTTCATTGATATTGAATTTTGTTCATAGACAATTATTCTTTGCTTTTTTCCACATTTCACCCCTACTATACAACATATTAGGTAAATATGGAACATTAAATAAATAAGGAGAGTGCAGTAGTGTAGTGTGTAGAGCACTGAATTGCTGTGTTAAAAGTCCCATGTTCAAATCTAGCTGTGGCAGATAAATTTATTTAAAATGCTAACAGCCACAGATATGGACCCTCTGGAATCTACAGACCCTCCTAGGGCTCACCCTGTCTGTATCAACTGGGTTCCCTTAATTTGGAGGAAAAATATCTCAGGCAAATCGTCTCCCTAAACATTCATTTTCTCAGAAACAGTATAATCCTAACCATTTACTGAAATAAATAACCATTAATGATTGTAGTGGTACAGGTTTCTTTTTTATACATTAAAGTTATTAAAAAAAAATAAAACAGAAAAATTGAAAATTAATTCTGATGTAAATTTTTTGTCAACAACTTTTAGACACAATTATTTTATACGCAATTAAAAATGTATTATGGTAGAAGATTTATTTTTTAATAGTAATTTTTCTAATTTCTGTCTCCCTCTCTCTTTTGTTTTGTTTA
This sequence comes from Troilus luridus, assembly GCA_964056705.1. Taxonomy (NCBI): domain Eukaryota; kingdom Metazoa; phylum Arthropoda; class Insecta; order Hemiptera; family Pentatomidae; genus Troilus; species Troilus luridus. The sequence goes on along the minus strand of OZ057417.1, from coordinate 24,310,211 downwards.
CAAAAATTATTGGATGTTTTCAAACTTTGAAGAGATTTTTACATAAGACAACATTTAAGAAAATTTACTGTTCTATAAAGAATGACTAATAAAATATTTCTTATTAATATAAATGTCGGGTTAAACGATTCATACTTCTATGTTTTTTCAATTCAGTCACTCTGTTTAGATTTGAGCTCGTTATACTCAGGGTATTAAGACATACATACCACAGAAGCTCTTCTCTCTTTTTCATAGTGAAGCTGTCATACATAATAATCATAGAACTGAAACAAAATTAACATAATGTGAGGACAAAAAACAATACATTCATAGCTTCTATAAAAACTTTTTTTTTTTTTAATTTATTTATTGATATTTACAACTGTATAAAAAAAAAAAAAATACATCCAGTAAATAGGCTATGTGATACAAATGACATGAGTAATGGCAAGTTGAGAAACTACCCACTGGTAGTACTCAAATCACTAGTTCAACTAAGAAGGTCACGTGGCCATCTTCTTTTCAGACGCCTCGGGGGATTATCGGGAATCGAAGAGGAAGCTAGGTTTGAAACTAGAGGGTTTGAGTGGGAATGAAGTTTGTTATGAAAGGAAAGATACCGGGTTCGGGCCAAATCAGCAACAAATGGGACATTAAGGTCGTTATGGATGACGGTATTTTTAACAAAATAAGGAGCGTTGAGGATTTTACGAAGAATTTTGGACTGTAGGGATTGGATACGACAGGAATTTGATGGCTTAGTGGAGCCCCAAAGCTCTACTCCGTAAGTCCAAATAGGTCTTATGATGGTCATGTAGATGAGTCTTTTGTAGTAAGTGTTGAAGTAGCCTGAAACGTCGAGCGGTTTCTTGTCTTTTCAGTCTAGTATGAGGATTCCAGGTTAATCGTTTGTCGAGATGCAACCCTAAGTATCGGATCTGACCTACAGGCACCAGTGGGATATTATTAAAGGATACTGAATGGCAGGAAGTCATTGGTTTACGACGTAAGGTAAAAGTGATTTGATGCGATTTTTGAGAATTGATTTTAATTCTCCAGTTTTGACACCATTCTTCAAGATCAGTAATATGGGATTGGAGCCTTTGGGATGCAATAACTGGATTGGTGTTGACTGATAATACACATGTATCATCAGCATACGTGGTAAGGATAGTGTTAGGATGAGTTGGGATGTCAGCTGTATAAACTGTATAAAGGATTGGGCCAAGGATACTACCTTGAGGTCTATAAAAACTAGAAGTATACTCAGGAACTCTGAAGTTTTATTATGGATATATAATGGATATATATTATATAAATGGAATGAGTACTAAAAATAAGATTAATTTAGAAGTAAATAAGCGAGATATCAACATTTATTTCAATAATAGCCTAAACTTCTCTGTTCTCTTATGCTATAAACAAATAAATAATTTATTTTTTATAGTATAAGATAGTACTATATTATAACTAATATAAATAGTACTATAGTATTACTACATTTATTACTCAATAAATGAGGTAGCAGTTCTGATATGTTTTGATGATAATCAGTATGTTTAAACAGAACATGAAACAACCAAAAATAAATAATGATTATACCTCAAGTTAATCTAAAGTTAGTTTATTAACCATAACAATTATATGTTGCCGTAGGTCTATGATTTAGAACACTCGGGTGTTGCGAGGGGTTTTCAGCATAAAGTGATGTTAAACATTTCAAACAAACAAACCATTACAACTAACCATCATTGATAAAAATACAAACAGAGATAATATTTTAATATATAGTACAGAGAAGACAGCACATTGAGTTAATTATCATCACTATCAATTTACTTTCAATAGCTAATTCTGTAAAGATTTACTACTTTGAAATTTATTTTAAACTCTAACAGGAGATTTTATTTTATCAATCTATCAATTCAACAACTGATGGAAGGAAAATATATTATTAGACATCTTTTAAATTTTTAATATAATCCGTTATAATTTAATTAAAGATTAATCTATAAAAACACTAATCTATCATTCTAGACACAGTATTACATATATAGTGGGGTCCCATGATCTTGTGCCCTCCCAAACTTAATAATTAAAAAAATTAATTTATTCATTTTTAAAATTAATTCGTTGTTGAAAAAGATCCATTCTTGAAAAAGATAAGTTGTATTATGGTCATATAAAGAATTTAACTAATTTCTAAGAGACTTAACTTTTTCTCTTTTTGAAGAGAAAAGATTTGTCCTGGAAGGGATATGAACACAGGTCCTCTGCATTTCCATTGCAGTGCTCTAAACCATTGAGCTACCAGGGGTTGTATCCAAGTCTGACAATAGGATATAGGATCGGTGAAGAGAACGGATTTGTCTGACTTGGATAAGACCCCTGGTAGCTCAGTGGTTTAGATCACTGCAACGGAAATGCAGAAGACCCGGGTCCGTATCCCGGCCAGGACAAATCTTTTCTCTTAAAAAAAATTAATAATAATCACCATCAAAATAACAATTAATAAAAATAGAATTATAAATAATATAATGACGTAAGTCAACAAGATCCTAATTAAAGTAATGTTCAATGAACATTCTTCCCCGTGTATACATCGCAAATATTGTGAGAACATGGGGATATAGTTTCGGTGGAGAGAATGGATTTGTCTGACTTGGATAAGACCCCTGGTAGCTCAGTGGTTTAGAGCACTGCAACGGAAATGAAGACGACCCGGGTTGTATCCCGGCCAGGATAAATCTTTTCTCTTAAAAAAAATTAATAATAATCACCATCAAAATAACAATTAATAAAAATAGAATTATAAATAATATAATGACGTAAGTCAACAAGATCCTAATTAAAGTAATGTTCAATGAACATTCTTCCCCGTGTATACATCGCAAATATTGTGAGAACATGGGGATATAGTTTCGGTGGAGAGAATGGATTTGTCTGACTTGGATAAGACCCCTGGTAGCTCAGTGGTTTAGAGCACTGCAACGGAAATGAAGACGACCCGGGTTGTATCCCGGCCAGGATAAATCTTTTCTCCTCGAAACAAAAATTTTTAATAATAATCACCATCAAAATAACAATTAATAAAAAAAATTAAAATTTTCTCTATTGACTTGTCTAGACTTAATCTATCTATACATATATAACTAAGTCCTCGCCCGGGTTTGTTCGCGGTAAACTCAATAACTATTTCACGGATTTTCATGCGGTTTTCACCAATAGATAGAGTGATGCATCAGGAAGGTTTAGGTATATAGTTTGTCGAGGTTTGTGTAAATGGGTTGGAATATCGATGGGTTTCAGCGAAGCCGCTGCTTGCCTAATCCCAAGCAATTATCTAACGTGCAATTTAATAAATTCGTAAATAAAGAAATATTTGGTTTTGCCTTTAATTTTATAATTTCTATATAATAAAGTACATTAGCTGATATGGGAAGAAAGAAAATCAAGACTCCCAAAGAAGCCTAACCAATGATATTCTCGTGGTCCTTCATGGTGGGGTGGGTCGCTAGTAGAAGATATAAATAAAAACTATTTCTTGAATGATAGTGGGTTCGCAGTCCAGTAGGTTTAGATTTTAAAGTGAGTAAAAACATTTTAGCTATGCCGTCCTATGGAAAGCGCATAGCGATGTCAATCAATTAATTAAATAGGTACTAAAGATAAATCTTGATTAGTGATTTTTATCACGATTACTACAGCTCCCCTTCTATTTTAAAACTCTTTCAAATTACTATTTCAATGGAAACATTAACTCTTAATGTTATTATTTATTAAGATATGTTAGCGAGGAGATAGTTGACTGGAAGATCTGAGTAAGGAAGGAAATAGTTGGGGGCGCAGTCCAATTAAACACTAAATAAGTGGGTACTTTTTTATTTTGTGCCGACGTTTCGACCCACTTTGTGGGTCATCTTCAGGGCTAAGAAAGAAAACAGAGAAAACAACAAAACTATTTATTAATAAAGTGTACTTACGTATGTAAAGGCATATAATTGATAATGTGTAACTATAATATTTCCTTTACTATTGCTACAGCTTCCTATAGGTAATTACATTTTTAATACTCATATCTTCTCCTCACCCCTTTCCTTCTCCATTTTGCACACCTTTTTATTTTCTCATATTAGCTTTTTGGCATCCATCATATGTTATTATTATCTAAGATTTCATTACCACTTAACATCACTATTTCATCATATTTATTCTATTTCCATGGTCATACCATATTGTAACTTATATTTCTATACGTTCCTTGTATATTTATGTCATATATTTATACCACTTCATACTATAGGTATGCATTTTAAAAAACTGTTATACTCTATATTTATATCTTGCCTTTCTACTGTTATTTTTCCTTTAATATCATATACCTTCTTTCATTTTACTTATGTAAACTCCCCAGGAGTCTATTATCTATCTTACATTTTATAGTTTTTATCTATATTCTACTACCTTTTCCATAATTTTACTTCTCACCTCTGATGTTTATATACTTATAAACATGTAAGTTATACTTTTTCTTTCTTTTTTAAATATATCTTTCTGTTTACTTCCGTCTTCTATCTTTGTAAAAAAAAAAAAAAAAAATATTTTTGGCATCACCACCGTTCTGTACATTTTCTCTGTAATTTATTTATTATTTTTTTTTTTTATTCATATATATCCCTCACTTTTGTTCTAAATTTCTACCTCTCTACATATATATTTTTTCTCATATATCATATACTTAGTCCTCAATGTATTTTTATAGTTCTGTTATTTTGTCTGTTTTTCTTTCTTAGCCCTGAAGATGACCCACAAAGTGGGTCGAAACGTCGGCACATAATTAAATAAGCTACCACTTATTTAGTGTTTTCATTTGACTGCACCCCCAACTATTTTCTTCCTTATGTCTACTCTCCAGTCAACCATCCCCTCGCTTCTCATGTATCATAATTATTCAAAATAAATTAAGATGGGGTTGAAAGTTGCTAGGTTTACTAACGAACGAAGTTCTAAAAAGCGTCTGGGAGTTGCCGACTGGGAAGCGTCTAAGAGTAGACCTAGGTGAAAGTAGGAGGATTGCGTTAAGAGTGATCTGGCGGATTTGGGTTTGAGTGGAAGCACGTGGACGGAAGTTTGTGAGCTGAGATTGGTGGTATCGGCATCGAGCTTTCGGGTTCGCTCCCTTTTATCTATATATCTATATCTCTCTATATATATAGATAGATTTATATATATATATATATATATATATATATATATATATATATATATATATATATATATATATATATATATATATATATATATAAATCTCCTTTCACGATGTTTGTTCGGGCTAATCTCCGAAACTACTGGACCGATTTGATATAGGATATGTTTTATTTCGATTAATGACAGCGATATTTTTTTTGAAAAAATATATTTTTTTTCTAATCTGCTGCATTTTTGATATGTTGTAAGGGAATGTCTGAGTAGTGTAATTCCAAATTTGCATCAGAAAAAACGGATGGGATAACTTTTGGTGCCCGAAAAACCTCGACATTTTCGGAGTTATTTTAGTTTTTGGCCTGTATCTCCTAATCGGTGTTTTTGAAAAAAAAAAACCTAATTAACTTTTTTGAAGTAGATCAAATTTTCTACAATTTGAGCCTAACCACAGCTTTGTAGGTCTTATAGATTCTGAGTTGAGTCCCTATCATATAACAAATAACCGGAATCTTATCTATCTATATATATAAAAATCTCCTGTCACGATGTTTGGGCTAATCTCCGAAACTACTCGTCCGATTTTAATGATATTATTGTAATTTAAAACAATATTACTTTTATTACTATTATTTATTTGTTATATACTATACTTAGATATATAATGAATATAATTTAAAATATATTTAATTCATTCATTCCTTGTTTCTTTAAAATTCCAATTTTAAGGTAATTTTTTTAAAACTATTATAACAGCCACAGCAACGCGTGGCCGGGTCAGCTAGTTATTATATAAATAAACAACTTTAGATTATCTCTGTGTCATGTCACACATAAATGCTCCTGTGTATCGGCATCTCCTATATTCCCTCCTGAGTGGGTATTACAAAAAATATGATGGCTCCTCAGGGAAGCGGCGCTGAAGACTGTTTTATCTACTTGCCAATGCCGACGTCCCCGAAGGGTTTCTATCTCTTAATGCAGGATGGAAACATAACTTGGAGAAGGGTCGGATGTGTCCGGAGTTTAGTCCCGAGGGGAAACAGTAAACGATTTACCGTCTATAAAGGAGTTCTAAACTCTTACCCTATTGGTACTAAAACAAAGGAATTTGAGTTCACTTTTATCATCGTGTAACTCCTTTATAGCTTCATTTGTCCTGATTGTCTGAGTCATTCGGTTAAAGTACTTCCTTTAGAGCAATGGTTTGGAAAAAAAAAAACTGTACCACTACAACCCATGGAGTGTAATTGGGCCCAGTACACGGTAGCGACTGTACTGATTCTATGAAGATGGTTGTAAAGGGAGGCAATTTTTATAATAAATTAAGGATTTGTTGGTCCCATATGGTCCATCTGGGGCTGTTAATAGACTAAATAATGTATCTGCCACAGCGTGTGATTCAAACCTGTGACCTTCAGTGCTCTACTCACTGACCTTCCGTGCTACATTATACCGTTTACTACACAAGGCGGAATTGCGAAGCATGCATCCGCTTAATATTATTAAAGCTATAGCGTCACGAAGATTAAGATGGGCTTAGAAAGCTGCCGGCCTTAGTAACGAACGAATCCTAAAAAGTTAATGGATGCTGTTTCGAATGGGAAGCGTCTGAGGGGTAAAGCGAGACGTAGGTGGGAGGATTGCGTTAAGAGTGATCTGGCTGAGTTGGGTATGGGTTAGATTTGGACGATAGTAGATAGTTGCTATCGATATATCGATAGGTCATGCCTATCGATGGTCACTATCGATAGTTGTAGCCTTTTTTACCCTCATTTTTACACTCGGAATTATGCTGATCTGTCTCTGTCCTGTGTCGAGTTCTTTTGAAATTGAACTCGGAATTCCTAGTTAGAGCTCCGCTAGAAAGGGTTCTTTTCTATATAACTTTGATGCCGCACCGTACGTGTCATTATTTAATTCTCCGAAATTACTAATTACATATGTTGGCTAGTATACGTAGTCTCACACTTGTGCAAGCTCACCAAAGTCGCGGTATTGAGCATTGACTCTTCTAGGTTTTTATAACCTTAAATTCGTCTTTAATCAGGGATCTTTTGCTACAATTCTTAAATGTTCAACTAGAAATGGAGTTTTTCTTTCTGGAAATATGTGGCTCAAGGAGCACACTAGACTCTTGAAATTGGCCATTTCGTATAGTTATATACGTTGTTAGATGATGCACAATGCTCTAGCTATTGATAATGGCTAATGTCGAAAGGTTTTAAATAATAAATAATTGTGTAGACTGGATATTGGTTTTCTTGCTTGATTATGGGCATTCAATCTTTACACAACAACCTATCTAAAGTAATTTGATACTCCTACTGCTGAGTTAGCTCAAATCGGTTGCCTTCTCTATACAGCAACAAAAAAAAAAACTGTACCACTACAATCCATGCCTTGGGTTCAGCACATATTAGAGACTGTACTGTTTCAAGGACAATAGTGTCTGTGCAGGGAGGCGATTTGTCAGAAATCACGCTCATCCGCCTGATTTTTCCATAATTAAGGGTACCCATTTCACCCGAGGCTGGATTAGCCCCAGGAGGGTCGGTATATCACTGGAGGTAATTCACAATGTTTTTTTTGTCTGATTTTTTCTTTCTCATTTGTTAATTTATTGGTAGTAATTAATTAAATGCAATCCCATTAAACTCTAAAACATAATAATACCCTGTATAGAAACCTCTATTGTTATTCTAAACGGACTTGTCCCAGAATAAATAAAGAATTTATTATTATATACGAAAGGGTCCTTCCGTGGCTGTTAACACAGTAAATAATTTATCTGCCACAGGAGGATTTGAATCTGTAACCTTTGTCATATCAACTCAGCGTTCTACCCACTCTCCTCATCGTGTTTTAATAAAGACATTAAAAGATCCCATCAGAGATCATAACGACTGCGTAGGGTTTATAAAATTACGAAGATTGAGCGACTCGTTAGTGATGGATCCGTTGCTTAGAAATAGAGTTAGTGGGGTGGGGGAGATGTCTGCGGCTGACTCACCCTTCTTTGTATAGCGGACCCTCTCCGATAAATCCCAGTTTATTCGGACAAAAAGTAGTGCCATGATCGCTGAAGGAATAATACATTTCTCCTATCAAGGAAATAAATATAGAGCCATCTCCTCCATGTTGTATAATGGACGGTTATCAATCAGGCATTGCCAGGGGGAGGGAGTTATTAATTGTTAATATCTAAGAGTTCCCATCTGCTGATATGGGATGTACTTACTCTTAAGTATGCTTCTTACTTTGTTGCATTGGTTAGATCCGGAAAAAAGAGAACATTATGAATAAAGTCGATAAGGTTTTAATAATGAAGAGTCACTATCTTGTTCGTGAATTATGACTAACTTTTTTTTTTTAACAATACAAAAAGTAAATATAATGAATGATACATAATGGCGTAGATAAAGGCAACTAGGGAAACTACGTATTTGTAGTTCTCAAATAAAAAATTCAACTTAAAAGGTCACGAGGACATCTTCTTTTCAGACGCCTTAATGGATTATGGAGAATTGTAAGGGTGATAGGTTTGAAACTAGTGAGTTTGAGTGGGAATGAAGTTTCTCATGAAAGGATTGATATCGGGTTCGGGGCAAATCAGCTTTAAATGGGACATTAAGGCCTTTATGGATGACTTTATTCGTAACAAAGTAAGGAGCATTTAGGATTTTATGAAAGAATTTTGATTGTAAGGATTGGATACGAGAGGAATTCGATGGCTTAGTGGAGCCCCGAAGCTCTACTCCGTAAGTCCAAATAGATATTGCATATGGGTATTTTGTAACGTTTGTTTATTTTACCTCACTTTATGCCGATTTGCCTAATTAGACGATGTTACAATCGGAGGTCTAAATTTTGCCTATCCAGGTTTAATTAGGATAGTTATTTTTACCGAGTACCTGATATCGTACAGACTCGGGACCCCCGTTTCCCCCGTCCGAAGGACGGCATAACTGAGGAGTATTTACTCCCTTTTTCAAAATCCTAGGGCCACCTGCTGGGTTACGATCCCGTGATCTTGGGTTTAGTAGTTTGTTATGCTAACCACGCCCTTCTGAATTCGTGCAATCTGCATAATAAAGACGATTTGCAAACGTTCACGGTCATTTGTTGTTTTCTGAAAGTGGCAGTATAAAATATTCATGATTAAAATAGGACTGTTGATCAATTTTTATGTTTGATTACGTTTATATTTATTATTTGGTTCTGTGTATACCCATAAAGTTATCTTTTGAATATAGCAATCGATTAATCCTGGATGTTGTCCTACTTATTGAAAATATTAGACAAATTATGTTTCAGTTATCAACAAAAGCTTATTAAAATATAAAAATAGATCTTTAATCATATTAACATTAAACTATGCCTTTACACAAATTAGCGCTTATACAGTATACTTAAATACCTCAAAATATAAAAAATAAAATGACCTGAACCACTTCAACCCACTAAGAGTCAAGACGCTTAACTTACCCATGGGGTCAGTGCATGGTAGAAGAGACTGTATTGTACTGAATTTTTAACGGCTGTGAAGGAGTGTTATTTGTCCAAGAACCTGTAGTGATGCTAATAAAGTTAAGAGACCATTAGAGACGACTAATACCGAACTTCGGTGTTCCAGAACTTTTTTACAGCCAAGCTCTTCGATTATCTGGAGAATATTTTTCCGAATAACAAGTATGATCTTCCAGGATTCGCTCAAGACCTAAAGGACTACATGTTAAGTCTAAGTTTGGAAAACTGCATTCACGTATTTTTACGTGAAGAAATGGTGAAGAAGTCTCTATCCCCACCTTATAACTGGCCTTACCAAGTTCTCAGCCGTACCGACAAGTATCGCAAACTTGGCAATGTTGAGACCGAATAACAGCAAGCATTTCCTGCCTCTAATCGCGCCTTTATTTCCTCTTGAGTTTCGTTTTTTCTAGTTACCATAGACCCCAAGTACTTAAACTTCTCCACATGTTCGAACTTTTTTTGTTTTAATAAAAACAAAGGTTCGCAAACATAAGAAGCACCCTTTAGTACAGTCTCTACCTTGTACTGGACCCAAGACCTTTCTTTATGGTACGGTGTTTTTTTTTTCATAACAAAATTATTTGTCTCGGTGTAGCCTACGAACATTTGACAGATACTTTGTAAAGGCTCCTTAAATATTCTTGTTTTTGTTTTCCATTTAGCCGGGATATCTTGGACCCCTCCATCAGACCTCCTCCTTGCCCAACGGCCTGTGGAATTTCGTCCTCTCCCGTCACTATAAAGCCGCCCTTAGGAACGAACCCTGTTTATACATCGCAGTAAAACCCCCCTCAGGACGAGAAGTGGAGGAGTTGGGAGTAGGGAGTAGGGCCTGGTAAAGCCTCCACATCCCTCAGCTTTTTTTCGCTATTTGTTTCCAGCTTGTTTTTATAAAATTTCTCTCCCTAACTTTATTCTCTGGTATTCTGAAAGCCACAATGACATGACGATCATAACTAGGATCTGGAAATCTTTGTTTATTTATTGTGCAATGAGACTCCTAAATTTTACCAATCCAGGCTTAATTAGGGTAGGTATCTTTATAAGCTCTTTCCTTATTAGCCTGAATGCCGTCCTTTGGAAGAGACGTAACCTGTACGATGTTAGGTATTCGTTAAAGATTCCTATCCTAATAAATACCTGGATTGGCAAAATTTTAGGTTTCTACTGTGGCATCGTTCGATTAGCCATAGCAGCATAAAGTGACGTTAAATAAAGGCCTTAACGTGTATTTTTGCCTCTTTTGGGCTTTTCCTATTGTATATCAACGTTTTATGTGAAATATCCATTTGTCCACACTTCTATTGATAATGCCACGGTTTTCCTTGCACTTTTAATTTTCTGATTATATGGTTTCTTGTCTTCGGTTTTGGTGTTAATTATTATTTTCCGTTGAGCTTTTTGAAGTTTGGAGGGTGCATTTTGTATATTATATTTAAATTTTTTTCAGCCGTTTTTCATCTAATCTCTTCCAGCTGTGGTCTGGCAACCTTCCTTGTGATTCAGTAGTTGCACTCTGACTTTGGAGGTTGTGGGATGTTTCCTCTGTTAATATCTTGCTCCGTTTTGAGGTTGGGATGTGCTTTGCTATTCGGTTTTTCCTTTGCTAATATTCTTTTTCTCTTCTCAGAAATTCTCTTTCTGCCCTTAAGATGCATGAACGGGCGAAATATTGACAGGTATTTTGATTTCCGGGTTTTGTTTAGAGACTTAGGCTTCTTGGTTGGAATTCTTCCGCTGACGCCTTAACATCAATTAAGTCATTTTACTAGCGGCGTACCCCCCCCCCCCCCCCCCATTGGTAAGATTGTGTAATGTTGAAATACTTGAACTCTCGATGTTAAATAATTTTATCTATAAGCGTTATTCATTTTTAACGTTTTTACTACTGTCTCCCGTTTTACAAATTAATCTACTATTCATTTGACAGTACTTCAGGAGTAGTAGCTTTGTGATTTGTCAATTTAAAAAAATGTTAATAATTTGTCTGATAGAGCAAGACAAAATACTGAACAAAACGTATCTCCTAATCCGTTGCTAGGCAACACCGATAAAATGTTACATCTCTAAGAAAATGTTTGTATAATAGAAATACTACTCAATTTTTTACATCCTTATTTATATATTTCCTAAGAATAACTGGGAAAATGCCAATATTTACATAATTGACTGCATCCTTCTCTCGAGCACGGTAATTACTAACAAAAGCAAGGGAGATGAGCTCTTTCTTAATGAATAATGCATCCACCTTACTGTACCTTTAAACAGAATCACCTCTATAAGCAATCTCTATGGAAATTAATTATAACTTTAGCTAACAACTTGCCGAAGAATCGTTTATTGAGAAAGCAACGTGAAGAACAGTAGTATTTTAATAATTATTAATGGGCTGTAAAAATGATAATTTTTAACCAGAAGCTTTTAATGATTTATAAATTTTAATTTAGAAAGGAATTATAAAATTGAAAATCATCATCAGCTGTTTAAAATCATTTGATTTTCTTTTTGTATTATGATTGCAAGCTGTTAGCAGTATTTTTGCCTTTTAGCTTCTTACTCTAAGTCAATCTATTTTTTAATATTCTCGAGAATAAAAATAATTGTGAGTTTTAGTAACAAAATATATTAAAATAATATTAATGATCGAAAGGAGAAATGAAACATGTTTTTTATTTTTCCATATTATTTCGTGGTAATAATACAGTATAAAGTTATTTTAAATATTTGTATTTTGAAGAGAAAAGATTTGTTTGGCCGGGATTCGAACCCGGGTCGTCTGCATCTCTCTAGTGCGGTGCTCTAACTACTGAGCTACCAAGGTTTGTATTCAAGTCAGACAAATCCATTCTCTTCACCGATCCTATATTCCCGTTTTCTCGCAATTTTTGCAATGCATACAAGAGGAAGAATGTTCGTTAATATTACTTTAATTGGGATTTCGTTGGCTTACGTCAACTTATATTATTATAATTATTTTGTATTTGTTGTCTTTTGATGGCGATTATTTCTTTATTTATTAGTTGATTATTTATTTATTAAATAATCACCATCAAAAGACAGTAAATAAAAAATAATTATAATAATATAAATTGAAGTAAGTCAACGAGATCCCAATTAAAGTATTGTTAACGAACATTCTTCCCCGTGTAAACATCGCAAAAATTGCGAGAACACGGGGATATAGGATCGGTGGATCGCCAACAGAATGGATTTGTCTGGCTTGGATAAATCTTTTCTCTTCAAAATAAAAATAATCAACATCAGAAGACAATAAATAAAAAATAAGTATAAAGTTATGTTATAAGAAGGGTATTACAGAAACCCAACATATTTGGCCTTCATCTCAACAAATGAAATTTTTCTTTATTTCTTTTTTCATAGATTAATATAATAACATATCAATAAGTGACATCAGCCTTAATTAGACTCTAAATGAGGTCTTTGAGTGATGAGTCTGTTTGGACTGTTAATTTAAGGTGTGCGTTGGACCTTCATTGATGTGTATTTTTTGATGAGCAATCTGATAAACCTTAAAATGGCGAAATGCCAGTTATTTCCATTTGAGAGACTTAAAACTGTTTTTTTTTTTTTTTTGGAGCAAGTGAATTCTAATAACTATTTATGCCTCTTTTTGAGTATTATCAATCACAAATCATAATCCTTTCATCACGTGTTTCTTCTGGTTTCGACAGTGTAGTCAAATTCTTTGACGTTTCAATGGCCACATTCTTTGACGCTTCAATGGCCACAAGCTTCCCAAGTACTTAATCTGAGACTGAAAATGTTCTTCTCTACTTCGGTATTTATAACTTCTGGGTCCGTGGGTGGGGCCTATTCCTCCAATGATCTGATTCCTTTCCCTTAACTTTCAGTTTATTTTTTGACACTGGTTTGTTTAGGAGCCACAATTCGCTTAATTTATAACCATCTTCTCTGTTGAAATTTTTCAGGGTACTTTACTATTTCGATTGCTTCTAAAATCTTTCTTTCTGTCCTGTTGTTACATTTTTTGACCACTCTAATTTTGTCGAACTCGATTGCATGGTTGGTATTCTCAAAATGTTCTGCCAATGGTGATGACTTGCTATCCATCGTCTTTACGGTTTTGATATGCTCTGCAAGTCTTGTACATATTAGTCTTTCTGTTTGTCCAATGTACTCCTTCACACACAAACATGTAATGCTGTAGACTCCTGGTGTATTTAAACCTAAGTCATATTTTGTACTACACAGGACCCGACTTATTTTTCTGTCAGTGGTTTAAGTTGTCCTTATTTTGTAATTCTGTCTTTATTTCTCCCCTGTCTTCTTCTGTTTCGTGTTGTTTTGTTTTTCAGGTTTTTTTAAAATTCTCTTTAATAGTTTCTTCCTGGAGTTCTGTACTTTTGCATTTTTGTAATATATTAATATTGAAACTAATAAACAGTTAAAACTTGTTGTGACTCAACTCGAAGCGACAACCTGCGGAACAGATACCAGTATTTTGATAATAATATAACCTGGGTTTAATCACGCCTTTATTTCATCTTAAATTCTGTTTTATAGTTATTTATGCTATAACTAGGGGCTAAAGAAGATCATTATTCCCTCAGCTGTAAGTTTGTACCCGAGCGAATGCGAGGGAATAATTATCTTTACTCACGAGGCCAAGCCGAGGGAGTACAGTATAGGTGGGAATAATGATCAATTTAATCCATCAAGATTTTATCTCCAGATGGAATGTAAAAAGGCAAACTATACGCTGTAATATTTTATGTTATGTTATGTTTTACAATAAATTCAAAAACTGAAATTAAATGTGCAATTATTACAATTTTGAATTGTTGTTTTGATTTACTATTTTGATTTAGCTGGCAATAAATTTGAAATAACATTATTTGCATCTTGTACTATATGTGGTGGATCCATAACTTACACAACCTGAACACAAATGAACTTCCGTTTATCAGTTTTTGTGTTTTGAAACAACAGCTGATTTTAATGGCCGGTGTGACAGGTGTACCAACCTAACCCTGATCTTTTTTAGTACAAAACCTACACTATTTAAACGAATTAGGTTGTCATCTTTTTACTTTATTCCCTAGGGAATAAAGTTAACTCTTTGACTCAATTTCTAATGCACAGGGAGAAAAGACGTACTTTAGTCCTAATTAATTGAACCAAAATCACATGTTTTTGTAACAGCTGGAGATAAATTACTTTTTTGTTTGTTTAGTTATCATAGATCCTAAGTACTTATACTTTTCAAGTACATTTCAATCTTACCTACGCTAATACTTTATAAATTATTAATAAAATGGAAATCCTAATTGAACTAAAGTGTTATGAAGACGAGAAGACGTAAGCAAAAATATTTGTGCCCTAGTGGAGAGCTCTACTCGACTTCCTACTAAATATTCCCAAGTTTCCAAACTCCGCTTGAAGAGATGTCAGAGGAAGCAATTGAATTGGTCGGAAAGTTCTTTCGAGAAGTTTTCCCATACAGAGGACTCAACCCCAGTTTAGGAACCCACGGAGAGAAGAGTCTTTATGTCTCAAAAAACCAAAAAAAGTGATTCCATTTTGTAAAGTTGGCACTTTTTTTATTTGATGGTGATTCTCTTTTCCGATTGGTTTCTCTCCTAGAGTCAACCTCGTGTTGGTATATTACTTTGCAGTACGTGTTTTAATTCTGCGCTGTTTAAATTTTATTGTGCTATTTATTTACACATTTTTTACCCCACTGTAGTGTGGGAGGATTATCTGTTTAACTTCACTGCAGGCCTTCCTTGGGCTCATCCATCCCATATAAAGTGGGTACCCTTAATTAATGGAACAAATTGTCGGTTGAGCATGATCCCGGCCAAATTACCTTCCTGCACGTGGCTACGTGGCTGAGAACTAGTATGCTGTACTTAAGTACCTTAATGGTTGTAGTGCAGGATTTTATTGTTTACATGCAATTACATTTTAAACTTATTTATTTGTATAAACTGAAGAAAGTAATATGGTACATAATTTCGTTAACAACATTGGAACTAATGAAAGACAAGAGGGGTTCGACGCGGAGTGAGAGTGCGCTGACCTTCCCTAATGGAGTGGATAGTTCCATCTATTAAGATAGTTTGCATGCGTTGGCTCGGAGTGCTCTTAGCAAGACCGTGCAACTTGTCCAAGGCTGATAGGGTAGATGTCTCGCCTATGTAGGAGTCTCCATTGTGTGTTCAGTAACAGGATATACCTTTAATTGCGATAGATAGACCCTGCAGGGTAGATAGTAGACCTTCCTGAGGTTCACCCAGCCTTTTTCAATGCGACGAATAACCTGGAGATTGAACATGACCTGGGCCATATCAAATCCATGCCCAACCGTAGATGTTGAACCCAATACTCATGGTTTATAGTGGTACCTTTTTTTATTTTTGTCATTGCAGGTAACTCCTTTTTGGATGTGGAAAGAATAAGGATTTAATAAAGAAACGTCATGTTATTGATCAATTAATTTATATTTTGTTACTTATTAAGGGAGGTGAATAGCTCAGTATATAGGGTGTTGGATTATTTATAGGTCCCGAGTTTGAGACTTGGTGAAGCAAATATATTATTTATTCTGTTATCAGAACGACCCTGAATCTGCAGATCGTCCTGAGGCTCACCCAGTCTATATAAACTGGGACCTTTAATTGGGGAAAACCTTACGGTTGAGCATTATCTCGATGAAACCAACTCCCTGTATATCCGTCGGCTTAGAAACAGTACAGTCTCTACCATGTACTGAGCTCAATATCTTTTATGTTTTTTAGTGGTACAGTTTTTTTTATCGTATATAATACATTTAAAAGCTATGTTATTTCGATTAATTAATTTGTATAAATAGGAGCTATGTATAATGTGAATTAATTTGTATAATAGGACTATATTCATTGTTTAGGATGATGGGTAACTAAGTTGTGGACTTATGTGGTTAAAACATTTATTATAATTATAATTTATTTTATTTTATTAGTTATTGATTTTATTAATTTTTAAATATTTTTATTTGAAAAGAAAATATATGTCCAGGACCGGGAGTCGAACCCGGGTCACCCAGATCGCTAGTCTGGAACTCTACCAATTGAGCCATCCTGGGCTCAATCAAGCTCGCTCCCCGGTCATGGCCATATCCTTTCTTTTCACTGATCCCATGTGCCCGCGTTCTCGCAATTTGCGATGTATACGAGGGGAAGAATGTTCTTTGAACATTTATTTAATTTGGATCTTGTTGACTTACGTCATTATATATTATTATAATTTATTTTAATTTTATTAGTTATTGATTTTATTAATTTTTAAATATTTTTATTTGAAAAGAAGAGATATGTCCAGGACCGGGACGCAAACCCGGGTCACTCAGATCGCTAGTCTGGAACTCTACCAATTGAGCTATCCTGAGCTCAATCAAGATCGCTCCCCGGTCATTATATTAATAATATAATATTATTGTTATTATAATATTATAGTTATTAATCAACAGCCATACTTCGTATATTTATTCTGTTGGATCTGTTGACCATCCTGGGGCCCAACCAGCTCTGCAATCAATTTCCTGTATGGTTGGCTTAGAAACACTACAGTCTCTACCATTTACTGAGCTCAATACCTCTTATGGGTTATAGTTGAACAGTTTTTTCTATAATTCCAGGATCAAGAATGTAATAAGAATTTAATTTTATCAAGCGCCTATAATAACCTAATACGCTTTTAAGCTCTGTTATTTAGGATCAACTAATTGACATTTCGTTAATTATAAAAGTATCGGAGTAGAATATTATAGAATAGAATAGAGAACAAACTTTGTTCTGGGACCAAGTACCTTTAGAATAACAAACATGAACAAAAAAAAATATTCATAATATACATCCGGCCAGAAGTCTACATAATAATACGAATCATGAAGTAATTAAGAGTGACAAAAAGAAAAATATAAATTAAATAACTAAAAAGTACGAAACTTGACAGGATATTAACCAATTGTCGAGTATAAATATATTAATAACAGCAGTTACTAAATTAAATAAATGGATGAGATAGAATGCAATCAACTCTTTACATAGTCTATATCTTCTTTGGGAAAAATAAACAGATCACGTAGGCATCGAAATCGATTATTCAATACTAATTTATTTAAGCAGATGATTGACCTGCTTAGAGAGAATCCTTTTGGGATGTCAGGAGATGTTGGAAAAGCAAGGATTTAAATGAAGTAGCTTAGAACGCATGGTGTTGGGTTATTCAACTCTACTTCGACAGTTCGAGACCGGGTGTGGTAAATAAAGGATTTATTCAGTTAACAGCCTGAGCTCAATACCTTTTATCGATTTTTAAAATTTCTGATTATATAAGAGTAATAGTTGTGTTTATCGAAGCTGTATACACGCTCACTTCATAATACTTGTTAAGAAAAAAACAAGGTAACAGGACAAAAAAAAAATCTGGGATAATGTCTCATGAATAAAAGCAATGTAGAGAATCTATTTCCATTTTTCCAATGCTTTCTACAACTTAAAAATAGTGACTTTGTTATTCACAAATTTAAAAAAATGTTTTTAACTGATCAGACACCACGAGAAAAGACTGTAAACAAAAGGTATTTCCTCGATCCGTTGCTAGGCAACGCCGGTAAAATATTACGGGGTTAAAATCTCTTTTAAATAATAGCTAGATACATTTATGTATTTATATTTGGAATGTAATAGAATTGTTTTTCCGGGGCTATAAACCTTTTCTGAACAGAACTTCCTAATTAATGTATTTTATGAAGGCAATTGCCTGGTTCACGGAGTCGTCTGCGAGTGTTGCAATAAGCTCATTAATTTTAAATTGCCTGCAGCTTTTGTCATTAATGATTAAACAGTTTGTTAAACAAATAATATAGGATAATAATATGGTTTTCTTTAGGGTAATTTTTCTTCCAAGTAATCAGATCCCATAAAAAAAACGCAAAATGCTACCTGCCACATCGTAAGGTTTCGTTCCAACAGAGATTGGGACCCTTGTTTTCAACCACACGCAAGATTTTCTAAACTAACATCGATTTACCATTCAAGGCTTGTTATTGAAGAGAAACCCCTTCATTAAGGCCATTGCTTACCCGACTAACCTAAATCCATAATATTTTTAACTATAAAATATAACTAGAATATTAGTTGACATTAAATATGTGGGGAAGAAAATGGTCCGGGTGGAGGTCAGAAAAAACTGTTTATTTTTAAAGCCAACGTTTCGACCCTCATTGCAGGTATTCTTCAGAGCTAAATATATTTCTAAAAATAATAATAATAACATTAATAAGCATATTCTAAACGACGCATCAACGCCGGATAAATGTCGACTATGCTCTGCAACGCTGGAGAATAAGATACAAACAAATTAAAGTTCTATAAAAAAAAAATTGTAAAGAATAAAAATAGATAACATAATACATATAAATAATGGTGTAGGACAAAACCAGACCCAAGAGTAGGTATGGTTTATATTATGTGTTAAAATAAACTTATTATTTAAAACTCCCGATACTTAGGGTTGCACCTCGACAAACGATTAACCTGGAATCCTCATACTAACCTCCCTAAAGGGGCTAAAAGATAAGCAAAAAACCGTGTATGACAAAAGTTCTAAAACTCCGGATGATTTTGTTGCACATGAACCTGTGCTGATTCGGAATAAATTTACTAAATTATGGTATATCGTTAAAAAGTTAGAGTTTCGATCTTACATAGTTGATATTAATGGAAAAAAGAACAGGAGAAATGCCAGGTTCAGTAGAAAATTTAAAAAAACACTATTGTCGGGGGTAGATTTAAATAGGGCTAGTATAGATTTTTTTTTTTTATATTCTCTTTATTTCCAGATCGGCTATTCCTATCCTTACATGGTTTTTTTTAATAATGAATTTTAAACTTTAACACATAGTGAAAGTGTGGGTTTCGTCTCATGCAAGAGACACCCCTAACTGTACATTATCAGATTATTTACAGAGAAGATGTAAATATATAATAGTGTTTTTTCATATAAAAGAATGTAGTAGTTTGAATATAAAACATGTAAATAAGTAAACAAAATTAAAATTAATGTAATAATAAACAGAGCTATAGTACCTACTATAAAACGGAAAACTAAAAGAAAACAGGATTATATTACATTTTGTTAAAACGATTGGTGAGAAACGTTATCTATTGAGATCACATCAGAATATCTTTCAACAGTCTTGGTTTTAGTCTTGGGGATGAAATAGGTTTGCCTATGTTGAATGCTACAGCTCCTTGGACTGCTGGTAATCCGGTCTTAAATCTGGTGTAGCGTTAGTATAGATTTTAAACCCCAGCTAGCTGAAACCAATTGTAATGACTTAGAGTTATCTGAAATGAACTATGATGATGATTTATAGAATAATGAAAATTGTAATGATAACCCAAATGAAATACCTGATGATTCCCTGACTAGTGAGGTGAATTATAATACTGATACAAATAATTTTTTGAACCCTCACACAAGACGGAAAGACAAGAAACAGCTAGACGCTTCCGACTACTTCAACACATACTAGACAAACGCTCAAAGCTTCAGAACAATTGCAAAAGACTTATTTATGTGACCGTTATAAGACCTATATGGACTAACGGAATTGACCTATGGGGCTCCACCAAACCATCGAATTCCTCTCGAATTCAATCCAAAATCCTTCGCAAAATCCTAAACGCTCCTTATTTTGTCACAAATAAAACCATCCATAATGATCTTAACGTTCCATATGTTACCGATTTAGCCCATTACAGATACCTATCATTCCATAATACACTCAAGGCCTATCCAAACCCACTAGTTTCCATCCTTGCATTCAATTCCATCCCGGACAAGCCTCCTAGGCGTCTGAAGAGAAGATGGCCTCGGGACCTTCTATTATATATGTTCTGTCATGTATTTATTTATTCATATAGCCCATGTACTAGATGTATATACTACAGTTCAATAAAATAATTTAAAAAAAAATTGTAACTAACCCTTAAGGTTATCTGGTAACGTACCTGGTCAGGACGTGTAATAAGACGACCTACATGATTTCAAGATTGACTAATCAATGTGGGTCTAACTGTATTTGTTATTTCAATTTTGTATATTATGTTTATTTCTTGTATGTCATATATTGTATCTTTCCTTGTATGTTAGTTCCTGTATGATTAGATATTATGTTTATTTCTTGTATTTTAGATATTGTATGTTATTTTCTTTGATTTATGTTTATACATTTTTTGGTGTTGGTAGTCTTAGAGGGGAGGACGTTTGGATATTATGTAATTACGTTGTAAGGTGGCTACACTGCTGTAACCTCCCTCATGTTTTGATTGTTATTACTTTGTATTCTATCTGATCATCGTGTGTGTTATTTTTATAGACAATAAAACATGATTATAAAGTTATGAAGTGAGTTGTGCACTTTCCATTCAACTAACAAAATAGCCATTGACCGGAAAGTCTGTGAGATGTCAGGTACTCGTTCCAGATCCTAATTACACCTTGCTAGGTAAAATTTAGGACTTCCGCTGTAGCATCGTCCGATTAACCATTGCAATGAATAAACGAAGCATGAACAGAAAGAGAGTTTTTAAATAATACAATTTGGAAGCATTTATATCTATATGAAAATCACACATATAAAAGATGTACTTAAAACGGTGTACATAATTCAGGACTAATATGAAAGCTGACCATAAGACTGTTAGTAAACAGAAATGTATTTCATCGCTGACAAACAGAGCGACCCAATCAGTGATAACATGGGCTAATGCTCTCTCAGCTTCAGAGCCAGTCAGGAATGGGATTGGGAGGAACCTAAAATACAATTTTGATGACGTGTGGGTGTGTTCGGCCTCCTCGTTACGATTCCCTTTGTCCAAGCCTATTAATAAATACTGCCCTAATTCACATTTCAGTGGGATTTACCACAAATTATGATAGAAGATGGGAAGAAAACACTAACAAAACCTTTACATTAGGTGCCCTTAACTAGGCTTGTAGTGTGTAGAGTGCTGAGTTGCTGTGCTAAAGGCCCTGGATTCAAATCCGGCAGTGGTAGATAAATTATTTTATCTGTTAACAATCATTAATTATTTTCTTGATAAAATAAACTTATCTAGGTCTTATTAGAACTTATTCACATTGAGAACTGTCGATCAAGCCTACCTTGTATTGTAGCAAATTCTATGATTCATTCTAAGTCTAATATTTGTTTTTATTGTGTTCGTCCCTTGCTTGTACGTACGAACCCAACATTTTCTAAAGATATGAGGAAAAATAGATTTATAGAACTGTCATATTGGTTATTGGTTCTGCCGACTTTCTATGCCATCTAATTAATATGTATTTTATTTTATGAAAATTCGTATGAGTTATCTTAAATTTGGGCCAGTCGTAACGTCAAATTTAGCCATTTTAAGTACTTCTTCGCTATCTAGTTTTGTCTATATGGTTAAAATATATAGATTTAATTAAGTGAAAAATTCGTTAGTAACGTTTAGCGACTTTTTGTTGGTAAAAAACCTATGCATCCGTGTCACAGACATGCTCGTGACGTATTGCGCGAGACTAGCGACACCTAGCGGCCAGTACACGAGTTATATAATTATTTAATCAACTTTAGTTTAAAGTTTATAATTCCATTGATATAAGAATAATTATATTTGACTTAAAGGTCGTTTAGTAGTTGTGGTATTGACACAAAAATTGCGAGAACATGGGGATATAGGGTCGGTGAAGAGAACGGATTTGTCTGACTTGGATACGACCTCTGGTAGATCAGTGGTTTAGAGCACTGCACCGGAGATGCAGACGACCCGGGTTCTAATCCCGACCAGGACAAATCTTTTCGCTTCAAAAAAACGAGTGTTATTGTTTGGAGTGTCAGTATTTATTAAATCCAGACTAATGCTAATAATTTAAATTTACTATAATTGATTTTGAACTAAAAAAAACACAGTAATTTCAAATTTTTGAGTTTTCACTTCTATAGGCAGTTTTCATAACTGCCTATTTATTTAAAAAAAAAAAATTTATTGATTAAAAGTAATAATTTTATAATTACAATGGAATTACTCTTAGTAGGAAAACAATACTTTGGTACATCTGCTCCAACCCGTCTAACTTTTCTTTCGAGATAAAGAAAGTGTACAACAGACGCAGCTTATTCAACTTTCTCTGAATTAGAAGCATGAATAATTATTATTCCTTGAGGAATACTTATTATTCCTTGAGGAATAATTATTATTCCTTGAGATTAATTCATTTTGTAAGAAAAATATTCTAGAACAACTGGGTTTTCTTTTTTGTCCTTATTTTTTTTCCTTCCTATTCAAATGAAAACCACTTCTTTCGTCTATTAATTTCTATAAGGTTTAACTATGCCGAGAAGTCAAGCAGGTTATTAAAAACAAATTTAAAAGTTCTTAAATGAACTCCTACACAGTTCATTAATACTATTTTTATTATATTCAAATAATTTTGCAATATTATATTCTTTCGAATATTAGATATATTGGAAGCTAGTTGTTAAATGTGCAGGTGTAAGACACAGGTTCAAGACCGGGTTTGATAGATAAATTATTTATTACCTGCCGAGTATCGATTATGTACCAAGTGTAGGCCTCTTGTAACCCACATCTAATTCATTAATTTAGCGGGTACCGTTAATTGGAAGTAAACCCTCGAGTTTCCCCTACCTGAATATCCAATGAAAACAGTAAAAACATGACTTGATCAAAACTCATAAAAATTTGATGATTTTAGTTTATTCTTTCCAAATTATATACTTTAAAATATAATCTATCTAACCCGATAGTTTCTAAACCAATTAACATTCCGCCATTTTAGGCAATATCGGTAAGTAGACCAAAAAAACCCACATAAATGAAGACCAAATAGAGTACATCAGCCATTCATACTTATCAGTCAGATATAACATATAAAGTATTTTATTGAACGTCTTGAATTAAGAGAGCTATCTCTGATTGTTGAGTCTGTTTGGACTGTTGGTGTGAGGTGTGTGGTATATGGTATTCTCTGATTTGATTTTTTCTGGTGTAAGTCCTGATTGGTTAATTTTTTTTCTAGTATTTTACAGACTTAAGGCATTAGTTTTTGGATTTTTACATACTTTTAGACCATACCTTTTAAAAATATTAGCAAT
This sequence comes from Troilus luridus, assembly GCA_964056705.1. NCBI lineage: Eukaryota > Metazoa > Arthropoda > Insecta > Hemiptera > Pentatomidae > Troilus > Troilus luridus. The sequence continues at coordinate 24,286,297 of OZ057417.1, read as the reverse complement.
GCAGAGAATTTGCGTTTGTCCAATGAAGGGAGCGGAGTGGCTCTATGGTAGAGCACTGAATAGCCATGCCGGAAATCCTAGTTCAAATCCCGCTCCAGGCAGTTACTTTTATTTAGACTGTTTGGGGCGGGAGATCGATCATATGGGATCTTGAACCCTCCTGGGGATCACCCAGCATCTATAAAATATTATAAAAATGGGGTACCCAAAATAAGGGGGGGGGGGAAACCTGGCGGTTGAGCGGGGCCTAGGACGTCACCGCCTTGCATAACAGTTGTCCATGAAACAGTACAGTCTCTACCATGTACTGAACCCCAGACTCGTGCTCGGGTCATAGTGGATACAGGTTTTCAGGGTTGTCCAATGAGTATGTAATGAAAGATTGGGACATAATCACGAATATATACGTAGTTAAATCTGGAGTCAGCCTGAACGGCAAAAATTTTCATAAATTTAACAGTTTTATAGAAAAATCAATACAGACTCTACCATTTACTTAGCCCATGACTCTTCTACGTAAGTTGTAGAAGTAACATTTTTTAAATTTTTGTTTGTTGAAGTTTAGTGAAACAGTAATTCAAATGTTCGCCAGTCGGCTGTGCTCTTATTAAGATTCTAGGGATTCGTTCACAACAAAAAATACGACTCAACAAACTTATTAAAATTGCCACCACCTCAACTAGATTAACGAAGCCAATTGACGTCGTGTAAACTCGTAAATGATGTCGTGTAAATGTCTACTAGACCTTTTTCGGCCTAGATATTTTACGCAATACCTTATTTTCCATGGCCCTAACATGTTCATCTATTAAATTTTGCATCAAAGTTCGAGTAATTCATGACAAAAAAAACAAAAAAAAAACTCTACCACTACAACCCTTGAACGGGTCTGGGGTTCAGTACATGGTAGAGACAGTACTGTTTCATGGACAACGGTTCTGCAAGGAGCTGACTTGTCGTAGGTCACGTTCAACCGCCAAATTTCCCCCCCCTTATTTCGGGTTCCCTATTTTTATAACATTTTATAGAGGATGGGTGAGACCCAGGAGGGTCCTGGATCCTACACGATCCATCTCCGGCTGCAAACCGACTAAATAAAAGTATCTGCCCGCAGCCGGATTTGAACCAGGATTTACGGCATGGCAACTCAGTGCTCAACCACTGAGCCACTCGGCTCCCCATGAAAAAAACAACAACTAAAATTTAATTTTATCAATTACTTTTTTTTTTCTTCTTAGAAAGACAATTAGGTTCAATATATTTACAATTAACCATAAATATAAAACAATTATTGCTTTTAGATCCTAAGAGGCGTCTTTAAAGAAAATGGCCTCGTGACCTAAGTTGAATTTGTTATTTGAGTACTACCATTGGGTAATTTCTCTACTTGTCTTTATCCATAACTTTATGTATCATTCATGCCATTTACTTGTTGTATTGATATAATACATTTATAAATTTCAATGAATAAATTAATTTAAAAAAATTAAGATACAGAAGATATTAGGCGATATTATCGATTATAAGACCACCACAGTTGCTAATAAATTCTTCATAATAGTTGATTATGAAGAAACCAAAGGATTCATTTACTCCGAGATTTTTTTCAACTGACCGCCATACGAAGGAGAGAAAAAAATGTTTTTGCATATTTGACATAACTGGATTCGGCTTGGGGAGGGAAAGAGGGAAGAATAAAAAGAGGCTATAAATGTAAAATAGTTAATAAATGGGAAAAGAGGGGAAGAACGTGGGGGGATTATCCCTTTTCGCTTCTTTCCGGCCACACGTGAAATATCAATCTACTCTTTTATATTTTTACGATTCTCCTTCGAGCCTTTCAATAAATGGATTAGGTTCGATTTCAAGGGAAATTAGTGATACTAAGTCTAAATATATAATTAAAACTAGCTGCCCCGGCAGACGTTGTTCTGCCCTATTTCCCTAAAACAAAGGGCTTCCAAATTTTCTCCAACCATTTGAATGGCAACTTCATCGATTGTTAATGAATTGAAACATCTCGCATGTTTTCCTACAGGAGTTTTATCAGCTGTGATTACAATTTTATGATTACCAGATCTCATAAGATCCATCGTAGTTTTAAACAATGAAATCAATTGATTTTGTTGATGAAACAAAGTTTGTAATTGTTCTACAATAGAACTCTTCACTAAACTGTTATTTACACAACACTGATCAATTTCTTCTGTATTGCCCATTTATTCCATTTGCAGGAATTTATAATCGCCATCTGTCACCGGCAACAGGGAACCTGCTTTATGATCTATTTGGCCTTGTATCAGAAAATTAAACAGAAAAGTTTTATTTTTATACAAAAACTTATATTATTTTATTATATGATAGGGACTTTGATTGACATCAAATATTTGACAGCTGGGAACAGAGTGGCTTGTATGGAAAAAGAAAATTGTTGTTTTTATTATTCCCTCGTCATTTTTACGGGTTTTCTCTCCATAAGAACCTTCTTTGAGCCTTAAAAAATATATGAAAAAAAATTAGCCGAATTGGTCGAGCCGTGAGTTTTGCGGTTAGCAAGGAAATGGCGTTTCATTTTAATTATATTGATAGGGCTGAGATTCCGGTTAATTATTATATGATTGGAACATAATTCAGGATCTGTTAGAGGTACAGCGCTGTATTTGGGCTCAAGTCGTAGCAAATTTTATCTTCTTTAAAAATTGTTATTTATGGTTTTTCACTAAAACGCACCGATTAGGAGATAAAGACCAAAAACTAAAATAACTCGGAATATTTCAAGGTTTTTCGGCCCCAGAAGGTTTCCCTCAAAATTTTTACGGTTTTCCTCTCTACAAGAACCTAAAAAATAAAAAATATATATGAAAAAAAAAATTAGCCAAATTGGTCGAGCCGTTCTCGAGTTTTACGGTTAGCAATGAAATGGCGATTCATTTTTATTATATAGTTACATAATATTGCTACGTTGACTTCGCTGCCCAAACAATGATCTCAGGGAAAATTAAGATTAAAAAAAAAAAAAACTGTACCACTGCAACCCATTGAGGATCTTGGGTACACTACGTGGTAGAGACTTGAGTGTTTGAAGGACATCGGTTGTACTGAAAGGTGATATGTCGTAGATCAAGCTCAACCAGGCCTGCCAGCGAGCGGGATATGAATCAACAAGAAAGAAATAAGAACCAAGAGGGACTAGAATCCTATCTTATTGAATTAATTTTTCGAGAAAGGTTTAAAGAGGATTTATTTAAAAATGTGTTATATTTTATAGCGATAAATGGCCTGTCGGTATAATATAAATAATATTTACATACATGCTATGATTATTGATAACAATAAAAAAAAAAAATTCTGCATGGGCTTACTGAGGACCACGTCATTTCAACTGTCTTTCTTCTTCTTGATATTTGGTCAGTACTCCCTCATTCATCGGCGGTTCTGCTCCGTTTTTCTTCCGTTCATTTTTTCCCCATCTTCAGCTTTAATTTTTCTTGAAAACCCACTTGTTTCATCCTGAGAAGGTTGCTTTCCGGAACATCTTCGTGGGTAATCTCCATCTCTTGTAAATCTTTTTCTACCTGTTTCAAAATATAAATTTAATATTTTTATTTTGAAGAGAAAAGATGTGGCCAGGACCGGGATTACAACCAGGGTCTCCCACGCATCCGTCGTGTTACTCTGCCACTTAAGCCATTCTGGCACGTAAATCTTTTCTCTTCAAAATAAAAATATTTAAAAATTATAATAATTATAAAAAAATAAATTATATGTAAATGTAATAGGTTACTTATTACGTCAAAACTCCTAATCAGTACCAACAAAAGTGATTAAATCTAACTGAATTAAATACAGGACATTTGATTTTAGCTTTAATTTATCTTCGGTTTTTCTAAATAAAGAGCCGGTGTGGCTCAGTGGTAGAGCACTGAATTGCAATGCCGAAGATCCTGGGTTCAAATTACCCTCGCTGGCAGACTTTTATTTAATCTGTTAGTGGCCAGAGATGGATCCTACGGGATCTAGGACCCTCCTGAGGCTCACCCAGCCTCTATAAAGTTGGTACCCAAACTAAGAGGGAAAAATATGGCGGTTAAGAGTGATCTTGGACAAATCACCTCCCTGCACTACCGTTGTCCAAGAAACAGTACAGTCTCTCTACCATATACTGAACCCCAGACCCTTCATGAGTTGTAGTGGTATAGTTTTTTTTTTGCTAAATAATCTTGAAGCTGTAGGGTATCGTATAGTGTATTTTACTTTTGGTTTTATTTGCTGTTTTTTTGTTGTTTATCGTGGATGATAATTTTCTTGTACTATGGATTATACTCTTTGCTGTGTTTTGGTACATAGACTTGTTTAATGTATGTAGCTGCATGATGCAGTTAGGTAGAACTTATGAATGAATTTATGCCACAAATTATTAATAGTATAAACAACTCTACATTACTGAGAAATTGTTTTCGCATTCCCGAAATCTGTTGACAGAATAATTGAAATATGTAAAAGATGCGCGGTAGTGACTCCTCTTCGACCATATGTTGATGTAATCCAGTGGGATCTTTTGAAATCCCCTAACTCGGATAACAGCTGTTAAATGATGCATGAAGAAACACCGCGTGGCCATCTCCCACAAAGCATTCTCCCGACGAATTTCTGCTTTGAAGGGGGCCCTGATGTTTTCTAGGAGGGGGGCGCTTGCTCAAGGATCCGCCATCACTCTCGGCTTCACTCACAATTCGATTCTGTTTCAATCGCGCAAACAACGAGGCACAAAAAAGAAGAAGGGTCCCACTCAATTATATCTGACATGACGTAGAGAGATAGTGCGAGGGGGAAAAGTGATTTTTATTCCGAGACGTTCCACACGATTTACTTCGGATTGTTTAGAAAAAGTTTCTTGAAGAGTTTATTTATTCACCGTCACATTATGCTACTACGGCTAAACATATGTTGCTACAGCGGGAGTCTTAAGTTTTGTCCATAACGAGTACTGCAAAGGCTAGGAAAAGCGATTTTACGTCCTCTCCGAAGGACGGGATAACTTTTTTACTCCCTTTAAAATATCCTGGGCCACCAGGCGGGCTGTGAACTCGCGATCTTGTAAATAATAGGTTCTTATGCTAACTACTACCCTACTATGCTAATAAAGAGTTCTTTATTATTTAGTAGATAAGAATTCCTCACCAATGCAAGCCAAATTCTGCATACATTGAATACATTCAAATAATCATGAATAAAATTAAATCTGTAGTCCATTCTTGGACACTCCAAATACATCAAATGAAGAGTAAGTATCGAGAGGGTTGTCGTTTGTTAATTTTACGTCACTGTATGCTGTTCTGCCTAAACATAAGTTACAACTGTGTGGGTCCTAAATTTTTCCTATCCATATACAATTAAGATAGGGACTTCGGTATTTGTATGCTATGGTATCACCACTATAATTTAATAGGATTTATTGAATTTCATTGTGATAAAACACATGTGAAGTAAACATATGTAAATTGATAATTATATGGTTTTTACACAGTGAGTTTTATTTGTGGGAAAATGTACACTTAAAAAAGCATGTTTTGTGAAGTTCAAGACGAAAAGATGGCCATAACAATCCTCCAAGGTAATGGACTGTTACGTAACAGAAAGTTATGCCCTCAAGGTCATGATATGACTATATGTTATGGTACAAAAGTACCACTATTAGCAGTAATAGAAAGAAGAACCCAACCTGAAAGTATTATGATTATTATGAAATTATTAGAACAGCTTGAAGGGTTACATGAGTCTGTACAAGCTGGGTTATGTACATAAAAACTGTGAACCACAAATACATGGAAGATTGAACGATTATGGGAATCTGGCAAGTGGCGTAACAAACGAAGACGAGGAACAAACCGCCCTTTTTTGACTTCCTATATCCTCAAGGGCAAAGACCCATTCGGCCAAATTTTTTTAGATAGAGATTTTTGGATTGATGTAAACAATTAAAATTAGTTTGATGAAAGCTTTTACTTTTAATAAAAACTTTTACAAAGGCGTGGTTAATGATAGGCGTTTTTCGATTTCGACATAATAGAATTGAAGACCATTATTCCTGAAATCACAGAACAATCTTCTTACCAGCTGTTCTAACTGATTGTTAAGCAGACTTAATAAATAAGGCATTTTGTAGAATATATGGCCCGAAAAAGGATGAGGCCAATGCAGAAATTAGATCGTGTGTTTAGAAAATGTTAGAAACTGTACCGTTTCAAGGAGAACAGTCGTGCAAGAAGGTAATTTTTTTAGATCTCGCTCAAGCACCTGGTTATTCCAATTATGGGTACCCGATTTATAAAGGTACAATTAGGATAGGAATTTTTAACGAGTACCTTACTGCGCAAGAGAATTAAGTTCTCTCCGAAAGACGCCATAACCAAGGATTTTTTATTTACTCCAAAAAATAAAATTTAAAAACGCCACCTATCTGGCTCCAAACCCACGATTTTTAGCACCTTAAGTTAAGATTTCAAAAATTTTTTGTAGATAAATATTCTAGTCCAGGATCCATGGTTCATTTTTTCACTTGATTAGTATCATGCTGAATCTTCGTGAATAGCTTCGTTTCGATGAGACGCCCAACAATTTCTTGTGCGAAAATTCTCGATTGTGGTAGCTAAAAGAGGTAGCAAGGATAAAATATGTCGATTTGATGATTCTCAAAAAATTATTACTAACTGGTTTTTTTGTTGTTAAATCTCAAGATAATTATCTAAATTATTTGAAAAAATATTTGTCCTACAAAATGTATGGTTTGATAAAAGTGTACCCTCCTTCCAACATGTATCAATAACGAGGTCAACAAAAATGATTACTAACCAGCTGATTTTTTTTTTTTCCATTTATATTGGAAGGAGGGGACTCTGAGAGTTCCCTTTGATCAAACCATACATTTTGTTGGACAAGTATTTTTTCAAATAATTTAGATAATTATCTTGAGATTTAACAAAAAAAACAAACCAGTTAGTAATAAATTATTGAGAATCAAGAAGATTCTGCTTGATAGTAATCAAGTGCAAAAATGGACCATGGATCCTGGACTACTCCTTACCTATTCAAACTAAATGCATTCAAAAATTAGTAGTGCAATCTTTGAGTCATAGAGATATCAAATTAACAGTAGATGTCGAGAAGTGTATCCTATACCCTTCCGATTACAAGTTACATTATTTTTACGATTTCTCTTGACTCCTGGAAGTAATAATAGCAATAATTAAAAAGTTTGTTCGACTACTGGTTTGGGTTCAATACACAGCCAACGGCTGTGCAAAGATGTAAGTGAGCTTTGAGGCACTAAGCGATCAAATTCTTCTCGTATCCAATCCAAAATTCTTCGTAAGATCCTTAATGCTCCCTTACTTTATTACGAACAAAGTAATCCATAATGACTTTAATTTCTCCTTTGTTATTTATTTGAATTTTTTCCTGACAAACTTTATTCCCACTCAAACCCACTAGTTTCAAACCTAGCTACCTCTTATACACCTGATAATCCTCCGAGGCGTATGAAAAGAAGATGACCTCAATGACCTAAGTTAAATATGTTATTTGAGTACTACCGCTGGGTAGTTTCTCTACTTTTCTTAACCTCGTATCATTATGTATCATCCCTGCCATTAACTTGTTGTATTGTTATATAATACAGTTGTAAATTTCAATGAATAAAAACAAAACAACTTTTATTGCAATTTTAAAGCTATCAGATATCGGATCAGAACGATTTATACCCATTTTTCCTATCGCCCCATCACTCACAGACCACTACAAGACATGGAAGAATGGTACTTTTTCTTTTTTTACAAGACATAGGACATCGGGTGTTAAGTTAAATCTTGCGGAAAGATAATAAATTTTATTGTTGGAAGGAATAGCCATCGTTTATGGTAGAATATTATTGTTGAGTGAGAGCAGATATTCCCTAGAATCCTTTTACTTATTGCGGAGTATGAAAGGACTTTATCGGACCTCGTGTAATTTATTGGTGCGGTCTGCCTCCGTGAAAACGTTTTGTGTGATTCAGACAATGGCCCTACACAACTTTATGGCTATATCTCCTGTAATTGCCTTTAATTTAACAGATTACCGGAATTTATTGAATACCTTATGGAGGACAATATGCCAGGGATCATTTAAACAGAAAAATGGATTGCAGGGTCTTTTTAAAAAAAAGAACCCATATATATAAATCAGGTAATAAGTATAATGATTACGTTATGTGATCTCAACTATGACAAAAAAGTAATTTTTATAGATATTTCTTCTTTATTCAGTATATGTCATCTAAGATTGAATGATTAATTTAAATGTATGAAGAAATAATGGAAATTTTTATTTTAAACTTTGGAATGAAGTAACATTTTATTTTGCAGGTAATTAATATTGTAATTTCTATTAACCATTTCTTAATGAGAACACTTGAGCTAGTGAACAGATGGTTTACAATTTTCCTACTATATCCTCGAAAATTTAATGATAAAAAGTATTCAATTAAAATAATTAAATTAAAATTAAATTTTGTAGTTTCCCTCTACTTAGAAAATTGTATCCTATAGGCTATGCTGTTTCGTACTTAGTACTTATAATTTATTTTTCTTTTTTTTTTTAAATATATTTATTTCTAATATTATACAATTAAAAACTTTCAAGAGAGAGAGAGAGAGAGAAAAAAATTAATAATCAAAATAAACAAAAATTGTATCTATACATTCTTAATAACTTATATACGTCTATATAAATAATAACAATGAAATAAATTGTTATCCTACAATAATAAATGTTTTGTTCTTTTATATATATACCGCTTTGTACTATTTTTTGTATAGTTCCCAATATTTTTTATAAGTGGGTTTTTATAGAATATACACTTAAAAAAGAATTGTTTGCATAATTTATTGATGAATACATTAGTATATGGTATACATAATTCTTTATGTGTAATTTTAACTTTAGTGTCATATGCATAATTTCCTGCAATTCTAAGGCATTTGTTTTGGAATATTTGTAGTTTTTTAGAATTTGTTTTCGACATATAACTAAATATTGGACATGCATATGTTAGAATAGATCTTAAGCAGGCTTTATATAAGAATAACTTATTATCTGTGCTTAATTTAGAATTCCTGTTGAAGTATGTTTATATAGTACACATAGCTCGGTTTGATTTATTGCACACATAATCAGTTTGGAAAATAAAAGTCAACTTTTGTCCATGTTAAGCCCTAAATATTTAATTTGCTTTGTCCAAGGTACAGGCGTTCTGTTTACATTCGGCTGGGGGATATTATTCGGCCGTCCCTTTGGTTTTCTCCTGATTTATTTTAATTTTCCATTTTTTGTAGAATCTCTCTATTTTTTTAGAGCTGTAGTCAGTCTATTTGTAATTGCTTATAATTTCTATAATTATAAGTTTCTGTATAGTAGTTATAGGTTCTATATTCAGAATATTTCATATAAAAATGAATTCATTAATTCAATTTTCCAACTATATACTCGAAAATTTAATTATACAAATATAATAATACTTAAATTAAATTATATTCAAAGCATAAATTTCATTTTCCACCCACTTTGAACATTGTACCCTTACAGGTCTGTGCAGGTTCGTACCAATTACTTCGATCTCAGTGTAGGCCCAGCTCTGAACCGTTGAACATGAGAGTTTTACTAAAATATAAAACGGTTCTTTATTCTGTATATTCCATCTGAATTCGAATCATTAATTTAAATATCTGGAGAAATCTCTGATTTTTTATTTTAAACGTAGCAATGAGGTAACGATTTATTTCGTAACTAATTAATAATTTACTTTATTTTAAAAATTTCTTAATGAGAACACCTGAACAAGTGAACTGATGGTTCCCAATTTTCGTATTGTATGTACTAAAATATAATGATTATTCTGTTAAGTGTTGGCCGAATTCTGAACCGACGAATATGTAAGCAATTTTTATAGTAATAGGTTTTATAATCTATATATTTTATCTAAAATAGAATCATTACGTAACTATATGAAGAAATAACGGAAACATTTATTATAAACGCAAAAATGATGTAATAATTTATATCGTAAGTAATTAATATTGTACGTTCTATTAACCATTTTTAATGTGAACACTTTAGCAAGTGAACTGATGGTTTACAATTTTCTTATTATACCTTATAAAATTTAATGATTATTCTATTAACAGTGATTTTTAAATTAAAATATATTAAAAGACATTTTATCTCCCCCCTACTTTGAACATTGTACCCTACAGGTCTGTGCAGGCTCGTACCTTTACTTCGATCTCAGTGTTGGCCGTGCTCTGAACCGACGAATATCTAAGCAGTTTTTATAGTTATAGGTTTTATGTTCTATATATTTTATCGAAAATAGAATCATTATGTAACTATATGAAGAAATAACGGAAAATTTTATTTCAAACGTTGAAATGAGGTAATTTATTTTCTTAATAAGAACACTTGAACAAGTGAACTGATGTTTTACAATGTACTTATTATATCTAATAAAATTTAATGATAATTCAATCAATCGCAGTTCATATTCTCTGTCTAACTATTATAGTTACTGCATTTGTATTCAATATATTTCAGCTATGAATGAATAATTAATTTAAATTTATAAAAAGATAACTTGAACTTATAAACGCAAAAATGAAGTAAAAATCTATTTCGCAAGTAATTTACATATATTTTCCGTTATATTGGCCATTTATTAAAACGAACTCTTGAACAAGTGAACTGATAGCTGCCAAATTTCTTATTATATGTACTAAAATTTAATTATAATTCAATAGGGTCCAGTTTTATATTAGAATATATTCTCAGCAGCTGTTTAAATTCCCCCCTACTTTGAACATTGTCCCCTACAGGTCTGTGTAGGTTCGTACCTGGTACCTCGTTCTCAGTGTTCGCCCAGCTCTGAACCAATGATCATTTACCATGGTTTATATAGTTAGTGGTTCTACATTCAATTTATTTCATGTAAAAAGGAGTCATTAATTTAAATATACATATGAAGAAATAACGGATTTCAAACGTATGTATGTAGATAGAATAGAATAGAAAAATAATTCTATTCTGGGACCAGTTCCCTTTAGAATAACAGACATGAACAAAATTAAATGAATATATATCTGGTCAAAGGCCTGCATCAAAATAAAACAATAATTACATAATATCCTGAAAGTAAATAACTTAGCAGGTATGTTTTGGTAGAGAATCAGAAAATGTGATACAAAATTAAAATAAAAGAACAGACATATTTACAATAAAAAGAAATAAGCTTTTGGAAAAAAAGTGTATAAATAATAGCATCTGATAATAAAAAAAACAAAAAAAATATATTTACAGTAGTCCATCAATCGATCAATTTATATGTACTACATACATAATTATATATATACATAATTATATAATCATACATAATTATATGTACTAGAATTTTATGATAGTTCTATTTAGTTGCTTACCAGCTGTTTAAATTCCCCCCTACTTTGAACATTGTACCCTACAGGTCGGTGCAGGTTGGTACCTGATACCTCGTCCTCAGTGTAGGCCCAGCTCTGAACCGATCAATATGGAAGTAATTTTACTAATTACATATATGTATTTTCTATATCTCCTAAATTTAAAATGAGGTAACAATGTACGAATATGTATTTCGCAAGTAAGTAATATTTTACGTTCTATTAACCATTTATTAAAACGAATACTGGAACATGTGAACTGATGGCTTCCAATTTTCCATTGGACTAAAATTTAATGTTAATTTAATTAAGTTAAGTTTTATATTACAATATATTCTTAGCACCTGTTTATCTCCCCCCTACTTTGAACATTGTACCCTACAGGTCTGTGCAGGTTCGTACCTATTGCTTCGATCTCAGTGTAGGCCAAGCTCTGAACCGATGTATTTCGAAGAAGTTTTATAGCTTATCAATCATATACCAAGTTTATTCATTCTTAAATTAAAATGTATTTATCAATCGAAGAAATTAAGACAGTTTCATATTGAAAGTAGAACTATAGGTCTGTGCAGATCTCTACAATAATAAAGATTCTAGTGATCAATAAGTAATATGTATTCAATTTTTTCATTAAGTTTAACTGATGAGAAACGCATTTTTTAAAATGGGCTTGATCTGTCTTTAGTCAGACAGCGGGCATTCCCCTAGTGTGTGTGTGTATGGGTGAAAGAATTGAAAGTTTACTTCAAACAGCAGGTATCTAATATCTCTTTTTGTAAATTTTAAGGTACTTGTGTGTTAATGCAGCCGCAGTTATTTTTGCCTACTTGTTCGCATGCGCGAGCAGTTATATTTTGTAACATCTTCAATAACGTTTTAAAATTTTAATTTTTTTTAAATAACCAACAATTACAAATAAAAATAATTTATTTAAAAATATAATATATCATGAACAATTAAAATAATGGATAATATCTAATTAAATAATGGAATATATCATGAGCAATCAAAATAATGAAATTGCAAATTACATGTATGAAATTACAAATCAAAATAATTTATTTAAAAATGGAATATTTCATGAACTATCAAAATAATGAAAAATCAAAATAGTTTATTGAAAAAGAAAATCGGATTTTGGTTGAAACTGGGGCGAAGTACAGATCAACATGGATTCAAAACGGTCTCTATTTTAAAAAAATTTAATTTATTGATATTTACAACTATAATAATATTACAACAAGTAAATCTGCTAATATGTACAATATGACATGAAAAACACCTGTGTACCATCGGTAGCACTCCAATTTTCTCTATTTTTAGTCTCTAGTATCTTGTATTTTACTCTATATTTTAAATAAAATAATAACAACAAGAAATCTAGAACAAACTCAGCAAACAAGAACAAATATAGAACAAATCAGCTGTTAAAAATATAACTGTTACAAAATATAACTGCTCGAGCATACCAACAAGTAGACAAAAATGCGGCTGAGTTAACACACCCTAGAACCAATTTTTTAATTTCCGTTTTATAAGAAAAAAATGTCTTAGATAAATTGTCTTTAGCGGTGTGACTCATTGTGTAGATAGCTAAGTAACTGAGCTCTGTCTTGGATTCGAGTTGCGCTAATAAATTATTAATTCTTTTAACAGCCGTTAATTGACTCTGTGTATTCTGCAGACCATTCTGGCTCACTCAGTCTCTGTAAATAGGTACCCTTAATTAGGAGAAGAGCATACCAGTGTTCCGTTTCTCGGCCAAATCATCTCCCTGCACGAACGTTTATTTAGAAGTACTCTGGTCCCTATCTTGTACTTAGTACAAGACCCTCATTTGTTGTTGTGGAACATGGTTTTTAATTTAATATTTGATATTGAGTTTTGTCACGCCATTTTTTTCTGGAATGTCTGAAGGCATACCGATTATAAATATTTCCCACAATTACAATATTTTTTTCTTACTAAAACACGACTATTTTTCTTTTTGAGAATATTAAAATGGAAATTAATGAGAAGTTAAAACTAGTGGTGACTTAACTCGAAGCGACAACTTTCCGTGTTGATTACCTTGGATTCGAATCCTGCTTTGTCTAATAAATTATTTATTCTTTTAGTCAACCCTTTGGGGTATGCAGATCATCCTCGGGTTCATCCAATCTCTGTAATTGAGTAGTCAATCAGGAGAAAAACCTAGTGGTTGAGCGTATTCTCGGCCAAATCACCTTCCTGCATATCTGTTGACTTAGAACCAGTATAATTACTATCACCTACTTAATACAAGACCCATCATGACTCATAGTGTTACCTTTTTATTTTTGTTAATCATATTTTTATACACTGACATAAACAAAAATTTTTCTGTGTATACAACTTATCTAAACCCTGTTCCTCGGGGCATGATAAACAACAATTCAATTAGCCAAGAGATACTGCCCAATATGAAAATCCGTTCCTTCAATATCAGCAAACTGCTCTCGCTGGGGAAATCCGACCCTCCATTTAAGCCCGACCTTATTTTTTTCTTTTTTTCTCTCTTTTGTCACTAGAAAAAAAAAAACTGGTATCGAAAAGCTTTCCCTGGGGCTGGATGTATCCCATTCATATCATCCTTATACGTGGCTATAACAAGGGTCGAATATATCGCTGCCTCGGACGCGCAATCAATTCTGATGCCGAAGGATGAGTAGCACATACAACTCCAGTTGAATTAAAAAAAAAAAAGTGGTGTTTATAAAACTTGGCCACAGTTATTATACACAGAAAACATATTTGTTCATTTTTTTCCTAGACTATTCATAAGATCGCTCCTTCAAAAGAACAACTTCATAACTCAAAAAACCTAGTTTTTCAATAGAGATATTTGAAAGTTCCATGTGAGTTAAAAAATTTAAAATTTGGGTATTACTAAAGCAAAGAATTACTGTTTTAATGATGGTATTGAAATTATTTTATTAACCATTAGAACATTTTTATTAGGTTGACACGTTTTTGGTTATTACTAAAGGCCGGATTTCGTGCAATAAAAATTAGCCAAACCTGCAAAAATGTGCAATAAAAATAAAATACACTGACAAACGAGGAATTCAACCTTTTACTGTGTGAAGAGGTGATGTGTAATTAAAAAAATCAAATATTAAGTTATTATATTTATATAATTATTATAATATACATATGTTCTTACAAAGACTACTAGCAATCTGTTTGGAAGGTATGATAATTAAACAAAATTAATAGACTATATATATAGTAAAACATAAATTTTCGTAATTTTGTACTAACTATATTAATTTATCAAATAGAAATTTCTAAAATTTACAATCATGTACATTTCCAGATTATGTTCCGTAATGTTATATCGTCGGTCATCTAATATGTGTTTCAACTGTGAAAACACGCGCTCCACATTAACACTTGTGATGGGACATCTTTTGTAGTTACTCAATATTACTAAGTCCAGCTCCACATCTGTGTCTTCTCCGTTGAGAGCTTTGTTGTAAATTTGTAAAATTTTGTAACCCGAGTTTTTTTTTTATAACTACTTTAAATTTATCAAAAATTGTTATTCCCTTTTCTTTTTCGATTTTTTTCTCCTTCACCTCCAACTCCAGGTAGAGGAGTGGCTCAGTGGTAGAGTACTGAGCTGCCATGCCGGAAATCCTAGTTCAATTCCCGCTGCAGGCCATGATTTTTAGTTATAGGATCATATAGGATCTAGGACCCTCCTGGGGCCCACCCAGCCTCTATAAAATATTATAAAAACAGGGTACCCAAAATAAGGGGGAAAAATCTGGCGGTCGAGCGTGGCCCAGGACAAGTCACCTTCTTGCAGAACCATCATCATCATCATCATTCGTGGCGCTACAACTCCTGCAGAGTCAAGGCCTCCTGCAGCTTGGTTCGCCAGTCTTCTCTATTGGTTGCAGCTGCTCTCCAATTGCGAATTCCCAAGATGGACCTGGCATCCGCCGCCACTCCATCGATCCATCGGAGCCGAGGTCTTCCCACTCTTCTTGTCCCATAAATCCTTTCGTCTAGGATCATTTTAGGAATCTCATCCTGGGTCATTCTAATTATATGACCTGCCCATCGAAGCCGGCCTACTTTTATTATCCTTAAAATATCTGGGCTCTTGTAGA
This sequence comes from Troilus luridus, assembly GCA_964056705.1. NCBI lineage: Eukaryota > Metazoa > Arthropoda > Insecta > Hemiptera > Pentatomidae > Troilus > Troilus luridus. The sequence continues at coordinate 24,270,657 of OZ057417.1, read as the reverse complement.
GTCTTGCTAGCTCAGCGTTCGTCCTTATCCTCCATATCCCATTGGTGCAAACTGGGCCATAAATTCTCCTCAAAATTTTCCTCTCGAACCTTAGGAGAAGGGCTTCCTGAGAACTGGGTAATGTCCAGCATTCGGAGGCAAAAGCGAGAACTGGTCTTATTAGGGTCTTATACAAATGCACCTTCGTGTTTTGGGAAATAGCCCTGCTTCTAAAATGCTTCAGTAACCCGAAATAGCATTTATTTGAGGACATAATTCTCCGATGGATTTCTGCTTTTATGTCATTATCCGCGTTAACCTGCGATCCAAGGTACACAAATTCCTCCACCCTTTCAAATTTAAACCCTCCAGCCATAAAATGCGATGGTTCATGCACATTCACTTGTGGGCCTGCATGCATATATTTGGTTTTTGATTCATTGACCTCTAAACCTAATCTAGCTGATGCTATCTGGAGACTGTTAAAAGCATTTTCTAAATCTGTAGGGGTTCTTGCCACAATATCTATGTCATCGGCGAAGGCCAAAATCATAGAAGATCTATTGAATATAGTTCCCCCAATTTGTATTCCAGATTTCCGCACTGCACTTTCAAGAGCCAAATTGAAGAGAAGGCATGCAAGGCAATCACCCTGTCTCAGCCCTTTGTGAGTTTCGAAGCTTTCAGTCAGGTCACCTTGAACACGCACTGTGCATTGTACCTTCTTCATCGTAGCCCTAATCAGTCGTATCAGCTTCGGTGGTATTCCCATTTCCAGCAGCTCCTTGTACAGCTCGTTCCTCTTTACACTATCATAGGCCATTCGGAAGTCAATGAACAGGTGGTGTGTGTGGATATTATACTCCCTGCACCTCTCCAGAATGCTTCTAATGCAGAATATCTGATCCATGGTAGACTTTCCTCTCATGAAGCCCGTCTGGTACTTTCCTGTATTCTGCTCGGCAAAAGGAAGCAATTTTTTATAAAGTATTCGAGAGAACACCTTATATGCACATGGTAAGAGGGATATACCACGATAATTATGGCAATCAAGCACATCCCCCTTCTTGTAAATCGGGCATATAACTGCTTTGCGCCACTCACAAGGGATTTCCTCCATCCTCCAGATATCCATTATTATATTATAGAGGACTTTGACTAATTCTTCTCCTCCATACTTAAAAAGTTCAGGGGAGAGTCCATCTGGTCCTGGTGCTTTATTATTTTTGAGCTCTTCCACAGCTTCATAAACATCATCCACATCAGGAGGCTCCAATTCCCCTGGGGGCATCTCTATTTCCTCTCTTTCTATTCCACCCACGTCATTAAGTAGGACATCGAAGTAAAGCCGCCACTGTTCCAGAACCTGTTTCCTATTTGTGGTGAGATTACCCTCGTTGTCTCTGCAGGCATTTATTCTAGGTTTGAATGTCTGTCGGCTGTTGTTCATTTCTTGGAAAAACTTTCTCATTTCATTATTAGTCCGAAGTTCTTCCATCTGCTGGAGGCGTTCCCGGTGCCAAGCCCTCTTTTTCCTCTGGTGGGTCTGTTTCTCTTCCCATTGTTGTCCATGAAACAGTACAGTCTCTACCATGTACTGAACCCCAGCCCCTTGATGGGTTGTAGTGGTACAGGTTTTTTTTTTTTCACCTCCAACTTTCTCTATAATATTAATCTGTGATGTCAACGTTAAGTTTTACTCTTCAAGCTTTTTAATTTGCGAAGGTAGAACCGATAAATGGGATTTTATAAATGCTAGATAGATCTGATGCAACAGATGTTAACTTTAAAACAGTTTTTACTTTTTTTATAGATATCGGTCATCTTCAAGAGTAGAAACAAACTCTTTAAAATTATTTAAATGATCTGAATAAAATAGGGCTGCTTCAATCCATGTCCCCCATCTAGTTATCACAGGTTCTGGGGGGAGGGGGCATTCCATACTATTTCTATAAGCTGTAACGCGGTGAGGAGCTTTTAAAAATATATTTTCCCATTGTTGACAAGTTTGTTGACATTTGGGAAAATTTCCCTCACTTTTCCAGCTACCATACGCTACAAAAGTTACATGCACCTTATATGAATAAAAAACTTTTAATGGTTCTCTTGTTTTTACCGTATACGGAGCGACATCGCTGACAAATGAAAGACTTTTATCTTGGTAGAATGTTTGACAAAAAAAATTTGCTAAACTGTCGTTCACAAACCGAGAGACAGTCTCGTAGTTCGTTTTTGGAAGCTGCTTGCATGAAATGAGTTTGGTTTATTTGGTTTGGAGTATGGTTTGGGTTCAATCTACGTGTGTAGGATTCCAACAATTAAACTGCAAATGTAAAGTCCCCGTGGGTCTGTTGTTTCATCTACCATGATGTAAATATAGTTGTATTCAATTAGTGTTCGTATTTCTTCAAGAGAATGTTCACAACAGTTTTTGAGATAATTTTTTCTTAGGGTGCTCTCGTCAGGAATGTTTTGTTTTGTGTGCAAAAAAAACTTAAAGGGCTTGGTCTGCAGTTTATAGAATGGAATATTGGAAGCGACCATAAAAGTTCAAGCTCAAACATGTGCTATGTTTTGGGGTATGAAATATGTTTTAAATAATTCTATTTAATTTTGGGATGCCACAGTAATTGTTCAACATAATTAATCACATTACTATTTGTTTAAATGTCCTAACTTTAATATAAAAATTGAGTGATTTTCAAGTGGTTGGTTGTGTGTTTACCAATTTACTAATCAATCAATTTAATACCTTAATTAAACAATCAATATATTATTTGTAAATATATAGAGCATTTGTGTGAAGTAAGCACCTAAGGAATTATAATGAACATACTTTATTAATACAATTTCTTATTTGGGCTATCATTTAGTATATACATTTTGACATGAACAATAATGATTCAGATGTAATAGAGGATTGCCATGAAATACATACATGACTAAAATTAAAACCTATCTTGTAAAACTATGGTACATTTAGAGTTCTTGGTGAGCTATGTCTTCCGGGGGTCTGGCTGTTTCTCTGTTGCTCACCAGCTTCCCCATCTTCGGCTACCACCGCCGATCTTCCTTAAGAAGTCAATTTCGACCTTCCTTCCTCGAGTTCCTTTTAGAGAGTGCCTTTCTTTCAAAAGGCTTGGACCCACCCTTGCGTGTCTCTTCAACCTCTCTTACCAAGGAGTCTTGCTACCTGCCTGAGTGACCTAATACTTGTAACCGTATTTTGCTCTTTATGCAAATTCATATTTATTTTTATTATAACGTACTGTACGATACATATCACATGATACAACTCTAAACACGACTTTATTAAAGAAATATATTAGGAATAGAATATCAGATATGTCGTTCCTGAAATAATAAGCTTTAACCGATACAATATCTACTGTGAAGGCTTAAATAAAAAAATCCAGTTTTTGAGTTATGTCGTTCTTCGTTCGAAAGAGCGATATCTGTTTTAACAGGTTTTCGAGTATCGATCAGCATTACTATCCGGAATTACAGTGAAAAATCTGGTGGTTGAGCGTGATATCGGAAACGTTGTTTCTTCGACAACGATTGTGTAGGGATGTGATTTGTACGACATCACGCACAACCGCCAGGTTTTCCCTGTACTTCCTGATAGTAATGCTGATCGATACTCGAGAACCTGTTAAAACAGATATTACTCCTTCAAAAGAAAAACGACATATCTCAGAAATTGGAATTTTTGAGTTGATTCTTCAATAGCAATTGCATTGCTTGAAGCTTTTTTAATCCAGGAACGACATATCTGATATTCCATCTTCAGCATGTTTTATTAAAATTATAGTCATATTTTGAGTTCCATCATATTTGGACTCAATCAATGTCATAAGTTAAAAAAAAATATTGAAGCTGTTAAAATTGTTTCTATGTTTCGTAAAATAATTTACACACCATCATTACATTAGTAATGCTTTGCTTTACCTCAACTCAATTTTTTTTTAAACTAACATGTAACTTCAAACTACCTCTATTGAAAAATTATGTTTTTTTTAGTTTTACATTGTACTTTTGAAGGAGCGATAGATTTGTTTATATATATTTAAATATATATATTAGATATATTTGGTACAGTAAGAGGTCGTTTTGTTTAATCTTCTTCGAAAATTGGCTATGCACTAATCTCGATTTGAAAGGATAGAAGGGTTTGTACATTTCGAACCCAAAAAGGAACTGATACAAATCCGTTGTAGTGACAATGTTTGTTGTAGCCTCATCGCCGATTGTTGTCCAAATAAACACGTCCTATTTCCTCTTATCCTAATGAAATTGTATTTAGTTACAATTAGTGCTAATTCAATTACAACCAGAGCCTAATTGTACGTAAAGTAAATAATGGAGATTGCCTTCGGGCCCCTTTCAATGGCATTGCGAAGCACATAGATATTATAGTATGTTATACAATGATTTCTTGTTTATTTTTAAATAATAAAAAATTATCAAAATAAACTAAAAAAAAAATCCTTGAAATAGAAAATATATTAAAACAACCTGACCTAAAGTCCTAATAGCTTATCAACTCAGTCATATTTGAAGACGCTGTAAAAAGCATAATAATTACCTATATCTAAGCACTCGATTTTAATATCCATAGTATTTTAAAAATTCTCATCTCTTGGTACAAAATGATATCCAGAATATTTATCGCAAACTATCTCGATATAGACAATATTTTAATAGAACTGTCACAATCATAATTTAATGGTGGACTTAAATATCAATGGTGTATTAAGAAGAGCTGTAGTCGACTGTGTGGGTGTAATGATGAACACTAAAACTCTTATCAATGTATATTTAATTACATTACAAATAAATATCTCTATTATTTGATTCTTTTTAGTGATGTAATATTTTATTGACGTTATATAAGAATTTGTCCAAGATCACGCTCCACCAATGAAGTGTGCCCAATTTATAGAATCTGGGTGAGCCCCAGGAGGTTCTTTAGATCCTATAAGGTCCATAATTATTTGATAACAGATTAAGTAATTCATCTGTCACAGCCGGATTTGAAACTGGGATTTTCAGCACACATCGCTCACTCTATCACCATTATTTATTTAACGTCACTTAATGTTGTCATGTGACTCTTAAATTTTACCTATGCAGGTTTAATTATCATATTGTTTTTTAACGAGAACCTGTCACCGTATTGGTTCCTTCAGAAGTGACGAAAATGGGGGTTCTTTTACGTTTCTTCTGAAGGACGGCATGACCAAGGATTTTTACTGCCTTTTGAAAAATCCTGGTGCCACATGCTGGGCTGGGAACCCGAGACCTTGGGCATACAAGGTTGTTATGCTAACGATGCGTTATAGGTGAATCTCCACTCCTTAGTTTAATTACATTATTTGACCAACATAAATATTATTTCACGAAGATTAAGGCGGGCTGTGAACTTGCTGGGCTTATTAAGGAACGAATTTCTAAAACGTTAATAAGCGCTTTGCCGACTGGGAAGTGTCTGAGGTGTAGACCGAGGCGTAGGTGGGAGGATTGCGTTCAGACTGATCTGACGGATTTAGGTTTGGGTAGTGGTCCCTGTGGACAGAAGTGTGTTAGCAGAGATTGGTGGTATCAGAACCTTCGGGTTCGCTAAGCCTTATCATTATTATGACAAACATATCTAAAATGTAGGTGTTAATGTTTTCAATGCCACATAACTTAACCGGTTAACGATTTTAAACGAGCAGCGCTCGCGTGCGGTCGGGATACTCTAACGCACCAACCCAAGTACTGCTCGCAGGTATCGACAGGTTCGAAAAAAAAATTCCAAAAAGTTTAAATAAATAAAAACTTTTAAATACTATATAACAAAACTGATGTTTTTGGTTACATTTTTGTGAAAAAAAAACGAAAGTAAAGGGGTTAAGAACAAATGTTTCATAATTAAGACTTCAAAGTTGAGTTGCTATCTTTCAACGAAGTTGAGGGATATTGCCTTCAGTTTTTCTTCTTATTTAGTAAACATCGAACTTTACAATGCCTGAACCTTTATCCATCTTGCTGAATTTTTTAAGGACGAGAATCAACTTCTTCCATTCCAAAATACATGAGGCGGTGGTGAACAAATGGATCGAATGGAAGATGACACATTTGGATTCATGAAATATTCTTAGGAACTAAGGCTCCGACAACCTTATCCTATATTTAGCGCTACGTCAGGGTCGGATCACAGCTGACATCTCCTTGTAGGCATTATTAATTTAGAAGTGTTAAGATCCAACTCGAGCGAGTATGGAGACAATGTGCTGACAATTCTTCAATATTTGATAACGAGCAGACGATAAGAGGCGAAAAACAATGTACTTCTTTGTTTTAACCTCCTCCAAAAGAACAATGACATAACTCAAAAATTTGGCACTTTTTAGTTAAGCCAAAAAGCGTACCACTACAATCCGTGTAGCGTACATGTACTGAACCCAAGTACATAGTAGAGACTTGCTGTGTCTTGGACAACGATTTTGTCCGATATCTTGCTTACCCACCAGGTTTTTTTCTGTACCATAGTAGTGTTTCTGTTTGTTTCTAGTTTCTTGGGGTTTTGGGGGCGTAGAACATCAACGCCCGTTGGTTATTAAGCTTTAGGTCTTCCAATGGTAACGATAATGATATATAATAACGGTAATGATATGTACTCAAACCACCCGATCATTCACCGCATTCACGAATACCTAATAATGCTAGATGGTATAGGCAAGTCAGTCCAGTTAGTCTGGGCTCCAGGCCATGTAGGCATCATAGGATATGAGATGGCCGCCAAAGCTGCCAGAGAGGCGCTATCCCTCCCGGAAAGAGGCACAGCTATCTTAACTGGCCCAGAGCTTGCACGACCTCTAAAGGAGTGTATAAAAAATAGACGGCAATCAATGTGGGACGAAAGTCCACCCAATAAATTAAAATGTATTAAGAAATGCGTAAACCCATGGACTACCTCCAACCGTAGCAAACGCCGTGAAGAAGTGGTAATTACTCTACTATGGTAGACTTATATTATATGGTGCACATCCTACTTATCTGATATCAATAGTTCATTTTGAGACTGCTTGTGGAAAATAAATTATTTATCACCCATGTGGAGACAATCTTGGGCATTTACTACACGTTTGCTAAACAGGTATTTATTCCGGAGGTTGTCGCTTCGAGTTAAGTCACAACCAGTTTTAGCTTTTCATTCCGTTCTAATATTTTCCAAAAATACTAGTTATCCTGAGCATTGGTATAGAAAAGAGAATATAATTATGGGAAATGTGTATACTTCGGGGTAGTAATATAAAAATGAACGATTCAACTACACATATGTAACCCATATAATTTTATTTTTATTAATTGTTATTTTTATGGTGATTATTTTTAAATATTTTTGTTTTGATGAGAAAAGATTTGCCCTGGCCGGGATTCGAACCCGGGTCGTCTGCATTTCCGTTCCAGTGCTCTAAACCACTGAGCTACCACGGGTCGTATCCAAGTCAGACAAATCCGTTCTCTTCACCGATCCTACATACTACATCGCAAAAATTGCGAGAACACGGGGATGTAGGATCAGCGAAGATAACGGATTTGTCTGACTTGGATACGACCGTGGTAGCTCAGCGGTTTAGAGCACTGCAACGGAAATGAAGACGTCTCGGGTTCGAATTCCGGCCAAGGCAAATCTTTTCTCTTCAAAACAAAAATATTTATATATAATCTATACTTTGAAATGTATTTGAAACATTTATTTCTTGATGAAATGATTACTGGAATCTACTCACTACCCATGATTACATTATCTTTTCCATACTAAAACTCACAATAACTTGTATTTTTGGAAAATTTTAAAAATGAAACAAATAAACAGTTAAAATTCGAAGCGACAACCTGCGGAACAGGTACCTATTTTTTTTTTACAGGGAGATACGATTTTTTATTTTTGCAATTATTATTTGACAATATTTCTTTATATAAGCATATTTTGTTCAATTATTATGGAATGTTAATCATTCTGAAAAATTTATGAATGAATCGAGTTTTTTTTTTACTGAGGGAGTTTTTCTAACTCTTTTTTCGGTCTTCATTATTGCAATTTTCAATAACGAATAATGACTTTTTAATTTCGTTGAAAGCATATTTGTCACATATCGATCTAATTACCTCGAGGGATATCCGAGTTAATTAATTGATACCAAATAATTAATTAGATATTACTGATGCAGGCGCATCAGTAATTAGGGAGAAGGTTTCTAATCCCTTTTCGCTTCTGCCATAAAGTATATGGGCTCGGTGGTTCTTGAAAATGTTTTTAATCAAGTTATTAAGTTTATGGCCCAAGTGGATATTGTTTAATTATGTATTATATTGGGCCATTAAGAGCAGTTAATTACGTTATATTGTTATATTAATTAAACAGGACATCCCTGATTTTGGTGATCCTGTGGTTGGAGGTAATGTCATCTGAATTTAAATGCATTGGTTTATATGCATAGGCTGAAATTTAGGAAATATAATAAAATTTAAAATCATATTTTAATGTTTGTGATTATATTTTGTGTCGGATCCATTGAATTATTTAAAAAAAATAATAGCGACGGAATTTAATATTATTATTTATAATTTTTATATTTTCTTAATTGTTATTATTTTTAAATATTTTTTTTTTAAGAGAAAAGATTTTCCCTTGCCGAGATTCGAACCCGGGTCGTAGCAGTGCTCGACAGGGATGCGACCCCTGGTAGGTCAGTTGGTTACAGCACTGCTACGATGAAGCGGACGACCCGAATTCGAATCCCGGACAGGGCAAACTTTTCTCTTAATAAAAAGATTTAATAATATTATTATTATTTGATACAGCCATCTGTGAAGTACGAATAGTCTTCAACCGTTCAGGTTTTCTTCTTCAATGTTTTCTTTCCTTGCCCCTTTGCTTCCTGTCAAAGATATTTCAACCTCTGACTCCTTCTCGATTGTTCTTCTGCAGAAAGCATAGGTCTTTCTTTGAGTAGATCTTTTACTTCTGCAATTCTACTTCTAAATTCTGTTCCACACTTCGGTCAAGATTGAACTTCAACTTCTCTTGAAGGTTGAGAATTATGTAAGAAAACCTTGTTTAATGTACCTATTTATGAATTTATTATTATCACATTAAAAATACTTTTAAAAAATCCATAGAACTCAGATAAGAAATTAGTTCATTACTTATCTAATTACGTTATGAAATGATGTAAACGCTATAAATTTTCAGTTTGTAGGCAGACAAGTCGGTTTTATTTAGAAATTTTGACAGCCGAAAATTATTGAATTATCTAGTTTGGATTGTAGCAGATATTATAGCATGTACTTTTTAATAATTTATTTATTGAAATTTCAACTGTATTTTAACAGTACAGGATATGAATATTACATAATGGTATGGATAAAGGCAAGTAGAGAGACTACCAACTGGTAGTACTCAAATAACCAATTCAACTTACTTGAATAATCGAGACGCCTCGGAGGATTATCGGGAATTGAAGACGTAGCTGGGCTTTAAACTAGTGGGTTTGAAGTTTGTCATAGAAATGGGACATTGATGTCATGATGGATGATTTTTTTCGTAACAAAGTTAGGAGCATTAAGGATTTTACGAAGGATTTTTGATTGTTAGTATTGGATACGATAGGAATTCGGTGGGTTAGTGGATGTCCTAAGCTCTACTCCGTAAGTCCAAATAGTTCTCATGATAGTCATGTATATGAGATTTTATAATTAATTGGGAGCTTAGTGCGTTTGTCTTGTAAGTGTTGCAGTAGCTTCAAATGGAAAATTTATTTAAAATTTTAAAGTTAAAAATTGATTTAACGCCACTTCATGCTACAATGGCTAATCGTAGTCTGCAGTGGGAGTCCTAAATTTTCTCTACCCAAGTATAATTGGGATAGGGATTTTTTAAGAGTGCCTCCATTTGACGTCCTCTCCAAAGGACGCCATAACCAAAGATTTGTTATCCCGTCCGTTGGATTTACAGACCTATTTTTCCGTCAATTTATTCTAGTATCAGAGTATAGCAATATTTCAATAATACATATATATTAAATCATTTAAGTCTATTTTATCTAAAACTGAGCCATTTACTTTCTCCTTGCCCAGTTCTTGCAGTCAATGAACCTTTGGCCATATCCTCTTTTCCCTTAGCCTTGATAAAGTCAGATTGGAGGGTTAAATATTTAGGATAAGGTCGCCGGGTCTTATCAGGTTGGAGGAGTGAATAGTCCCAGGTTCGGGGTTCTTTGAAATTATAATGCAATTAGTCGGTCGTGAACCGAAGGCTCCAGAAATCGCGGCAATTTCCCCTTATATTCCCACCTTGTTATCTACATCTTGGCTTGGGGATCGATACTTCTCTAGTCTCGACGGGGCTCTAACCGGTGCTTAAGCAGAGTTGCGGGTGGTGCTTATGCTATGCGGTTGTATTTCTAGTTTCCAACTATCCGGAATGGAATAAGTGGAATAAACTATTGTGTCTGTTTTCATTGCGGGTAGTTCAAATGAAAAAAACGATGGTAATTATCGGCCTGTCTCTCGTCATGTTAAGAAGGTTTTTGTTTATTTAACGTCTCTTTTATGCTGCTATGGCTAATCGGACGATGTTCTAAATGTTGCCTATCCAGGTTTAATTAGGATAGAGATCTTTAACGAGCACCTGACATTGTCCAAGTTCGGGACCGCCGTTTAATGTTCCTTCCGAAGGATGGAAAAACCAAGGATTTTTTACTCCCTTTAAACAGACCTAGTTGTCGGCAAACGACCCCGCGATTTTGGGCTTAGTAGGTTGTTATGCTAACTACTAGATCACAGGTCGCCCCCAGAAGCGAATGTAATTCTTATAAAGAATTAAATAATCGAAGAAAGTAGTAAAACATCATACAAGGTCTATGAGTTTGATTAAAAAGAAAAAAAAAACCTACAATCAATGGCGGTAATATTTAGAAAACGCAAGGTTTGAAAGCAGGATTGGCCGAGAATAACCTCCAGGCTCCTATTTAGGGTATTCGCTTTACGGTGGATGGCATTCCTTTGGTCAATAGATTCCAAAGGGTCAAAATACATTGATAGAATATATTCAGGGTTCTCAAAACCTGTTACCACTACGACCCGTGAACGAGTCTGGGGTTCAGTACATGATAGAGATTCTACTGTTTCGTGTACAACGCTTCTGCAAGGAGGTGACTTGTCCTAGGTCACGCTCAACCGCTAGGTTTTCCCCCATTATTTTGGGTACCCTATTTTTATAATATTTTATAGAGGTTGGGTGAGCCTCAGGAGTGTCCTAGATTCCATATGATCCATCTCCAGCCGCAAATAGACTAAATAAAAGTAACTGCCTGTAGCGGGATTTGAACCAGGATTTCCGGCATGGCTACTCAGTGCTCTACCACTGAGCCGCTCCGCTCCCAGAGTTATCTAAAGAAATAATAACTCATCGCATCCGGTCTCAAACTTGAATTCAGTAACTGGACACCATTGTTCTTGATCTTTCTCTTTTCTATTCTCTGTTACCTGGACTTCCTATTGGAAGATGTGGTAGACAATTGTATAGATACCGGTTGAGGAAACATTAATCAGTTCATTTATTTCATATTCCAGCAAATCGAGGAGAAAAAAACCGCATGTAGATCAAATTTGCAGGATGCAATACAATGTAACATCTATATATATTATAAAACAAAGTCCTCAGCCGCGTTTGCACGTTTGTACGCATATATAAAGAAATACGTTTTTATGTTTATAATATCTGTTTATTTAATTTAATGATATTTACAACTATAATGGTATTATAACAACTAAATGTGCAAAAATGTAGAATTATAATATCTAGATAATAAAATACATTAGACAGACAAAACATGTGGGCATAATATGTCTTATTACCCGTGAAAAATTATATAAGGTTTAGTTATATAATTTGTTGAGGTTTTGTGTAAATTGGTTGGTATATAACAATAATTGTTTTTAATTGATGGAAAAAGTATTGCCGCCTGGGAGTTCCATCGATGACAGCGCCTAATGCCTTTGTCATATAAAGAAAAATGCATGGTGGAATATTCCTCTTTTATAGATCCTCATAAAATTGATCTTCTAAAAAGTTGATAACGTACGATGCGGTATTTGTAGAGCTATTTAGATGAGTACAGTATTAATCCTTATGCACTTTAGTTACCTTAATTATTTCATGCGCATTATTAAAATATTTTATACCATATAATTTAAATGAGTATCTTATGGGTTATCGAAAAAACAAACAATAACAAAACAAATTCATATAAGATAATAAAATGCATTAGACAGACAAAACATGTGGGCATAATATGTCTTACTACCCGTGAAAAGCGGGGCGAGTCGCTAGTGTAGCATAAAATAATAATAAAAAAATTAATAAACAATTAGGTGGCATAGGTTCAATAATATTCAATAGGTCACGTATGATGGAGTTATTCATAGCCCGCTTGATTGTCAACTATCTCATAATGAAATCGATATCCAATCCATACTTTACACTATCAACCGAGTTTACAAAGATTACAAATTCGAATTTGTAATCACTAGGGAATTCATTGCTTTATTATTGCAATATTGAAGAGGCGGCGGGTGAATGGGACGAGGCATGGCATCTATAGATAATGGCCTTGCACAATTAGTGCAAATGACAGATTAAACCTCATTGTTTGCTGCACTGATCAAACCTATCGCTGCCTATCCGTTAACGTCATCGACGGGGTCATGTTGGAATCTATCAAGGCTAGGAAGTAGTCACAGTATTATTTTGAATAATGTTTAAAAGGGATATTTGAATATATAGGGATATCATATTTTAAGAGTTAGTACATTTTATTTATTCGCCTCCTCGCCGGGAAAGAAGAATAGTAATCAAGAAAATGGACTGTAAACACTTCAATTCATACTGAATAGTTTCCTCGTGACGTCTGTACGTACATCAAGTTTAGCTTAGGAGTATTCGTTCATCTTTAGTGAGTTAAAAATAAACTTACTGCGCAGTCCAAATAGTATACGACTATAAAGCCATGAAGGGCATTGGGTTCAGTTCAAGGTACTAACTGTACTGATTTAAAGCCAACGTTTGTGCAGGGAGGTGATTTGGCCAAGATCACATTCAACCGCTATATTTTTCTCGCAATTTATAGGGGGAGGGCGAGTCCCTTGGTATGCAGATCCCACAGGGTCCAGCTATGGCTGATGACAGATCAAATCATTTATTTGCTACAGCCAAATTTGAGCCCAGGACCTATAAAAGTTTATTGTAGCCGAAGATAACCTTAGTAAATTAATGTATGATAGAAATAACATGAGTATATATGAACTCAGACTGCAAAAAAAATAAAAATAACAAAAAATATTTTAAAGACAATTTTACAAGGCATGAAATAGTTAAGTAGGTTGTCGACATGACTTTTTTGTTTGTTTTGTGGTTACGTGTGTGTGTTATTACTTTTTTGTTATGTTACTGAGAATAGTACAGTCAGGAATTAAGGGATTCCCTTTAAGTTTGGGATATTATTTATAGTCCAGGATCCATGGTCCATTTTTTCACTTAATTACTATCAAGCTGAATCTTCGTGAATAGCTTTCGTTTCGATGAGACGCCTAACAATTTCCTATGCGAAAATTCTCGATTGTGGTAGCTAAAAGAGGTAGCAAGGATAAAATATGTCGATTTGATGATTCTCAAATATTTATTACTAACTGGGTTTTTTTTTGTTAAATCTCAAGATAATTATCTAAATTATTTGAAAAAATATTTGTCCTACAAAAGGTATGGTTTGATCAAGGAGTCCCCCTCTTCCAATATGTATCGATAACGAAGTCAAGAAAGAAGTAAAAAAAAAATAGCTGGTTAGTAATCATTTTTGATGACCTCGTTATCGATACACGTTGGAAGGAGGGGCCTCTTTGATCAAACCTTACATTTTGTAGGACAAATATTTTTTCAAATAATTTAGATAATTATCTTGAGATTTGACATAAAGAAACCCAGTTAGTAATCAATTTTTGAGAAGCATCAAATCGACATATTTTATCCTTGCTATCTCTTTTAGCTACCACAATCGAGAATTTTCGTACAGGAAATTGTTGTCCCATCGAAACGAAGCTATTCACGAAGATTCAGCTTGATACTAATCAAGTGCAAAAATGGACTATTAGTATGAAATCATGTGGTTGACTGTATAGAACATAAAACATAACATTTTTATTAATCTAATTTACACAATTCAGTAACATAAGAATGAAAATCTATTATATATTTTGAGGTGGATTTCGGTTCCCCATTCTTCAGTCTGGATAGTCCTAGACTTACTCACTCATATTTGTTCTTGAATAGCACACTCAGTTAATTAATTTTCACATGGTGTTCATTGCATGGTTAGCCAACAACTTCACAAGATATGTTGAGAAAAGCAAAAATGAGTCTTGAGATGGGTTGTTGGTTTTAACTTGGATTTTTTTTATCTATATACATTCCTATGCTTTCTTGATGCATTTCACGTTGTGCCGTGACACAGTCGGTTTATATGGTTAAGTATAGTTGACACGAATAATTAATAAAGATATATCGTTTTAAAATGATATAGTCTACCTTCAAACATATATATATATATTGCCAAAATGTATATCATTTAATAAAGGCATAGGTGTTTTGTTGGGTACGGGGTAGCGCAGCATATTGAACGCGGATGGTTCCAGGTTGAATTCCGGCTTTGTCAGATTAGATGCGGGTCTATACTACAGATAATTAAACTATCCTGTTGCTCATCCAGCTTCTATAAAATTGGCACACTTAATAAGGAAAAATGAAAAAAAATGAGCGTGATTTAGTGACTTTCTTGAATAACCGTTATCTTATAAAAAGTGCTGTCTCTACCATGTATTGAAACCAAGGATGAATGAGACTTCTGATATTCCATTAATGGATGGAGTTACTATGGAATCAGTTCCTAGAAGGGCTCGGTGCGCACGTCACGAGCCTAATAACGCAACCTAACTGAGTGTCAATAGGAATGGGGCTATTAACACCTGAGCTCGACTGAAACATGATTAACCACTATTGATTGTCACCAGGGCATAATCGATTCCTACCTTAATAGCCACGCTCCGGGCTAATCAAACTTCCAGTCTCCGGTTTGACACGATCCATAATCACTCCTAACTCATATTGTACTGATTAATAGATAGTTATGGATGGATTGATAAAAAAAATAACGAAAAACTCTGTTTGTCAACTCAATACTTTTTCTATTGATTTAGAAAAAAATAAACTATACTGCTAAATTCCATGAAGATTATTGGGATCTTAGGCTACACCTACATTGGTTCCGGTGTGAAACGATGAGAGGTCGCTAGCAAACCAAATGACTGAAATATATCGAGATTTATAACATTTGGTTCTTTAAATTTATAAAATTAAGATTATTTATTAATTATTTTTAATAAATTTATATTTTACTATAATGTATAGTAAAATATGTATAATGTATACACCCCAGCATCGTATGTGATAGAATGACGCCGCACCGAATCGGATCCAATGTAGGTGCAGCCTAAGACAACGTTTTTTTAGGCAAGTGTTTTGCCCGAAATAACGATCATAATCTAAACCAATTTGGGTCTCCAGATCCCTCATAATCGGTTAGTTCTTAATCTTTATATATATATATATATTTTTTTTTTTTTTATGGTTCTTGAGTTTTAGTCAGTTATTTCAACTTCTTAGGCGACGTTTCGAGACTAGGTTAGTCTCATATTCATGCCCTGACAGTGAAAAAATGAGCTTTTAGTAAAAACTGCACACTTAGTAAAAATAGCACACTAAAATAAATATGAAATGTAATTTGTAATAGTATAGGGTGTACTTACAAGTTCCAAAGAATCGATCAATTTATCATCAATCACTTACTTCGCTATATATCATAGAATGTTTATATTACATTAGCTAAGATCAACGAATATGTAATCGATTTTTAGGAACAGCAGTTTTACTTAATTGTTGAATCATATGATAAATCGTTGATCATAGCTAATGCAATATAAGCATTCTATATAAGGTCTTTTATTGGTTCTAGCGTTGCAGGTTTTTTTTTTTTCTTGTTTCCTTATTCTAGCTTTGTCTCTTGGTTTTACGCCAAGCAAGAATGGTTAAAAGCACTCTAAGAAGAAAATAAATTTCATCAAACCCGTTTTGAGCCTATATCTTGTTTTTGTTTTTTGTCCAAAAAAACAAGACACGTTTTACGGATATCGCGCATGGTATACAGTTTACATTCCGTTTCTTTCCAATACATTCCTGTACATTACATCTTGTACAGAAAAATAGATGGTCGAAAGCCTTTTTAAAAAAATTCAAATTTTAATATACAAAAAAAAACATTTTAAAAAGCAACCCGAGAAAATATTTGAATTGAGGAAAAAAATTGCAGAGAGATGACAAGAAGCAATTATTTATGTTTGCCAACTTTAATTGAAACCGAGAGGCTGTTTATCTTATCTTAGAACCAAAGTATTGTTGGCGTATTATTATTAAATTATTTAAAATAAAAATTTAAAAATCCAATTTCATAATTACTAGTAGGGTACCCCCTGTCCACCAAACGGTGAAACGGCTACCTGTGGTGTAATGGATTGCGTAACAGCTTACTATGTTGAAGTTCGCAGGGTTGCAGCCCTGGGGAAGTAAAACACCTTCGTTATGCACTACTTAAGGAGATAAGTATGGATTCTCCATCTTCCACGAGCCTGTATGGAATCAGGTACACGTTAAAGACACTTATTCTAATTATACCCGGATAGGAACAATTTAGGATCCCACTGTAGCATCGTACGATCAGTCATAGCACCATAAAGGACGTTAAATAAATAAACGAACAATCAAACTGGGAAATTAAGCTGGTCGACGAATTTTAACTAATTTGGTAAAGTACATAAAAATCTCCTAACTATATCTCATTCATAGATTTCTGCAGCCTCGGATATCATTTAATAGCTAGCTCTGTTATCTCGTGTAAAGTATTTTTGATAATGTTATTAAGGATATATTATCAAATCTAAATATTAATATTGGTTTATTAATTAATAAAAATACTTATAAATATCTCGGTTAACACAAATAAAATCGGATGACCTATCTTTGAAGGTCTATTGTGGCTTTTTATTTTTAAATATACACTATTTGTGCTTCCATATATTCGAATATTTTCTGCCAAAATTATGTGTTAAAATTATTTTAATGATTACAATGTGCGTTTAGTATCATTATTTATATATTCTATAAGCTTATATGTAAGATTTATTGTCAATACAATATTAATATTTTATTATGGTCCAATTTTTCAATCCAAAAAATGTTTATAGTAGGTTAAAGTCTAATATGGAGATTTATAATTTTATATTGAAGCGAGGTAGTTATCACGTAGAAGGTTCCGGGTTTAAATCGGACTGTGGTCGAAAAATTAATTAATCTGTTTACAGCCACGAGTGGACCCTGTGAAATTTGCAGGCTCTCCTGGGGCTTACCTAGACTCTATAAAATTGGGATTCTAAATTGAGAGAAACAATCGTGCAGTTGATGATATCTGATAAATCAACTCCCTGTACAACGGTTGTCTAAGTCTCTACCATCTACTGAACCCAAGACCCTTCATGGGTTGTTGTGGTATAGGGAGCCTATTTATGCCTACGCACCGCGTGGGAAGTTCCGATCTGTACAGGAGATTGCAGAGTTCGTCTCGGAAACGCCATTCCTCGATTTGCATAGTAATATTTTTCCGTGAGGGGGGCGGGAGAAATGATGGGGGCCAATCAGAAGAATCAATCAGATTTAATTCCGGCGGTGAAGAGCTAGTCAACCCTGACTAATGGCCGCCGGATCGTCCGGATTAAACCAAACCAGTCGGGTCAGGAATTAAAACACGGATCAGTTCCATATCCGAGTTACCATAGTGACGGGATGAGGTTGGGGGTAAAGAGGAAGTTTTAATTGAAGTTATGAATTGTAATTAACTAATAACAAGAAATAATGAAAAAAGTATATATCAGGAATCGACTCGCATTCGCTCGGGTACAAACTTACAGCTGAGGGAATAATGATCTTCTTTAGGCCCTAGGTCCATAAATAAGTATTTCTATTCTATTTTATTTAAGAATTAATCCTGACCTATCCCTAGACCATTTTAATCTCATTTATAAAAATATTCTTCTATACCTGGTTTTATACGGAAAAGTATGATATGTATTACCTTTATTTACCGACCATATTGTATATAATAATAGATTTATTGCTATGTTTCCGATAATGGCTACTAGAGAGCACTAGAGGAAGGCTAGTTGATGGTATTGCGAGAGGAAGCGGAGTTGCATTAAAACTTTAGATTGGTCTTGGCCCGGATTTAATCAAACTTAGAAAGGACGGATCAAAGGACGCAGGGACCACAATGAACCACATTCGCAGCTCAGAGGGCAAATATATTGGTCCTTTACCGTCTCCTATTTATCTAATCGCAGTTCTCTCCTCTGTGTAGGGCTCAAGTGCAATAACCTCGCTCCATAAATAAATTGTCATTAATTTAGTTTCCATTTTTATATTATTTACAGACATCATGTTGCGGTTAAAGCTATTATTCCCAAGCATCGACGCATTTAAATTTGGTATTGTTTTATTTCATTAGCAAAACTTACGATAAGGTTAAATCATTTTTCGGAGAAGTTAGAGGTTCGCTTAGCTTTAAAACAAGGTGATTCACTATCACCTGTTCTATTCCCTTCAACACTTGAGTAGGTTATTAAAAAGGTAATACACAAAGATTTTTTTTAAATTTGAATATGCATAGTAAAATACCTGTGGTGGGTTTTGTTTTTATAGTGAAACGTTGATGAATGCAGGTAAGGAAATAGGGCTGGAAAAAATTCGGACTAAGTATATGGTCAGTAGCGAAATAGGGAGAAATTTTTGTGATTTCGTTGTAGGAGCGAATAAGTTCGAACATGTGGAGAAGTTTAAGTACTTAGGGTCCGTGGTAACTAGAAAAGTGGAAATATAGGCGCGATTAAATGCAGGAAATGCTTGTTATTATTCGATCTCGATATTACTATGCTCGCGTCTTTTGTCCTGAAATCTAAAAATCAAAATTTGTAAAACCATCATCCTTCTATCTCTTCTTTACGGATATGAAACTTGGCCGCTCTGATGAACAAAGTCTTCAGGTATTCGAAAATCTTGTGTTATGTAGAATATTCGGTCCAAAAAAGAGATGAGAGAATATAGATTACATAACGCGGAATTGCGAATCATGCATCCGGTAAGTTAAATGATAGCGTCACCGAGATTAAGATGAAACTGTAAACTTGTTAGGCTTACTAACGAAAAATTTCTAAGAATAAACGGTGTTCGGATCGTTTGCGGGGTATTCCAAGGCGTAGGTAGGAAGAATGCGTTAAGAGTGATCAGGCGGATATGGGTTTGGGTAATCCTTGGATAGAAGTTTGTAAGCAGAGATTGGTGGTATCGGCATCGAGCCTTCGGGTTCACTAGGCCTTATTATTATTGTTTTACTTCATTTTACTAAAGCTGTGAACTAGGATGCTTCTTATTTTTTTCAACCTGCAAATCTGGTCCTCTTTGGAAATTCAACTTAATTATTAACCTAACCTGTACTACTACAACCCATGAAGAGTATTGGCGTCATTAGCTGGTAAATACTACTCTGTTTCTAGGACAACCGTTGTGCAGGGAAGTCATTTGTCCGAGATTAAGCTCAATCTGTTTTTTTCCCTAGAGTTGTGTCAGCTACTTATTAGGGTGCTTCGTATTTACTGCGTTCACCCGCCATTTGCTTCTACCACTTAAGAAACGGACTTATGATTTTTATTAATTTTTTTAGATAGTGTTGTAGGGGTCGCTACCTCTTGTCGAAGTTGGACAAAATGACGATATGATAACTTGCAGCTCAATGTACGCAAAACTGTAATCGCCAGATTTTCCTCTTTGTTTTAGGTAACCACTTTCTAGAGGCTGGGGAGCCCCAGGAAGGCCCTAGATCTGATAAAACTCTGTCAGCGAGCGGTATTTTTAGTAATCTAATATTTTATAAGCATTGCCTCTATGCGTGGGTACCCAAAATAAAGGGAAAGAATGTGGTGGCTGAGCATGACCTAGGACTCACCTCCCTTTACTACCGTTGTCCAAGAAACAGCGCAGTCTCTACCATGTACAAGTTTTTTTTTATCCTTCCTTCTCGTACATTTAAATTTTGTTTCACCATATTCCCTTTTACTGAATATGGGCTTCATTCCCAGCGCCGATTGATGATTTTGAATTGTGTCTTATTTTTAATTTTTGGTTCACATTGATTATGTTTCTCGTTATGGTTCAATAGAAAAATGTAATTTACTTACAAAATTTGATTTTATTCATCAACATTTTATAGATTTAGATCCATTATTAATTTATTTTTTCTAGTTTTTATCCTTTTGAATTGTTGTATTTTCTTTTACCTAAGCTGAGCCTTATTCAAACATGTATTTTTTTCTTCTTCGGTAAACATTTAGATTCATTCTGAGACGGTTGCTTTCCAGAATATCCTAGGCAAGTAATCTCCATCTCCAGGTTTACAAGAACCTTTTCTACCTGTTCGAGCCAGGCAGGTTTGGTCTCCTTTTCTCTAAAATAGGTAAAAATCCAGTCTAATAGGTTTCATTCTTAAAATGTGACCATAAAATTTCTCATAACATCTGTTAATTTTTGAAAAAGGAGTGATCAGCTCACTGGTCTTTAAGTGGGACAAGAATTTTCCTCAAGAAATTTCTATCAGGCCTTTCTTATTCACAGTTTGGCTTTCTGCAGCTTACAGAACCTCTGGTCCTCTGGTCGTATTAAAGAACAATAATGTCAGAGTTTTGCATTAAACGACATTGGCCTTATGTTGTAAATGTCTTCGGTTAGTTGGTACGCCATTTCTATTTCATTCAAGACTTTGCTATATTGGCTTGATTCCCCTAGCAATGGCCTCAAGGAAAAGTCAGATCCTTTGAATTGAACAATATTTAAATAATAAAATGTGATGCCACCCTGAGATCTTTATACTTGATATATAGTAATTCTATTTATTTATTTTTTAATTTTATTTATTCGGTTATTTTTTACAATTAATGTATCCCGATACCCAAAATCTTTTCCCGCCAATTCTTCCTCTCGCAGCCCTCTTGCTGCCATTCCTTCTCTTACATCCGCCATCCATGGCTTCCTCTCTTTCTTCTATAATTTGGTTTACCTAGGAAGAGTTTCTTTGGCCATCTATTGTCGCTCATTCTCATCAGGTGGCCAAACCATTGAAGCCTCCTGGTCTCTATTTCGTATAATAAATTCTTCTCCTGCTCTATAGTTTCTCTTATAACACTATTGGGTTTATAGTAATTATTTATCATTAATAAATAAGAGGCATATCCCTCTCTTCTCCGTAGGTTGACTCACCAGGAATTGGTTATAAAATAAAGATACTTTTTCATTTAATTAAATAACAATATATTTATTGTGTGTTCGTCATAGTTACAACATAAGGTATTTGTCTACTTACAAAGAAAGAAAAGGAGGGTTTGTCTACATGTTTTGCTAGATGTGACAGCCAACATGTCGAGTTGATCGTTTCTTGCCTACAACTGCCTGTTCTGTATCTTAAGAGTAAAGGCACCGACCTTTAGGGACACTCAATGCTAAGGGACAACCTGTTTAATGTCCCTTAACCTATTTATCTAAGTATTCCAGATTGTGTCACACATAGCAGCTTCTTTGGTTTCTGATCATTCACCAAGATATTTAAAATTTCCTGCACTTTTGGTTTTGCCATGGTTCATTCTTGGCTCATTTGGTGCAGATTTTTATGTTTTATTTATTTATTTTTGTTTTTTCAACAAACTCCAATGCCTAACAGGTAGGTGTCAATCTCTTCAAGAGGCGGGATGAGAACTGCCCTTACATAGCTCCCTCTAGGGACCTAACCTCGCTACTATAGGTAACTTGGTTAGCCAAGCTAAATGCCTCCAAGGTTACCACGTTATTGAAGTAACAGTGTCATCATTCAGTTTGAGAAATAGCTAAGAATAAGTGCGGTAGAGGACCAATCATTTCCTAAACAGAGTAGTCAAATAAAATGAATAAATAAAAATATTTCTTAGGATAGGAACATGTATCTCGGTACGTAGGATGCCAGGTTATTTATCTCTATATCCAGGGTTCGAACCAGGTTGTGGAAGAGAAATTATTATAATATTTTTGATTTATTTTTGACCACTTTGGATCACGTTATAACTTTATTTTCCTTTCTTTAGTTGCAATTTTCTCTGTCTTCAATATTCTTTCATGCTTCACTGGCACTTTTCTTTTCCTCTGTCCAACTTCATCCAACCTTCTCTGCTGTCTGGCAGACTGTTATTTAATATATTTAGGCTCACTTAGCTTCTGTAAAGTGGGTACCCAAAACAAAGGGGGAAATTTGATGGTTGAGCTGATAAATCACCTCCATTCACAACCGTTGTCTAAGAAACAGCATAGTCTCTACCAGTGAACCCAAGACCCTCCATGGGTTTTAGTGATACAGGGTATGTATTAATATTTTCTGAGGAATCTCTTTGAATATTCATTTTTATTAACAAAGTGAAATAAATTTTTCATCTTTAAATTTTGTTTAAACAACTTAACACATTGCCGCCCGCTAATATTTTGCTGAAATTTGCTATAAGACCGGCGATTTTATCATATATCAACATAATTTTTATCATATATATTAGGCTAAATATCTTGGGATGACTTCGGATGCAAAACTCCGATGGAAAGAACACGTTAAAAAACAACAACTAATTCAGCTCAATTTGAGTTATCAAAACTTATATTGGCTCCTATGCAGACAATCCACACTGTCTGTAAAAAATAAAATATTAATTTATAACCAAGTCCTGAACCCAACCTGGACATATGGAATCCAGTTATGGGGATACACGAGGGACTCCAACAGAAAAATAATTCAAAGATTCCAAAATAAAGTGTTAAGGGGCATCGTAAATACACCTCGGTACATCAGGAATGATCATCTCCATAGAGATCTTCGGGTGCCGACCGTGGAGGAGGTAATCCAAAAATTCGCCCAGACACATCAGGGTCGCCTGCAAGACCACGTTAACGTCGAGGCCGCTCCTCGACTTCAATGCACTGTTGAAAAGGCTAAAGAGAAGGAAGCCCCATGAACTAATATAAATTTGTGTTCTATGTTCAGAGCTAGCGACATGTGAAAAATGAAACTATATTAATGCATATATGTTTTAAGTGTGTTATTATTATTAGAAAAAAATTGCTAATAAGCTCATAAAGAGCTTGATTGTAATATAAATAAAAAAATCATATATTAATATAATATCAATTTACTATGTGACCGGAGCTTATCACCAAAACGAAATTTCTCGTTCCCGGTCACCAAAAAAAATAGTCTAATGTAAACGATAAATCTCGTTCCCGTGCGTCAATGTGAACGAAACAACTGTTACTACTTTTAATAATATATTAGTGATTATATATCATACTATTAATATAATTATTATTATACGATTAACTATGAACCACGTAAATGTTCTTTTATGTGCTTCCATTTTGCCATCTATTCAGCTGTTCGTTTTTTGTTCGTCTTAGTTTTTGTAATTACGTGACAAAAACTCTAATTATTATTTCCTTTTTGTTCTTAACTCTATTCATTGCATCCATTTCTGTACCTTATAGTTTCCTAAGGTCTCTCTTTATTCCTTGTAACCAAGAGTTGGCTTTTTCCCCCGTTGAATTATGTTAAAGATTTTCTTCGTTAATCTGCCACCATCCATTCTCGCCAGAATGCCGAAGAACATTAGCCGTCTCTTTCTCATTTCCGTTGTAACCGGTTTAATAAATTGTTAAATCTTTTCATCGCTCATTTTTAACCAATTTTTCACTAATATTTTTGTTCTCACTAATAATCTCCCAGGTTTTCTCATTTCTTTTTCTTAAGCTCCTCCAATAGCCAATTGTTCATAGCCCATTAAGAGTATGGTATATGAGTCTTTTGTAATTAATTGGAATTTGATATTTTAGCTATCGAAAAATGCATGACATTCTTGACTAATGGTTCGCTCAGGAGAGTTTAGTCGTTATATTTAAAGATAATTCAAATATTATAGGCGTTAATTGTGAACCAAAGTCACAATTTAGAATCATATAAAGTAATTTATTATCTTTAGGATGGAAATAGTTGGGGGTGCAGTCTATGTAAACAACTAATAAGTGAGACTTATATATTGATAGTGCCGACGTTTCGACCTACTTTGTAGCTCATCTTCAGGCCAAATCGAAGGAGTCGCGGCGAGGTGAAGCTTATATAAGCTTGACCTTATAGAAGCTGTTACAAGCTTCACCTTGCCGCGACTCCTTCGATTTGGCCTGAAGATGACCTACAAAGTAGGTCGAAACGTCAGTACTATCAATAAATAAGTCTCACTTGTTAGTTGTATACATTGACTGCACCCCCAACTATTTCCATCCTACATTTGATCTTCCAGTCAACGATTTTCTCTCTATCGTAATTTATTATCGATCAGCTGTGTGACTAATAACTCAATATTAATTAAATAACTCAAGCTTCAACTCAATATTAGGACGATCGTAGGGTCGGGCCTTAATATCCTTCATAATGTTCTCAATTAACTGCACGCAGCGCCATTGCGGTCGTAATGTCAGTCTGGTTGCGGGCGTTCATCACTCTATGTCGTAGTTATTGCGCATCTCATTGTAATTATGAAATATAATGTCCTCAGTAACAATTAAATAATACCCCTGAGTATTTGAGTAAATTCTGTGAAATTTATTTCCGTTGGATACTGTCGAGGATTAAGCAATAAGCAATAAAGTACCATAGGAATCGATACAGTCCCTACAATGTACTAAACCCGAAGTTATTACTTACTTACATACTCTTTTATACAAAATACTTCCGTGGTATCTTCTGGTTTAGACCGTGTCGCTAACTTTTTCGCCAACGCCAGACATGCTGCTGACTTCTTCAGGGCAGAAAAGAGAACGGTTTTAGTCTCATTTGTGAATTTTCGTCTCTATTAATTTATTTAAATTTGATAATTTATTTTATACTAGATATTAAATGATTATGTTTTAATAAATTGATCTACTGAAATTTATGACTGTAAAGATAAATTACACTATATGTAAATATTGGGGGCGGAGTGGCTCAGTGGTAGAGTTGCCATGTCGGAAATTCTGGTTCAAATCTGGCTGCAGGCAAGACTTTTATTTAGTCTGCGGCGGGAGATGGATCATATAGGATCTAGGAACCTCCTGGGCCTCACCCAGCCTTTATAAAATGTTATAAAAATAGGGTACCCAAAATAAGGGGGACAAATCTGGCGGTTGAGCGTGACCTAGTACTAGTAACCTCCGTGCAGAACCGTTGTACATGAAACAGCACAGTCTCTACCATGTACTGAACCCCAGACCCGTTCACGGGTTGTAGTGGTACAGGTTTTTTTTTATATGTAAATATTATAAATGGCATTTAGTTCCAAGTTAGTAAAGGCAAGTAAAGGTCATCTTCTATCTCCAATGTATCATGAATTAACTGTTTGTTAAACTTTATATTAGATTTTAAGGGATTTTTATGCTTGTATATAAAGATTGTTTTTCCACTGAACCACATTATTCATAGGATATGGATTTGCCCATTTTCGTGTTGCACATTATTATGTTTTTATTGAGAGAAGAAAATTAAATATGAAAGTCTTTAGTTACTTCTGATGGATATGAGCTAATAATTATAACTCATTAGCCTCTGGAAAATCGTTAAACAGATTTTTTTTGGATGCTATAGAGTGGCCAACGTATTACCAGTTTTTTTTGTATGACGTCATTTGTTTGTCCTTATACTTGATATCAATAGGTTATTGATATAGGTTATATCCATATAGCTTATATCCATTACAAGTGCCCAGGAATAGCCTTGAAAATAAGTTAACCCATACATTATCAAATGTTATATTGCTAGAATTATTGCTACGGTTACGAGATATTTTTTAATGACGCTAATAGGTTGTCAACTTACTTGCTACAGTTTTTTCGTATATGACGAGACCTGTAACTGCCTTGAAAATACTATAGACTAAAACGATTCATTCGGTCATTTCATATTCGGCCCTCAGTTGAATCATATATTAAATTGTAAGATATATTGTTAAGAGCGTCTGTTATTTTTACTTCTGTTCCACGTCTTAGGTTCACCTACCTATTTGTCGTAAGTTATTTTTCGTAAGGCGTCATAGATTTGCCTGTGCTTCACATGTTGTATTTGTAAGCCATCATAGGTTTGCCTATCTTCATGGGCAATACCCATGCTGCTATAGGGTGCCCTCTCTACCTACGTGTTCATGCTATTTTTTGTATGACATCATATGTTACCCATTTGTCTATAATACAGCATATAAACTCTAAAATACATAATGCCGCATTTACGACAAGAGCCCTGTAACTGTCTCAAATATGAGTGATAAACAGACGTTTTTAATGATATGATAAAACTCTCATAATATTCAGTGACATTTTCATTTTTTCTCCTCGCGAGGAACACTGTGCCCTCTTCCTGTCAGAGCCAATGAGGAGCTGCTTCCGGATCCTGGAAATAACTTGAATCCTCCCAACCTTCCAGACATCTTTCACGACGTTCACTTGCTCCGGGTTAATACCTTTGTCGGAACTTTTTCCATTATCCTTCCTTCCACGGCAGTACATTACCTACTCGCTTCGTCACCCGTGTCCTCTACTGACATGCAATCTTGATTCCCAACTTTGACCTGGGGAAGTGGTTCTTTGGTTTGGATTCATAATAAACTCCAAGGAACATTATAAGTGTATATAAGTGCATGTATATTTATATATATATATATATATATATATATATATATATATATATATATATATATATATATATATATGTAGATAGATAGATACTTAAATGAGTCAATAAATACATATATAACTTTTTGTGACGTTTATAGACTTCATTGTTCCCATATTCATACGCTAACAGGAATTTGGTTTATGTTAGATTAGGATTTTAGTGAATTCCACTAAGTAATACTGTTCTAAACATAAAATTGACGCCTAGACGAATAAAATATAATGTTAATGTATAAATCGTACTTATGGATTGATGAAATGTTTTTCAATATATCGCTTAATACACTGTACATGTACTGCATTAACGTGCATCTTGCAATTGTCGTTCAAGCAAGACAGGGACAGAGTTGACATCAGAAGTTTGGGTTTTTATTGCGTTTCCCAGATGTAGGTGTCAAGTTGGATTTTATATTCTTAGTTAAGGTTTTATTCGTGAGACATAATTCAAAAATTAGCTTTTTCACATTTACGCTTGTTAAGTAACTGTTTTTTTCTTCCAAAACTTCACGTTCCGAACCGGACTAACACCATGAGAAATAAATCGGTTAATTGTTGTTTTAGACAAAATTGCTTGGCTCAATTGGCGAAAAATTTGAAAATGTCAATGTTTGATGTATCGAAGTTATTCGCTTTTGATCTTGAGCGCCTCAAATTATCATTATTATGGACTTATTTGTGGTTATTATTTGTATATTGTTGTTATGCTAATAATAATTTCTTTGGTCTTGTCGCCTCTAGATAGCTATATTTATTGATTGAATCTCAAGAGCTCAAATAACTTATGTAAGTTAATCACAACCCAATACTCAGAAAATTTTAGTTTCCCAAAATTTATTTCTTGAAAGCTCTGAGCATTCTGGATTTTCTTCCTAAGCGAAGACCGTCCTTTAATTTCATTCGGAGAGACCTTGAAGTAACCTTTAATCAAATCACCCTTGATCCATGTAGGGGCCATTTTCATTTTTTTTTGAGTGAGTACTCTTTTAGGTCCGTCCTCTGTTGGTGTCCATAGAACTGAATTCTTCGCTTTCTTATTGTGTCTGCGATTTTTTCCACGTGCATGTTGAGTTCCTGCTGATGACATGGTCTATATTTGTCTTATTTTGTATTAACATTTTTTTCTGAGTGATTTATAGATATATCTGTGGTTATTTTATTTTCATGTATTTTTAAAAAATAAAATATTTTTTCTTATGTTTTATATGTTTTGAATTAATTGGTCCGTTTCTTAGGGAGATGTCCACTTTCTTGTATAACTAATGGACCTCAAGAATAATAATGTTATTTATTATAGCTATTTTAACGTTATGAAGTTTCTATTTATGTATTTACGAACGTATAAATAAATGCTTGAATATATAAATATATTCAATCGAGAGGGGAGGGTTGATAGACGTGACATTGATACCTGAAAAGCTTCGCCGGGGAAGTTATGGCGCCTTGACAGTTGGAGATTACTTAGCCTCAGTGACATTTCGACTCCACCCTTCCTCTTTCCGTCTCTCTCCCATCATCGATCAAACTCGCTCCGATCCCTGAGCGTATCGTAAATAATTATATCTAGTACAATATGTAATAATAGAGAAGGAATATGTCCGGGTGGAGGTAAAAAAAAATCTCTTTCTGATAAACTGTTTCTTTTAAAACTGAAGATACGACTCACATCACAGGTCTTCTTCAGAGCTAATTATGTTTCTAAAAACTAGTAATAATAATGATCAACAGGCAGTTCTCCTAGACACAGCCAGGATCGTCAGAAAATTTCTGAATGTTTAGAGATGAAAAATATAAAAACCAAAAAATAACTGCAGATGGTTGGACTTGTCCCCCATCTCTGTTTTGAAACCGCAAATGCGAGAAAAAAATAGATCATAATAATAATATATAATAGGACATTCAGTTTTTCATTTCTTAACGTATAACTAACAGATGCTTTTATTTATTGTTTGTTCATTTAACTTCACTATATACTGCTGTGGCTAAGCGGACGATGCTACATAGCGAACCATAAATTTTGTATATCCAAGTATAACTAGGAAAAGGATGTTTAACGAGTACCTATCATTGTGGAAGTTCGGGACCGCCGTTTTACGTCCCCTCTGAAGGATGATGTAACCAAGGGTTATTACTGCTCTTTAAAAAGTCCTAGTGTCAAATCCGGTGTTGCGAACCAGGGATCTAGGGCCTAGTAGGTAGTCATCCTAACCACTATACCACAGGTAAGTAAGGACATTGCTTCCTTCTTGTCCCCTTGCTCTTTGATATGTATAAATGGTGCTTCTGGAATCTATTAATAGAGCATAGACAGTGAGATGAAAGGTAATTGATAACTTATATATACATATATATATATATATTCATTTTTCCACTGTTAGGGCATGAGTATGAGACTAACCTATTCTCTAAACGTCGCCTAAAGAAGTTTAATGAAGAACTGAAACTCAAGAATCAAAACATATAATATTTCCATAACAGTCAAGATAAGTAAAAACCAATATATATATATATATATATATATATATATATATATATATATATATATATATATATATACATATACAAATATAAATATAAATAAATAAACAATATATTTCTATATTAACAACCTGGGATGTGCCCAGTGGGATCTACAGATCCTTCGGGGTTCACCCAGTCCCTTTTTAGCAGCTATATGTTTGGGGGAAAAAACCTTGGGTTTGAGAGTAATCTAGGACAAATCACCACCCTGCACAATCGTTATCTATGAAAAATTACATCCTCTACCAAGTACTGAACCAAGAGCCTTCATTAGTTGTAGTGTTAATAGGTATTAATAAATTTATCCATCGAAATCTTTTGCAGTAAGATGTAACGAGGATCTCATTAAGTTTCTCACAAGAGATAAAAGATTCTCAACGAAACTAATTCTATTCCATTTGGGGTTATTGACCTATGTTTTTCAATTTTTAGGTATCTTAAATTTGAAATTGATTAACAAAAGCAATTATTTTAAAAGGTCCTCTGCTGTGATTAATTGGTCTCGGAACCAAAACAATTGCTCTATAAAATACACTCATTCGGAAATTAATTTATTAAAATACATTTGAATTTATTAATTGTTAAAAATTGTAGCCTGTGTAGACACATTGGACGACTGTATAGACAAACATCATTTAAACTCAACTACTGACGTATTTATTTAATAACTTAAGGATCAACTAACCTCTCTCTATTGTAGAACAAGGTTTTTAGTGATGTAATATTTTATCGGCGTTGCCTAGCAACGGATGGAGAAACTACTTTTGTCGAGTTTAGTAAAATTATAAACATTTTTAATTTATTTGTATTTATTGTTCTTTTGATGGTGATTATTTTTAAATATTTTTATTTTGAAGATAGAAGATTTGTCCTGGCGGGGTTTCGAATCCGAGTTGTCTACATAGGATCAGTGAACAGAATGGATTTGTCTGACTTGGATACGACCCCTGGTAGCTCAGTGGTTAGAGCATTGCGCTATTGATCCAGACGACCCGGGTTCGAATCCCGGCCAGGACAAATCTTTTTCTCTTCAAAATAAAAATATTTTAAAAAATACCCAATTGGAGTGCTGCCGATGGGTAGTTTCTCCGCAAGTGTTTTTCATGTCATAATGTACATATCAGCAGATTTACTTGTTATAATCATATTATAGTTGTAAATATCGATAAATTAAATTTAAAAAAAAAATCCCAAATCACAAAGCATCTGTTCCTGATTTTTTAAATCTGTAACACAAAATATAACAGCGTTTTTAAAAATTTAAATGGAAATACTGGAATCTATCGATTTAAAAAATAAAACAAGCTAAATCTTATTCATATATTTAGATTTTAGTACAATATATATATATATACAGCCCGGTGAATAAGTGGTTAAGCCGGAGAGTTAACTGCTTTCAGATAACCGGAATCATCCTGGTAGTTTTTGGCTTGAAACGGTTGTAATATAAGCAGTAACTCATTTTCAAGCCAATGCCAAACTTAACCCCTTATTCACTCCGAAAATAGTAACTCGATTCCGCTTACTTAAGTACAAGAAACTCATTTTGGAGAAAATTAGACTTAACCAGTTATTCACCGTGGCTGTAGATATATTAGGAACGTGTTGTAGTTATCCTTATTCTAAATACTAGTAGGTGTGAAAATATTTTATATATATATACACTTTATTGAAATATTTTATCTTATAATCTATACTTTTTTTTTTACATGAATCTGCCAGCAAGGACTACGCGAATATCACTTAATAATCTTCTCCACACTCTTCGCCTTCTTTCTACTCCAAAATTCACTCATCTTCCAGGACTGTTTCTCTCGCTCTTCATTAGTCCATTTTCTCCCTCGTCTCTCCTTCCTTCCTGCAATAACCCCTATTTCTTTTAGCTCTCTATCCAAGCAGTCCTTATCCTTGAATTTTTAGCCTAGCCAGGTACTCTTTTATTTGTTTCACATATCCACCTATCCTAAATCCACAGGTGGATTTATCGAAAAAAATTTTAGTTCTGCTTCTTTTTATTTATCCTGACCATGCGGCCGTAGAACCTCAGTCTCCTGGTCCTGATGACTGTTTCATGATCTTCAAAATTTCTGTATATTCCTTCGTTGGATTTTCGCCTATACCCCTCTTGTGCTACTTTGAGTCCACGAATCCTCCTCAGAATTTTTCTCTCAATCCTCAGGACTTTCTCCAGACTGTACCTTAGTGCCTTATTTTGGACAACTTTTTCTGGATGTACATGTTTCTAGTGGTAATGTTAAGTCTTTCCAGTTTGGCTATTGTATCTTCTATAAGTTTTATCGATATAACAAACGTAAAATAATAAATAAAACATCACATTTAATGAAGAATGCTCTGTACTCCAAAACATTACTCATTTTTTAATTCGGCTCACTAGGAGGGTTCAAAATAATTACCAGACTGAACTTCAATTTCTAGAATAATATCGGGTTAACTCTATTAAACGATAAGTAATTAATGAAGAATAACACTAGTAAAACGGGGAGTTGGTTTGGGTACCTCTCCTATAACTTATAATATAATATATCGCAAAAATAAAAATAAAAAAAATAAAAATTCGTGATTGAGAGGAAAATAGTTGACTGAATGTGGGATATAGATAGTCTGGGGGTGCAGTCAAAATAAAACTTAATAAGAAAAACTTATTTATTATAAGTCCCGACGTTGTTGGCCATCTTTAGGCCTGATAGAAGTATAGTGGCTGCGTAGTGGCTCCGCTTTCTATCAGCCCTGAAGATGGCCTACAAGGTAGGTCGAAACGTCGGCACTTATAATAAATAAGTTTGTCTTATTTAGTGTTTTCTTGACTGTACCCCCAGACTATCTGTATTCAACATAAAATAAAAATCCTTGTCGAAACTTATGTAGTTTTTTTACTTTATAGTACCGAGTAACGGAATTTTAACAATCTTTAATAAAGCAATAGTTTAGTGGGGCTTGAATCAAATATTGTTCATGTAAAATGATTATCACTGGGTTATAATTTTACCCATCTATTCTTTAAACAGGACCAGAAATGTGTAGTAATATGTTAATAAATATTTGTTTAAAGTTATTTAATGAAACTGTGTAACAGAATACTTCAAGTAAATATAATCAATGTGTACATTGACATGAAAAGACAAATAGAGAAACTACCCAGTGGTAGTACTCAAATAGCATGTTGAGCTTAGAAGATCACGGGGCCATCTTCTTTTCAGACACCTCGGAGGATTATCAAGAATTGAAGAGGTTGTTAGGTTTGAAACTAGGGGGTTTGAGTTAGAATAAAGTTTGTCATGAAAAGATTGATATCGGATTCGGGCCAAATCAGCAACAAATGGGACATTAAGGTCATTATGAATTACTTTGTTCGTAACAAAGTAAGTAGGATTAAGAATTTTACGATGAATTTTGGATTGTAAGGATTGAATACGAGAGGAATTCGATGGTTAAGTGGAGCCCCAAAGCTCTACTCCTTAAGTGCAGACGGGTCTAATTATTGTCGTGTTTATGTGCCTTTGTAATTAATTGCAAGTTAAGAGCGTTTGTCTAGTAAATGTTGAAGTAGCCTGAAACGGCGTGCTGTTTCTTGTCGTTTCAGTCTAGTATGAGGATTCCAAGTTAATCTTTTGTCAAGGTCAGGTAAGTACCGGACCTTTCTACAGGAATCAGTGGGGTGTTTTTAAACGATACAGGAGGATACAAAAAATCAAGCTGAAAAAATATTTATTCTACGTCAGAAGAAACAGCAAGTCATTAGTTAATTGGATGACTATTCTTGCAAACTATAATATTAGACTATGTTATTAAACGATACAGGAGGACAGGAAGTCATTGGTTTACGAACAATTTTAATATTTATTTTATATTAAATAAATTAATATAAAATAAAACATTTAAGTCTAATGTAAGGTCTAGGTATACAATATAATACAAGACAATATGGTCTTACAACCCTGTGTGGGTCTTAGCCTCCTTCAGTTAATAGTTATAGTTTATAATATACTAGAAAGTTTTAAAAATTAATTAATTTCAGATCCTTAAACAAGTATTTTACTATTTATGTTGGTAGAGCCTTCTGGACAAATGGTGAAGCCGAACGTGCCCCATAAATATTCATTGCTGAGGTTTGGACAGTGGCCAGATCACATGGGTTTCCTCCTATCTTCCACATGATCACAATTATTTCTCCTAAGGATGGACAATTTCCAACATTTTATTGGACGTTATATTGTTTAAATTGATAGAGGTTGCATAAATTCTGAATTTGTTTTCTATAATTACTGATGTTGAACATTTAATTTTCTCCAGTGACTGCATTGGGGTCGCGGTGATGGTATACTTTGATTTATTTATTATTTCTTTGTTATTGTAAAATGTAATTGACATTTCTTTGATATTTGGTAAATTTCTTTGATCAATTTCCTCCTCGGCTCCCAAATCCGAGTATATACATACACTCGTAAAGCGTGGAGGTGAAGGCCATAAAAAAATTCCTTAAATAGTTGAACTATTTACTAGAAACACATAGTCCGCTTAAAATCTTGTTAAGTGAATTTCAAGCCCAGTAGGATATTTGCAATATGGGCCCGTAAAATTATTGGAAACGTAGGTTTCTAATAAATTGTTTACCATTGGTTCAGGAATTGATTCATTGACCTCCGCCTCGACCATTTTATCCCCTTTTTTTATTATTCCCCTACAGTTCAATTTTACTCCCCCTGATGCCTGATTACTGGAAAATTATTGACGTATAATATTTTGCTCTATAGTTATTAGACCTTAGGCTTCATGTCATGAGTTGTTCCATTATTTAAATAAAGATTTCTCGTATTCTGAGGATTACAGGTACTGAAGTTTCCGCAGTGTGTTGTAAATCTAAAAAAAAATTAAGTGTAACACTTCAACCCGTGAACGGGTCTAGGTTTTAGTACATGGTAGAGACTGTACTGATTCTTGGGGCAACGGTTGTGCTGGGAGGTGATTTTTCCTCTTTCATGCTCAACCACCAAATTTGTCCTCCATATTTTGGGTACACACTTAACAGCGACTGGGTGAGCCCCATGAGGGTTCTAGATCCCATAGAATCCATCTACGGCCGGGATTTGAACCAAGGACCTTCGGCATGGCGAATCAGCGCTCTACCATTGAGCCACTCCGCTCCCCTAAACTCCATGTTATAGATTTAGTGTTTATACATTTAATAGTGTTTGAATTCCTACCTCTACTATATTATCAGTTCAAGATCTACTTTTGAAAAGTAATTTCGGGAAGGATGCAATTATATCAACTTCAAAAGAGCGGAATTTCTTAGATGTAAGTGGATATGTGGCGTTGTTACAGCAAAGAGGCGAGTACTCCCGCCCGGAGACTAAGCAAACATGAATTTCGCATGAATTAACATATAGATGAGATAGATCCACAACTAACTTAGCCTCGACCAGTTATGTCTACTTTATATCTAAATTCCACCTCGCCTTCTCTCTCCTCGAACAAACCGGCTGTACATTAAGGGATAATTTCGTTTCATTATCGCCCGAAACTTACATCCATCTCGCGACGGAGGAGTTATGGAATGAGTTGAGTGCTAAAGGAGAATTGGCACAACTAACATGACTCATGCAACAATTACAATTTAAATGTTTAAAACATCTTTGAGGAAATCATAGAGGAATATATATGAGGTGTTCAGGATCAAAAGCGGATAATTCCAAATAAGATATCAGAGCAATGAAAACCTTAAGAAATAATGGGTCAAAGTGTCGTGGTAGACAAAACTTTGGAGTTATCCGCTTTTGATTCTAAATGCAATGCACCAATACAACCCACGAAGTGTCTGGACTTCAGTACGTGGTTTCAACAATCTATAAGTATCTATAATAATCTATAATTTTCAAGTTATAAGTATCTAGCCTCTGACACCATGTATATTATTAGAAAGGTGTTGTTGTAAAGTTTATCCCAAATTCTAGTAGGGGGGAAATATAGAGAAAATATTCAATAATAATCAGATATATATGTAAAAATATTTATAATAAATAATAAAAAGACAGCCGAAAGCGTAGACCACCAATGTCTACATACAAACTTTGAATATATGGAAGTTTCATCATATCGGGCTTTATAGGGTTGTAAGGATATTGAAAGAAAATCGATATTTTAAAAGGATTATGATAATAGATTTTTAAAATGCAAATTGTTTGTTTTTACTCCAGATTTGAAACTTAAGGCTTTGCTTGTATTTTTTTCCATTTGCATTCTAATAAATTTTAATGTTTCGTTTTGAGTTTTGGCTCTATTTTATTGATAACATATTTTTATTAATTGTTATTTTCATTGTGATTATTTTTAAATATTTTTGTTTTGAAGAGAAAAGATTTGTCCTGGCCGGGATTTGAACCGGGTCGTCTGCATCTCCGGTGCAGTGCTCTAAGCCACTGAGCTACCAGAGGTCCAAGTCAGACAAAGGACAATAGGATCGGTGAAGAGAACGGATTTGTCCGACTTGGAGAAGACCCCTGGTAGCTCAGTGGTTTAGAGCACTGCAACGGAATTCAGACGACCCGGGCTCGAATCCCGCCCAGAACAAATCTTTTCTCTTCAAAACAAAAACATTTAAAGATTATAACAATAATTTGGCACTTATATATATTGCATATCGCGAGTCATTTTTTCATTAATAATTAAATAAACATATTTTCATTTTTTTTTACTGTAACCTCTAATTTCATAGTTTTAATTAAGTATTGATTAATTCAATTTTGATTCTATTCTCTTCCATTTTTCAATTTTTTTAACGCGTTTATATTATTTAATTCTAATCAAATATAAATTAACCAAACATTGAATTATAAATTTACTATTTCAGATAACAGACGATTGAGTAGATATATTCAATTTTAAACTAATTAATTTTAAACTATTAAATTGATAAAATGCGTTTTGGTATGTTTTTTTTATGCAATACAAACATGACTGCCTCAGCACACTATTCTCTAGAGAGATAGAATATAGATGTTTTTATCTCTGCTTTAAAGAGGAAATAATTGAAACTAGATTATCGTTACTATCGTTAAGGAGAAAGAGAAACAACGAAAAAGAAATAAAAGAATAAATGATACAAAGATTTATGTTTCTTAAAATATGAA
Source organism: Troilus luridus (assembly GCA_964056705.1). Lineage (NCBI taxonomy): Eukaryota > Metazoa > Arthropoda > Insecta > Hemiptera > Pentatomidae > Troilus > Troilus luridus. The sequence goes on along the minus strand of OZ057417.1, from coordinate 24,233,994 downwards.
AAATCACAATTTCATTTGAAGAAATAAACAAAAAAAAAAACAAAGCAGTTAAAAGGAAGCGTCCTAAAAAGGTTTTAGGTTGAAATAAAAGTTGATATAAACAAGTTAAGGGAAGAAAAAGTGTATCTCAGAAGAAACAACAAAATAAAATTATGGATGAGTGGGAAAAATAAAAGAAAGAACAGTTTGAAGGCCCTTCACTTCTTCATTCTCTCCTTAATCCTATCTCCCTTCCTCTGTCTCCTTCGTCCTCATGTTTCTTAGACGCTGTTAACTTCTTTGGTCGCTTTTATCTCGAGATATCTACGAGAAAAAGAGTAGAGGAATCGATCCTAGGCAAGTTCTAACCCCTTGGAGACAATAAAGGAAACAATAAACCTCGGCTATCTTTAGACCAACAGTTGTGCAGGGAGGTGGTTTGGCCGAGGGAACGCTCATCTGCCAAGTTATTCCACATTGAAGGGCACTGATATTGAGGTAGGTTAAGGAAGGCAACAAGATCCCAAGGATCGATTCATAGCTGTTACAGAATAAAAAATGTATTTATCAGAGCTGTATTAACTCATAACCTATCGAACTGAGCTACTCCGCTTTCATTATAATTCTAAATAAGTTCTAAAATTCAAAAATTTTAACGATAATAAACGATAGTGGATAATAAACTAAACAGAAAAAAAACCCGGCGCATCTGGAATTTTGTGTTTTTTTTCTTGCTAGTGCAAATAATTTAATTTTTTCTGTAAGTGCCAAGTAAAGTATACATCATATGAGATAACAGGTGGAAACAGATTGAAAACAAGAAATATCTGAATAGAAAATGAATTTTATTCAAAAAAACTCCAAATTCGTATAAAATAATAAAATATTCTTCGGGAATTTTTCTTCATTAAATTTCTGTTATCATTTTTATTTTATTTTTTTGATAACGGGTGATTTCTCCCCTTGCTTGTATCACAGCCTGGATTCTCCTTGGCATGCTGCTGATAAAGCTGGCAACTCTTTCCTGTTCGATGTCGTCCCATTCTTCCACTAGCGCGGTTCTGAGGTGTTGAAGGTCCATTGGAAGATCGAGTCGCCGTCGGATGCACCTCCCTACCTCATCCCATAGGTGTTCTATGGGATTAAGGTCGGGGCTGCGGGCTGGCCACTGTAGGGTGAGTATACCGACTTCATTGAGTTTTCACGAATCTTTTCGTCAATTTTGGCGACCAGATCGTCAGTCGCATGCTCGGACGTCCACTCTTTTCTTCATCATAAACGTTTGTTCGGCAATTTTTAAACTGAATACACCGCTTCCTGACAGAACTGTCACTCATTACGTTGTTCCTGTACACTTCTCACAGTTTCCGATAAATTTCTATTGGTTTTAAGTTTTTTCCCAACAAAAAACGATTCACAGACCGCACCTCAAAACTGGCGAGATTTTAGATTGCAGCACACATTTCAAATTTAAATATAAAAAAAAGGGGTAGCGTGCAGAACTTCACGTTGTCACAGCTGGACGCTGACTGAGGTGCCTAGCACTAGCACACCAGTAGATTCGCTATTGGCGCGCGCCTGGCGGCATCAGGTGGAAACGTTCATTACTTTCTGAATTGCCCTCGTACATCTCAGTAGCAAGTTTAGGTTAGCAACCTTTTTTCTTAAAGCAGCGCTTATCGTCCATGTTTCGGCTCGATATAGCAATATTATTTCAATTATGGCCTTGTATACGAGCTTCTTGGTATCTCTCGTCTCATTATTGGCCCAAAGGACCGAGTAAAGCATACCAATTGCTTTGCGAGTTTTAATTATTCTTCGTTTTATCATTTTTTCTGATGTTCCATTCCTTTCCACTACTGAGCCCAAATATTTAAAATGAACCACTCTTTTTATGACATTTCCTACAACAACAACAAGCATCTATTGAGATTTAAAAATATGTATATATACATTGTGTGTATATATGTATGAAAAACGTATTCATGTATATATATATATATATATATATATATATATATATATATATATATATATATATATATATATATATATATATACGGGGATAAGAAAGATATAAACCAATCTGTTGAAATGACGATCCGATTTTGTAGATTCGAAGTGGTTTATGCGTCATAAAGGAATCGATTGATTTCGAGAAATACGGTGAAAGGGTCAGATATTACATTAAAGGAGTTATTACATAAAAGTAATATCGGGCCAACGTTGAGGGTTTACTGATCTTTACATCTTTGTACAGAGTGTTTACTCAGCGGAGATGCTTTACTTTCCCATTTATCTGTCTTCTTTCTTCCCCATGAGAAGAACCAGCAATCATAACATGAGAAGAAATACAATAAATTGACCAAAAATATAATATTTAGTTTGCCTCCATGCCCTCTGTTGGAACGAGTTATGCTTCCGTTTATATTGATTAAAATAATTCAATATAAAAACAAAAACAGATACGCAGTAAACTTTGCAGGTTAATTGTAAACACAGAGGTTTAAATGAAATATATCAATCGTTGAATTACGGGTACTCATTTACTAGAAGTTGGGTGAGCTTCAAGTGGATCTTTAGTTCCTTTAGGATCAATTCACAGCAGTTGACAGAATAATACATAATTTGTGGGTATTCAACCTATTTATATGTGTGTTTTGTGTGTGTGCCTACATGTGTGTGTGTGGATGTGTAAATGAGTGTGTGTATGATCCTGAATATAATTGTTGCAGAATAAAAAAAAACTGTGTGTGTCAGCTCCGACGCACGACTGGAGTGTACTCCTTAACAACTATCATTGTGTAGATTATGGGTAAATTAAAGCATCTTAAAAAACAATCAAATCATATATAAATATTTATTCATATTATTTACATCACCCCGTGAATAGTATTATCATCATTATTAAATATTGTGAGAATAGGTTTGAGGTAACTAAAATACGATACGTGTACGTAAGAAGTAAGATGGGTTATGTATCGTGATAACATTGCATCAATAGTTGTACCATACCTAGTCGTCCCGAGCAATCTGCCAGAAATAAAGTCTAAATTAAATTTATTTTTCAAGAATTGTATTAAGTGTAAACTTTCATCTTTATTAAAATCAATAGTGAAATCTCCGCCAAGTATGTGTGGAAGTTCATGGTAACGTTTATTCTACAGTTTTGACCCCCCCCCCCCCTTCTGTATAAACTAACAATGCCTCGTGGAGAAAATCTATTATGTCTTTAACGTTATGACTAACTGATATATAAACATTGACGATACCAATTTCTTTACCATTAGGCAAAATGCATCTCGCAGCGCAAATGTCACCCACAGCAGATTTAGTTAGATTAATGCTCTGAGGATTTCTTCTCAAGAGAGCATCATCATAGTAAAATTGTGGTGCGATTCATCAACATTTTGATGGATACAGACTCCTCCTCCGATTAATGTCTGGTCGTCTGTATTGTGTTATGTGATTAAAATTTTCAATTTCAACCAGTTTGTCATTATCAAGCCAATCTTCTGATGACATTAATACATGTGATTTTTGTATTATATTACCACGAAGGTCACGTGCATGTGCTCGGAGACTTTGACAGTTGAGAGAAAAGATGATCATATTCCCTTCACTCATTTTTTTTCTAGTATAGTCCGATCAATTGTATTAAGATAGTGCCGTGTGAGCTCATTTCGTAACGGAAGCATCCTTTCATTTTCTCTTCTTCGATGGTAAAAACGTTTATGCTCATCAGTAGGTACAATATGAAGTCCTTCTTGAGTCGTGACACTAGATAAAGCTACGTACATTAAAGGTTGCGAATCTACTTTACTGTATTTGTAAACGATTTAAAAGGTTCCGCCTGAACTTGACGGTTAGGTTGCTGTTATACACATACATCTGAGTCTGTACTGTCAGTTACTTAACTTAAATAACTTAAAATCTCCGAAATATGAGCCTAAACGCCGCATACACGGTCAGTGAGAGGTGCGCAAAGGAACGTAATGTCTCTCAATATATTTATATTTTACTGTAAAGTTTATTGACTAAACTTCCTCCTTGACCATTTAAAACATTTGTAAATCTATTCTCATGATAACAAAACATAAAAAACAAGCTCAAAGGTAACATTGAGGTTATGTATTTATCTCCTTAACTAGTTTAAACCAAGCTATGGGAAGCAAGTTGAGAGACTAGCGGATTCAAGTGTGTATGGAGCTTGTCATGGAAGGATAGGTATCTAGTTTGGGCCAAATCAGTAACATATGGGATATTAAGATCATCATGGATGAGTTTGTTTGTGACATAATAAGGAGCATTGAGGATTTTACGAAGGATTTTGGATTGTAAGGATTGGATACGAGATGAATTGGATGGTTTAGTAGAGCACCAAAGCTCAACTCCGTATGTTCAAATAGGTCTGATAACTGTCATGTAAATGAGTCTTTTGTAATTGATTGGGAGCTTAGACCGTTTGTCCAGTAAGTGTTGAAGTAGGCGAAAACGTCGAGCAGTTTCATGTCTTTTCAGTCTTGTATGAGGTAAAGAAAAAATCTTAATTTTAAAAATTAGGGGCACCTGCCGGGCTGCGGTCTTGGCATTGTAGGTTGTTCTGCTTACCTAGACCATAAAGATCCCTATTTTTATTGCTGATTTATAGTGGTATATTCTTTAGGAGAGTGTAAATATTTCTATGGAAACTTATAAGTAGTAGGAATGTTATATAGATAGGAATCTTAAAGTCATAAGTGCGTGTGATTTTTTTTTTAATACAAAGATTAATTTCTTACAAGGAAGATACCCTGTCGTTGTCACCGAAATGAATACAGGATGCCTCGCCCTACCAATCTTGTTCAGGAAAACACTTTGCTTTGCCGATCTATTCATATCGCTCGGGCTGAAGGGGATTAATCACCGATAGTGCACCTTTATTGCTTCCTCGGTAATTTAATATCGCGCGTTTTGAAGGGGCAACAAAAAGAGCAATATCCGCCAATCCGGGAGGAGTCAGCCGATCGCGAAACGTTATTAAAATCACCCACTATTAAAACCATCCATGTGTCGTCCTCCAAGTATACTGTCATTTATTACTTCGAAGGCAAAACTGATTTTATTTTATTTAGTCGTCATTAAAAAAAAATGTATTGACGCTTTTAACAAGATTTTTTTATAGGTCACGCATCAAAATGGACTTTTCCAAAAACAGAATGAAATACCTGCTATATTGCAGCCAACGAAGAGTATTGCTTTAGTACATGGTATGAATTGTTATATTTGAGAAACGCATAAGTCCATATGGATATAACAAATAATCGTTTATTATTTAACCGATTTTAATGATTATTATTTCATAATAAAATATAAAAAATGTATAGGGTTTAAAACATCACTCTTTATTAAGTGCTGAGGTATAAAAACTTTTGCCCTTTTGTCCATGTGCTCAATGTAATTCAAATGGAAACCTTGTTAGATATTGCGAACAGGAAAAATGTATTTATACCAATTTTCAAAAACGACAGCCCAGTTAATCTATACTGATTTTAAGTCAAGTTGTGAAGGTAAACCATTAGTGACAGACACATTACCACGGAATCCTACAAGGAGACTGAAACGTCTCTGGAGCAGGAATCTACTATAGTAAGATGAACCACGCTAGGAGGGCCTTCAATGGCAGGTTTCTCCATACACGCTTCCATGAGAATCCCTTAGGGGAGGTTTTCGAAAGAAAATCGAAAATACAATATGTGCTAAATGGCAATTGCATAATTTCTGAAATAAATATTTTTATTATTATTAATATATTATTGTGTAGGGAGATGATTACCCTTGATCGCCGAGTTTTAACTCTTGATTAAGGTTATCCGTTTCGTAGAGGCCGGGTGAGGCACAGAAGATCTCCAGATCACACAGGGGTTATCCACAGCTGTTAACGTTGTAAATATTTTGCCAGTTTCGATTTGCGGACAGTGGCCTTATACAACGAGCTACTCCGCTGCCCTGCATTATACTAACGTTAGAGTAAAATGTAATTTAAAAATTTTGAGTCGTCTATGTAACCCATAACCTGTTTTTAAATGGACTATCCTGATACAGTGACTGAGCTAAAGAAGTCATCATTTCTTTCTCAGTCTCAATTCCAACTAGGTATTTTATTAATTTAATCAACAATTCCTTGCCTCACAGTAACACGGGTTTTCAGTTTACGGACTACTCGCCATGATGTACCTCCTACGTTGTACCATTTTCATGAGACTTCTGAAATTGAAAACTGCTGTGTAATGCTCACTTCCACTTTTCACTCGTACACAAACTTTTTGAGTACGAGTAATTACCTAGTGTCATCAACTAAGGGAAAACATTCTCAGAATAGACGTAAAGTCCGGTTCCCCTAAGCAATTTAGATCTTTGTGACTCAAAGGGTGGTGCAGGTTATGACGAAATGTTCAGCGGAATCCGGAACCCCGCAACAAGGACATAAAGGGTCAATATTCTTCCCGTAGTCATAAAGTTTGGCCCGTAAGCCCCCAAGTCCTCTGAGGAATTGCCAAAGTCAGTTGTATTTTCCAACTATGTGAAATATTTCACGATGATAACATATCAAGAGTTCCTAGAATTCCATACCATAAACTATTTATTCTTTTAATATGAATAAATCGACCCTTTGAAACCTAGAGTCGCTACCTCCATAAATTGGGGAACCCCAACCTAGGGGTTGAGCGTGATCTCAGACGAATTTATTCTCAGAAGTAGCGTTGGTTTGAAAACAATAAAGTCTCTACCATGTAGTTGACGAAGGTATGTATTGAATCTAAGCTCCTCCATGGGTTGTAGTGCATCAGGTTTTAATATTTCCATTAGACAAAAAATAAGTATTCTATATTTCATGCCTGACAACCCAATATTGTAGAAGGTGGCCCCAATTGATCTTGCAGTTTGTAGTGGTAGAAATTTAAAAAAATGAATATGGCTTCAATAGGTTTTTATTTTTTTTTATAATTGCACTACGGTACAAGAACCCGATCCTACTCCTCCACACTCCACCAAACTCCGCAATCCTGCGCCATTATCCACTATTCTTTTACACCCGGGAACTTTAGGTTCTCCATATCGCCCAACCATTTTATCCATACATCCTCTTCTACTTCCCTTGTCGACCGGTTTTCATAGAGCACCTTGTTTGGTATCCTTTGGTGTGGCATCTCTATAATTTTTACAAACTTTAAATATACAGAACCGGTAAAAAAGTGGTTAAATCAAATTTTCTCCCAAATTACATGAAATAAGTGATTAAGTGGCCAAGCGGGAATTGCCGTAAAAAGAAGTTATTGCTGATATTGCAACTCCATTTCAAGCCTAAACCTACGAGAATGACACGATTCCGTTTCTCTCAGTACAATTATACTTGACCACTCATTCACCGGAGTTGCTATATATAATTCGTATTTAATCAGAAATTATTTTTTTCTTTCTTTCCTTTAATATTTTTCACTTTGCGTCTAAAACAGGTTTAGTATGGTTTAATATGAAGAACTTTGATTTTCGTCCCTATGGATACTCAAAAAGTTCCAGAACCCCAGCAGCTGTGTTATTATCCTTTATAAATTGCTTATTTTTTCATGTTTATTATTATTTTTTTCAATCATTTCGTTATCCTTCCCCTCTTGCTCACCCTTCGGGGATGCGCAAATGAGCCTTCAAACGCAATAAAGGGGAGACTGATAATAGGCCTGAAGAATCTTGGCCCGGGGGCAGGGAGGATCAGAAGCCATTGTTGCTCTGCCAGCCTGACCCGGGGCTACTGTGGTTGCAAATATTAGGTTTTAGAGAAGCCTGGCTAATGAGAAGGGTTCGAACCCCAAACCACAGGGTGGCGGAAGGGTTCCAATTGCTTCTTTGTGTCATAATTATTAAAATAACAAGGGCCGAAGAAGTTATTTACATTTCTCGTTTACAAAGAATTTGGCTGTAAAATGCAATTTACTTTTTAAATTAATATTATTTCTATAAAAAAATTTCTTATAAACTGGGCTCATTTCTTTGGTTTTAATGTAATACTATCTTAACCATGGAGGATATATGATCCCCTAGTGTTTTATATATAAAAATTTTTTTATAATGAATGTGACTCATGCACCATGACGGAATTATGGGAGACCCGGGCTCGAATACCTGCCCTGGACATCTATTCTATTCAAATACAAATATTTAAAAATTATAACTACTAACAAAAAATAAAATAAATAAATTATAATAATATATAATGACGTAAGTCAACAGGATCCTAATTAAAGTAATGTTCAATGAACATTCTTCCCCTTGTATACATCGCAAATTGCGAGAACACGGGGATATGGAATCAGTGAAGAGAAAGGATGTTTTTGACCGAGATAGCTCAGTTTGTAGAGCACCATGACGGAAACATGGGAGACCCGGGTTCGAATCCCGGCCCTGGACATATCTTTTCTTTTAAAATAAAAATATTTAAAAATTATAACAAAAAAAAAAAAAAAAAAAATAATTAATTTTTATTTTTTCTTGATCGTGCCAGTCACGAGTGCTATGCTCAGGTTTTTGTGTAATGCTTTATTAGTAAGCATTTAGTATTACCATTAGTAAGTAAGTTAATGTAAGGAATAAAATAATAATAATTATGTGTTATTAATGTTTTAAATAATAATAAAATGAGATTGTGCCGTATAGTTCTGCCCCAGTGCTTTGGCTGGGATTTCCAAAAAATAATATTAATTTAAAAAGTAAATTGCATTTTACAGACAAATTCTTTGTAAATGAGAAATGTAAATAACTTCTTTGGTTTGGGGTTCGAACTCTCCAGAATCGTAAGGCTTTGTTTTTCCAATTGTATTTTCATAACTATTATGATCCTTTTGGGTTTTTGCTTAGTTTTATTTTTTGTAATTATTTATCAATAAGCAGATTTTTTTTTATGTAAATTTAAACAGTGAAGTATATTTTTACTGTTATTTTAAAACATTCTATCTGCCTCTAACGATGCTATTGTCCCTCCCGTACCTTGGTCTCCTCAACAATTCTCCTTCAACCTATCTTCGGATGCTCTTTTCCATCCCTCAGCACTCGACCCCAATGGTCCTCTTCAACATCTCGCAGACAACGAAGTCTAGGTCTACCTCAGTTTAAAATTCATACAAAAACATTTTGTGGTATTGTTAAGCCAGTTGGTTATAGGCGTTGAATTAGCTCATCTCTACACGCAAATACTTTTAAATGATCAGGCTACATAAATTTCTAAGTTAATATTTTTTTTTTTTTTGAGGTCACTCTGTATTTAACGTCCTGTTCTTCCATCTTCTTAGGAGAGGTAGAATCATTTATTTAATTTTTTTTTTGCATGAAACAACTCTTTTCAAGAATTATGTCCCAATGTTTTACAACTCACTGTTTTTTTATCTTCAATTGGATCACTTTTTTAAATTTAGTTTACACTTAAAGCTTGTCATTTACTCGGGAAAATATGATAGAAGTATTGTATTTGGTGTTCCTCAACATTGTTGGATCGTTATTTATTACTTGATTTTTTCTTAAAAGTTTGTGAAAAGAACTCATGCACCACTTTGATCCACAATGACTTAGACTCAAAACATGGTAGAGACTGTACTGTTTCCAAAACAATGTTTATGTAGAGAGGTGATTTGGCTGGGAAGACAGTCAATCGCCAGATATTTCCTTCACTTGTGGGAACCAAACATTTAGAGGCTAGCTGAGCCCCTGGAGGGTCTTCAGATCCCAAAAGGCCGATGAATGGCTGTTAACTGGTTAAATAATGTATTTAACATAGCTGGATTCGAATCCCTACCCCGCTGACTAAAAAAAAAAGTAAAAAGAAATTAGAAAACATAATCATTATATTTTGATTTTTGTTGTGACAAAAGGTCTTCCTAGGATAGTCGTCTCTTTCGAAATGATAAAAATTATAATTTGATCTTTTTCTATTAATTTTAATTTATTAATTACTATAAATTATATTATTACAATGAGATGTTATGTAATATAAAAAATATCTTATTAAGTAACAAAAGGTGTAGTGGCTCTTTAAGTGGCCTAAAGGTTTTTTAAAAAGAGTATAAAAATGCTTGGTTACGCCATCCTTCGGTGAGAACAATAAATAGCCCTGAGGTCCTGGTTATTATAGCAGGGTATAATAACATAATAATACCTGGATAGCCAAAATTTAGGATCGTCCCTCTGTAGGAACGTCTGTATAGTCATAGTAGTGCAAATTAGGGATGGGTAAGGTTGTATCAATCTGATACTTTGCATCTGATGCTAAAAAGTAGTTGATACAAGCATCAGATACAGTCAAAATGTACCTGGTACTTTTGCATCAATTGATACAAGTATCAAATACGGTAAGATTGGTGCAATCAGATTGATACAACCTTACCCAACCCCTAACTATTAATCACGGTCCTTTTAATAATATATAAATAAATAATAAGCAATGGTCAACCACTGATTTAATCTCCCCTGATTTGATTACCGAATCTCCCCTTAGTATTAATAAATAAATAAGTAAAAATAATAGTGAACAAGTTTTCACTTATTATCAATATAATCTGTAATTAGTCCCTTATCACATATGTAGAAACGAAAATAAACTATGAAATTAATTAAGAGTTAAGGGTGGTTGAAATAATATTTTCCGTGATCGCCTCCTAATATATGATTTTTCACGAGCAACTTTTGCAAAAAAAAACCTCTACCTTTATCCGGGCAAATATGGGTTCATTTATGGATATATCTATACCATAAAGTAAAGGAAATTGACAAAATGATTGAAATCGGGTGCAAAAAACTAAACAGCTATAGCGTTTTAAAGAGTATAGCGTGCGGCGGGGGACAGAGAAATTTTGTATTACGACCCAAATTCTACGTGTCTGGGAACGTGAATAGCAAAAGTTTGAGATAGGGTTAAAATCTATTTTTTATTGTTCAATTCCATAGCTTTCAAAAAATAGTTAACCTATAAAACACATGATTTAAATCATTTGACGCCTTGTGCAGGTTACTATTTCGGCGAATAACTCTTTTTCCTTTAAAAATGATAACAAAAACTGATGCCCTAAGAAAGGCTTCTGTGTAGCGTATTAGAAGAGTGAGAGTTGGTATATCTGTATTTAACTACAAAAGTATCAGATACAGGAAAATCCAGTATCTACCCATCCCTAGTGCTAAATCCACTTAAATGAAAAAAAAAAATCTCATTAAACTAATTTTATTCATTATTAAATCCAATTTTCGAGTATTAATTATTGTTTATCAAAACAATTTAAGAAATTTATATCAAAACCAGAGCGCTGAAGGTAACCATATTTAGCCAGCTGCATAACTGGTTCTCGTTCGTAGCAACCTTATTATCTGGTTAATTATTTTTTTTTATAAAAGCTTGGATATTTTTTTGACGGAATTAAAATTTGAATATCTGATACCAGATGTTATTTATAAATCTCTTTTTTAATATAAACTAGCGACCCACCCCAGCTTTGCTCGGGTAACAACGCATATTATGCCAACATAATTTGTCTGGGTAATGTATTTTTTTTTTATCACGTGCCGTCCACTAAGGACCAGGCGAATATCATTGGTTAGGTTTCTTTAGGTGTCTTGATTTTCTTCTGTCTTGAAATTATAAAAATTGATTTGATTAGATTGTTTAGATAATTGCACGGGATTAGGCAAGCAGCGTCTCCGGTGAAACCCATCGATATTCCTATCAATTTACACAAAACCTTGATAAATTATATACCTAAACCTGCCTGGTGAATCACTTTATCTATTGGTGAAAACCGCATGAAAATCCGTGCAGTAGCTATAGAGTATACAGCGAACAGACGCGGCCGAGGACTTTGTTTTATAATATGTATAGATACATCATATAAAAATAACAATCTAGTTACAACAGAAGTTGTTTCGATTTGATAGTGGTAGATAATAAAGCATTTTAGGTTTTTATTATGAAACCTTAATTTGTCTCAAGGGTACTGGACTTTAATTATATATTTTTCCTGGGGTGTAGAAAAACCTTTAGTCCATAAATCATTGTATTTCATCTATTTATTAGAAGTTTCGACCCGACTTGGTCATTTGTTATTAAAGGACGCAGGAGGACTGGAAGCCATTGGTTTACGACAAAATGTAAAGGTTGATTTGACGAGATTTGTGAGAATTTTTTTCAATCCTTCTGTTTGACACCATTAATATATTGTTAAATTAAATTATCGATGTCATTTAAGTATACTATAGATCCCATTGGTGATACTTGGGAGGTTCCTGCTGTACTCTTGCTTCCTCAACCATTAGCCCAGCCAGGACAGAGATCCTGATAACAGGCATGGACTCGGAGAGCAGCTCAGGTGGTGTAGCAATCTGCTCGGGCCGCCTGAGATTAATAATCACACCTGTTGTTTTCGTGGGAGTGGCCAGGTGCGAGCACACCTGCTTCCTCTTCCTTCTGACCTTCATTCGTCCTCTCTCCTTGTCCCCCCCACCTCCTTCCTATATCAGCTGATGGCGATCATGGCAGCGATAAAGGTCACATGATCGTATCCCGGTTAAGAAAGAAAAAAATGATGTGTACGTCATTTAATAGTATCTGTATATCTTTTTTAAATGCCAGGTTCACCGTTATTTAAAGGTCTAAAGATACAGCTTCGGAATCAACGAAAAGCATAATATATTTTTATTTTACGATCTGAATTTATTAAAATCATTTAAATAAACGGTACTTGTATATTAGATGCACCACCAGAAAAGGCCAATGCGCAACCAGTTACGTTTTATAACAGTTACATTTTACAGTTTCCTTGGATAACCTTCTTAAATATTTTTATTGGGGTTAGAATTTGTATAACATAACATGCAATATAATGGAAATAAATAAATAGAACTAATAATAATATAATTGAATATATAAGATATTTAACAACATAATGAAATATATAATATAAATAAATAAATATAATAATAGAAATAAATAATGGAATATGTCATCAACAATTTAGAATAAAAACCATCCCTAACCACCAAACAAACAACAAATCAGCTACAAACAAAAATTAGGATACAGCAGCAACTCTAGAACACAGAAACAAAGAAGAATGAATCTGTAGACAATGTAACTGTTACTGTCAGAAATGTAACTGTTCTAAAATGTAACTGCTTGCGCACGCGTATTTCTTACCTTGTTACGAATAAAATCATCTATAATGATTTTAATGTCCCATTTGTTGCGGATTCGGTTCGAACCCGAAATCAATCCTATCATGACAAACTTTATTCCCAGTGAAATCCATTACTTTCTATCCTAGCAACCTCTTCAAATCATGATTACCCTCCGAGGTCTGAAAAGAAGATTGCCTAATTTGAATCTGTCATTTGAGTTCTACTAGTGGGTAGTTTCTCTATTTGTCAAAATATATCACTTTTTTACTTGTTGTATTCTTTAATAAACAGTTGTAAATTTCAATAAATAAATTTAAATAAAACCCACTTCAATATTCAGATTAATTTCTTTATGTTTGTAACTCTAGTGGTTATTTTAAAAAACGATGTAAAGTGGCTATCAAAAGCCAACGTAAACCCTCTTCAACTTTCAATAACAGTATTTTACTGCTAGCGATCTGGGCCATAAAACCTGCCCAACTTTTAGCTATGAAACAGTACAATCTATTTATTTGCATTTAACTTTGCACTCATAGTTTTTATTATTTATTGCTATTTATTTAACCACTCTTATAATGTAGTATATATTAAGATAGTCTGTTACATTCTCGCTCTTGGTCATTTTCTTAGTTTTCGTCTGAGCCACCAGGAAAGTCTCTTCTACGGAAGCTGAAATAGGTAGTACCCACGGGCCTTTTTCACAAGTACACAAACTTCAAAGATTGTAATAATACAGGTTACATACTTTTTAAGAGATATTATTGTCTCTTGTTAATGTTTTTTGAAATTCGTTCTTATAGAACGCCATTATATTGAAAACGAACTACGCATGTCTCAGTTTTTTTAGGCGCGGTTAACCAGAAAAGTAAATGATACTGTTTAATTAAGATGGAGCGTGTTCTTGTGATCTGTGTAAGCTCGGGAGCTTAGTAACGAGTAGGCTCCAGTTCGGGGAATCGTCTTAGTTCCCCGGAGGTTGGGCGCAACCATGCAGCAATATTATAACAACTATCGCTATATATAGTTGAGAAACACAAGAGGCCTTTAAGGTGCCACACGTGTGGCTGTGGAAATAGGCTCCGTGAAAGATACTATTTGCACGATGTTCGAAATTAACTTGTACCCTGCATTCCTCATTAAAAAATATTGGAATTTTAACTGTAACAAGATTCACAATAATATGAACCAAGCTTCTGATGATAGAGATCATTGTCGGGGGGTGATAGTGCTGGGATGGATAATGTGAATGGTGTCTTATTTGTCTGCACTTATATTAAGGGCCTGTCAGAACGAGTTAGTGATATATTTAAAAAGTACGATGTTTGCGATATTAGGCTTGCGAATAGAATTACTAACAAGATGATTAAATTTTATACGCCATTGAAAGATAAGGTACGCAGCAACAATCGGATCTAGTGTATGAGATTAGCTGCTTGCAATGTCCTAAGACATACATTGGTGAAACATCACAATTGCTGCACAGAAGAATGTATCAGCATCAATATGATTGTAAGAATATTGGTGGCAAGGAACCAGACACAGCATTGGCCCAGCATACTAAAGCCTGCAAGCATCGATTTGATTTTGAGAATGCTAGAGTGATTTACGAGGAGAGTGATAGCTCTAGAAGGAAGTTGTTTGAGGCGATGCAGGTTGGGCAAAAGATTGACATTTCAGTTAATTATAAAACAGATTGTAGAAATTTGAACTAATTTTATTCTGAAACGTTGAATATTTTAAAAGTTAAATCTTGTTAACTTTTGCTAATATGTATAAAATTGTTTATATTTATATTTGATATGTGTTTTATTTATTATTGTATTGTGTGTATTAATATGGATGCAATAGGCGAGCAAACAAAATATTAACCATTTATTACCAAGACAAGATGTAGGATCTATCTATTTATTAGAATACGAACTTTACAAAATTTTATATTTATTGACTAGATTAAAAATATCAACAACTGCCCTAATTCAGTTTTATGATGTACGGGGACAATTAAAATAGTCGGAGTGTGTTAAAAAAAAAGAATGACATAAAAAAAAAGAAATACAGAAGCCAGAAACAATGGGCGGAGCAGATGGGGTTTGGGGACAATAAAATGTTGATGTTGTAAGCGAGGCTTTGTCCTCCAGCGTTATTATAAATTAGCCGGAATGGTAATGCTCTGGAGCTGGAGATTTGTTCCAGCCTGGACAACAAAGGACCTTACGCCATTGTTTGACATCGCTTCATCGGTTCTCGTCCTTTAATTACTATTAAGTTCCTGTCTTTGCATAGAAGTGCATGTCTGTATATATATTTATTTTTTAATTGTGGCTCTAAAATAAAATTTTAATACTCTGCTTATCATACTCTGTTTATCATATCTAGAAATAACAAAAAGTGTAAACATGGGCGCGGATGAAGTTTTCTTTTAATATTTTTATTAATTTATTCATTGAAATTTACAACTATATTTTAACAATACAACAAGTAAATGGCTGGAATAATATATAACGGCATGGATAAAGACAAGTAGAGAAGCCAACCAGAGAAACCAACTTAGGTCACGAGGCCATCTTCTTTTCAGACGCCTCGGAGGATTATCAGAAATTGAAGAAGTAGTTAGGTTTGAACTAGTGGGTTTCAGTGGGAATAAAGTTTGCCTTGAAAGGGCCGGTATCGGGTTCAGGCCAAGCCAGTAACAGATGGGAAATTAAGGTCAATTATGGATGACTATTTTCTTATCAAAGTAAGGAGTATTTAGGATTTTACGAAGGATTTTGGAACCCCAAAGCTCTACTCTGTAAGACCAAGTAGGTCTTATAATTGTCATGCATAAGGGTCTTTTGTACACGACAGTATTCTGGATCCAGTTCTATATCCTATACAGGCAGACGCCGGAAACGCTACTAGCAACTTATGCGGACGATACTGTCATACTTTCGACCAGTAGTAATCCGAACATAGCTTCTCAGAACCTACAGACATATTTAAATTCAGTAAAAAATTGGCTCGATAAATGGCGTATAAAAATTAACATGCAAAAATCTAACCCTCACTAACACATTACAACACACTATTGAACAGACAAAATACTTGGGCCCTAAAATGGATAGATTACTCACGTGGAAATTACAAGTGTATAATTTGAAAAAAGGTTTGAATCACTGATTCTCACTTCTAAGAAGATTACCTTATCATTAAAATAAACTATCACAAACTGACAAAATTATTAAATAAAACATGCTACGTAAACCGACATGGACTTAATATTATTCAAGTGTGAGGCTCGTGCAAGCTCATGCAAGAAATATCACTTATAGACCATACAAATCTTTAAGTCGAAATCCCTTCGACGAAATACGATTTGTAATTCATCATTACACAATTACATGGACATACCACTCATGGCTCAGGTGAAAAAAATTCATGACTCACTTGCTGGACGCCCAAACTTACTGGTACAAACTACAAGTACCGACATACAGATTACAATAGAATCCGACAAGTATGGACAGTTTCTGGAGCAGGAATCTGCTAAAGAGAGATGAAACGTGCTAGGAGTGCCGTCAGTGGGAGGTTTCTCTAATCCCGTGGATCCTAAAGTATGTAATATGTTCCCAATTGTATTTGTATAATTCCTTAATAAATATTTACTGAATTTGGATACTACCACTGGGTAGTTTCTCTACTTGTCTTTATCCATGTCATTATGTATCATTCCTGCCATTTACTTGTTGTATTGTTATAATTCAGTTGTAATTTGAGTAAATTAATAAACAAACAAAATTAATTTTATTGTTCCGGAACTAGGAATTCATCAAACTAACATACTTCCAACCGTTCTTTACAGACATAGCCGATAATGTTGATAAACGCGGCAACATATAGATTATTTGATCCGAATAAAGGAAGGAAGCATTGAAACTGTCCTATTAGGTCTTAAAGTAGTCATAAATAGATAGACTGACATAATAGGATTAATATCAGATTCGGGCCAAATCACCAACTAATGGGATATTGAGGCCATTATGGGTGATTTTATTTCTTAAAAAATTAAGGATCATTGAGACTTTAACGTAGGATTTTAGATTGTAAGAATTGGATACGAGAGGAATTCAAGGGCTTAGGCTCTACTCCATGAGTCCTAATTGGTCGTATAACAGTCATTTATATGAGTCTTTTGTAATTTGCTGGGAGGTTAGGGCGTTTGTCTGGTCTTGAACTAACCTGAAGTCGCGAGCTGTTTCTTGTCTTTTCAGTTTAGTATGTGGATTCCAACTTAAACGTTTCTCTATTCTACAGGCGACTGGATATCATAACTTTTCTTCAGGACATTCCCCGAAGGCCCAGAATATAGTCGCACAAGATGACCGTGTCTTTGGTACATCGACAGGGTAATAATCTGGTGCAATTAATACATTTATTGTTAATATTTATACAATAACCGCCATATCTTTTAAGGATTCCTCATTAACCCTTCTAACATCCTCAGACCTTGGAGTTCTCCCCTGGAGGATGAGAAGTCCAGCTTGCTTCCAGTAGGTGGCGCGTCCTTCCGGTCGAGATGGTTTATTCCTTAATAGGCTTTGTGAGAGAGCTCAGGGCTCGGCTAATCAACCGTTTATAATCCAACTGTATCCTCCTTTCTCCCTTTTATTGGATTAAACGGATCTTAAAGGAAGGGGATTAAGTTGTAACTAATTTAGTAAAAAAAAGAATCATTTATTAATAAAATATAATAAATTTACATCAATATATTTATATAATTATCTTAAAAAAGAGAAGGATCCTGAGGAGAACTATGGGCCCAAGAAAACACAGGAAGGCTACAATGTCCCCATTAGATACTTGAGATCTAACTAGGAAATTTACAGGGAGAAGAAAGACCTCGAAACCGAAATAAGAATCAGAATAATGATACTTTACGTGGTTAGAATGGAGTGAGGGAGACTAAACAAGAATGGTTTCTTACAAAATCTGTGAATACAAGAGCGTAGGAGGGTATGTAAAATAAATGAAAGAGGAAACAGAAAAATTAAAAATAACAGACAGACTGCCTAGATAGAAAACAATACTAAAAGAAATAAATGTTCTAATCGAAAATCAAGAAAAACGGAAGTGTACTGCGTGTTCAGAAGAAAGGAAGCAAAGGACGCAGAAATAATGAGAAAATACGGGGAGAAAAGAAAGACGAAAATGAGAACGGAAAAGTCCGAAAAGCGTAGTCTTAAAAGGCCGTTTTCATGAGAAAAAAGTATAATGAATATTGATATTCAATTAATAAATAAGAATTATGTAATTCGAGTATAACCTGAAACCTACAAGGATCTCAGCTACGATTTTGAAAAAGAAACTTTAAATATTTAGTCGTGAGAACTCCCGACAGAAGTGAAAACTAGAATAACTCTGTTCTTTTTTGAATTTCTAAATAAATTACAGCCTAAATTATTTATAAAGGAGTAGCATTACTCCAATAAGGATCACTTGCTAGAAAGAAGTGAATTTAGAACCAGAGTGAACAATCTGGAAGGGGTTCAGGATGAATAAAGACCAGAGCAGGGTTGGGGAAGCTGTCCAGATGATCAAAAGAAACTTGCCAATGCTCTTATGAAGGAAGACTTTAGACAGAGAAAAATCTAAAAGATGAAACATTTGTAACATGATCCGAAGTTGTCAATAAAACATAATAAGACTTAGGCGAACCGGAAGAATCAAGGCCACATGTGGTGTAAAGTAATTAGGTGTATTTATAATTTTATATTTAATAGAAACTGTAAGGCCAAAAGAACTCCTTATAGAGGATTGAGTAGGTCTTCATGTTATCTATCATAATTGGGAATCTGATAAAGATATTTTTAATATATTCTCTTGCACAACAGTTTTATGGATCACCTATGCTTTAAGGACGTTGACCGTAAGGCATGGTTTAAGGTTTCTTTTGGATCACGGGTTCCTCTTCTCAAGAGGATTACAACCTCATTCGGTGTAAAGCCTATTGCATTGTGCTTAATATTCATATACCTAATAAGGCATTGATAAAAATGTATGTAAAAAAATATTTATAAATTAGTCCAAGACCTACATGTATTTTCCGGATAGTGTTTCATTACTTAACTTGGGTCTACCATATTCTGAATCATAAATTTTCATTCGCGGTTTAAGAATTATAGGCTTTATAATCAACGATTTATTTTCTTACACGACGGAAGTTACTGGGATCTAGAAGTTGTTGTGCCATCAAATACCACTTTGTATATTTGATATATACGGTGGATAAACGTACGAAGACTAAGCTCCATTCTACTCTCTCTCACCCCTAGAGCATTAGCATCGTTATGTTTCGGTAATTATATTTCTAATTATTATTTATTACCTACTAAATGTAATTGCTAAACGAACAAGAAGAAAACATTAGGAGACAAGAAGAGCTAGCCTATGGCCCAAGGAAGGAGTTGGCAGGTAGTAAGCTCTAACTCCTAACCCAGATCTTCAATTAAGTTGAGTGTTGCGGTGACAAATTGTTAACCACCGGCTGTGTCTTACCTCCCTGTCTTCCTACTAACCTACAGTCTATTACTCACTCCCTAATGTATATGTATATATATATATATATATATATATATATATATAATGCATATATACAATATATACAATATATATATATATATATATATATATATATATATATATATATATATATATATATATATATATATATATATATATATATACACTCAACAGCAAACAAAACCGGACACTTAGATTTGTTCTAATAATTTCGTTAAATACATATGTATATTAATCTTTTTAATTCATGGTAAGAATGAAATAAACCCCGGAGTGCATCGTGAATGGTAGACTTCCCTACCCCAAGCACCGGCCTTCTCTGGCCAAGGCATCAGCTCGGGCTGTGTCAACATTTGAAAGAACCATTATTCTGGACCAAAATAAAAAAAAACATGTCTATTAATCACAGAAAAGGCTTGGTAAATACATTAAAGATGTTTAAATGTGCTAAAAACTACTTACAGTTTAGAATAGGTCAGTCAGGTAAATCAACTTCAAGACAAATAAATCAAATCTGAGTTTTATCTAATTGTTTACTAATCCTGAAGGGATTAGTTCAATGGACTTAGACCCTACATTCTCTTTAATAACTAGAATACCCACAAAAACAAACACATTGCTGAAAATTAGTTTTTAATACAAAACATATGAAGTGTCCGGTGTTTTTTGCTGTTGAGTGTATTATGTTTTGGTTCTTGAGTTTCGGTCAGTTTGTTTTAACTTCTTTAGGCGACATTTCGAGACTAGGTTAGTCTCATATTCAAACCCTAACAGTGAAAAAATGATCTTTTAGTGAAAACATTAAATAGCTTTCTAACCAAAAAAACCGAAATGAAACCAATCCTAAAAAATACTATACTATACCCTATATGCCAACACCTTCAGAAAGACTAGCAAAAACACTCACCGGTAATAAAAGTAAAGTAATATTGATTCCGCAATCACTTTTTAAAACACAGCCACTGTGTCAAGACTATTTACAAAACTAAGGATTCGGATAAATTAGAGTTAAAATCAAATGTCGTGTACGAAATACAATGTGAAGATAAATGCGGTAAATCCTATTTGGGAACATCGGAACAATACTTAAAACGAAGAGTGTACCAAAACAAATATAGTTGTGATTCAATAATAAAAAACCCCAATAAACCAGATCAAACAGCTCTGACTACACATTTTAGAAATACAAAACATACATTTGAATTTGATAAACCTAAGGTGATACACCAAGAGAAAAATAGTTTCAAACGCAATATAAAAGAAATGATAACTATAGAGAAGTATAAAATCGCGCTGTAACGAAAAATTGGAAGTTCAAGGTCTAAGCTCGTGTTATGCTAATTTAATTAATTCTTAATGAAATAGTAATAAAATAGTCTAATATGATTCAACAATTAAATAAAACTGCTGTTCCTAAAAATAGATTACTTATTCGTTGATTGTTGATACAATAGTCGTTAGCTATTGCAATATAAACATTCTATGATATATTGCGAAGTAACTGATTGATGATACTCGATTTATTTTAGTGTAATGATTTTACTAAAAGCTCATTTTTTCACTGTTAGGGCATGAGTATGAGACTAACCTAATCTCGAAATGTCGCCTAAATAAGTTGAAACAAACTGACTGAAACTCAAGAACCAAAACATAATATTAATTAATTATTATATTTATTTAAAATATAAAAATATTTTCAGAACAGTCAAGGTAAGTAGAATCCAATATATATATATATATATATATATATATATATATATATATATATATATATATATATATATATATATATATATATATATATATATATATTCATTCTCGAACAGTGAAAAATATACTTTAAAAAAAATAATTGTGACATGTTATAATAGGCAAAAAATATATAATGCTCCAATGATTAATCCAACAGGAAAATTAAAGGAATCGGATAAATAGAACTTTGGTGGTTATCAAGACTGACAAATCTCTGAGAGTTTTTATCATCATCCTCTCAACCGCTCATGGAGTGGTATCTTTTTGTAGAGCCCCAACCATATGGTATGATTTCCTACCATTCCTCTTCTTCTATTCCATTCCAGGTTTCTCTTTGCGAAGCTTCTTAACACCTTCTTCTCAGGTATTTCATAGTGTTTTCTGGACCTTCTTCCATCAACCTTAGCCTTCCTTGTATGTCATTTTGGCCTGCTTGTTTTTTCCATTCTTAAACCATTCCCTAACAATCTTAGACTGTTTTCTTCAATGAATTTTTCCGCACCCTCCACTCCTAGGCTTGATCTAATTATCGAGTTGTGAATTCGGTCTGGTTTTCTCCTCTATCTTCTCATAGAATCTCATATCTGAAAAGTGGATCCTACTTTTATGCTTGGTGGTTAAAGTCCAAGATCCCGAAGAGTATGGCAAAATTGGGAGCAAAGTAGATTTATATACCCTCAACTTAGTTTTTTGGATACTCCTCTTTTATTCAGGCAAATTTTATTCAGAGGATGAGAGCGGTACTAATGTAAATCTGAATTGTTTAGGGCAGCACAGTCTTCTTCTAGAAGTGCCTACCCTCTTCGCATATTGATGACTGTAATTAATTTAGTTCAGTAAATTATTTTACTGACTACATCACGAAATCCTGCCAATTGGCTGAGGTTTCTCAATCAGGAGGAAGCCAGCGACCTGGACCTCTCTTTCCTTAAATCTTCCCCTGTATGGAATATACAGGTACTTTTCATGTCGTATCATAACACTAAAGTATGCCACTTTGTATATTTGATGCTCTCCAATATCTCGAGAGTTTTCTAGATTCATTGTAGTATGATCTCGTTGCTGATACGGTGCATCCATGAAACTCTGAGCATACGCCGATAATCCTTGATGGTCGGCAATCCACGAATACTTCATATTCTAAGGACAAGATAAGTTATTGGACATTAATAACACAAACTTATTTGATAAACTTATTTGATGTTATAAGTATCCTATGATTTATATTTTATTTCTATATTTATGTATTTATAATAGAACTTAGTAATAGTTTACGAGATATGTTGCACTTTATTAATTACTATAACAGTACTAAATGAACAAGTTTCTGATTGGGAATGGTTAACATGTTTATTTATTTATATGATCGTTTTTCATGTCTGCGTCATAAAATTATACAAATCAGTTTACTCTTAGGACAAGAGTATGAGAAAAATATAATCTCGAAATGACTGTAAAATCCGTAAAAACTCCATGGCGCTGCGGCAGAATCTGCAGATCTATAAAGGATACCTTCGGAGCCGATTCAGCAGTGCTCTTACTGAGGTGCATGCGGGTTCAAGGACAAAGACAAATCGATCTAGATCCAAAGATTATGGCTGTTCGCAGTCAGCAGGCGCAAGGGAATTTATATTTATAAGGCCCATGCAGACCGTCCGTCAATCAAACCTGGACGTCATTAAATTGATAACATGTACAGCGAGGTCCCTGGTATAAGTACGGCAGTAGATGGGAGTAGAGCCATCTTTCGTTCGCCCAGTCGTTGTGAGTTGCCTCCAGTGAACTGAATGAGTACACATATCTACGGAGGGAAAGGGGTATTCGATGTTACAACATCAGGACTTAAAATGACTTCAGGTTCGTGAATAATAAATATTTAATGGTACTTTATGCGACACATTATCTGTGTACGGTATTTTTTGTTCAGTGCTAAGAATATTTGAAGTGATAAACAAAAAAAAAATACACTTAAACTCCATTCCTAAAGAAATAAATTTGAATTATTTATTGAATTAAAATTTATTTATTCTTAAAGTTCCTCAAGATAGTATCCTTGGCCCAATCCTTTATACAATTTATACAGCTGACATCCCAACTCATCCTAATACTATCCTTACCACGTATGCTGATGATACATGTGTATTGTCAGTCAACACCACTCCATTTATTGTATCCCAAAGCCTCCAATCCCATATTGGATCTTTGGACACTGATCTTGAAGAATGGTGTCATAACTGGAGAATTAAAATACATTCTCAAAAATCCCATCAAATCACTTTTACCTTACGTCGTAAACCAATGACTTCCTGCCCTTCAGTATCCTTTAATAATATACCACTGGTGCCATTCGAACAGATCCGATACTTAGGGTTGCATCTCGACAAACGATTATCCTGGAATCCTTATACTAGATTGAAAAGACAAGAAACCGCTCGACGTTTCAGGCTACTTCAACACTTACTAGACAAACGCTCTAAGCTCCCAATCAACTACAAAAGACTCATCTACATTACCAGCATACGACCTATTTGGACTTACGGAGTAGAGCTTTGGGGCTCCACTAAGCCATCGAATTCCTCTCGTATCCAATCCCTACAATCCAAAATCCTTCGTAAAATCCTCAACGCTTCTTATTTTGTTAAGAATAAAGTCATCCATAACGACCTTATTTGGTCAAGTTATGAGCCTATTTGAGCGATTATTCGTTGGGATGTATTGCACTTCTGCTTTGAGATGTGATTGATCTTACTCTTTTTTGTGTCTTGATAATGCCTGAATGGGCGAAACGTCGACTGGTAATTGTTTGTTTTTTACACCAAATTTGAAACATAAGGCTCTGCTTGTGGTTATTTCCATTTGTATTCTAATAAAATTTAATGTTTCGTTTTGAGTTTTGGCTCTATTTTATTGATGTATTTTCATTTTACCATACATTGCACACATGGTCTTATTTATGTAAATTCACTTACGAATTGGGTTATTTCCATAGCAAACATGTTTTTTTTAATTAAAAATGAACAATATAAAGAAAAAAAAATCGCACATAGGGACCGTGCTCGAAAAAAATCGTCGCCTGGAATGGGTTAATTTATCCTCAATTTTATTTTTCAAATTACTTTATCCAAAAAATTAATTGGAGTATATTTAGTTATCATATTACTTATACTGTCTTGAATAACGGTGCAGATATTGAAAAAAGAAACCCCTTTAGCTCAGACGAACCCTAGAAGGTCGAAATAGGATACGAAGACGAGATTCAAAGCGTAAAGATGACTCGTGATTTCGAGCCTTATGATTTCTCGAACCTTGGGAATATAAATATTTGTTTTTTGGATATTATAGTTTTTTGATGAGATAAAATAATAAATATCTCTATATCCTGTATAAAACAATCTATTATCATAATTTAACCGGTAATATACTTATTTTTATTATTAGTTTGAAAACAAGATATTATGTTTTTTCTTTTGTATACTTCAAAACTATAAAATATCTTAAATATTTACTTGATTATATTCTGTCTAATAAGCGACTGTGTTAGTGGAAAACCGACGTTTATATAATTTGTCGAGTTCTTTGTTTATTTAAAGTATTATAAATAGATAAAACTTAATAAACTGTAATTAAGTAAGCCTGTTACAAGTGGACATTTTAAGTTTTTAATGATATTCCGATCAGCAATAAATAATATTATTAATAAAAACATTTATTTCAGAAATTATACAATTACTAATGTCCCGTAACTCTCCTTAAGATTAAGTCTCAACCTGGTTCCAAACCGAGTATTTTGTTGCTTATATGATAATTAAAAAATTATCCTTGTTTCAGGAGAATATTAATGAAATATACGAGATAAGCTGAAGAAGCAATAATAACTTCAATTTCAAACTCTTAATTGAATATCTTGAAGTGGAAATAATTCCGCTGAAATGCCATACTATTATATCGAATCGTAACTATTTTAAGTACCCCATTGCGGGAAATTTAATATCGACTTTGACAAGAATTAAGGGAGGGAGTGGGGGTAATTAATTGTCAAAAAGTTGGAATTACCTTGCGTTCCAACTGAGTCGGGAACTGTCTACTTGCTAACTACGTCCTATCTCTCGATGCCTAGGGATGGCTATCTGATCAATAGTGCAGTAGGGCTAGTGGTATATTCAACTATCTCTGTAGTCTAGCTCCATCTATATGGATCATAATCATTTGTATATTATTATCATCAATAA
Source organism: Troilus luridus (assembly GCA_964056705.1). NCBI lineage: Eukaryota > Metazoa > Arthropoda > Insecta > Hemiptera > Pentatomidae > Troilus > Troilus luridus. Next base: position 24,208,288 of record OZ057417.1, on the reverse strand, counting down.
TTAATTATTATTAATACTGTTAAATCCTATTTTATAATAAAAATAATTCTTTTCATGAGTAACTTCTCTACACTAAAACTGACTCTGAAACATCTTAAAAAATAAATGTCTCATAAGATTTATCATTAAATAATAAAAGTTAAGAACCTTTACCACTCCAAGCAATATATGATCTTGAGTTTAGTATGTGGCAGGGACTATATTGTTTATTGGACAACGGTTGCCGAGGGTGGCTGTTTATTCAAGATCACGCTCAATTGCCAGGTCCCCCCCCCGATTAAGCGTACTTTATAGAGGCTCATCTGGACATAGGATAGAAAGAAAGATCAGAGAGAATGGATGGAGAATTATTAGAGGAGGAAAGAGGAAAGAAGTGTAAGGATGGATACATGAAATTACTTCTGGAGGTACTGAAAATCGAGGAGAAGAAGAATACAGACAGATGTATATGAACTGTACCACTACACCTCCTGGAGGGTATCGTGTATTCAATGTATTCAGAGATTCAATAAATTATAGAGACTGTAGTTTTTCGAATAAATTTTATGAGAGCACTTCATAAACTTTATTGAATTTTGTAGAATAACTTGTATGCCTTGTAAAAGACATGATTCTGACTGAAACACGCTCAACAGCCAGGTTTTCCTCCTATTTCGAGTACTCCATAGAGACTATCAGGTATAGAAGGACCTGCAGGTGCTACCGTGTTGACAGAATAAATAGTTTATCTGCCACAGCCGGTTTTGAACTGAGGACCATTCAGTACACTGAGTTTCCAAAGCACCATGCTCTTATTTTCTATTAGCCAAGAACCCCCTCGTTTATTAGTTATCTATAACTAATTACAATAATAATAATATTAATATGTTTATTGAAAGAAATTATGCAAATGCCATTTGGCACTTATTGTATTTGTGATATCCTTTTGCGAAATTTCGGTATGCAAGGGTGGAGAAACCTCCCATTGAAGGCACTCCTAGCGTGTTCTAACTAATTATAAAATATAAATGTTTACATCTACATCCAATGAAATGCAAATACATTTTGTTGAGAATCAATATTATTATTATCATTGAAATAAATTTCTATATCTCTTTTTATTGCGATAATACTCATTTTTCTCTCTTTCCTCTAGAGTCCTATGATAAGTTGTCTTCCACAGAACTCCCCGAACCAATTCAATTCCTCACGAGTCGGACTACCACAAATCATCCTCAACTAGAGTCCGTCAGCATCCTCACAAAGGAGCGACGATATTCGGTGAAAGGAACTGCTTGGGGCCGAGGAAGGGAGAAAAATGAATACGGTTAAGAAAGAAATGGGTGAGATATGAGGGCGGTTGGATATCGGATATCGAAGGAGTGGAGGACTCCTCTGCAGAAGTTGTGGTTCCATTCACGTCATTTTTTTTCTCTGGAGGAGGATCTTCTCGCCTAATTCAGTCGTTTATCATCTTTGTGAGTCCTTCCTCAGCCAATAATACGCCCTCCTTTTCAGGGATATTTAATGATAAAAATAAGGATGTGATTCGCTATTTCGTTTCCTTTGTTCGCCCCTACAACTATTGACAGAAGAATAATCATTTATTTTTTCTGCACTTTGGCACTTAAATATGTTTATTCAATGTCATATAATTGATCAAAGATTTCATCATAAGCTCCTTTATTGTGGAAATTGTCCCATTTACAGAGGTAATTTCCCCTAAAATTGATTCCACTTATACAGGTGAAAACATTCCAGTTAAAGAGTCTATGATGGGACAACAAGTTATGCACCACTTATAGATAGATAGATAGTGGTACTCCACTTATCCAGGTATAAATACCCCGACTCCGACCATCCGCTCTTTATTAACTGACTAGCCCTGAAGAAGCTCACAGCACGATGAGCGAAAGCTTGGTTCATAACACCAACATGACACGGTCCATCCCGGAAGTAGAATATAAGAAGAAGAAAAACTGTTAGTGCTGAAATTGGGTGGGAGGAATAGCTCGTAGTGTATGGTGCTGAGTTGATGTGCTGAACATCCCGGGTTCATACAAACTAAATCCGCCATTGATTTTGATTACAGGAGTGCCTATGGATCCTGTAGAACCTATACACTCCTAGGGCTCACCCAGCCTTTACAAAATCTTATTTTACTAACCGCTAATCAAATGAATACACACTAATACCATAGTCGAATCTAAACCTGTAAATACATTGACATCTGACAACTGTTGACTTATAAACAGTACAGTCTCTGTCATGTAGTGAATCTAAGATTCTTCATGGCGAAGAAATGAGTATTTGAAGGGGTTTGTTTAGTCATGCTTTGTATAATAATTTTCATAAACCTCGAGATAGTTCTGTTATGATTTATTTAAAATATTAAGTTTTAATTATTCAGTTCACGATTTTTTCGTTGCAAAACAACTTTTTGTTAATAACCGTGCTCAGCTTTTTATCTAAAAATTTACCATTGCTGTTCGTATTGTAAAATTCTAAATTATGAAACAAATTCGAATCGATAATAGTTTTAGTTTTAAAATTTTATTTTATTTTTATTATTATTAAAGCAATTTTTTAAGTATTGTTATTAATTTTAGTCATTCCGATACCTTTTTAAATGAACTATTTCTCAGCAAAACGTATATGCTTTCATAGAATATTAGAAAATATGTCAATTATATCTGTGGTAAACCATATCGACATCATTGATTGATTAGTCGTATGAGTTAGTTGATATGTGTAGTTCCGGAGCGATACATGACTATAAGAATTATTCCATGACTGTTTATCAGGACGGATTGTGAAGCAAACAGAACTAATCAGAGCCGTCGGAGGTTACAATATAGGCCGTTTAATCTACATTTCAGATTAGCCGCAATACTGCCACAGTGTCGGGTTAGTCAAGTCATTGGTATAGCTCAGTTGTAGAAACGGCTTTCACTCGACATCGGTTTGGATATATCGCATAGACCTGATTCGATCTGTAATAAACAATATGATTTATTAAAATAACAAAAAAAATGTTTTGCCTTTAGCACATAGCCTTCTCACCCATTCACATGCTCTGGTCTGTCCACTCGTATCAAATGTTAACATACTCACTTCTCAAAATAACGTACTTATTCCGGATAATTGCCATTAGTGGTAGAGGCAGTTAAAATTCCATCAGGTGATGTCAAGTCATACATGAAAAATCCAGAAAAGTCTTAGGTCTAAAATACTAAGGGTTCCTATCATAACAACGGTTACAAAGCCTTAGTTATCCCTTCGGAAGGAACGTAAATTGGGTATCCCGTCCCCATACGGTGTCGTTCATCAGATCCCTATTCTGATAATGCCTGGTTAGGCAAAAAGTTGGGCACCCATTGTAGTACTGTCCGATAATCACTATCGGCTTAAGGTGGCTTTAAATGAATAAATAACAAAGATGTCTATCTATAAAATAACATAAACAAACCTAACGATATTTTTATTCATACGTATTTGTAATTATTTTATGCTGTTTTTTTACGTTTAAAGTTACTTTATGCTGCTTTGGCTAATCGGACGATGCTACTGTGGGGATCCTAAATTTTGCTTATCCAGGATTAATTAGGAAAGAGATTTTTAACGAGTACCTGACATCGTGCTCGGAACCGGGTTTAACGTCACTTCCGAAGGACGGCATAAACAAGGATTTTTTACTCCCTTTAAAAAATCCCAGAGCTACCTACATGCTGGACTATGAAACCGCGATCTTGGGATTAGTTGATTGTTACGCTAACCACTAGACCACAGGTCACCCCACGTATTTGTATTTATTTTGATAAAAGCTAATTTAGAAGGCAGTCTTTACTCTTGTATAATTATTTTTTTATATAAGAGTTGTTTTGAATATTTTATTAGATGTTTTTTTAAATAAACACATAATTATAATTGCTTCTTGAAAATTAAGAATTGTATTTATGTCCAAGACTATACGATTTCCAATAGTTATGTTTTAGAGACTTAAGCATTCTTATTTGCTGTTTTCCCACTCATATCCAAACTGTATTTCGGAAGAAAATGGTCCGGGTGGAGGTAAAAAAAAATTCTCTTAACTAGGGAGAAATGTTTATTGGAAAGCCAACGTTTCGACGCACATTGGAGGTCTTCTTCAGGGCTAAATATACAAGATACTTACAAATTAAAATTAACTATAGTAAATATTAAACTACATGGGCATCAATATATCTGAGTGATAAAACGTAAAAATGTGGGAGGGCTCAGATAAATATAAAATATAAAAGGGAATAATTATATAGTATTAACAAATAAGCAATAATAATATAATAATTATATTAATAATATAAATAATATCTACCTTCTTCATTACTAATACATTGGCAGTCAAAGGTAATTACACAAGCCAAATATTGGCCCTAAAGTTATATTGGAATGAAATAAAATTACACATTTTTTTCAATTTAAAAAGCATTTATTTACACAAGATTTAAAGTGATAAATAATCAATTAAATAAAGTTGATCAATAAAAACAAATACAACACAAAAAAGGACCTTTCAAAGGTATTTGTACAAATTTAATTGTATTTGTCTACAAACATTATTTTGTTTGTTAAGAGCTTAATTCCATTCAGGATCGTAATGAAATTTATTTAGTCTGTATTATTCTGTATCTAAGTAAACATGTCACCAAAGAAAGGCGAATTTTCTTTTGCGACCCGAGAAAAGTGTGTATTTTTGCGAAACAGTGGAAAACATATCGGGAAATTGTTCAAACCCAGGGTATGTTCTTTTCTACAATTCGTTATATTATTAAGAAATATGACGAGACAGGAATCACCAGGAACCAGCCACGAACAGGACGGCCAAATGTATTGCATCCAGAGAGTGCAGACACATAATTAAAGAGGCAACAAAAAATCCATCAATTAGTTCTTGGCAACTGGTAGATATGGTGGCTTGTACTTCGAATAAGCAAGTAAGTGAGTCTTCTTTAAGAAGAGCCCTTTATCAAGCTAATATGCAGGGTAGGATACCAAGGAGGAAACCGTTCATCAGTGAGGTTAACAGAAGAAAGAGACTAGAGTTTGCAAAAGAGTACATTAACAAACCTGTAGAATTTTGACAAAATGTTCTATTTTACGACGAGAGCAAATATAGTACATAGTATTTATCTTCGACCAACTGTGAAACATGGAGGTCGTTATGGTTTGGGGGATGGAGGGATGGAATTTCATGGAGTTGGTAAACTTGTTCCGATTGAACACATCTTAAATGCAGATGGAGACGTCAACACTTTGCGCCATAATCTACAGATCAGCACTCAATAATCGGGAATTGAAAGTTCTTTCATATTTCAACAGGATAATAATCCTAAGCATAGTGCGAATAAGACCAAGGAGTGGCTCTTGTATAATGTAGGCAAAAGGCTTATAACACCCCCCCCCCCCCAAAGTCCGGACCTTAATGTCATAGAAAACTTATAGCACATTTTAGAACAAAGGATTCGAAAACACGTCATTACCTCTAAAAACGCTTGATAGAAGTTTTGCTTGAAGAGTTGGAAAAAATCGAGCAAGAGTTTCTAATAAATCTGGTGTATTCTATTCAAGACGTCTTCAAGCTGTTATCGATGCAAATGGATTGCACACAAAATTTTGAAAAATAAAAACAATATATGAATTATGCATTATATAATACAAATTTAAATTTGTGCAAATACTTTTGAAAGGTATTTTTTGTGTTGTATTTTTTTTAAGTGATCAGTTTTATTTAATTGATGTTTTAACTTTTTAAAGCATGTCTCAATAAAAGATTTTTCTTTCAAAAAAGTTGTGTAATTTTATTTCATTCCAATATCTGAGCCAATATATGGGTTGTGGAATTACTTTTGACTGCCATTGTATAAGTAATATTTACTTTCTTTATCACTTGTTTGTTAATTATTTATCTAAGGGTCCTTACCCATATTTATGTTTATCACTCAGATACCTTGATGCCTACGTATTTTAATATTTACAAATTTTAATTTGTATGTATTTTGTCTATTTAGCCCTTAAGAAGACCTACAATGTTTTCGACCCACATTAATCGAATTATACAATAACACTATTATATTATGAATAATTTAGTAACGCTATCATTTTCTGAATAACAATACCACAATTCTAATTGTCTGTATCTTGCATATTTAGCCCTGAAGAAGACCTGTAATGTGGGTCGAAACGTTGGCTTTCCAAAAGAGAATTTTTATTCACCTCCACCTGGAGCATTTTCTTATATACATAAGTTCAACTATTATTATTCAAGATATGTTTTCTTTTCTTTAATGAATAAATTTACTTTACGTAATTTAAAGATTTAAATCTTTAACTAATAATTTGCTTATAAATTATTTTCAATGTACTTTAACCGGACTTAAGACCGAGACTTTAAAGTTAAGAAGATGTAGATGAGGATGACAGTAAGGTTTTGGAGACCCTTTTCTTTTCGGCTAGGTCACGTGCCTTCCTCCTCAACAAACACCACTCCTTAGGCCTAAGGGACGAAGCTTGAATTAACTGAAACGGATTTTTTCTCTCTCTCCTTTGTTTATTTATTCTTTTCTTTCCTCTCCTTCTCTCCTTTTTTTTTAAAGTACGTTCTCCCACTTCACGGTTGAGACATCTAACGGTAGTCTTGTCTTCTAGTTCTAAGTAAGATTTTATAAATACATCGGACTATTATGTAAATAGTTTGGATTTTTTACTTTATCATAAATATCTAAAAATGCCGTTACAAAAAAACAATATAAAGAACTTGCTGTACGTTGATGTATGAAAGCTAAAGCTCAAAAAAAGGTGTAATTCCTAATGGAGTAGAACATTTTAAACGAGAAGTTTTAAGCTTCTGAAACTACAGAAAAAAATAGTATATATTTTGTATTCTATTGTATAATAGTCTCTTTTATTTTAGAAGCTCGAGGTTTCTTGTTTAATTTTAATACTTATAATAATACTAGACAAATTAATAAAAAATTAAGAATTGTATCTCTTAATAAATTTCATTAATTTTTTGGGGGGAAAGATAAAACCATTTTCCAGTCATCATATATTCTTAATCCTTATAAATCATTTAAGATGTTTCGACAGCACTGTGTCATTTTCAATCCTTTAAATTAAGTTCTCTGCATCAGTACAATTCCTTTATGTAAATTCATAACAGTTATAAGTCTAAAATTCTGTGGAAAAACAATAATAATTATACTAAAATACATAATTTAATAATATAATAAAGTGTCCAAAATAATTAGCAACAATTTAAGTATAGATACCTCAAAGTCATATTTATTTTTAAAAATTTCTATAAAACTCTAGAGGATCATCTATCCTCCATGATTAAGATAATATTATATTAAAATGACTGGAAAATGGTTTTCTCTTTCCCAATATTTATAATAAATAATTTTATTTTTTAATTGAGGAGTTTTTTCGCCAAAAACTAATATTATTTAAAGCATGCATTATGGATGCATTAGCCCAATTCCAAATATTTCTGATGGACATATCTAAGATGAAAATTAAAAAGGAAAATTCATGAATTTATTTGAGATTTCAGTATTTGGTAAAAACTATTTCTAGGTGATCTGACCGAGATTACTCTCTAAAGAGAAGATTTTTAACCACTATCAAGGGTACCTACTTTGTAGAGGCTGGGTGAACCCGGGAGGGCTTATATTTTCAGTAAGTCGAGGCATAGATGGTCTTCAAACTCTGACTTATTGGGAAAAATCCGCTCGTTATAAAGGTTAATTCCCGCTTGCGTACTCAACTTTCAGTACACTCCTGTAAGGTTCTGCGCCCTAGCGGCCACATTTCTCTAATTTCTTTCTATCGAGAGGGGTTTATTTTCTTTCCCTTCTGTAAAATGAGTTTGCAACGTTTGCAGAAACACCTCGATCTCTGATGAGATTTTTTTCCCTTAACAAAATAATTTCTTAATCTATTACAAATTTTATGATTACTTCGTTGTATCATATCATATCATAGTAATATTTACGTACGTTGATCCTGTTCCTCCAAAGAGCAACCGTTATCAAAGGAGAAAGGTGACATTGTAGGATTATGTTGGAAGTGACATGACAGTCATAGCAGATGAAAAGCAAACTCTTTAGTCCCTCCAATCGAAGTTAATAACTAAGCGGTGAGGGTTAGGGCCAATAGGGGCAGCCCTTATGATGCTACAAGCCACAAAATCGCATTAACTCGCTCGGGTCATTTTGACTGTACTGGACTGGAATGTTTACTGGGGAGTATGTGTACGACAGGCGTAAACACAGTCGGAAAAACGCAGCGGGGATGCAACTGCTCGTCAGTTGCAATTTTGTTTTGGGTTATATGATTTTTTCTTTTTTTTTTTGGAGTGCAACTAATTTGAGCTTCTATATTTTACTAAGATCTTGGTATTTTTACTGTCAGAGAAATATTTGAAGATTTTTTTTTTCTATCTGGTGTATAATCAAGTACAAATTGTGAGTCAGCAGAATGGCATCCAGTAAATAAACAGTACCCAGCGGTACATCTCATGTGACTTCATTTAATGTTCTTATGATAGCAGATGATTCTTCAACGTTCTATTTATTTAGTCTCCTCCTAATGTCCTCAGGAATGAGAGTCTTATCTATTTCTTCTATCAATTTGTTAGAATAGTTTAGAAGAAATAGTTTTTCTAGTAAAGTTTTGTTATTATGATACCATGGTGTTTTTGTGAAAAGTCCATGCATTTTTAATTGAAATGTTTGTAATCGTTTTCTCTGAGTCTGTCGATGGCGTAAATTTGTAATCCATGAGTCAAGAATGGTTTTAATAAGTAATTTATGTGTTCATATTTTTATTATTTATAAATTAAACTTTTTTCTGAATTTAGATTCCATTAAATTGAGTTTAAGATTTAGTGACTTTTTTTTTTACTTTCATGCGTTTTTTCTTTATACGAAGATCCCATGTTATTCTCCTTTCAAACGCTAGTCCAAGGCACTTTAGGATGGGCGAGTTATTGAAGTAAATGGGAAGGCACGTTTCACGTCAAAGAGTAAAAGTGATTTTCGTTGTTCAGTCTAATCATCCATAGTTGGGACCAATCATGCAACTTTTGTATGTTGTATTGTAAGTTTTATTAGGCTTATGTCATATCTTTTCATCAGGCTTTTCACTAATACCCAGTTTACAGAGACTTGGATAGTTTCAGAACCATCGGCAAACTCCGTAGGATCAGCCTTTAGCTGTTATTAGATTGTATATTTTATCTTCAACAGCCGTATCTATCAACCGCAACACAGCACTCTACACACTGATCATCCCCCAACCATTCAAGATTCTGATACCACCACCAAATTTGCTGAAATATCGGAGAGTCATTGCAATTGTATTAACCTATGCGGAATATCTTGTTAGTTGGTTATTTTGGCAGTATTATCAACGTTGGTTATTCTATCCCCAGATTTCAGATGTTCTCCCTATGAAATAACTTTTGATGCCAAATATCTGCTCAGTTGATTCTGAGATTCATGGATGGAGTGTTCAGATATAAAGGGGAAATGGGTGTTCATTTACAACACGGATAAGGGATTTTTTCTTTGTATCGTGTAAATGTAAATTTCGAATTTAGGTCACCAGATCACAGTAGACTCTGTAGTATTTCTAACCGGAAAATTAATCGTAATCCCTGGCGTGGAGACATTACTAAGGAACAATTACAGGCCCCAGAAAACGATACGGGAGCAGTCGTCATGCGAAGGACTAGAGTGGCACATTCGTGATTGGCTCTAACACATCATTATAGTCGCATGACACAGGCATTAGTCTTATCTGGAGGCCAAAATGCTAACCCTAGCCAGGTAATGTTCTCAGACCTGACAATTTACTTATAATTCCGGTCCGACCACTGTGTTGAAGTCTTGTGATTTTAGGTTGGAAGGGAGAGGAAAAAAATCTAAACAATAATTTTAACACTTCTGAACGTGGGGAGTGGAAGAAAAAAACTTAAAATGTCTCTGATAGGAGCCTTAACTCTCTACTCCACAATTTATTTATTCAATTATTAAACAACAAGAAAATCTGGCGTTTCTGGCTACTTCAGCACTTACTAGACAAACGCTCTAAGCTCCCGATCAATTACAAAAGACTCATGACTATTGTAAGACCTATTTGGACTTAGAGAGTAGAGCTTTGAGGCTTCACTAAACGATTGAATTCCTCTCGTATCCAATCCTTACAATCCAAAATCCTTCGTGAAATCCTCATTGCTCCTTACTTTGTTACGATTAAAGTCATCCATAATGACGTTATGGATATCAATCCTTTCATGACAAACTTTATTTCCACTCAAACCCATAACAGGATGTTATTCTTTTGATTTTTTAAGAGAGTACAAAAATATTAGTTGTGCCGTGGATGCGAATAGGGATGTGCTCTAAGTGAACTTGAAGGAATAAACGAAACAGACAAATAAACGAAGTAAAGTTGTTTGATAAATGCATTCAACAAGCGAACACCTGTCGAAATTTCTGATTTCCTACGACCGTGTCCTTAGCTCTGTTTGGGACTCGGTCCAAGTAGGAAGTGTTCGTCGTAAAAGATTTCATTCCACTTCCTTGAATGCGGTTGGAATATAATGATTTACAAAAAGATCTCTAACGATGTCGGATCGTGTAAGGCAATGGAATAGCTCCAAAACAAGTCTTCAGTCCCAAAGCCTTGAGGTGCATCTGTTCGGCCCAGAACAGCTGTGAAACATAGGAACTCAACAGGCCGAATACCAAATGATGAGCTCCGCTTAAAGAGGTCAATGTGAATGGGAGTTGAGTTGTTTGTTTGTTCATTTAACGTCACTTTATGCAGCTATGGCTAATCGGACGATGCTACAGTGGGAGCTCTAAATTTTGCCTATCCAGGTTTTATTAGGATAGGGAGTTTTAACGAGTACCTGACATCGTACAGGCTCGGGACCCCCGTTTAATGTCCCTTCCGAAGGACGGCGTAACTAAGGATTTTTTACTCCCTTTAAAAAATCCTAGGGCCACCTGCCGGGCTACTAACCCGCGATCTTGGGTTTAGTAGTTTGTTACGCTAACCACTAGACCACAGGTCGCCCAGGAGTTGAGGTAGTATCGTTTATAAATGGATTTGTTAATCAATTAATTTATGTAACTGTGACATTTACTTTTTTATTTCCTACTCCGTACAAGGAATAATTGTAATGGTGAAATATTTGTCAGCTTAAAAACACAACACTAATTCCATCAACTGATTACATACCAACAGCGATGTGCGTCAAGGTTATCGTCGGCATATTTGTTTCAGTCGGAAGGTTATATCTTTAACGAGATCATACAAACAATATTACTTTTTTAAATAAAATAAAAGATAGATCACAAAATAATACATTTACGTTATAAAGATAGGAATCAATAGCACCAATAGTTTTGCTAACAAATAATTTTTCGGTCAGAAAATGTGATGACACTATATCTATATGTTTTTCAAGCGATGACTTCATTGGTAAATAAAAATAATACCAGTTTTGTTTCCATCGATGAGATTAGAAACGGTCTGATGTACTAAAGTTGCTACCGAAGGGTTTATTTCACTGTTCAGAATCTTTTCTGACTAGACTTGATTCGTCATGACGTACATAACTTTAAGTCTCAAAAAGTCCAAAACGTAAGTCTCAACGATTTTATGATTTCAATATATGTATGTTTATTACCATTTCTATAGCGTGATATTGTTTGATCCCATGTGATCTCGATAAATTCTATGAATGACTTTTAACCCGCTGGAAAAATGCAATAAAAAATAAAAGGTTGCACTTCAACCTATTAAGGGTCTTGGGGTACATGGTAGAGACCTTAGTGTTTCTAAGGCAACAGTTTTGCAGGGAGATAATTTGTGAGAGTTCACGCTCAACTGCCAGGCTTTTCCCTAATTAAGGGTACCCAGTTTATAGAGACGTGGATAGTTTCAGAATCATCTGCAGAATCCGTAGGATCAGCCTTTAGCTGTTATTAGATTCTATAATTTATTTGCAACAGCCGTATCTGAGTCCTTGGAATAGCAACACAGCACTCTACACACTGATCTTCCCCCAAACATTAAAGATTCTGATACCTCCACCAAATTTGCTGAAATATAATACATTGCAATTGTATTTACCTATGGGGAATGTACTGAAGAAACTTGAAATAACAAGCTACTTACATTTGTAGTTCGCATCAGTTTTCAATATATTCCTCTTATATCTATCGATAAATATTAGTTAGTATTTATTTAATAGGAGCGGAGTGGCTCAGTGGTAGAGCACTGAGTTGCCATGCTGGAAATCCTGGTTCAAATCCCGTTGCAGGCCATGACTTTTATTTAGTCTATTTGCAGCGGGGGATGGGTCATCTAGGATCTAGGACCCTCTTGGGGCCCACCCAACCTCTATAAAATATTATAAAAATAGGGTATCCAAAATAAGGGGGAAAAATCTGGCGGTTGAGCGTGACCTAGGACAAGTCACCTCCTTGCAGAACCGTTGTCCATGAAACAGTACAGTCTGTACCATGTACTGAAACCCAGACCCGTTCACTGGTTGTAGTGGTACAAGTTTTAAAAAAAATTCTTTATAAATAAGACGGACCGTTATGATAACCAACATCCAGAGAGGATAGGAACTTAAGGAGATTCGTATAGAAATATAATTGTTTTTTGAGAAGACTTCTTTTTTAGGCGCTTAAGACGTTATTAAAGACCGACATGGACATAATAGATGAATATCATTCGTAATAAAACATCTGATTAAAATTTTTTATTAAATATCGACTTAGGTTAACCGTTTATTACATAGATCACATGTAAGTGAGTTGATTACCGACTTAATGTTATCACTTAGGACCGTGTTAACTTGTTGGATCGTATTATGTTACTTCGGGCCGAGTCACGAGCGCTCTGAGGCCACATTCGTTACCTTCGGCAGTGTCGTCAAGCTCCTGAACATGTTTCACGGCGTGAGACTCCATTCGCTGGACGCCTACTACCCCGAAGGTAGCAACCAGCAGATGGTGACAGGGATCTACGATGAAGACGACGTGAACTCGCATTGGGTCGTGAAGTCCGTCGGCGACAGTGTCAGGGGACAACCGGTGCTTTGTGGAGACTTGATTCGGCTTGAGCACCTCAACTCTGGCAAGAGCCTTCATTCGCATGACTACAGGTAGGGTTAATGGAACCTATTATGTAACATTGTTTATGGATAAGATATTATAGCATGTTACTGGCCTGTAATAAATTTTTAGCAATAATTTTAAAGAATGTCTTTAAATACTTCTTAAAAAAATCGTAGCATCGTGCTCTGATATACTTGTAGATTACCCAGGAAAGGTCTTGGCTCGGCACATAGTGAAATTTATACTGTTGCTTGGCTAACGTTGTGCATAGAGTTCCTCGATTGCTACTTTTCCGTTAGCCGAGCACAAGTGAAAAATCCCCAAATGAAGTAATATTTCAACATGCACCAAGAAGAAGAGCATTCTCAATGGTACGTGGTTCGAATCGTCCAGATTGAGTTTTCTGGCATCTTTTAGATTTTTTTACGGCTGGAGCGAAGAGATGAAATCATTCAAATGGTGTAAAAAACAACTGAATCTGAATCATAACACAGGCTTGTGGTGTAGTGGTTTCCATAACTTACTACTATGCACAAGCTCGCAGGTTCGCAGGGTATAGAATTTTTTAAAAGAGACTAAAATATTCTTGTTTATGCCTTCCTTCGGTAGGAAATAAAATATGAATCCTTTGTTATCTCAGTTACTCGTTAAAGATCCCTGTAATAATTATACGTGGATAGAAAAAATTTAGAGCTCTCACTTCAGAAACTTCAGATTAGCCATAGTAGCATAAAGCTGAGTTAAATGAAACAAAAAACAAAACAATGAAAGGACCAGCGCATAGATAACCAGAATAATTTATATATTGATGTAAAGATTACGTTTTTGGTATCCAACCTTATAACTAAGACTCTTCGGGGTAGCTTAATAAGTAATAATAATCTATACATTTTATAAAACAAAGTCCTCGGCCGCGTTTGTTCGCGGTAAACTCAGTAACTACTGCACGGATTTTCATGCGGTTTTCACCAATAGATAGAGTGATTCACCAGGAAGGTTTAGGTATATAATTTGTCGAGGTTTTGTGTAAATACGCTGCTTGCCTAATTCCGTGCAATTATATAACGGGCAAGATAATAAATTCGTATACAAAGAAATATTTGGTTTTGTTTTTATTTTGATAATTTCTGTTTAATAAAGTACATTAGCTGAGATGGGAAGAAAGAAAATCAAGACTTCCAAAGAAGCCTAACCAATGATATTCGCGTCCTTAGTGGCCGGTACCTGATTAAAACAAAAAAAAAATATATCACACAGACAAATTATGTAGGCATAATATAGCTTATTACCCGAGCAAAGCTGGGGTGGGTCGCTAGTATTTAATAAATTATTAAATAAATGATTTAGTACTGAAATAGTAAGTATTAATACTGTGTCATTGACATCTAGTTTACGAGTTAGAGACCTATTGAGGTAGATATATTATTTATTCTATAAACAGCCGTAAAATGACTCTGTTTTGGCTAACCCAGCCTATATCACTGAGGTGAAGCCCGGCGGTAGAACGTGATCTTGGACAAATTCACCTCATCAATTAAATCGAAAAGTACTTTTCCGTAGCCGGGTGCAAATGTTTGGGACCATGTGTTCTATTCTCTGAATTAGTTCAAAATAAACCACGTTTTTTCTTTTTTTCTTCATTCTTAATTTTGATTAAAAAAGGATGGAAATTTGGGATGTAGCTAGAACTGAAAAAGAAGCAGTCTCTTTTTTTCTAGAGAAAAGAAAGCAAGAATGCAACATGCGATCAGAATCATGAAATGTAAGCTCGGGTCTATCTTAACTATTTTTTCAAGACCATCTATTTTTTTTTTTGCTTACTTTCCGCTAATACTTCTACACAAACTTCACTTAAGTAGATGTTCCAAAATACAACTGTGTTATGATTCATATCCATGTGGGCTACCTCATCGGAAGTTTTGATCGTCACATTTATTCTCTTGCCTCGGGCTATGCTCTTGGCAGTTCCGTCCTTAAGCACATTCTCCGTAACCCCGAGTTCTCTCATACCCCTCTGCTTCTTTAAACCTGATCGTCTTATTTTTAATGAATTCAAATATCTTTTCGTTGGCCCACTTGCAAAGGGTCTCATTTCGTGTGTGGACTGATTTTTTCGTACAAAATTATGATAAATATTTAATTGTGCTTTATTGTTTTTAGGCGACTTTTTTGAATCACTGATATTCAGCGTAAAGGGTACCACGTGTTGAAAAGGAAAAAAAATACCTTTAAACACAAACAGATTCAGTTTCAATCGATCTCTTGGAATCAACGTGTTTGTAACAATCCAAATATATGTACGTGATTGGAGGAGATATCTAGGTTTAAAAGTAGATCTAACGTCGATTCAGAGGCTGCAATCCACCAGTAATACAATGGAGGTCCCAAGTTCAAATCCAGCAACGGTAGATAGTTATTTAATTTGTTAACAGCCACGGATCGACCCTGCGGGATCTACAGACCCCTGAATGTTGTTAATACACCATAGTGTAGTTGTAACACCTTAGCGTAGGACCCTAGGAAAAAACGTTAATGCCAACTAATAACAAATTATTATTATTACAACGGTGCTACAACTCGGTTACAGGTCTTGGCCTCCTCCAACTGCTTCTTCCAAACGTCACAGGCTTGTACCGACCCCATCCAGTTCCTAGCTCTGAGAATGTTTCGAGCATCTCACCGCCTCAGCTTAGGTCTCCCTCTTCTTCTTTTAGTGTGGATCGACATATTCAGGAGTATTTTGGCATTTCTCCATATATTAATAACAAATACATCTTAAAAAAAATATTTAAACAAACCTCGATCCGGAACAAGTTAGACTAGGAGATTTATTATTAATTAGGACATGTTGGCAGACATATGGAGTGGTTATAATGGATTCAGCGAGGGCGGCAAATATTTAATAATTAATAATCTGTAATAATTGCATATAAGGGCCACACTAGTCTTTTCCCATTTTATAAAAGATTTTCCCACTGTATCAACCTCTCCCTATTTTAAAAAGGGAATAAAGAAGAAGAAGGAATGAGGAACTGATAAGGAGCTGAATGGGGAGCCTGACATGGCGGTGTTGATAAAGAAAGCCAGAATTAGATGGATGGGACTTGTAGAAAGAATGCCAGAACACAGGATACCCAAGGGAATCTACGAAAATACCAGACGGGAATCGAATCATATGGATGGACGATGTTGAGGAGGACTTAAAGCTGCTGGGAGTACCGGAGGAGAATAGCGCAAAATCGCAGAGATTGGTTGGCTGTCGTGGAGGCCCGGGTTCTTGCAGGGCTGTGGGGCCGGGACAGTAATTATCAACCTATATGAACCTGTGTTAAAATCCCACATAGGGTTGTCCACAAATAAAATAATTAAACAAAATTATTTATCATTATTTTTAAATAATCACATGTTTTCACTTAAACTAGTAGTTAATTAATATCCGCCTGAAAGCCCAGTGCTTCGAGAGCTATCCTGTTGTTCTCTGGTTCGAATTCGGCAGTGGCAGATAAGTTATTAAATTTCTTTGGAGTCGTAGATAGGACCGGGAGTGGGATATGCAGATCCTAACGGGATTCTTTAAATATGGTAACTTTAATCGGGAAAATCCTTGCGGTTGAGCGTGATCTCGGACAAACCATCTCCCTTAGCAGCAGTCCTCTCTTGTACTGAAATCAAGACCTTCCTTTGGTTGTAGTAGTACAGATTAAGGTATTCATACTTCGATGGAAACACTTCCGATTGTGTAATAGCTTTGGAGGTAATTTCTTATCGATCCCTTTATCCTAGGTCACCATTGTCCAGTAAACAGGAAGTGACTGCCTACAGCGAGAACGGTACCGGCGCTAGAAGCGACAAGTGGCAGGTGGTGTGCAAGAAGTTGCTGTGGCGGAGGGACATGCCAGTGACCATCCGACACCTGGGCACAGGAAGATTCCTGATGGTCAGCGGACACAAGTACGGCGAATCATTTCTTTTCACCTACGGTGACCTCGAGGTGGCCGCTTCTCTTCTCGATGAGGATGCCTTCTGGGAAGTGGCCGAAGGAATCTACTTCCATCCTAACGAGAAACTGAACGTCCACACCGAGCTTTAGATGAAGAGTGAATTAATTATGTTGCAATTTTAATCACACTTTTTTATATTCAATAAATTAAGTTTATTATATATTTATTGATTTAAGTAATTGGTGTTCATTCGTTCGAATCTTATATACTTCTTTGTTTGTTTATTTAACATCACTTTATGCTGCAATGGTTAATCGAACGATGATACACAGGAAGTCCTAAACTCTGCCTATCCTGGTTTAGGTAGGAAACGAAGAGGGGGAAAACCCTCTGTAGCATCGTTCGATTAGCCGTTTAATGAATAAACAATGCTGTATGTGACACTATCTGAAACATTAGAAGTACCTAAGTGAAAATGGTAAGGGGCCTCGGGCAGGTAGAGTAGAATGACCATTCTTCTTCTTTGATGGCACTACAACTCGCGGGGGGTCAAGGCCTCCTGCAACAGACGCCACCAGTCATCCCTGTTCAGAGCAGCCGCCTTCCAATTTCTTATCCCAAGGATAGACCTTGCATCGGCAGCGAAGCCGTCTGCCCAACGCAATTTGGGACGTCCAACTGGTCTTGGTCCATGGATCTGTTCGTTGAGGAGCTTCTTAGGAATTTGGTCATCCGTCATCCTCGCCACTTGTCCGGCCCAACGTAATCTCCCCACTTTTATAAATCTGACCAGGTCGGTTTCTTGGTACAACATTTGTAGTTCCGCATTGGTCCTTAGTTTCCACTCTTTATTTATACACACTGGACTAAATATTCTTCGGAGGATGCGCCGCTCTGACCTCAGTAAAGCCAGCTCTTGATTCTTGGATTGTGTCCAGCATTCGGAGTCGTAGGTGACGACAGGCCTTATTAGTGCCTTGTAGAGCTGTAATTTAGTCCTTCTAGACAGAGATTTTCTCATCATGTGCCGCTGCAGTCCAAAATAACACCTGTTAGCAGCCACTAAAATTCTGTCTATCTCCAGCTGCATATCATTGTTTGAATTTACCAGCGTCCCTAGGTAGACAAATTCATCTACCCATTCAAAAATGAATTCTCTAATTTGGACCTCAGCTCCTCTTCTCGCTTCGCCTCGACACCTTGTATCTTGTTTTATCCTTGTTTACAACCAGACCAATCTTTAATGCGGTTTCTTTAAGGGTAATAAAAGCCTCCCTCATGGCTACAAATGACCTACCTATAATACCTACATCGTCAGCAAAGCCCATGATTTGTGTAGTCTTGTTGATAATGGCGCCTCTCACATACACTCCAGATCTCCTCACTGCAATATCTAATGCAAAGTTAAATAGGAAGCATGCCAGGTAATTACCCTGTCTAAGTCCCTTATGTTTCGTGAAGCACTCACATACATCCCCTGAATCTTTATCATGCATTGCACCCTTCTCATTGCGATTTTGCTGGAACCCCTAACTCTATCATGGCCTTGAATAGCTCGTCTCTTAGCACGGTATCATAGGCTCCCTTAAAATCAATGAAAAGGTAGTGGGTTGGGATTGAATGTTCCCTCGTTTTTTCAAGAACAGTCAGCAGAGAAAAGATCTGGTCGGTGGTGGCCTTTCCGTTCCTGAAGACGGCTTGGTATGGGCCAATTTCGCTCTCCGCAAAAGGAAGGAGCCTTTGGAAGAGAACTCTTGAGAGTATCTTGTATGCACAGGACAAAAGTGAGATATGTCTTAAAATGTCCCTTAGGTTTATTACCTGGACTCTGAAGATAAGAGCGGCAGTTGTCGGGAAGCAGCGGTCAACTCAAGATGCAAGGAACTGGAGGAAGAATGAAATCACATGTATCACATAAGTCACATACAGCGTCCCCCTTTCTTTGTAAGTAGTTTTATAAGCTATATTTAAATCATAAATAAATATAATGTTGTTCAATAATTATTATTACTTAATAAACAAATCCTGGTCAGCCAGGTTAACCTTTGGAGAATATGTATATATTATAAATATGTATCATATTTATTAATGATATAGAATTACTGTATATTAAGTATAACGATCTCAGGGTAGCATCCCATTTTAATATAAAATATATTCAGATCAAAGGATCTGACTTTTCCTTGAGATAATAGCTTGTGCAGTAATGATCCAAGTGCATCCAAACTTCTCCAAGTTACTTATTTCAATATTAGTAACTTAATAGTTAATTAATAAATCTAACCTCACATTGCATGAGCAGTAGAGAGGATGGACTATGATGATGATAAATAAATCTAATTACTTAACTAGATAATAAAAAAGATGAATGTTAACTATAAACTATGCTTTATGCAACTCAGAAGATGGAATAAAGTTATAATCTTGGGAATTGGTTAAGTTCGCACAAATGCTGTAACCGACTTAATTAACTTCGCGTATAACTCAATGTTGATTAAAATGTCCGAGGGTGGTTCTTGTTTCATTTCCTTCGGATCCGGTCGGGGGAAGTCGAAGATGACAGAATAACTCTGGGACTAATTCCAGTCTCCAGAAACTGGAAAAACATGACTATTCCTTGTATGGAATGATAGAGGATTGCTTTTGAGCAGTTCTAAATCTAAATGATAGTAATATAAGGGAATGGTTGGGGTTTTGTCAATGAAAAATCAAGTTAGAAATAAATAAAACTTATTTAGAGCGTGTCCAGACGTTTCGGTCTGTCTCTGTGGCTATCTTCAAGTCTGGGAATAGACAATGTGGAAGATAGTAATAAAATAGTCTACGAACGGTAATTACCATTAAGATTATATTTTATGGGAAGCACAACTTGGACAGAAGAAAGAAAAAAATAAATAAATAAATAGGGAACGAAAGAAAGATATATGGTAGTGAAGAAAAGAAGGGAAGAGGAAACAAATTTAACCAATGGTGGCTCAGTCGTAAAAAAACAATAATAATTTATCAAAAATTAAAAGTCGAAAAAAATATTTAGTGATAAATTATAAAGTGATTTAGAATGAATAAGCAGTCTATGAGGAGAATAAAATATGAAAAATAAAATAGCATTAAAATATTTGTAAATTAAAAGTGTTGATATGTAATCTTATGACTATGATGATTATGTACAAGCTATATTGTTATTCTAATAATTGTTAAATATATACCACCTTTCTTTCTATGTAATACCTTACTCGATCTTTATTAACAGTTTTATTGATTTATTTGGTACATCCACTATTGATACTGGGTTTTTTTTTCATCAATGTATCAGTTATGTAATATATTTTGAGACCCCGAGGTGGTCTCATGTGTCCTGCCTTTACGTTGAGTTAAAGTGGTTCTTCCCTTCTATCCGTTGACTCTATTTCCTAGGTTCTTACTTATACCAAAGCATCAACTCGCAATATCCATCTTACATCTATAGTCTCCTATAATTCAAATACTCTATCCAATCCCAGTGCACAAGATCTCGCCCTTCCTATCTTTATATCTGTTCCCATAGAACCAAAACATTTGAGTTCCTTTCTCGCCCGTTCTGTCTCTCTTTGGAACTCGCTCCCACTCGATATCCGTCATGCGTCCTTCTTAATCTCATTTAAATCCAAACTTTTCTTACATCTTCTAAATTCCCAAACAGATGCTCTTTTATCAATAAATATCAACTTGATCGATTGATGAGTTACTGTAAATATTCCTCACTAGTAATATCATTTTTTGTATTATCAGACGCTATTATTTATTCACTTATTTTGCTATAAGCCTATTACTTTGTATTGTAATCTTGTCTATTTCTTTATATTTATTGTTGTATTACATTTTCTAATCCTCTACCAAAACATACCTTTTCGTTATTTACTTTCAAGATATTATGTAAATATTGTTTTATTCTAATAATGTAGTCCTTTGGCCCGATATATATTTATTTAATTTTGTGCATTTCTGTTCTTCATAAGGGTCCTGGTCCCAGAATAAAATTATTTTTCTATTCTATTATATTTTGACTGGTGTGGCAGTTAAATTATGTTACTCGAATTTCAAGTTAGGAAAAATACATGATACCAACTTCAAGTCTTTGTCCCAGAATTTAATTAGTACAACTCAATACCTCTTCAAGAACAATGTTTGTAATAGATTTTTTGAATTTTTTATTAAGATTATTATATTAGTTGAACTGAATTAAAATTTTCAATTCTATGCCGGGTTTTTTCTGTTGAGCATTTAACATTTCATACAATTCTATCAAATGTTCTCTATCTTCTTCTTCTTTATCGATTTATTCAACAATTTTTTACGATCCTTCTATTTCACCTTTAAGTAAAATAAATGATTACGAGGTGATCACTAAAAAATTGTTTATGGAATAGAAAAATAATTCTAAGGAACATTATAAGAAATATTTAACTATTTTTTTAATTGCTAATATATTTAAAATATATAACTTCAATTAGTTAATTGTAAATACAAGCTTCTTCTATGTTTTTTTTAGGATTACGTTGTTATTAAATTTAAGCTTTTGAATTAGTTTCAGTTAGTTGGTCAAAGAAATGGGAAAAATTCCTTTACTGGTCCTTTCTTTTTATGTTCTTTTGCCCGTCGTAAAGGAATAGTAGGCAATGATATCAAATATATACTTAATGGAATTCTTAAGAAATGTACACTTAGTGTCTGAAAAGAGCTCTTCTACGAACTCCTTAGTTGAGGGTAAGCAAGGAACGATGAAGACATAAATTTCACAAAGGATCTAGCAAAGAAAAGGTTGGAGGTTTGATGGGCGGGCATTGTGCGAGTAGAAATAGCTAATAGCAGCCTCCTCAGGAGTAAGGGAGAATGGTTCCTCTGATGTGTCCGCGTTAGGGAGGATGAGATGTTAGTGGGCAGGGTACAACCTATCTCTTGTAGGCCCTTGTCTAGCACGCCACAGGGATATATATATATATATAAAAATATATGACGCATTTACATGTATACCATTTACATGTTGAATATTAGTTGACCTGGTACATATGAGGCAGAAAACGTTCCAGAAAGGTCTAGAAAGGTTCTCTCACATAGGGAGAACTTGACTATTTATTTCTTTATTTCTATTAATTGGTAAACCAACGTTCCGGCCAACATTGCAGCTCTTCTTCAGGGTTAGTTTTATGGGCGGGGGTTGAGACTAGGACAGGGCGTTCTCCCCATATAAGAGGATTTTTTCGATCTCCACCTGGGTCATTTCTCCATATATTGTACAGGATGGCCGGTAACTAGTGTCGGGGCGATAGTATGGGGCAATTCCAGTCGATATTAACCACCCTAACCACCCCTAAGAGACCTACTGTCCTAAAGTTAACCCTTTCCAAGATATTCCTACTTAAAGAATTTTACAAAAAATTCCTATTTAAAATCTTAAAATAACTATAAATCCTAAAAATTGGTATTTATGGCCCATTTTTTTGTTGTTTTGCAACGAAGATATTCTAAATAAGGAGTTTTAATAGTCAAATCTTTGTAACTGTCGGTATCTTACGCGAAAATCATTAAACAAAAACATTAAATAAAAAAACATACGGTGACTGCTTCTAAAACTTCGATTTACTAAAAAAAGTCCCCCTAAATTATTAAGTACACAATAAATAAAAAACACCTACGTTTCATTACCTTTCAACTGAGGTATTTAAATAAAAAATTGAGACCAGAAAAAATTATCATTAATAAGTTGACTATTTATTTTAAAGCCTATGTTTCGACCCACATTTCAGGTCTTATTTAGGGTTAAAAATATAAGACAATAATATAATAATATATAGTAAAGACAAAAAATATATAGTCATCAAGGAAAAGGGGATAAAGAATATAATATATATTTTTAAATATAATAATATAAAATTAGTTATAAAATAATATATTATTTTAATTTGCATGCATCTTGAATATTTAACCTTGAAGAAGACCTGTTATTTGGGGCAAAACGTTGACTTTAAAGTAACTAACTAATTCTCCTTATTAAAGAGGTTTTTTCTGATCTACACTCGGACCATTTTCTTAGTCGTATATTTAAAGGTCAACTAATATTATTTAATATTTTTTTATTAATTATTATCATAATTATTAATTTATTAATTTTTTATTAGAGACGGACGACCCGGGTTCGAATCCCGGTCAGGGCAAATCTTTTCTCTTCAAAATAAAATATTTTAGTTTTCACTATTTTGTATATTCTAATATGAAAATATTTTGCGAAGGTGCTACGAATTTCCACCTTTTCTTTAGAGGTTGTGTTAGCAAAGTTTTTTTTTTGTTTAAATGATGTTTGTTAAATGGTAAACTATACTAATAATCGCTTATTTTAGGTAGATCCCAAGCAGTGTTGCTAGCCAGATTTAAGCGTTGTAGTATTTAGGTATCCCAGAGTTCCTCATTGCGGAGTTGTGATGTAATCTTGTACTGGGAATCAGGACAGCATAGGGCGAATATATCTCCAGCTAACTCCTCGGCTTCTGCTGGTTACCTACCCCTTCAGGAAATGGAATAAGTTTCCAAACCAGTTGCGATAACATGCTCTCTAATAAGAAGGACTCAGCCTTCAGCTTTGAAGCTTCATCAGGGAAGATACAGAACTGATAAATCAACATTAGCCAATTAAACTAATTAGATGTAAGTGGATATTCTATCTTCGTTACGGCTTTGACATCAAAGATGTTTTGAAGATTTTTTTAAAAATAAAAAATTATAATAATTACTAGTCAGAATTCTAAAAACATCAACCCTGAGATCATTATAGCTTTCATGAGATGTTTCTAATAAATGAGTAGCATTAGAGTCTAAAAAGTAAGCTTAGGATTTTTTAAAGGGAGCTAAAAATACTTAGTAATGTCGTCCTTTATAGGACTCCTGAAAATGTATCCTAATTATACCTGGATAGGCAAAATATAGGGCTTTAACTGTAGCATCGTCTGAATAGTAATATCAGCATAAATTGACGTTAAGTGAATAAACAAACAAACAAAGATAGGTATGACCTGATGCACCCACCCGCAAGAGTATAAGAGAATCTTACTTAAATTATTTCGTTATAAGAAATGGCATAATTAAATATCTATACAAAGATGAATATAGGGTCACATCTGGCCTAGTGGTTTGCATAACAACATACTATGCTCGAAATCGCGGGTTGGTAGCTCAGCAGGTGGCCCTAGGATTTTTTAAAAAGGAGTCCTTCGGAGGGGATGTAAAAAGCGGCTCCCGAGCCAGTGCCGTGTCAAATACTCGTTAAAGATCCCTAAGCTAATTATACCCGGATAGGCAAAATTATAATTTCCACTGAAGCATCGTCCGATTAGCCATAGCAGAATAAAATGACGTTAAATGAATAAACCAACAAATTAGGAACGTATCAAAAAGAAAGTTAAGGAAAGACCGAAACGTTGGACCTAGTATTGCTATAGGATTGATCTTACCCGTGAAGCTAAACCTCAAAGCTTCATTACGCCAAAGTTTATCAAGCCTTTTAATTTATTTATTATTTTTATCAAACAGCAATGAATCTTATTAAACTAGTCAGTACGAGAATTAATAACATTGGTACTATATTATATATGTATTATATGAAGGAGTCTCTCAGTGTTTAGAGTGTTAAGGTCTCGTGTTCGAACACAGCTGTGGCATATAAATTATTTAATATGTTAACTGCCATTACATATAGCATGCTCTACCCTTCCTATCGCCGTAAGTACTTCCTAGCATCATTTCTTTACCAAGTTGTCCAATCCCGCCGACCATCATACATCTTCGATCTCCTTCATTTCAAAACCACAGTCCACTCCCGTAACACCCGTTCTCGGCCCTCAGATCTATATACAGTATTCCACCGAACAGCAACTTTTGACAGTGCTTTCCTTATCCGAGTCTCTTTGGAACTCAATACCTTCTTCCATTAGTCATTCTAATAACCTTTCAACCTTTAAATCCCATATATTCAATCACCTAATTTCCTTAGAATCCCCAAAAAAATCGGAAACAGTACGTTTAGTTTTGAGATTGAGGTTTTCTAAATGATGGATGAATGATTTATTTTATATATGTGTGTATCTGCATAATTGTATATGTGCATACGCCTGTGATTGGGGTGTGCATATATATACATTTGATTTATCTGATAATTTGGCTGTTCACACTTCCAGACGTATATCTTTATATTTACTTATATATAATAGCTTTAATAGTTAAAATAGTTAGTATTGTTTATATTTTTTCTTTCATTATTTTATTCCTTTTTTTGTTATCTTGTTTTTCAAAAAATTGTATATATATATATATATATATATATATATATATATATATATATATATATATATATATGACTATCAATTGTTTCTCTCTCTATAATCATTGTTATCTTATTTCTATTTTCTTTTTCCTTTATAGGAAATAGTATTCTTTAAATATTGTTTTAGGAGGTAATTGATATTTTTTTCAATTATTTTTTTATTTATTCCTCATTTATTAATTTAATTGTAATTAATTAACTAAATGTAATTTATTTTACTCTAAGACATTTTGGTTATACATTATTCCTGTAATGTTATTCTAAAGGGACTTGTCCCAGCATAAATAAAGTCTTTATTATTATTATTAAATAGACCCTGTGATATTCTCCCTCCTCTGTGAGACCCTCATAGGGCTCGCCTAGTCTCTCTAAAGAGGGAAATAATCTCGAAGTATATTGCGAGCTCGACTAAATCGCCTCCCTCAATCCCCAAGCCCTTCACAGGTTGTTGTACAGGTATTTGTGCTCCATGGTGTTGTATACTGGTACTACAATCCTTCAAATCAAAGTGACTACTGAGCTCCAACCCCAATCACCATGCTCTTCTGTTGTTATCAAGCAGTTTATTCCTGCTTTCTTGGCCTACCGACCGCTCGACGTCCCTTCAACTGTTTTGTCATCCCCATTCTCGGTGTGGGACTTATTTCCATTATAGCAAGATGAACTTCCCACTGAAGGCGATTTAATTTTATCATTATAGAAATATCTATTTCGTTGAGAAGATCTTAAATCTCTTTGTCTATTCTCCGTAACCATTCCCCTCTAATAATTACAGGATCGAAAATTCGTCTGAGTACTTTCCTTTCGAAAATATGAGGCTTTTTTTATTAGTACTTAGTGGAAGTTTTGTAGTCGTAGGTAAGCACACAGCGGATAATGGTACGATTCAGGAGTCAGCTTGTTAAAAAAGAGCCTCGACTTGATATTTTTTATAATATATACCAAATTATGTACTATATAATACATATACTTCCGTAATACAGTCATAGTTCTCTGGTTAAAATCCGGGCCAGGGAATCAATTACAGTTTTCCTTAGGAATTCCAAGGAGCACTTCCTGTCACGACATTCTAACTATGTGAGAAGTTAATTCGAAGTCTTACGTACATGAATTAAGGAAATTCCTATTGGGGGAGTTGTTAAACTCAACATTGTCTAAAGAGGGTTAATTACCGAGCGATGAAATTCAGAGGGGGCTTGGTTGAATGAAGTCCACAGCGTGAGTGTAAAAGTCAAACCCGACTAGAAACAATATATATGCTAATTAAAAGGGCAGCTACCAAAGCCTCTCTACTTCGGAGGGACTTCATTTGACGCGTCAACTTGCTGTTGATTCTTCTCTCGACTCCCTTCAACTCCTCATCTTCCTTCCAACTCTTTGTTTGGCAGAGCTTCTTAGATTACAGGAAGAGGAGAGGGCGCTATTGAAATCTCAGGGAGGGATTACACGGCGCGGTATTACTTCCCCAACTAATTAAGACAGAAGAGATGAAGGATAATTCGTATAGATAAGAGACCTTGGTGGTCGAGAGTGTTAAGGCGTAAGCCTAAGCGATCTCGTAACTACTGCGTCTCAAGACCCTGCCCGATAGACTCACAGAACGAAATATAAACTTATGAATTCCGACCGTATGAGGCTAAGTGAGTCACAGGAGGTGTAAAGAGTCATGTTTTTTCTATTAACACAATAAATAATTGATCTGCCACGACCATTATAGAACTCTGCACTTTGACGTTAGTACCTTACCATGGTGGACGAGAGTGTTAAGGCGTCAGTTTAAGCCTCGTCACTAATGCAGCTCAGAACCGAGGCTGTCAGACTCTCAGAACGAAATATAAAAATAAATACT
This sequence comes from Troilus luridus, assembly GCA_964056705.1. Lineage (NCBI taxonomy): Eukaryota > Metazoa > Arthropoda > Insecta > Hemiptera > Pentatomidae > Troilus > Troilus luridus. The sequence continues at coordinate 24,180,988 of OZ057417.1, read as the reverse complement.
CTCTTAATTTGCTACGGCCAATATTTTTAATATGTACAGAGGGATTCAGTCTCAGATTAAGCCCTGAAAAAGCTAGCAGTATGGCCAGCGAATCCTTGGCAAAGAATTTTACTACAATTTCGAAACTCGAAGAATCACGTGATGAATGGTTTGAAAAAAATAGACTTCTTTTTCCGGTTTCGCAACATTCAGGACTAACCCAACATAAAATCAATAGCAGTAGCTTGGTTTCTTTATTAATTTAACGTCGATTTATACTACCATGGCTGCTCTGTTTATAGCTGGAGATTGATCTTTAAGGATCCAGGAGTCTTCTGGTAATGAAACAGCCTCTATTAAGTTTGTACCCAAAATATGGAGGAAATCTGGGGGTTGAGCGTGATCTATGACAAATTACTTCCCTTCACAACAGTTGTCCAAAAAGCAGTACAGTCTCTATCATGTACTCATCAAGACCATTCATAGGTCATAGTTGTACAGGATATTCAGGATTTTTTTCATGCTTCTACGGTTAATCCAACAACGCTACAGTGGATGTCCTAATTTTTGCTTATCCAGATATAAATAGGGTATGGATTTATCTAATTTCTCTTTCAAACTCCGTACCCCATTGTAAGGATTGCATAACCAACGATTTTTTACTCCCATTAAAGGCAACCCGCCTGGCTACGAGCCTACGGTCTTGGTAATCGTACCTTGTTAAGCCAACCACTACACCACAGGGGGGGGGGTTTAGAAAAGAACGTTAGGACCGATTCGTAAACAATACACTTAGCAAATATTTATTACAGACCCGGAAAAGTTACGCTGAGAGATTCAGTATTAATCAGGACACGTTGCCAGACATAGGGTATGGTCATAGGTTTTGCAGTGTGGACAGCAATTATACGGTAGCGGAAAATTTTTAATACAACGAATACCTTCTAGTCCAAAAACTCTGTAATAAAAGCTTTATAATAAAGCTCTATAATAAAATTATAAATAATATAATGTCGTAAGTCAACAAGATCCTAATTCAAGTAATGTTCAATGAACGTTCTTCCTCGTGTATACATCGCAAAATTGTGAGAACACGGGGATATGGGATCGGTGAAGAAAACGGATATGTCCTGACTGAGAGGTGACCCCTGGTAGCTCAAATGGTAAGAGCGCTGCCACGGAGAGGTTGCACAATACTTTTCTCTTCAAAATAAAAATATATAATATAAGCTGATCTTCATTCTTTAATGTTCTGTAAAAGAAATATTGCACAGTTATATATGTTACTAGCGAGCCACCCCAGCTTTGCTCGGGTAATAAGGCCTATTATGCGTACATAATTTGTCCGTGTAATGTATTTTTTTTTAATCACGTACCGGGCACTAAGGACCACGTGAATATGATTGGTAAGGTTTCTTTGGGAGTCTTGATTTTCTTTCTTCCCATCTCAGCTAATGTACTTTATTATATAGAAATTTTAAAAATAAAAACAAAACCAAATATTTCTTAATGTACGAATTAATTATCTTGCACATTAGATAATTTCACGGGATTAGGCAAGCATTGTCTTCTGTGAAACCTATCGATATTCCAACCCATTTACACAAAACCTCGACAAAGTATATACCCAAACCTTCCTGGCGAAGCACGCTATCTATTGGTGAAAACCGCATGAAAATCCGTGCAGTAGTTATTGAGTTTACCGCGAACAAACGGGGCCGAGGACTTTGTTTTATAATATTTATAGATATTGCATAGTTTTATATATATGAACAATATGTTATATTGTTACGAAAGATACATTTTTTTAAAATTTATTCATTGAAATTTACAATTGTATTATAATTATACAACAAGTAAATAGTAGATATTTACATGAATAAAGATAAGTCTAGAAAATACTTAGTGATATCACTCAAATAAAAAGGTCAACTTAGGAGGTCACGAGGCTCGCCTCGGATGATCATCAGGAATAGAAGAGGTTTAACAGGTTTGAAACTAGTGGGTTTGAGTGGGAATAAAGTTTTTCATGAAAAGATTAATACCGGATTTTGGCCAAATCAACAACAAATGAGACACTGAGGTCATTTCAGATTACTTTGTTCGTAACAAAGTAAGGAGCAATGACGATTTCATGAAGGATTTTGGATTCTAAGGAGTGAATACGAGAGGAAATCGAAGTCTTAGTGAAGGCCAAAAGCTCTTCTCCGTAAGTGTAGATGGTTTAATGATTGTCATGTATATGAGTCTTTTGTAATTAATTAGGAGCTTAGAGCTTTTTTATAGTATGATTCCAAGTTAAACATTTGTCAAAGTGTAGTCCTAAGTACCGGACCTATTCTACAGGAATCAGTGGTATGTTATTTAACGATAGCAAAATCTAGCTGCAGTATATTGATTATAAGTCAGAAGTTGTATTAAGCCATTAGTTCTTTGGATGACTATAACTCTTGCAAACTATAATATTAGAAACCAATTTACTTAGTTTTGAAGGATTCTATAAAAGTATCAATTAATCACTTCGATTCAAAATTAGCTTATTCAGAAACTTAAATGACGATCACAATATCCACTACAATCCCCCTCTCGCATGCAAGATCAACAATAACTGTAAGTGAATATGGAAAGTTTGAAGTGTTTATAAAGAGTACTTAAGCTGAGTACTTCTTGTACTAGTTAACTAACAACAGCTCATGAAGTAGTATAATGCTCGCTTCCTTGGGCACTGAGTCCATTCAAGAGTACTGTACTGATACAATCAGTTATCTATCCTATGATACAATTTTTTAACCAATAAAAACACTTAAATCATAGAAAAAATAATCAAATTTATATAATGGGGGTATAAAAAAAAGACTGTTTCACGTTCCCCATGGAGAGAAGATAGCGACTATCAGTATCTTTTAATACACCACACTCCCTGGCAAGTTCGCGAGTACTTGTGGACGGATTTGACTCAACAGCATCCTTCAGAACCTCAGCAATATCCATTAATGGTCGCCCGGAGCCCTTCTTCTTTTCCAACGTACTATCTCCACTGCTAAATTTTTCAAACCAACGCCGCGCAGTGCGCTGGTCAAGGACACCTTCCCTTTCACGAGTTGCTTCAGCGGCTGTGAGTTTTTTCCCAGTAATAACTTAAAATTACGACTATTTCGTAGGATACTGTCATGTTCCTTCTTTGAAATAAATAACTAAACTGAGTCTTTTTTTGAAGAAGTCCAGTGTTAGTAAACAAGCTTAGAGAATGCTCTAAAGGGATTATTAAGTGTTGGTAAATAACAAACAGCATTAAAATATTTACAGACTTTTGAATTCTGCAATTTGATGAAACGGTCATTTTTTTTTATAAACCCTATTCTTATTTTAAATTTATAATAACATTATTTTAAAATGAATAAATATCTGTTCCGTATGCTGTCGCTACGAGTTGATTTACAAGTGATGACCGTTTACTCAATTCATTTTTAATATTTTCCAAAAATACGAGTTATCATGCATTAGTAAGGAAAAGAGAGTTTAATTATGGGTAATTTAAATATTCTGGTATTATTTCATCAAGAAATAAAGATTTCAACTTAGATTTTGAAGTGTCGATGATATATGTTTTTGATACGTTCATTTCTTGACAAAATGATTCCCGAAACACACAAATTTCACTCAATTACATATATTATTATTCTATATGTATCTTGAATATTTAGCCCTGAAGAAGACCTCCAATGTGGGTAGAAACGTTGGCTTTCAAATAAACGTTACTCCCTATTTAAGAGAATTTGTTTTTACCGGACAATTTTCTTCCTCATATATATCTACAGACCGGATGAATAGGTGACTAAGTGGGATTTTGTTTTAACTGTTTTCTGATAACCGGGATAGTATCATTATCGTAGTTTTTTTTTTGTTGCTAGAAATGGAGTTGTAACACAAAGAATAATACTTAGCCCCTTTTCACTACGAAAATAACTCGATTCCGCTTACTTGAGTATAAGAAACTCATTTAGGAGAAAATTAGACTTAACCACTTATTCACCGAGGCTGTAGATATAAGATCAGCTATCTCGCAATTCGAGATGTATACAAGGAGAAGAATGTTCATTGAACATTACTTTAATTAGGATCTTGTTGATTTACGCCATAATGTAGCTTGAAAATTGCGAGAACACGGGGATAAGGGATCAGTGAAAAGAAAGGACGTGTCTTACTGAGAAGCGAGCAAGGGTAGCACAGTTGACAGAACAGCACGACGTGGCGACCCGGGTTCGAGTCCCGGACCTGGACATATCTTTTCTTTTCAAATAAAAATATTTAAAAATTATAACAATAAATAAAAAATAAAATAAAATACATTATAATATTATTCAACGATATTTAAAAACATTATTCTAAGCAAACCTTTTCTCAAAGCCGATCCGCGAAGGCGTATGAGATCGCCCTTAGAGCAAATACTACGTGAGTCTATTCCAGGCACTCGAGGGCGGAAGATTCCCATGACGAGATGGACTAGTGACAGCCTTCGAGGCGTGGGAGGATGGAGCTCCTGAAGAAGGTTGGCCGAAGTGTGGCGAAACGTCTGAGCAAGTAGGACTCTTTGTTGTGTTTGCTCTAGAGTACGTGATATCCTCAGCCATCGACTGCAGATCAACACCCTTGTGTTCGTACCTTTTTCTGCCTCAAAATCAAATAAACTAGCGTGCATCTTATATTTTGATTTTTGAAAAATAACTGCGTTAACCCGCCATAACCTGAAGCCAAACCTGTAATTTTTATTTATTCTTTAGATACGGTTTCAGGGTTCGTTGCCTCATGTCAAAGTTTGAAAAAATGTGGATTTGATAACTTCCCAGGCAGTTCCCAGAGTCAGCCGAGGAACTGGGGGTGCCTCTGCTTCACCCGTCTATGGCTATTGTTTTTCGAAACATGATGTTCTTGCCCACTAACATCGATATGCTAAACCATGTTGTTAGCATGAGTTATGCTATTTTTATGATTATAATTATATAATTTGTGCGTGCTCGTCCTTTTTGCAACTGTATAAAAAAGTTTCCAAAACGTTTTTTTTTTTTACATATGCATTAGTTTGTTGTATCTTAGAGCTAAAGAAAAGCCTTGACTCGCAACAAATTAAAAATAAGAAGCATACTAATATAAACATTCCAGCGAGAGCTATTTACTTTTATTTATTTAAGTTTTAATCGTTTATCTAGGAACACTATTATTATAGGAATTATTATTATTATATAGGAAGATTATTTGAACACGTGCTTTTCTGAATGACCCTTTGTTAATTTTATTTCCAAGATTTTCTCTTCCTCCATTGTTCTGAGTTTATTTTTAGTCCTCTTTGGAGCTTTTTGGAACCTCTTACTTTCGTTACTTAATATTTTCTTTAGATTTGAAAGACATTTATATAAGATTAAAAGAAATAATTGAATATGTTTTTTTTTTCTTCTTTTCCTTTCAAAGTAACCCTTTGAAAGTACCGTTTATTTGTTGGCACATTCCATACTTGAGTATACTATGTGCCTTTTAAATTTGTTTTTACAATAAGGATTAACAACAAATTGGTAATTCTAACATATATACAAAAGACATTATTGCTTATATGCTGTTACAAATTAATAAAATTAAAATTACAATAATTATATAATTACATTAATTATTAGTTGTAATTAAAATTAAATTAAAACTATAACTAAAATTAGAATTACAACAATGATATGATGATTATCTATGTTTTACATTGTATATAAGATTATTCTTAAATAGATGTCAAATTTTCGAAGTCAATACTGTAAATAAATTTCGTGAATTCGGGACGAAATGTATTATATAGATCATGCTCAGATACTGGCCAAACTTTCCCTCTTAATATTGTGGAGATAATTAATTTCGACCTTTGTCCTTAAATTAATTATTTGGCCTTAATGAATTATTAGATTAATTCATTAAATATGTTCTGAATTTTTCAAATATACTAAGTATTTTATTTTATTTTTTTGAGAAAGGTATTAAAATACTATACATAATAAAATAAATATTTAAAATACTAAAATATCATACTCATTCAATTTAAATAAAACTATTTGCAAAAAAATAAATATGAAAAATTAGCTGTTGGGGTCATCTGTGGTCTAATGCTTAGCCTAAGCCCATCACGGGTGCGTAGCCCGGCAGGTTGCCCTAGGATTCTTTAAAGGGAGTAAAAAATCCTTGGTTATGGCGTCCTTCGGAAGGGACGTTAAACGGGGGGTCCCGAGCCTGTACGATGTCAGGTACTCGTTAAAGATCCCTATCCTAGTTAAACCTGGATAGGTAAAATTTAGAGCTCCCACTGTAGCATCGTCCGATTAGCTATAGCAGCACAATGTGACGCTAAATGAACAAATTTAGCTAACAAGTTTAAGTTGATAAGTTCGTATTTCATTGGGTTCCTGGTAATTGAGATAGAGACTTGTTTTATGATCTTAATTAGAAAAACAATAAAAATTTCATGCAAAAATAGTTAACTTTTTTCAGAAACGGAATATTAAAAAAAAAGAATTTTGGAGAAATCGGTCCAAAAATGAGAGAGATTTTCCAAAATGTATGATCAGATGTAGTTCTAATGATACTAAAGATACAAGAGAAGGTTCTGTATATTCCAAAATAGGGCACAAAACAAATAAGGAAAAAACGATCATGTTATCGTCGAAGAAAAGCAAGACGAGGTGGATCTCTCGTATGTGGATAAGGTACTTTCGAAAAAATTTTAAACTTCAAGTACCTCGGCACGATAGTAACTAAGAAAAACGAAATAAAATTGAGGATTCAGTATTGCAACAAATGCTATAGGGCTCTCAACAAAGTTCTTCTAAATCGAGATATAGATACAGATATAGATATTCATTACTTATCTATGATTCTATATAGAGAGAAACTTTTTAAGTCATTACCATCTTTGAAATGCTATTGAATTTTTTTTTTTTTTTTTTTTTTAATTATTTTATTGAATTGTACAACTGTAATATATACATCTAGTACAAGGGCTGTATGAATAAATAAATACATGAAAGGACGTGTAGAGGCACTACCCATTGGCAGCACTCTAATTATATTTCTATTATAGGAGGTCTCGAGGCCATCTTCTCTTCAGACGCCTAGGAGGATTGTCCGGGATGGAATTGGAACCAAGGATGGAAACTAGTGGGTTTGGATGGGCCTGGAGTTTATTATGGAATGATAGGTATTTGGAATGGGCTAAATCGGTAACATATGAAACGTTCAGGTCATTATGGATGGTTTTATTTGTGACAAAATAAGGAGCGTTTAGGATTTTGCGAAGGATTTTGGATTGCAAGGATTGAATACGAGAGGAATTTGATGGTTTGGTGGAGCCCCATAGTTCAATTCCGTAAGTCCATATAGGTCTTATCATAGTAACATAAATAAGTCTTTTGTAATTGATATGAAGCTTTGAGCGTTTGTCTAGTATGTGTTGAAGTAGTCGGAAGCGTCTAGCTGTTTCTTGTCTTTTCAGTCTTGTGTGAGGGTTCCAAGTAAGACGTTTGTCTAAGTTGAGTCCTAGGTAGCGGATCTGTTCAACAGGGATAAGTGGAGTACTATTAAAGGATACAGTAGGACAGGAAGTCATGGGTTTTCGGCGAAGGGTAAAGGTAATTTGATGGGACTTTTTGGAATTGATTTTAATTCTCCAATTCCGACACCATTCTTCGAGACTTGATAAATGTGATTGAAGGGATTGGGATGCAATATATGGGTCGTTATTAACTGATAACACACATGTGTCATCAGCATAGGTATTGAATTTTTAATCTAGGAATGTAGATGTGGTTCCAGTGGAATCAGAAGAAAAAAATTAATAATAAATTGAATAAATATAAATTTATCTGTTCATATAATGAAAACAATGATTTTTCTTAGAACGAAATAAAATTTTAATAGATACATTAATATTATACTCATAATAAGGCCTATTTTGTTCCAATAGCTAGAACCTCATTACCAGCTCTTAACGGACTTTTTTTGTTTATTGTTATTGTTATTATTATTATATCCTAGCAGCAAGCGCTCTGAACCCTGCTGCGATAATAGCAGCAACACTGGATTCAGTCCGACATAATGACAATTTAGTGTTGCTGAGTTCCAAATTCATTTCTTATATATTGTCTTAAGGGAAATCCAACGGGTTTAAATCTTGTGATATGATAATATTAGTTAATAATTTACATTATTAAAAAAAAATACCTGTACCACTACAACCCATGAACGGGTCTGGGGACCAGTCCAAGGTAGAGACTGGTTGTATGGAGGCTGGTTGAGCTCCAGGAGGATCCTAGATCCCATAAGATCCGATTCATTTCCGGCCGCAAACAGTCTAAATAAAAGTGATTTGAACCAGGATTCTCAGCATGGCAACTCAGAGCACTATCACCGAGCACTCTCTATTAACTCCGGTCCCTCTTTATTATTTATTATAATTATATCATTATAATTATATCATAATTATTGCTGGGTCATTATATGTCGTAAGTGATACAGTAAATAATTAAGGTTTATACAACTGAACCCTCAGGAGGGCAGAATAATGCATGATTGCATAAATACAAAGTAAATATGGTTCATCTCATATCAACCAACAGTAAATGCGTAGATTATTTATATTAAATTACAGTTAATTTTCATATCCTGATATACGAGTACACAGGAGACAGAAGATACAGGAGATAGAAATTATGTCTATTCAAAATTTCAGATGAGCTTTTCACTGGATACTGGTGTGTAAGTTAACTAATAAGATTTGTTTGTATTTTTTTTAAATAGTTTGAAAATAAATAATTATAATTTATTTTTATTTATTATTCTTATGATGGTGATTATTTTTAAATATTTTTATCTTGAAGAGAAAAGATATGTCCAGGCCGGGAATTTAACCCGGGTCTTCTGCATTCTCTAGCGCAGTGCTCTAACCAACTGAGCTACCTGGCTCTGTCAATTATAGTTCTTATGATGACATCATAAGAATAATAAATAAAAAATAAATTATAATATAAAATTAACGTAGGTCAACGAGATCCTAATTAAAGTAATTTTCAATGAACATTCGTCCCCTTGTATACATCGTAAAAATTGTGAGAATACGGGAATGTAGGATCGGGGAAGAGAATGGATTTGTCTGGCCGTATTACGAGCATGGTAGCTCAGTTGGTTAGATCACTGCGCTATGGAATGCAGAAGACCCGGGTTCGAATCCCGGCCTGGACAAATCTTTTCTCTTCAAAATAAAAATATTTAAAAATAAATAATTATACTTTAAAAATATTTTTAAAAAACTATGATTACTAATCACTAATAATATTTTACTTCTTGATGTAAAAAATAAAGAATGAGAAATTGAAATTAATCCAGAGTAAGTGGGATTGTTAATTTCCTTAATGCAGCGGACTATTATATTCGCTCGATCAGTCAGTGGAGTTGAAGCTGAGCGCTAAATTAAAACTTATTTTTAACCCAAGATGATTATAACTTCCAACTAATTACTCTTCCGTCTCGTAAGTGTCTAAATTTTTTATCGAATGGTCGTGTTCATCTCGCGCGTTGTAATATTGATCACTTCAAATTCAACGTTTGAAATAATTATGTGATAACGTAATAATGCAGATGTGACTTATTTATCATGACTTATTAGCGTTGTAAGAAATTAGTTCAATATTCCATCATCTGTTCAACATTTGTACGTTAATATATCAATTTTCTTCTCCTACTCGCTTCAGTCAACTAAGCTTATTTTAAGGATTGCGTAACGTATTATATAATTAGTTAATAAAAAAAACTGTAGAGTCCATGGAGGGTCTTGAGTTCAGTTCAAGTGAATATACTATTTTTAAAGCAATGGTGGTACTTTTGTGTTATGGTATCACCACTTTAGAATTTAATATAATTGATCTAATTTGAAATAAATAATAAATTAATGTTTTTATTAAACTAATTTTAATTATTTGCATCAATCCAAAAATCTCTAAAATCTAATAAAATTTGGGCGAAAGAGTCTTTACCCTTGAGTTGTATACACCACATAAGCTCAGCAAGATTGGATGTTAAAAAAGTGCGGTTTGTTCCTCGTCTTCGTTTGTTACCCCACTTGGCAGATCTCCATAATCGTTCAATCTTCTGCATATTTGCCAATGTTCTTTGCTCAACAAAATTGTTGTATCCGGCAGAATTCGCTTTTTCAAAAGTAAAATCAAAAGCAAGATGTCTTCTGGAAGAGGAATACAGAACTTGGAGAAGATCATCTCCTGCGGCGTCAAGACTCTCACGTCTACTGATTGCAGCAACTACGTGCTCGATGCTTTGCTAAAACTGCCTCAAGCAGCTGCTGACAATATTTTTCATTTACTAATAAAGAATATATAGAAATTTGATACAATTAAACTTAAATAATTATTGTAAAATAGTACACATTCTTCCTTATTGTATTAAATGAACATTTTCATTTATTTTTTCTACATGAAATATTTAAATAAAGTTCCATTCTCTCTCTCTTTTTTTTTTAAATTAAACTTGCTCTATTTTTTTTTTCTTTTACCCTCTTTTATATTTTTCTCATTACTATGGATATTATGTATTTATACATATATTTACCTCCTTATAAGTATATCGTCAGAATATGTAATAATTATTACTTCCAAATCTGTTTCCAAATATATGTGTTGTATGATTTCCTGACAATTACACCGCGACATCTTACATATTATGAAATCGGTTGAAAAAATTATGAATTTGGTTGAAAAAAATATGAAATTGGTTGAAAAAATTATGAAATTCACTGCAAAAAGCTGTAGATCTCAACGGATCCTTCAGTGGCTGTAAACAGCTCAAATAATTTATCTGCCTTGGCCGGATTTGAACCCGAACACTTCAGCAAAGCTAACTGAGCTACCCCGCTCTATTATTCAAAACCAAACAAATATTTAATACAGAATATACAATCAGCCAGAAAAACAAAGCCAATAGTATGCATACGCAATTCCGTCTAGAATCTAGCCTCTAGATCAGTTGTCCCCAACCTTTTTTGTACCACGCACTTTTCAATTCTTTTCAAATGAACCCCCCCCCCCCATACAAATAAAATTCCTACTAAGCCCCCCTTACACAATAATTGTATGGACATATGAAAAAACACAATAAGTATTACATTGAAAACAAAACATTTAGTTTCACCGTCACAAGATACATTATTATAATTCTCAATTTTAGGTAAATAAGTAATAGTAAGAGAGAAGTAACTAAAATTAAGATGGAATTTTGGATTTTCTGCTGATCTCGCTCTTTCTAGGCTGGGAACCACTGCTCTCTTTTCCTATAGCTCTAAATCCCACGAAGAGCTTTGGATTTAGTACATGGTATAACTGTACTATTTTAAAGACAAAGTGATAAAGGGAGATGATTATTTGCAGATCACGCTCAACCGCCAAGGTTTTCCCCCAATTAGAAAGGAAGCCTCAGCAGGTCTACCGGACAGCATCTGTACATAGATTGCGAAAACCCCAGAAAACGGAAAGCAATATTCAGGTTTATAGTTCTGACGAGTGGGACCGAAGGTGCGGAACAATGTCAAAAGGAAATACTTTCTGGCTATCGGGTTTCGCAAATCCTCACCGGGCATGGAGTGTTTCGGGCCAAGCATTTTGACAATGGGAAGTCTATCGACCCTTGGTTTCTTCGATCGTCATAAACTGCACCACCTTTGAGGCATAAAGATCCAAGTTGCTGAGGATATATTAATGTTATTGAAACACGTTCACTTACGACAAGGAAGTGTGAATCAATGAAAAATAATTCCCAATTAAGGGTACTCCAATTATCGGAGGAGGCCAGGGTGCAGTAATGGTCTGTTGAACCATTAGAAAAAGAGAAGAGTACCCATTTTATAGAGGCTGGGCGAGCCCCATTTGGGTCGTCTGATCCCACATATTCCACCTATGGCTTCTATTAATATAATTTAATAACAGGCGATATTCTCAGCACAGCAACTCAACTAGATTTTCCTTTATTTAATAACCCAAGATAAATATCCGTACTAAAAAGATTTTGAGACACGTGTAATTAGACACGTGCGGAATGCGTCAACGTTTTATAAACTATTTCAATTTAATAAGAAGAGACTAAGGTTAAGAAAATTACCCTGAGCGGGAAGGTTATAGCTTATTTTATTATGTTAATACAAGAGGTCCACTTTTGGCTTTTAACACATAAAATAATTTATTTATTACAGCTGGATTCGAACCCGGTATCCTTAGCACAGTAATTGATTATTTAATGACCCAAGTTAATCGTCATAAGCTGCCACAAAGATTTAAATCGTTGAGAGGATCTAGACTTTACGTCAATTTCGAGGTCATTTTTCTGCGTATCGAGATTTGCATTCAGTTTAACTTTTGACTCGGAGAAGCTACTACGTTCGTTTAGGTTTCAATCGTCAGCTGTAGTAAAAATTTATCGATTGTACATAAAACATATCCATATAAAACATTAGTGTGAAATGGTGACAGTGAATATAATAAGGTGTTATAATAAAAAAATAATATCAAAAGTATATAATGTCGGCTTATACGCGAAAAGCTAAATCCGAATACAGATATCGTATACGGTTGGAAAGGCTTCTCAAGAGCGATCAAATGATAACAATAGAACATTTAACAGAGTCAAACAGACCTATAATTAATAAATTTATATTGTAACACAACATTTATTTGTTTACTTGATTATTTCCTGAATACATAAATGTTAATATTCTATAACCCGTTGCGTAAATGTATTCACATACAATACATGGCTGTGTTAATGACATAGCCACACCTCATTTTTTTCACTAATTAAGATTAACAAATTTTTGGGAGTAGGTGAGCCCTAGGAGGGTCTGCAAAACCTACATGATCTATCCATTACCCTAATATATTGATTAAAACTCTGATAGCATAGAACAAAGTTGTAGTTAGCTTTGATAGAATGCTTTAGCGGTCGTAATAAATCGACAGAAAGAGAACACACAAACAGGTACTTACTTTAGGTGAGAAGTGAGGTGACGCTAGGAGGATAAGAAGGGGGCCCAGGAGAGCACTAACCGAACAGGAAGTGTGCCCCGGGGGGTCCCAGAGGCCCCAAAACAACAACGGCCGCAAATGCTAAGCGATTCGAACAAACGTGTCCTAAAACAATTTAAGAGCTCACATAGCTCGACTCGTTCCAGGTGTGGGCTTTTCAATGCTCTTGTATACAACTGTGCATTGCTGTCGCGTTATCAGTAAATGGCGTCGTGCTATCTAAGTACTATCCAATGGAATTCGATGTAACGGTAAAATTCATTATTATGATATTCAACTTATTAATATCATTATTGCTTTACCTTGGTATTTTTTAAGTATTATTATTCAAGTTTTACCTCATCTAATACAAATTTAAATTATACTAAAGGCCAGACCATGGCTCAATATGATACCTTGATATTTAGTTATTTTCTCGAAAGAGGGTAGAGGGGAACTCTACAGCTCTGGCGAGCAATTGTTAAAATAATAAAATACAATTATAATAAAGTTAACTGCAACTTAAATTTTCCGTTTTATCGAGCTAAATTCTCCAGCATTAATAATAATAAAAAAAAAAATGTACCACCTCATCCTGGATTAACTGCTCAGTAGATCGTACCCATGGTTCTTTTTTTAAGGCAACGGAGATGACTTAGCCAATATCATGTTTAGACACTAGGCTTCTCCCAAATTAAGGATACTCCGTGATGTGGAGTCTTTTTATTGACGCTAACATAATAAATAATTTTATTTTAGTCTGACATTACCGGAGCTTGACATCAGTAACCACGAGTCTATGCACGCTAGCTCATGTATTTAACAGTTGTTATTGATTTATCTATTCTCTTTAATTGCTTAATATCTTGTCAGGATTCGTATTTTTTTATTTACTTTTTTTTTCTGTAACTTTTTATATGCTTTATGATTTGCGTTATGTAGCCTTCTGGGCAGGTATATATTATGTTTCTTTTTCAGTTCATGTTTGTTATTCTATAGGGACTTAGTCCCAGAATAAAGTTACTTTTCTATTCTATTCTATGTAAGGAAAGACTCCGCTTTCATAGTTGTTCTAAGTATCTTACAACCCATTTTTAAGGAATATACTTCAAATCAAATGCGAGTATATAAAAAAGCTGAAATCCAATACCCAACATAGTTTTTTTTCGTGCGGACTAAAAATAAGGGATTAGAATGCTTGTAAGAAGCATTGTATCATATTAGAAACAAATTTATACAGTTCCAAAAACTAGAACTGCAAATCTTTCGAATTGCACAGTACACAAAATACATTTGTAGAATAATGGTTAAGTTAACAGCCATGAGCCCGAGAAATCTACAGAACCTCCTGGTGTTCACCTAAACTGGATTAACTGACTTAGCTTAGTTAGGGAATAAACCTGACGGTTTAATGAGGTCTCGGACAAATCACCAACATTCTCTATCATGTATCGAACCCAAGAAGTTTCATAGGTTATGGTTTTTTTTTTTTTATCTTGAAATTGGTACCTAATATACTTTAACAAGTATTGTGATTTTATTTAATAAAAATGTATGTAAAGTAATAAATAATGATGGTGGGATACATTGCCTCTCGTGAAAAAAAAATTCTCTACAGCTCCCAAAACCAACCATGCTTATATTTGGAATTGCGCAATTCAACGGGAGAGCTAAATTTGAAACAGATTGAATTGGTTATCCCCCTAGTACGTGGACTACATCTGAGTACCCTTGAACCAGCGAGGAGGTAAAAGGCTTTAGCAGGGAGGATACGGTCCTCTGCGCTAACGAGTCCTGCCCTCTGAAGGACGAAGGACGGACATGATAATGAGGGCGCGAGGGGACAATGGCCGCCTTCTTCAGCCGCTACGTGCGTCCACCTTCTCCTCAAACAGACATTCGTAACGCTGCTTCTTCTTCAGGATGTCTTTTTGTCCAGAGAACGTGCCTTCCTCTTGTTTATTCAAGTTATCACTCCTAGTCTCTTACACCTTCCTCGTAGCCGTAGAACTAACTATTCAAGAATCTTAAGGAAATACACAGATGAAGATAACATGCAGCACATCTCACATCATCAATCCAAACAGAGTATTCAAATATTTGGATGTTTGGAGAACATTTTTATGTTTCAGATTCATTTGTTTGGCTTTCTTCTGAGCTAAGATCAGAGGTAAAATGAACAGAAACAATCGAGACAACCAATAAATGAAAAAAAATTACCACTACAACTCATGAAAGTACTGGCCTTCAATAAGTGGTAGAGACTGTACTGTTTCTTGGATAACGGTTGCGCAGTGAGGTTATTTGTTCAAGATTACGCTCAACCGCCAGATTGTTCCCCCATATTTTGGGTTCTCACTTTATAGATGTTGGATGGGTACTCCATGTCGCCTTCGAAGATTAATATGAAACTGATGAATCCAAGATGAACTGGAAGATGAGAAAAAATCCCAAAAACAATATAAAGTAATAGTTGTTCCTCTCTAAATTCCGGGAAAAACTAAATATTCAACAGTTCGCCAATTCAAGAATCATAAGGACGTATATCTGAAAAATTCAAATCATTGAAGAGCAAAAGTGTAACATATCACACATCAACAGTTCTAATAGACGTCTTGATTAGTTTGGCTTTCTTTAGAGCTCAGTTATAAAGGACAATGAACTGAAGGATGAACAAACACCGTAACGTAGTTCTTACAATGTTCGGTCCCAAAAAGTACAATTCAACTGAAGAATATAGGAGTTTAAATATCTCGGGATTGCACAATATGCGCTTACTTGGTATAATTTAAGTGAAAATTAAGATGGCCTTTGAACGCTATAATACTTAGGAACGAAGGAATTCGTTACAATAAGTTGAATGAGCACTGAGCCGACTAGTAAGGTGTAGACCGAGGCGTAAGTATAATGGTAGCGTTACAGCTGATCGATCTTATCGGTTTGCGTACAGGAAGTAATTTGTAATTATTACTATTTTTGTTATATGTTTCTCTTTTTCTCAGCTTCTACCAGAGAATGAACCAACCCTGACATAATTCAAGGATGAGGCTAGAAAAATTGTAGTATTCATAAACTTTCTGACAATACTCGCTATTCCGAACAACACAGCTTTATGCACTTATCAGATAATATTGAAAGAAAGGTCCAGGTGTTTTATAGTTTTCACGGTCATCTCTTCCAGGTCCTTGTATTTTTCGGTGATAACCTTGTGTTGTTTACAACTTTGCAGTGACAAGTCTTAGGTTTCAGTAGCTGAGATGAAATTCTCTTAATCTATGTTTGGGATTCGATTGAGGATATCAGATACTCATTGAAGATCGATATCCTAATTAAACCTGGATAGGAAAAAGCTGGGATTTCCCCTTTAGTATCATCCGATTAGCCATAGTAGCTAAAGTGATGTTAAATAAATAAAGAAACAACTTTTAACAAGATCGTATATTACTATATTGTTAATAAACTTTTACATAACATATTAATGCTTTATTCAATAAGCCCAACCTACTTGATCGAAATGTTAAACTCAGCTAGCCGTAAACCCTAAACAGCCTGACACTTTTTCTCTAACTCTGCGAGGACTAATGAAATGCTCCTGGCAAGTGTGACCCTCGGCAATCTCAACTTTACGATCCGGTCGTAAAGGATGCATGAGCCGGTGACGCAGCTCCAGTACTTTCAGCCATCGAATTCAATTCTCTAGTCCGAATCCGGGATCGCTGCAGATCGGTAGGGATTCTAAGGTGTTAGGGAATTTCTCAACAATTTTAAATAAATATATTTAATGAAATTTACAACTGTATTTTACTAATACAACAAGTAAATAGGATAAATGGTACATCTTGTCATGCATAAAGGCAATGTAGAGAAACTACCCAAAGGTCAACTTAAAAGGTCAGGAGGCCATCTCCTTTTCAGATGCCTCGGATGATTATCGGAAATTGAAGAGCTATCTAGGGTTGAAGCTAGTGCGTTCGAGTGGGAGTTTGTCATGAAAGGATTGATATCAGGTTTGGGCCCAATCAGGCGCAAATTCGACATTAAGGCCATTAAGGGATGACTTTATTCATATCAAAATAAGGAGCATTAAGGAATTTACGAAGGATTTTGAATTGGATGCTAGAGGACTATGGTAGATGACTGATGGCCCAAAGCTCGACTCCGTAAGTCCAAACGTATCTTCTGAATATGACTCTTTTGTCCACTCATATATTTAATTGTTAGTATTGGGTAATAATAAACATTTAATCAGGTAATAATATTTTCTGTATTAATCATTTGTAATTAATTGGGAGCTTAAAGCGATTGTCTTGTAGTGTTTAAGTAACCTGAAAAGGCTAGAAAATCTTAATAAAGATTAATTTGTAGATTATAGGTAAAGTTGACGTACATTTTTTTATCCATCTATTTTAATCTGCTGACAGCTATATATTGATTGTTAGAGATCTGCTCCTCCTGGAGCTCATCCATTCTTTATATAGTGGGTAACCTTAATTGGGAGCGGAGAGGCTCAGTGGTAGAGCACTGAGTTGCCATGCCGGAAATCCTGGTTCAAATCCCGCTGCTGGCAGTTACTTTTATTCAGTCTGTTTGCGGGGGGAGATGGATCATATAGGATCTAGGACCCTTCTGCGGCTCACCCAGCCTCTATATAATATTATAAAAACACGGTACCCAAAATAAGGGAGAAACCTGCCGGTTGAGCGTGACCTAGGACAAGTCACTTACTTGCAGAACCGTTGTCCATGAAACAGTACAGCCTCTACTATGTACTGAACCCCAGACTAACACTCGGGTTGTAGTGGTTACAGGTTTTTTTAAATTAATCTTATATAAAATAGTGCGATCATTAAACCTCTTTTAAAATCTAGATCTAGGCGCGAATTTAACCTGCTTTGGAATTTATTAATGTTATTTTGCTGTATCGGAATATCCATGGGGCTTAATTGGTTTTGGGTTTCAGGACAAGCTCATGCAATATTTTGAACTGAATAAATGTAAGAGCTTAGCTATGATCAATATTGTAACTAATCTGTGGTCACTTGTAATAAACAAGCTCTTTAATTATATATTATAAACACACTACATATATTATTAATTTATCTATTTTCAATTGTGAACAAATATACGACTGAGTCGAGTTAATTTGAATGTGATTACACATTCTGACAAAGTGTAGAATGTGATTACACATTCTACACTTTGACTGGATTTGGTTGAAATATTCATTTATGTAAAGTAAATTAATTCGTCGAATATTCCAAACGGCCTGTGACAAGTTATTTAATATGTATACAGACCCTCCTAGGGCTCATTCAGTCTCCATAATGTGGGTACCCTTAATTGAGAAAAAACTCAAGACGTCCAGTGTGATATTAGGTAAATCACATCCCTGAGAAACTGGCAAGCTCATTAAGTAGAGGGCTGAACGGCTACGCTGAAGTTGTTTGGTTAAAATCCAAGGGTAGCATATAAATTACACAGAGCAACAAGCAATTTTTTTTTGACAACTTTTTTAACTTTAATAGTTGATCTTTATAGATTTTTCTGTGCTGAATCTAAATCTGGCCTCAGTTTTTTTGTATCACCCATAGTTTTCCAGCTATATGCTTTGTATTATATAGGATAAACCCCTATCTAAACCCATATACGGTATACGGGGGAATTAATGAAACCCTATGTTACATCATAAGCATGGTTTGTATTTATAGAGGCTACTTAAAACAGTGATATAATGTGCTAATACAGGTTCCACTTGTCAACTGGAATCGGTCTATACTTTGTTTTTTTTTTGTCTTTGAAGCTTCTTGTGTAGCTTTTTCTACGTTGACTCGCTTGTTGAACTTCTCGGTGAAATGAACAACAGTAGTCCCCCATCATGTTGGTGTTCCAGCGGCCCTGGTAGCGTTTTTCCATCACTTTAACGTCCTGGTGAAAACGCTCACCTTGCTCCTCACTAACATCTCCCAAATTGTCCGGGAAGTAATCAAGGTGGCTGTTCAAATAGTGAAATTTCAGCCTCATCAAACATCCTAACTTTTTAAACTTCTGTAACATGTTAGCTACAATAGAAACATATTCTGGGTCTTTTTCATTTCCCAAGAAGTTTGTAACGACTTGCTTGAATGATACCCATGCTTTTTTCTCATTTAAGGTCATTGTGGATTCGAAGTTAACATGAAACATCATTTTTCTAATGTCAGGCCCGACAAAGACGCCTTATTTTAGTTTAGCTTCTGAAAGGCGTGGGAACTTTTGGCAGAGATACTTGAAACATGATCCATCTTTAGGCAAAGCCTTTACATATTGTTTCGTATGCAGAGGTGGTAGAAGCACGTTTTTTTGGATCTACGAGGTTTTGCCTAGAATGTTCTTCTAACCAGGTTTTAAAGACTTCCTCACAGGCAAGTTCTTTCTGCACCAATGTTGATCCCTAGCCCAACTGTCCCATTCACAAAATAAACATGGAAATTTGGTAAAACCATCTTGCTGACCAAAAAGCATGCATGTTATTTTTAAAACACCACATATCATCGAACCATGAGCAGAATAGCCTATTGGATTTAACACTGTTTCTAGGTTTTCATAGTTTTCTTTCATATGTACAGAATGACAAATATTTACAGAATGAATCCATACCAATAGACCTAGTTTTTCATTTATTTATTTTAAATATCTCTTCTATCTATTTTAAATACCTGTTCAATTCTTTAAAAATCGCTTAATTTAATAAATTGAGGGTGATACAGCTTGTTTAATATCATATTTGGATTCAGCACTCTAAAAACTATAGGAATAAGGTATTTTTAGTACAAAAGTTTTTTCATCGTTGGCCTGTGTTATTTTTGTATTGAAAAAAATACGGTCTCTATCGTGTACTGAACCCAAGACACTCAGAGGTTTATAGTGGTACAGGTTTAAATTTTTCACTATAAACTCACTGATGTTGAATAATCTTAAACTGTGCTCAACAGTTCTCAAGTTTAAAATCCATTATGTAAGTCGGATAAGATTCAGTTTAGGTGACACCATTCTGAACGTATCCGAATATTTTGATACTTATCAAACAATCATCGAGGTGGGATGGGTTTCTGTAAAAATGTAAGAAATTACACATTTTGATGATAGATAAAGTAACATGAAATTAGGAAAAATAATTTTTTTCTTCCGTAATTTTAACGTGTCTAATGGTTACAAATACCGTTTGGTAAAAAATATTTGTATCCGGTAAAATTATTGAAGTGTTGGCCAACTGAAGATTAATGGCGACAAAGGGCATGTAAAGTGGCTGGGCTTAGTAACTTACGAACTCCTGAGATGTTATTAAGCTTTGTGCCAACTGGGAATCGTCTGAGGGGTTGACCGAGGCGTAGGTGGGAGCATTGCGTTAAGAGAGATCTGGCAGATTTGGGTTTTAGTAATGTTCTGCGTATAGAAGCTTGTAAGCAGAGATTGGTGGTATCGGGATCGTACCTTCGGATTTGATAGGCCTTGTTATCATTATAAAAATATTTGAATTCATCTTTGTTGATATTGTGGGTACCAGATTAGTCTTCTATTCTAAATTTAACGGAGCTTTAAATTTACGTTTCGAAAACAAATCAAGGCGATGACTAATTAATATTTTTTATTCGTTACTGCTTAACTGAATTATAACACCACCTCGGATAGGACAGCAGCAATGTTGTATTATGCGATTAGATTTCCATTCTGGAACGTAGTAGTACCAATGGCTGTAGTCCCAAAGGTTTCTCTTTGCGTATCCAATATTCCCTTCTTCGTCGAACCATAATCGAATGTCCAGTGTCTTAGGATCGATCGTTAAATCCGTAACCTGGGAGTGGATGACTTTTAAGGTATGTTCCGTTAGTTTATTACCAAAAATGAAAAACCCGTCCATCGGCCTGCAGATCGCCCATACCAATTGCGTCAATCCTAAATCACCAATTCGGTTCATCGACACGTCAAGGTACTTCAGTTTGGTATTATAGAACACCCTTCCTATAGCCATTGCTCCGGAGTCTCCTATCATGTTGGATGCAAGAACAAGAAGCTTCAACTCGGATTTAGGAAGGACTTTCGCGATGAGTTCTGCGCCGTAGCTGGAGATCCGGTTGCAGGAGAGGTTGAGCCGCGAGAGTACGTTCCGATGTTTTAGTCCCTCCAGAAGAATTTCCAAATCGAGATCTGTTATGCTGTTCTTCGAAAGGACAAGTTCCACAAGTGTTCGGTTGACTTCCAAGACGCAGGCGAGATGTCGGCATAACTGTCCAGTGTTCGTCTTGGTCAGAGTCCTCGTCAAATCGAGTTTGGTCAATGTCTGGTTTCCCCCGAAACGTACAAGGGTATTGGCAATAGATATGACCGAGTTTACTGTCTGCTCCGTCTCCCCGAGCGCCAGGTGTCTTATGGTTGAGTTCTTCCTTAAGAGATAAGCTAGAGTCTCACCACCTTTCTGACCTATCTTGTTCCCTCTAAGATTGAGGCATTGGACCTTCCACTTGCTGACTTCTTCAGCCAGACTCTTTTGATCCAGGGAGGTGATGTCATTGTTCATAACGTTGACGTAATACAGGGTATCCTGTTCGCACAAGAACTCCGACAGCTTTGCGAAGCCGTGATTCGTCAGACTGTTATAAGCCAGGTTGATGCCGGATATGTCAGACCTTTTCGCAATAAACTTGAACAAAAAATCGAGATCCGCGTCGTTCAACCTCCTTTTGAAATATTTCTCTAATACAGCCCCCCTAAGGTCTAGAATAAACCTTCCGGTGAATTCTTGCCGCCGCCTTGACCTCAGGAAGTCCAGGGTCAGGTGGACTTCTTCCGAAGTGGACGAAATGGATCTGAAGCTGATGAACGACTCTGCATCTATAGATATTCTTGGAAGGAGAGATAGAAGCTCTCTTAGGTTGCGGCCCTCGTTGTAGCCGATCGAAAACCTCGCATTTTCCAGGTTGAGATTGAACTCCTTAATTAGAAGGGATGAATCGTATTTCGTACGCAAGCGGTGCAGGTCGAGAAAACTTTGGTTCCAACTCATTTCAGAAATTAGTAATAAGCCGAAAAAATCAATTAACAAAACTATATTCTGAACTCATACAATTTAAATTCGTCTATATCCTACTAATGCACTACTTTCATAACTAAAACTAACTTCTCTAAGCAATATATCTTATCTACATACTTGTTTTTAGGCCAGGTGTTTTGATAATTATATAATTACCATGCTCGGCTGTTAAATTAGGAATAACACTTAGATAATTTTGTTTTAAATTTTAATTTAAAGTAAACAAAGAAGTGTGTAGAGCGCTATGTTGTTGTGTTTAAGCTGCGATAAACCTCCTGAGGCCCATCTGGATTCTATAAAGTAGGTATTCTAAATTAATTGGAAAATACAGGAGGTTGAGCGTGGTCTCAGATAAATCACTTCCTTGCACAACCGTTACTTGTATTAAACAAGCTATTCCACTATATATTATAAACACACCTACATATATTATTAATTTATTTATATGCAATTGTGAACAAAAATACTAATGCTGGACTGGATTTGATTGAAATATTTATTTATAGTAAAGCATCTTTTATTCATATAATAGTCCAGGATCCATGGTCCATTTTGCACTTAATTACTATCAAGCTGAATCTTCGTGAATAGCTTCGTTTCGATGAGACGCCCAACAATTTCCTGTGCGAAAATTCTCGATTGTGGTAGCTAACAGAGGTAGCAAGGATAAAATATGTCGATTTGATGATTCTCAAAAATTTATTACTGTTTTTTTTTTTTGTTAAATCTCAAGATAATTATCTAAATTATTTGAAAAAATATTTGTCCTACAAAATGTATGGTTTCATCAAAGAGTCCCCTTCTTCCAATATAAATGAAAAACAAAAAAATCAGCTGGTCAGTAATCATTTTTGATGACCCTGTTATCGATACATGTTGGAAGGAGGGGACTCTTTGATCAAACCATACATTTTGTAGGACAATCAAGAATCAACTAACATTTCGAAGTGATATATGTTTTTTTAATACGTTCATTTCTAGATAAAATGATTACCGTAGGATACACATTTACTAATAAAGCTCGTTACAAATTGTATTTTTGGAACTTATTACCAAGTGATGTAAACCACATTTATTACATTTCAAAAGAGGTTTATTTTAGGTTCATTGATAGCTCCATGGTTGATAGCTGTCTGTGTGGTGTGGCAGACAAATTATCTATTAATGGCCCTTAATGGACCTTGTGAAATCAGCAGAGGTTCCTGAGGCTCAGCCAGCCTCTATAAAGTGGATACGTGAAAAACCTGGTAGATAAGGGTGATATTGGACAACTTATCTCACTGTAAAACCGTTTTCTTAAAAACAGTACGGTCTCTACAATGTACTGAACCGAAACCCTTCGTTGGCTGTAGTGGTAGGTTTTTATTTTATTTATTCAAAGATGGGCAATAGCTTTTTTGAATAATATATTATATAATGTTTTTTTTTTTTTTTTAAAAGCAGATTTTGGACAGCTGACTGTTGAAATGGCACTGAGCCAAGACCCTTGGTTGTAATAGTACAGGCTTTATTATTATTGTTATTTTAACTTTATGCTCATTAATTTGAGATAAATGTTAATTGTTTAGTGCCGTAAGTAACAGTTTGAAAAGTACAAGTAAACAAATAAATAAAATGAATAAAGGGAAGGTTGAACTAAAAGGTCGAGAAATCGAGGAGCCAAGGATTAGAGCTAAGCCCTATTATCACTCCTAAGCTCCCTTCAACCTCATCGTTTTTTTCATTAGCACTGATTTTTTTCAACTGCGCATGCTTCGCCATTATATCCTTTTTAACCTTTTTTACAGAGAAAAACAAGCAACTCATCGTTTATATACACACACACACACACATACACACACACACACACACACACATATATATATATATATATATATATATATATATATATATATATATATATATATATATATATATTTATACAGGGTGTCCCATTTCAAGTGGATCAAACGTTTTTAACTTTTAAACGATACAAAATTCAGAAAAACGATTCATGTAAAAGTTGCAGTTATTCAGGCCTAGTTTGAAGCAATAAAAATACATTTTTTTTTCACTTTAAATGGTCAATATCGACCTTCAAAAAATTTAGTTTCCTCTTGACCCTCATTAATTTTTTTTTTCTGAAATGTACAATACAATACAATTGCCTATAAAAGTTTTACTTCTACTGAAGATTTTAGCTATCTCTAAACTGAAAAACTGTATATGTTTCGGGAATAGCTTTGCGGATTTCCAGGTTGTCAAATAGCAGCCGGTGGTTTGGTATATGGAACAATTGGTTGTAGTATGAGCAGCCATAATCCCTGGATCTAGACCAATTTTAAACTGCCCTTCAAATAGAATGTACGTCGGTCGCGAGGACCGAAAAAGACTTTTTACTGAGCTATGGGCAGTCTGCCATTGTTTTCACTAACGTGGGAGTTTGGGTATTCCTGCAAGCAATATATGTCTGCGAGATGACCGAATTGCAGAGGCAAATATAGAAATATGGACAAAAGTGAAAAATTTCCGAACGAAAAATTTCAAATAACAGTGAACAAATAAGCATCTCGATATTTCTTCAGGTCTCATCAAGATAGGAGTAGGAGGATAAAATGAAATATACATAACAAAATGACAAGTATAGACAACATCCCATGGATCTATGCAGCTCTTACTTTTAGTATATATATAATAATAGTTATTTGGTATCATAGGTCGGCTGGTATCGGAGTGGCTCAGTGGTAGAGGGCACTGAGTTCCCATGCTGAAAATCCTGGTTCAATTCCCGCTGCAGAAAAGACTTTTTTTAGTCTGTTAGCAGCCGGAGATGGATCATATAGGCCTCACCCATCCTCATGGGGCTCACCCAGCCTCTATAAAGTGGGTACCGAAAATAAGGAAGAAAATCTGGCAGTTGAGCGTGATCTAGGACAGATCACCTCCCTGCACAACCGTTATCTTTGAAACAGTACTGTCTCTACCATGTACTGAACCCCAGACCCGTTCACGGGTTGTAACGGTACAGGTTTGTTTTCATCATAGATCTAAAGCTAAAAGGCGTTTCTTCGGAATTTTCTATTTTGGGTAGATGTGGATTTATAACTTGTTTTCGGAGGTCACCTAAGGTATAGTGATTAGCATATTAATAACATGACTTTTCAAAGGAATTAAAAAATTGTTAATCATCCCTTTCTTCGGATGGTATATAAAATGGAAGTCCTGAGCCTGTGTAGTTTTATTTATTCAAGAATTAGATTACATTATTATCTATATTTTTTTCTTGATATCTTATCTTCTATTTCACAATGTGACAATTAAGCATGTATCGAATCCTCCTCATCGATAAGGAAGATATATCATATCAATCGAGATAATATTACTCCATTCCCAAGACTCGAACCCTTAAAAAACCTCGAGAACAATGAAGTGGGGGACGCCCGAGCATGAGTCGCCCCTTTATCTAAACAAAGTCGCCCCTATTTGCTCAGCGCCCGGGGATATATTTTGTATTTACATTTAGGATTTGGAACCCGGTTCGGACGACGCCACGCTCCCCTGAGGGCTGTTATTTAAGATATCAGTCCTCATTATAGTGACAGAGTGTGTGGGGGGGGGGCCTGCGCCCCATTCGCCCCCATTACCACATAAATCCAGGGCTACTGAATGGGGCAGATGCTCGTTGTTTGTGCTGCATTGCTGGTGTGAAATATACTCCTCTAGTCGGTATCTAAAAAAGAATTATGAAGCAAGAACTTAGAGGCCACTACGATAATATCTTTTTATGTATTATAAAAGAAACATTTTCTGCCAGTATGACTAAAATTTTGTATGAAAAACAAATACCAAGATTAATTATTCCAATTAAAAAATTGAGATTGAATTTTTTAATTAAAAAGATAACGTTAAAATAAGTCACGTTAGTTACCGTGACAGGTGTGAATGTGGCGTTTTTTATGATCCTAATTGGATGAAAGAAAATGATGAATAGATGAAGGGTGAATATAATAATAATAGAATAGAACAATCCAATGTCCGACAACAATAAACTGAACTATTAAAAACATTATTTGATTGCAGCCCCTGACCATTTTACATTCTAATAAGAACTATCCAGTCAACCATATCAACATGGACGGGAAAGAAATTAACCATTGCTATCATGTACTTCGCATGCAAGTATTTGCTTTTGGTCCTTGATGGCGGTAGGGTGCTCTTTCTGGCTGCTGTCTTGTTCCATTTTGAAGTTAGGATTTCATTAGATTATTTTTTTTATATTATTCTCGATCTGCTTTGATGACGCTGAAATACAGGAGCAATTTTCTTTCCTATTGTATTAGAGACTTAGTTGTAATACAACTAATTACAATAACTACATCGCTTTCTCTCACTCTCTCTCCTCAAATATACATATATAATATTTTATAAAATATATACAAGGGAAATATATCGCTGAGGCCTTCACAAAAAGAAGCTACATTCCTTCTCATTTTCCTCTGAAGCTCTCTTCCTCGAGGGTAGGGAACCTGATAGAGTAATTCCATCCCGCTAGATCGCCACCATCCAAAAGCAATCTTTCATATTATGCATTAGCAATTTCTGGAGAAGGGATAAGATCGTGGTATACTCCACCTCATCCTATTATATACCTTTTCGAGAAAATTATTTATTAAAATAAATTAAATGTATAAATATATAATAATTTTATAAAAAGGAATAATGAGGAATAAATACAGCTAACATATTTCACGAAATCTTTTTTTCGATATCGAAGATATCATTATTTGTTATAATTTGGGTATGTGTTAACCAAAGGTTACTGGAGTAATAGGGATGAAGCTCAATTATATTAGTGAATAAAAGTTAATAAAATAGTTTCTATCGCTGTTGATAAACAAGTCCGCCCCTCGATAGAATAATAAATTTCTCTCGTCGTTCAGTTAGGATGAATTAGTTAGGGGAATTGTCGACTGCCATTTTGTTATCATAGCTTGAAAATTCCCAGAGGTTCAACGTCCCATCATCCAAACGTTTCAATTATTTAAAATTTAATTTTAATTTTCTTTCTTTAACTAAGTCAGAATTGTTAGTACAAATTTAATTTTTTTTTATGTCTGCGTAACAGAAACAACCGCGTAAGTAAAGAGTAAATCTCTTTGGTTGTTTAAAAATATTTCGTTCCTTCCTTCTTTTATTCGTCCTTCTCATCTGTCCATTTTGTTCTGGTCGTTTCAATGCTTCTTCCTCTAAGATTACACTTTTCTATCTTGTCTTCAAACATCACTTTGTTTTGTTTTCGCCTTTTGCATATCTATTCCAACTTGGCTATTCCATAGTGTGATCGAATTTTTTTGGGGAAGTAAGAATTCTGTTGGTGAGTCTCGTTGGGGAAAGTCTAACAAATTGTCTATACAATTTCAATAGTCGTCGTATTCTTATGTCCGGTGCCAGGCTGGAAATATTTCCTCTGTTTTTCATGATTGTACTCGGTATCCTTAATCAGTTAACGGACTATCTACAGCTAGCTATGTCTACAGAATAAGTGGTGAAGTCTATTTTTTTTCCAAAAACGAGTTTCTTGTATTTAAGTAAGCGGAATCGATTTATTTTCGTTGTGAATAAGGGGCTAAGTAAGACATTGGCTTGAAAAGGAGTTATTGCTTATATTACAACTCCGTTTAAAGCCAAAAACTACGAGAATGGCACGATTCCGGTTATCTGAAAGTAGTTATCTCTCTCTGGACAAAATTCGACTTAACCACTTATTCGCCGGCTATAGATATAGATATATAGTAAATTTATACAGAGGTTATCCATTTATTCAGAAATTACTACGGGTTTCGAGATGTCTTCAAATTCTTTAACAATATATCGCTAGACTTTTCTTAAACAGCCGGTCTCAGATTAAGGCCTAGCTTCAGAGGAAGCTAGCAGGATATCTAGCAAAACCTTAGTGCATAATTTGAAACACATATCACAAGAAACAAATTTTGATGAGTATTTATAATATATATATCTAATATATAAAATTGTCGTGTCACAGTGTTTGTAACAAAACTCCTCCAAAACGACTCGACCGATTCTATTGAAATTTTGTGAGTATATTCAGTAGGTCTGAGAATCGGGCGTAAACTATTTTTCAAACCCCTAAGTGATATGGGTCGGCCATTATTATTAATTATGCGTCGATCGTAGCAGTGTCACTTGATGATGCTGCATTTTTGAAATTGTTGTAAGGGCATGTCTGAGTAGTGTAAATTCAAGTTTACAACCGAAAAACGGACGGAAATACTTTCGGTGGCCGAAAAACTTCGAAATTTTCGGAGTTATGTCACTTATTGGCCTGTATCTCCTAATCGGTTCGTTTTAGGAGAAGAACGTAAATAACCATTCTTAAAGGAGATGAAATTTGGTCCAGTTTGAGCCCAAAAAAAAAAGATCCAATCGTATAATAACTAACCGGAATCTAATCTCTATCTAATATATTCCATCAGAATCCATAATACCGTTCAAAAGACTTCAATTTGATATGCGCTTGGCTTTTGCTATCGCCACCGACAAGTCTCAAGGCCAGACAATGTCCATTTGCGGTTTAGACCTTGAACATCCAAGTTTCTCTCATGGACAATTATATGTTGCATGCTCACGTGTTAGTAAACCATCTATTCTATTATATTAGCAAAGGACAGATTAAAAATATGCATCGATTATCGCCTAATTAAATTGAAATAAATAGTTATAATTTAAAAAAGTATTATTAGCCATAATTAAAAATGGCTAATAATATTGATATACCCCATTCATTAATCTAATGTTTATATTTTATCAGTTTAGGATTTTGTATATTATTTATTTATTATATACTATACCTAGATATAAGATGAATAAAATGTTTTTTTTGAAATTGTTGTAAGGGCAGTGTAAATTCAAGTTTATAACCGAAAAAACGGAGGGAAATACTTTCGGGGGCCGAAAAACTTCGAAATTTTCGGAGTTATGTCACTTATTAATTTATTGATATTCACAACTATATTACAGTAATATAACAAGTAAATTGGCTGAGTGATACATAATGACATGATATAATGACAAGTAGAGAAACTACCCTCTGGTACTACTCAAATCGCATGTTCAACTAAGAAGGTCACGTGGCCATCTTCTTCTCAGACGCCTCGGAGGATTATCGGGAATTGAAGAGGAAGCTAGGTTTGAAACTAGAGGGTTTGAGTGGAAATGAAGTTTGTTATGAAAGGATAGATACCGGGTTCGGGCCAAATCAGCAACAAATGGGACATTAAGGTCGTTATGGATGACTATATTCTTAACAAAATAAGGAGCATTGAGAATTTTACGAAGGATTTTGGATTGTAGGGATTGGATACGAGAAGAATTCGATGGCTTAGTGGAGCCCCAAAGCTCTACTCCGTAAGTCCAAATAGGTCGTATGATGGTCATGCAGATGAGTCTTTTGTAATTAATTGGGAGCTTAGAGTGTTTGTCTAGTAAGTGTTGAAGTAGCCTAAAACGTCGAGCGGTTTCTTGTCTTTTCAGTCTTGTATGAGGATTCCAGGTTAATCGTTTGTCGAGATGCAACCCTAAGTATCAGATCTGATCTACAGGCACAAGTGGGATATTATTAAAGGATACTGAAGGGCAGGAAGTCATTGGTTTACGACGTAAGGTAAAAGTGATTTGATGGGATTTTTGAGAATTTATTTTAATTCTCCAGTTTTGACACCATTCTTCAAGATCTGTGATATGGGATTGGAGGGTTTGGGATACAATAACTGGATTGGTACTGACTGATAATACACATGTATCATCAGCATATGTGGTAAGGATAGTATTAGGATGAGTTGGGATGTCAGCTGTATAAACTGTATATGAATAAAATGTAAAATCAAATATCTTTTTAATTCATTTTTTCCATTCATTCATTGTTTCTTTAAAATTGAAATTTTAACGTAATATTTTTTAAAACTATATTACAACAGCCACAGCAACGCGTGGCCGGGTCAGCTAGTATATATATATATAAATATATATATTATTCATAACCCTTTCTCTGTTGATGTTTAAAAGGCTAAGCTGTACATATGATAAAATGGTTCAGATCTAGAGATAGGAAGAGAGAGAAGGAGAAAGAGATGGAAGGAGACTATAGCTAATGAAGTTAGACTGAGAGAGCTGATCCTGGATGCAGTAGCCGGCCCCATCTCGGGGTCATAAATAAAGATAAAAGTTTTATTACTTCCCTTATCACTTTTACGGAATTTTATGACTGCACTTCATCCGGAGCCCTCGATTCTGAATATAATTTACTCTCGAGACCATGCTCATTAACCCCCTCTGCCCTGGATCGTACGAAATTAATTTAGCCTTGACCTTTCGCAGTTTTGTCTCGGTTTAATTCTGTATATTATGAATTATTCATTAATATTTGTATATTTATATTACATTTATTACATAAATCATATTACATTTCAAGAAAAATATTATAACTTTCTTTAAATTTTGTTAACTAAATTTCATTATTTTCAACTAATTCAGTTGTATTAATCTGTTACATTAAGATTTTAAGGTGAATTATCGTTTCTCTGGTTTTCTAAACAGCAGTATTATATTCATGAGCATTTATACACAAATACATATCAAATACACAACATTATTTTCAATTTAGGCTGATGTCATAATTTTGTCCCGTTAGTTACCTATTTTTCAAGCAGTTATTTAGTACTCAATAATTTATTTTTTAACTTTATTTGTCGTCATTTTTCTTTTGAAATTTATACGGCTATGTAATATTTATAATGGGTACTCCTACTTCAAGGTCAAGGATATGATTCCTAAGAAAAATATGAAGTTATGACTGAGAGCTCGCGGCATAGATGATGTGATAGTTAAATAATTTAAGCCAATATTAGAATTAAATTATTCGTTACATTAGTTCTGTGGTTAATCTGACAATACAAAACAAGGACACGTAAATTAAAAAGGGGATGTACATAATAATTTTATAGAATGGGTGCTACATCGGTATAGTGATTGGTCATTGAGGTACTGCCATGGTATCTGTATAACTTTGCCCTTACCCATGAAGGGTCTTGGGTCCATTTCATTGTAGAGACTGTACTGTTTCTAGGGCAATGTCTATGTGGGTGAAGACATCATCACCAGTAACTCTAAGAAGAGTCAGAGATCACGTTCAGTGCCAGGTTTTTCCTCCAATAAAGGATGCTTAATGAATGAGAGTGGGTTCCAATTGTAGAGGCTGTGTGAGCATAGGTCCTTGTATCCACAGGATCAAACCATTGCTGTTAACAGATTAAATAATTTATTTGCCATACCCGGGTTCGAACCCAGAAACTTCGGCACAGCAACTCAGCGCTCAACGCACTAGGCCACCCTATACATGATAAGTAATCGCAGTTATATTGGAAATTACATTTTACCCATTTCTGCTTGGAGGGATCATCCGACCTCACATTGCTGTGAACCATAATGTCCATTCTGCGGTGCTGGATACCCATAACCAGTCCCTTCGGGCTCAATGAAGGCGATTTTGTCTAGATCCATTGATTATGACTGTTTGGGATGCATGAGGATCTATATTTCTTCCACCGACTGTCTTTACCAAACTTTAGGTAGGTACATGATATCTTTTAAAACTAAAATGCGATAGAAGTACACATGGTAGAGTCATCCATCACTCACTTATCAGGTCGTTGTGAGTTGCTTCCAGCAGGCTGAGGCTGAGGTTGGTATTCTAAATTACAGTCTTCTAGTTCCTTAAAATAAATGATGCCTTATTTATCGACATGAAATCAATTCTAAATATCCTTTAAAAAAACACCTTTTTAGTCGTCATTATTATTCGATTTCTTAGAGATAAGTTAGTTTTTTATTTATTTATTGATAATGTGAACCCATTTCCCTCTAGTCCTGAGACAACTAAAGTCGCTTTCTCCGTTGTTTCTGGTGCGACAATCCTGCGACAACAGGGACAAAACCCCAAATGACCAAAGCAGTGGTAACAATTAGAGAGCCCGCGGCGATGTAGCATAATCTTTTAATACCCAAAGGTTTCGGGTGGAGAGAAGGGATGTGCAGGGGGGGGGGGTAAAAAGCCGCCTAGTGTGTGTGTGTAGGATGGAGGAGGGGAGGGGGGAATTTATTAACAGAATTAGGAGAGGGCAGGTGCCCCCACCGCTGCTCCTGATTTGTGGCCGGTCGGTAGGTGGGGCCCTATGATTTAGTTGGCCCGCAGGTCCTAGATTATTTTAATTGTCCACTTCAGTTCCAGAGCCTGGGGTCTCCAATCTAGAGAACTTGGACTGAGATTCGTGGTAAGGGAGTAACTGGAAGCTATAACGATATTTCGTGATTATTCAATTTAAACAGAAGTGGGTGGTCTTAAGATTTAATCGAATTAGGTTGTTATTATACTGCTTTATAATATGTATTATACTGTATACATATACACAGCTTCATCATTAAAACAAAAATAATTACTTATTTGAATTTGATAATTCATAGTATTCAAACATAGCATATTGTTTGACTCATATTGTTAGTCTTGCCGTAAAAGATATTTTTAATTAAAACCAAAACTTACCTGTATTTAAAAGGTGTACATAAGGGTTCTTCGTCAGGTTGGTTGTGGATGAGGGCATCTCCCGGATCTTCTTTATGTCTACTTGCAGGTTTGTTTAATTCTGTCTCTTTTTCTGCAGGTATATCAACCTCTCTTGCCTTCTATTTTTTTTTTTTTTTTTTTTTGACCACTTTGTCCTTTTGTAGATGGTTTTAGTTACGGTCGTTTCCCTTATTCCTCATAAAATCCAACAGACCCCGTACTATGCATGTATTATGGGCGGCGTAAACGGATAACTTGATTAATTTTCTAAAGTAATCTAGGAAGTACTTACGGCGGTAGGAAGTGTAAAGCCTCTTCAACTCTTCGTGGATTCAGGTTACAGGGCTACCTCTCGGGATCATAAAGATAAAACGTACAAAGTGTCCAGAGACACTCTCTGTTGGGTCCGACACATCTTAATATTTTTTGTTTCCCTTTAAAATGAATTTTTGCCACTTGTTATACATAAACGGTGATCCCGTGCTGCTCGGCATGATCGGCAGGGCATTCTTCATGCTTAATGCCGATCAAGCCAGTCAGTCACGAGAGCTAGTGCAGTACTGTCATGGAGATAGTAGGCTTACTGCTGACGTTGCTTTCTTCCTGAGCCTCTCTCGATACGGTGCAATCCCACTTCAGCGCAATCCTGCAGGCCCAGCAGGACTCCCTCAGTACCCAGTGCCATCGGGCGAGACGGGGACAAATGCTCCACTAACGCTGGCTCCCTAATCATACTTAACTCTTCAATCGTACATAACCTGTTGCGACCGAGCTAATTAATTTTCTCTGACGGTCCAGAGCTCTATCTTTCAATGGCGAAAAACAGGCCGGCTCGTTACACCCTCCTACACTGGAATGAAGCTTAAGAAAATTACTGGAAGTCTTCTTCTTTTTAATATAATATAGTTTGTCTAGAGGTCTACGGTTTTCAAATTAGATGCGGTTTGTGACGTTGGTGCTGATATTATACACAGAAATAAGTCGCTATTGGAAATACTTTAGCTGATCTTGATGACCCAATAACGAAAGAGGAGGAAGGAAAAGAATATTGACATGGAGTGGGGGTAAAGAAGAAGAAGAAAAATTTGATGAAAAGTGTAATACAAGAAGGAAGCGAGGTGGGGGGGGGGGTATTGTAGTTGCCGTTTAATCTGTCTTTATTAAACCCTTGTTTACTCCCTCTTAATCCCCCCTCCACCCCTAAAGTAGCCCTACTTAGATTTTGGCAAAAACAGGACAATAAAATAGCCTTTAACTTTACCACTTTAGCGATACTTTCCTGGCGCTTTTTCTTCGGCAATAACCGAGCGTTTCCTGTGGCCTAATTAGTCGGGTATTAAAGCCATCCTTAATAATTACTTCTAAATACCTCCAGCATCCTTTTTTTCAGATAAAAAAAAATCAAATGATTAACGGGCATGAAATTAAAAACTGTAAAGTATTACCCCGTAGTTTATCATTTTCGTTATGGAGCCTGAATGCCTACACAAATCTCGAGCCATATACTGAAAGCATCGATAATGAGTTCTCTGTAATGATATTAAAATGTAATACATATATGTATAATTGTATAATTGGAGCTCCAGGAATGTATGTATGTTTATTCATTCAACGTTACAATATGCTATGGCTAATCGGACTATGTTAAAGGGGAAGTCTTAAATTTTGCCTATCCAGGTTTAATTAGGATGGAGATCTTTAACGAGTACCTGACAGTACATGCTCCAGGTCCACATTTTACGTCCCTTCCCAAAGAAGATATAAACAAGTATTTTTTACTCCTTTTGAAAAAATACCCGGCCCAGCTGACGGGCTGTGAACCCGCAGCCTTGACAATAGAAGGTTGTGCTAACCACGACATAACAGGTCTCCCTGCCTCAAGATTGTCTTTATATCCAATAGGGCTGATACACTGCTGTTAATTATTAATTAATTAATTTGTACGAGCCGGCCTCGTAGCCCCTGGGGCGTGGGAACAGAGCTGTTCCTATAGTACTACTCCATGATTTTTTATCCTAGAAAAGTCACAAAATTTATTTATATCTTCCATTAGCCAATCACCATTCTCCTTTCTTCCCTCTGTCCATTTCTTTCCCGTCTCCAGCTTTGTTTTTCTTGAAAACCCTGATGGTCATTTAGTTTCATCCTGGATTGCTTGCATTTCTCATTGAATATCCTAGCAAGTAATCTCCGTCACATTTAAGTCTTTTCCTGCCGCCTTGAACCAGGTAGGTTTGATCTTTTTTACGTTTGTATAAGGCTCTATCCGATTCGTCGGTCGTATGAGCTTCATACTTAGCGAGTGACCATAAAATGCAATTATCTTTTTCCTCATAACCTTCTATAATTTTATTTATTAGTATTATTAAATTATATTAAGTATATATACTTTTTATCGGTTTATAACTTTTAATCTGTATTTCCCAGCGAAAAAATTATTATTTAAATAACGTTGTACGATACGCGGATTAGAATTTTTTTTTCTATAAAAATGCATTTATCAATACTTTTATTGTTAGGAGAATGCATTTATATAGGATGAGATGAGGTGAATGATGTGTATAATTATGTGATTGCATTGCTTAATCCTGAACCATTAATTAGTAATTAAATGGGTAATTAGATAATTATTGTCAACCCATTGAATATTGTTTAAGGTTAATTAGGATTATATTCAAATGAGTTCAACGACTAGATTACTAAATCATATAATTACGGTTTCGGTTTCCATCAGTCTAGAAAAATGTCATTGTACTTCAAACAATAGCTCTTGAAGTTATATTTATTCAAACAATCTTACGAATTTATGACTCTTGTACATAAAACCGTTTACTGTCATGTTTTTACGCCCTACACACGACAGTGATCAGGGACCTGGAGATGGAGATGTAAGCCAGAACATACAGTACAAAGCTCAGCCACCGCAAAGCCTACATCGGCAATACGACTCGGTCGAAACGCCCATGATCCGTGGAAGATGGCCCTATCAATAGGAGTCGAGATTCGAGGGGGGGTGTGATAAGGTGACTGCCAGTAAACAGTCACGTGATAAAACCGAAACGGCCCACAATAAATATTTATCGCTCCAAGCGGGTCTTCAACTACCCCATGGTCGCGTTATAACCGTGTCTTTACATCTGCAACTTCTTATTTTGTTTCTTTCTCGGTTATCGTATCTTTTATATTATTTTTTAAAAGAAAAGATCTCTTTTCGGTATAAAAAAAACCAGGCTCTATATTACGGTTTATGATAAATCACCTCCCTGGACAACCGTAGTCTAGCCTCTTCCACATGCTATAGCCACACCCATCATGGGTTGAAGTGGTACAGATTTTAAAAAAAAAGTGAGACTGCACCTAGTGAAATTTTTTTAACAAAAATGATCGACCATATCAATAACCAACCGGCAGATTTTACCCCAATCAAGTGTACCATTCAATTGGACTGTTAAAAGATTATAAAATTTATCTGCCACAGCTGGACTCAAACCCAGGACCTTCTGCGTAGCAACTCTGCGCTAACTGAACCAGAAAATAAACCTTGACGGTACTAATCTTTATTTATATTCAACAAATTTCTGTAAACTTGCAACTGATGCTTATTTTTACCCAGAACAAACATTGGAGTTTAACCAAGAAAAATCTTTTTTCGATATAAAAAAACCAGGCTCAATAAAGTGAGTACCCTTAATTGGGGGTAATTGCCTCGCGGTTGAGCGTGATCTAGGATAAATCATTTCCCTGCCCAACCGTTGTCCTGGGAACAGTATACTAAACCCTTCATGGGCTGTAAATTAGACTGGACTGTAAAAGTTATAGTTAAAACGTCCAACCTCTACTAACTAACCACAGTGGTATGTCCATGAGAAGGGAGGGAGTGATAAGAGAAGATCCCCCCCCCTCCCCCAAATTAATCAACCATCAACCATATCAATAATCAACCGCCAGATCCCTATAATCAACTCCCTTAATTTGCCACGAACAATATTTTTAATCCATTCATCACGTATTTCTTCTGGTTTCGAAGGTGTCGGAAAAGAACGAGGTTTCGCCGGCCATACCGCAAGCTTCCTCAGGGCTCAATCTGAGTCTGTGAGACTAAGCAGAAATAGAATATAATAGAAAAGAAACTTTATTCAGGGACCAAGTCCCTTTAGAATAACAAACATGAACAGAAATATAAACATTATATATATCTTTCCACATTAAGAAGAAAAAGGTTGAAATCAAATACGGGCCAATTAAAGTGACTCAGAGATTTAAATATCTTGGATAAATCATATGCAGCAAAGGGTCGGAGAGAGAAGTTTTTAAAGAAAAAGCCGCCAAAATGAAGAAATTAAGCTTCGCCCCCAATAATTTTTATAACAAGAAGAACTTGTCTATTAAAGCTAGAATACGGCATTATAACACAGTCTTCAAGCCGGTGATACTTTATGGAACAGAAACCTCTTGTCTTCCCAGCCTAGAGAGGCTTCTGAAAATAGAAAGAAGAATTCTCAGAAGAATCTACGGACCTAGGACAACACCTGAAGGATACAGGTTGAGGTCGGATCAAGAAATCTGTAAGGAAACAACAGACTTAGAAACTGACGTTAGGGTGGGGAGGCTAAGGTTCTATGGACACATGATGAGGATGAATCCTGAAAGACTAAATCAAGTTAGCAACAAAATCGATTATTCAATACTGATTTATTTCAGTAAATTGGCTTGCTTAGAGAGCACCTTTATGGGAGGACAGGAGATGTTGGAAAAGGAAGGATTTAAATGAAGCCAGTGAAGAAGCCTGGCGGATGAAATGTGGAATTGGGTTCCACCCTGTGGTGGAGCGGTGGAGCGGGTGAGGAAGGAAGGCATTTATATTTGTATAATAATATTGTAGCCATTGATGCTCACATACCCACCACATTTATCAAAAGACTCCGAAAGTCTCAGATTAAGCCCCGAGGAGGCTTGCAATACACCCAGCGAATCCAGAAGAAACACAAGATGAATAGATATATTAATTTGGGCTGCTATTATATAATGCTATGTTTTATACTTTTAAATATATCTTTTCTTTTCAAAAAGATGGACTGTCACTTGATCTCGCTAAACGGTCCCTCACCGTTTTGTATTGTATAATTTCAGCGGCCTCGTGCCGGTTCGAGTAAAAACCGCCTTCAGCGGACTCATCCCGTTGTAACGCCTTAAAATACCGGAAGGTAACAGAAGGCTTTTGTTTAAATAGAAGCATTTTCATATATATATATATATATATATATATATATATATATATATATATATATATTGTAAATTGTACATATATTGTAAAATAAAATCTTAGAGGAAGTGGAAAAAAAAAGAAAAAAAAAGACGGAACGTCTGAAGTGAATATAGCCCGAAGAGCCGAAGGAGTAAAACCATTCTAAAAACTACAAAAAAAAAAAAAATGATTTTCCATGCTATTATAATGTTATAGGGGCGTGAAACATGGAAATTTGAAAAAGGAAGCCAAGAGAAACTGCTAGTTGCGGAAATGGATTTCTGGAGAAGGGCAGTCGGAATTTCTAGACGTGAAAGGATTCCCAATTCAGTAATCCAAGAGATAATGGGTGCTCAGAATACCATACTCGAAAAAATCGCAATAAAGAGATTAGAGCGGTTTGGACACCTGATAAGGATGGATAATAATAGAATACCCAAAATGACAATGAACTGGTGCCCTGAAGGAAGAAGAAGAGGACGACCGCAAACTTCTTGGATGAACCAAGTCCAGGAAAACCTGGAAAAAAATGTTACTCTCATATTTGTCTCATATTGTTGGAGAAAACCTCAACTTTTTGGCTGGGGAAACTCTCAATAAAAAAAAAAAAATGTATATCTTAAATCTCAAATTATTATTTCTATGCCTTAGTCTTAATTGGGTTCTTTTCCAGAGGTCTGTTCTTGTGTTTACCAATTTACTAATCAATTATACCACCAATACATTATTCTTAACTATGTAGTGCATCTTGGTTATAAACAATTATATAAACAAAAATGAAATTTATTTTTTGTTGATGAAATGGAATATTTATATGTTCATTAAATGATTTTAGCCTAAATAATGAAAATAAATCGATTAAATTACTAAGAATAATTAAACAAATAAAGTACATATTTAACTCTAAAAATGATTTTTTTTTATTCATTTGTAATGATCTAATAGAGCCGAAGAGAATTACATGTTAATAATTTGCTATAAGATCAACAATTTCAAACATTTTACTAAAACATAAAAAATACACTTTTTGGGTTTAAGGTTCACAAAACGTAACAAAAAATTAAAAATACTATTTCATCTATTTTTCTACGGATCAAAAGAGTAAATTTTCAATTTTTCGATTACACAATGCTCCAAGAAATAATAAAAAAAAATTGAGGAATTACATTACTTGAGAAAAAAAAATTAAGTGCACCTTTTACCATTGACTTGTTCATTCCACTTCTACGTAAAGAGTGTTTTAAGACCAACTATACTAAACATTTTATGAATACCTAAAAAATAGAAAAATATACTTCTTTGCAAATAATCAAAGTTTTACAAAATGTAACAAACAAAAAAAAATACGAGAGGGAGTAATTTTATTATTAAACAATCTTATAAAAAATAATAACAAATTTCAATTTAAAGTAACATGATTGCACTTAAGGATGAAAAATAAAGTACAAATATAACAATATCTACAATCAGATATTTTCATAAACATATCTTATTTTTGAGGAAAAAAATACCCGGTAGAAGTAAAAAAAAATTCTTAAATAGGGAGAAATGTTTTTTGGAAAGCCAACAGTTCGTCCCATATTGCAGGTCTTCTTCACGGCGTCTTGAGGTTTAACTGAACTCAGATTTCGGTGCACAGTTAGTTCTCAAGCCTTGACCTCATTACAAGAAGTGCAATTTTTGTGGATGAGGCTAAGCATTGTTGATGAAAATGAAAAAAACTCCACAGCCCCAGCGGCTTTTGTTTTTGGTTAATTTACTCGGTTTCAGAATATTTTATAAACAGAAGAGATCCTCATGGTTCAGATAAAAAGCCATAAGATTTCTTTTAACTTCACATTATTTTTTTAATTGCTTTTTCGAGTTAAATTCATCTTCCATGCTGTATTAAGCTGTAAATTTTCTTTTATCAAGCGTGATTAAAAAGAAAATTATTAATCTTTTCCCGTGAATTTATCCCGTTTTTTTCCTAATCTTTTGTTATTTCGGTGCTCGGTATGGGTGGAGTCTGGGCACCATTCCGTCCATTTTAGTCACGTGATCAATCACATTGGATCCGAAATATAAGATTGTTTTCGTATTAAAACTCCAGTAAGTTTAATAACAAACAAATAAACTCAAATATTGAGTCGTTTCATATGAAATCCCCGTTTTAAAGGAATCTTTATTTAGTAAAAAAAAATAATAGAATAGAAATCGAATCAAATAATTTTTTATTAAAAATATTTACCCTTATTCAAGTCTCAAAATGATGAAATTTCAATCCCAGAACTGAAAAATCCAATGATTTGTGATCAAATAGTAGTGATTCGCGGGTTCGCACACTGGCATGTGGCCCTAGGAAATTTTTTAAAAGGGAGTAAATAATACTTGGTTATTCCGTCCTTCGGAAGGGACGTTAAACGGGGATCCCGAGCCTTTACGATAATATCCCTATCCTGATTATACCTGAATGGGAGCGGAGTGGCTCAGTGGTAGAGCACTGAGTTGCCATGCCGGAAATCCTGGTTCAAATCCCGTTGCAGGCCATGATTTTATTTAGTCTGATTGCAGCGAGAGATAGATCTTATAGGATCTAGGGTCCTCCTGGGGCCCACCCAGCCTCTATAAAATATTATAAAAATACTATAAAATCAGAACCGTTGTCCATGAAACAGTACAGTCTCTACAAGTACTGAACCGCAGACCCTTCATGGGTTGTAGTGATACAGGTTTTTTTTTTTTTTAATTATACCTGAATATGCAATATTTAGAGCTCCCACCGTAGTATCTTCCGAAGTTAAATAAACAAACAAGTGAATATCCTCATGAAGTGACACTATATAAGGGTTCTTAATAACTCGGAATATCTTTGGAAATAATCTTTAATAAGTAGGAGAATATATTTCAAAGTTACTGTTATGTTTGCGTAGTATATCAAGTCGCACACTGCATTGGAACATCTCCACAGCTGGATAATGTAGCAACTCTAGGAATTAATTAAATCTCATAGCTACAAATCCAGAAACTACTCCTATTGAACTTTCTAGATCTCTAAATCTATTATAACTGAAATCCGATTACTTATTGCTGATTAATTGGGTTTTCCCTTTGCTAATTGCTATTGAAAGTTGTTACTAAGTACGTAATATCATCCTCTATAGTAATATGGATTTTCAGCTCAGTAAAAATAATAGTAAGCTATTTAGAGTATTAAAGGGCTTCTAAACAACCTCTGTGAAGTTATTAAGCAACGGTTAATCATGGAATTGATTTGACAAAGATCACATTCTTTTTACATTACAAAAAGGCTGAGAGAGCCACGAGTGGGTGTAGACCCGTAGACCCGTAGAGATCTCATACACAGGGTCGGCACACGACTAATAACATAATAACTAATCTGACCCAGCCGGTCTCAAACTTGAATCTTTAGATTTGGTAATCTAATATATTATTATTATAAAATACTCATGTAGCTGAAAGTTGATCAAACTTACCGGAATATTGTAGGAATATTACAGCCTTACACAAATAACTCAGATGAAATTTCAGTCTTGTCCTCAGATAATACAACATTTGATGAAAGAGAAAAGAAAATGTGAGATGTGATTGAGAATAACATATAGAAAATATACATAGGTCAGAGATGATGTATTCTGTTTCATGTAATACATAATTAACTACGCATAATTTGTTTTTATTAATTTATTCATTGAACTTTACAACTGAATTATAACAAAACAACTAAATGGTACACATTGGCATGAATAAAGGCAAGTAAAGAAACCAACTTAGGTCACGAGGCCATCTTCTTTTCAGACACCTCGGAGGATTATAAGGAATTGAAAAAATAGCTAGGTTTGAATATCGGGTTCTGACAAAATTAGCAACAAATGGGACATTAAGGTCATTATGGATGACTTTATTTGTAAAAAAGGATCGTTAAAGATTTTGGATTGCAAGGATTGGGTTCGAGATGAATTCGATGGCTTAGTGGAGCCCCAAAGCTCTACCCCGACACATAATATACACAAAATTTAAAAAAATCAAATAAAAATAATTAATCGGTTCGTTTCCTGTTATTAGTGAAATAATAATTTAATAATTATTAATATTTTTACTTGTACTACAACATAACAACAGATTTTTGTATACTTAAATAAAGATTTTCGGATAAAATATTGACTGAATATCCAAGCTTTTCTACAAAGCGGTGGTTAAATCAACTAAGTGAATCTTTGCTTAAAATAGATCGTATTTTTCTACACGATTTTCAGGGCGTGATGTTGCTTATAAAGATTTTCTCGCAGAAAAAAATAAATAAAGATCCCTGAACCATTATAACC
The DNA here is from genome assembly GCA_964056705.1 of Troilus luridus. Classification (NCBI taxonomy): domain Eukaryota; kingdom Metazoa; phylum Arthropoda; class Insecta; order Hemiptera; family Pentatomidae; genus Troilus; species Troilus luridus. The sequence continues at coordinate 24,138,672 of OZ057417.1, read as the reverse complement.
TGTGAAGTTTTTTGGCCTCAGTACATAGACAATACCTCTCAACATGGGCTAGTTCAGTAGAGATTGTACTTTTCTGGGCCAATAGTTGTGAAGGTAGGGCGCCAAGTTACTAAACGTAAAGTTATTTATTCTTTTAATAACCGTATGCGGATCGTATTTTTTTTTTTTTTTTGAATTCTTACATTATTTATTTATAAATTATTCTTAATACATTTGACAAATGATAATTACAGTTGTTAAAAGTGATATTTAGAATTAACCATTTTGAGATAATTTTCATTATAAAAAGGCAATATGATACTGAGCCCGCCTTTCAGATTCCATTCTAGAAAGTGATTCTAGTAACAATCATAACTTTACTTTTAGTGCCATGAAGAAAATTAGATATAAAAGTAAAAAAAATAATATATCTCTGAGACCATTGCTCTCTGAATGGAACTAAAATGTATTAACTTAAAAACAAAGTGACATAATTTTGAGTGCTTTCTCATTTTCCGTAGTTAGAAATTGGGGAAAAATAGTTCCTATTTTCTCCTCGAGAGAGAAACACTTTAATAACAATAATATGCTGTCTCCTAAACTATACAGCGTATTTATTAAGTATTAGCTTTTGCCCACCGCTTCGCAAGCGTGAAATTTGATCTGCCGCATAAAGTTTCGTAACAGATCATTTTAAATAAATGATTTAATTTTTTTTAACTATAAGTTACCCGTAAATCCGAAATTTCAGATGTCTAACTTCAAAGCTGACGGATTCCATACAATCTTTGAGCCCCCATTATATAAAGGGGGAAACCCTTGGGGGTGGAATTGCCCAAATTCCTTTCTTTGTGCTCATTTAAGCTATACTAAGACCTATCTGCTAAGTTCAGTGGTTTCTGCTGTGAGTTGACCGCTGGGTGTGTTGGTCAATTTGGTTACAGTTTTATATAAACTTCGCCTGTGTGGTGTGTTGATAAAAAGTAGCCTATGTCCTTCCCCAGGCTTGAGATTATCCATATCAAATTTCATCACAGACAGATCAGCACAATAGTGAAACATACACACTGATTTACAAACGGCACGGACAGAAGTTTACTGTTGTTCGTGTCAGTAAAGGATTACTATGTCATGTTATTGAATTTATTGAAAAGGATTACTCAGTATAACGGTTTCATTTGTCGTACGGCAGCAGCGAGAAGTGAACTATGTTACTTGATTTGTTTTGTACAGCGAAAATTTGTAGATTTTGCGAAGAACAAAACAAAAAGAGTTAAGAAAAACGTGAGCAAGCATACAAACTTTGCCCCCTTTTCACACCCTTAAGGGGTAGAATTCCGGAAAATCCTTTCTTATCGGATGCCTACGTCCTACAAAGAATACGCCCTCCAAGTTTCAGGTCTCTACGATCAGCGGTTAAGACTGTGCGTTGATCCCTCAGTCATTCAGGACAAAGCATTTTATTTGTATAGATTGGATATGTATAGATATATTTCCTAAAATATATAAATACACATTTTTCAAAACAGTTCTTTTCCTTTTTGGCTAACCATCATAACTACATGACACCACATTTCTTTAATTTTCTTTTTTTTTTAACTACACTATACTGGTAATTCTTCTATATCTTCTTTTGTATTGGTTCTTAACATTTTTTCTTCTTCACGATTTTGTCCAGATAGGACCGTGTGATGTAATTTCATGCACCTGTAATTTCATGCATTTTCTTTCTATCCATTTTCCACTCCAACAATTCTTCATCCTATCACTCTGATTTTCATTTTCTCCTTTATCCAGATCCTGATGCTCATTCTTTTCTCCCTTTCCTGGAATCCCTCAAAGATACGCATCCATCCTCTGAAAGGTTTTCTGCCCATGATACAGGACAGAAAACCTTTCTGAGAGTGGAATACATATATTATTCAATTTCCTGCATTTTTTCTAGTTTCACATACAATTATTATAAAGGTTTTGAAACACCACAAAGATGGCAGAATCGTGTATCCAGGCATTTTTTGTTCTCGCAAGTCCGAAAAAAAAAGTACCAATAGCTACTTTTCCGATACTCGCACTCAAGCGCAAAAACCTCACTTGCTTAGTAACCCTAATGGTTGGCTCCGTTTCTTAAAACGAATGGGAAATAGCAGAAAGAATTTAAATCGTGAAAGAGTTATTTTATATTAAGTTGGAGCTGAGCAGAAAAAAAAGCGATGAAATCCAGGATACAAAAATTTGTATTGTCCGTATATATATATATATATATATATATATATATATATATATATATATATATATATACTGGCTGTGGCAGATAAATTATGTATTCTGTTTTTAGCTAAGAATCGATGCTTATGGAATTTGGAGACCCTTCTCATTGGGGGAAACTAAAGATGGAGCGTAATCTCGGCCGAATCAGGTCCTTTCTCAACCGTTGGCTTAAGAGAAGTACTGAACTCAAGCTCCTTCATGAGTTTTAGTGGTAAAGTTTTTTTTTTTTTTTTTTTATAGTGTAGTATATCATAAATATTTAATAGTAATAATAATCATGTCTTTGTGATCTTCTTTTGGAAACCTCACCTAAGGGATCCACGAGGAAGCGTTTATTGAGATACCTGCCATCGAAGGGACTCCTAGCGTGGTTCATCTCACTGTAGCAGATCCCGAATTCAGTATCCTTTTCGGATTCTGTGATAATGTGGTAAAGTTATTGCACCAGTAAATTTGGGTGGCCAGCAAGTAAGTTATGAAATATTTGTAGTTCTTTTTGATCGAGTCAGTCACAAGTTTTATGTTCAGGTCTCTATCTTGTGCAAAATGATATGAGCGCCACAACTGTGTTGCATCAGTCCAATCGGCTTCAGTATCATTTTGTATTTAATAATCTCGTTACTTAGCAGTTATCAACCGGTGGACGACTAATAAGAAATATATAGGTTTATTGAGAATTATAAGATATAATATGGGTATACAATAGATATATTAGAGACATTGTTTTGCATAATATAACAATTATATAAAATTTATATTGTATAATTTTCCATTTTCTTTAAGTATACTAGGGAACTAACTATACAGCTAATGTCTCATTTGCGACAATGAGATATTTCTCCCGTTGTTACTAAGTTCTATAAACTAATTACGAAACCATACAAACAGCCTGATTTGCCGCCTGCGGGACTCTACACACACCCCCAGGGGGCTGTGCGAAGGAACGCGCCACGACGTTGTAGAAACATCGAGGCCTCTCCATATTCAATTAGAAGCCATAAATAGTTAATGGCTGCTTACTTTGCTAATCAGGGCGGGTCTCGAACATAGAGCTCTCTCTTCTCAATAAGGAGGAAGTCGAGGACATTTCACGAAGGAGATGTCTATATACATTCTATCTGGTACAGAACAAAAGGTCTATCTGGAACAGATTTTTCGGTTTCTGTTCCGCAGGCTGTCGCTTCGAGTTGAGCTGCATGTTTTAACGGTTTCATTTTTAATATTATCCAAAAATACAAGTTATCGTGAGCTTTAGTATGGAAAAGAGAATCTAAAGAATCTAATTATAAGTTCTGAGTAGATTTCGTTAATAATTTCATCAAGAAATAAAAGTTTCAACCAACAATTCGTAGTATAGATGATGTATGTTTGTTGAAACGTTCATTTCGAGATGAAGCGATTACCAAAGTACACACATTTCCCATACTTATATTATCTTTTCCACACTGAAGCTTAAGATAACTTGTATTTTTGGAAAATATTAAAAGGGGAAATAAATGAAAAGTTAAAACTTTTTGTGTCTGAAATCTAAGCGACAAACTGCGGAATAATTACCAATGTTTTTTTAGTGTAAACTTCTTTAATCGCGTTAGCGACTTTTAGTAGAGGGTAAGTTGTGGTTCGCAACTTCAACACGCTCGAGACTGGCGCACCTATCAGCCTGTGCAAGAATTATGGAATTTCTTAAGTTCTTAGTTTAAAGGTTAGAATTCTATAGTATCTGAATAATTATATTTATCTAAATAGTCGTTCAATAGTTGTGCAATAACTTAACTTAAGGTGTGAGGAATGGTCCCTGGGACCTTGAGGTAGCCCTTTTCTGATATTTCGCATCCTACCGATTTTGGGAAATCGCTGTGTGACTAAGTAGCTTCCTATCTTGACAGCTCTTTAGGCCGTTTAATATTTGTGGAATTCAAATAAGAACAATAACTTAAAACATCAATAATTAGTTGAACTTATAGTTTCTCCTAAAAGATTTTAATAGTCTCACGTACCGATGATACTAAGCTGCGAGTTCAATATCAACTTTGCAGATGTTAAAAAACTATCTAATTAATTAATGAAAATAAGGCTTAGCGAACCGGAAGGCTCGATGCCGATACCACCAATCTCTGCTTACAAACTTCCGTCCACGGACCAACACCCAAACCCAAATCCTCCAGATCCTTAATGCAATCCTCCCACCTACCTTTCGGTCCATCCCTCAAATGCTTCCCAGTGTCGGCACAGCGCATATAAACTATTTAGGAATTCGTTCGTTACCAAGCCCAGTGACTTTATAAGCCCATCTTAATTTTCGTGACGCTATCACTTGAATAATATTAACCGGGTGCATGCTTATCAATTCCGAGCTGTGTAATCTCCTTGATTCTTCAATGGTCCTACCAGTAATCGGTGTCATTAAAAAAAACCAATCAAAAATAATGAGTTATGTTTTATTAATTTACAGAATAGCTCATATGTTAATTTGTTTGAAGAGAAACATGTGTAGTTTTTCAAATTTGTTTTATACTAGCGACCAACCCAACCTTTGGTCGGGTAATAACGCATATTATGCCTACATAATTTGTCTGTGTAATGTATTTTTTTTTTATCACGTACCGGCCACTAAGTACCAAGTGAATATCATTGGCTAGGCTTCTTTGGAATTTATCTTTAAAAATCTTAGGATTTTCTTTCTTCCCATCTCAGCTAATATACTTTATTATATAGAAATTATAAAAATGAAAACAAAACCAAATATTTCTTTATATACGAATTTATTATCTTGTGTATATTACGTTAGATAATTGCACGGGATTAGGCAAGCAGCGTCTTCGGTGTAACCCATCGATATTCCAACCCATTTACACAAAACCTAAACCTTCCTGGTGAATCACTCTATCTATTGGTGAAAACCGCATGAAATCCGTGCAGTAGTTATTGAGTTTACTGCGAACAAACGCGGCCGAGGACTTTGTTTTATAATATGTATAGATAGACATGCATAAAAAGGGGAAATGTAAAACATGTATTAATTAGTTTAAATACATAAATGAACATCCAGACCAACTTACTAATCGCTGTAAATTACTAAAATTATCCTATTATCGGAAGGTGAATCGGTGGCTACGGAGAGTTGTGAAAGAAAAACGAGAAAAAAAACTTGGGGATGATATTAAAGAGGAATTATGTAAATAGTCTACAAAGTCCCGATGTTCTTTGAAGCTTAGCAATGCTTTTTCTTTTAGTAATCCTTTTCATAGTGATTTTAAAACAAAAATCATTAAAATTGTTTATTTCTTCTTTTCGTACACCAACAAAGCATTATTATGAAGCTTTAAAATTAGTTATATTCCTTCCTAAAAACAAACTAATGAAGGTTACAGCCATTATTTTTTTTCTTTATTTCTTTTAAAACTATCTCGACAACATCATTGCAACTAGTCATAAAAAATACACACACACACACACACATATATATATATATATATATATATATATATATATATATATATATATATGAACAACTTTAATACAACAATGTGTCATATGTTGTAGCCCAATTCAAATAAACCCTGCCGCCATTTCTTTTTATTATAGCAATCTTCCTCTCCAAGTCCTCTTGCCGCCATTGCTTCCGGCATACAAAAAAACATACAAATATTTTTTATTATCATAAAATTAATGTTTGTGGAAAATAAATAAAAACTATAGCAGTAGACAAAGATGAAATAAAAACGAATATCATAAACAAATAATATACTTACTTTCCTTACTTAACTGTACCACTACAACCCGTGAACGGGTCTGGGGTTTAGCACACAAGAGACTATACAGATTCAACTACAACGGTTGTGCAAGGAGGTGGTTTGTCCTAGATCACGCTCAACCGCCAGATTTTTCACCCTTATTTTGGGTACCCTATTTTTACAACACTTTATAGAGGCTGGGTGAGAGGCTAGATCCAACGTAATCCATCTCCGGCTGCAAACATAAATAAAGGTCATGCCTGCAGCGGGATTTGAACCAGGATTTCCGGCATGGCAACTCAGTGCTCTACCACTGAGCCACTCCGCTCCTAAACAAATAATATAAAGGCAGATATACCATTAATATTTTATAAAACAAAATATGTTTTTATTTTATGTGTAAAATTCATTGACTACACTCCCTAAACATTTTCAATATTGCTCAGAAAAGGGAATAATTAAAAATTAAAAAGTTATGAATACAATAGACTGTATTACTGCAACTCATGAAAGAGTTCAGTATATGGAAGAGACTATTCTGATTCTAGGACAACAGTTGAGCAGGGAGGTGATTCGTCCGAAACCTCGCTCAATTCGTTTCCCCAATAAAGGGTACCTAGTTTATAGAGGCGGATGAGCCCAAGGAAGGTCGTCAGATACCAGAGGGTCCATCCACGGCTGTTAAAAGATAAAATAATTTATCTCCCACAGCTGAATTTGAACCCGGAAACTTCGGTATAGCATCTATAACTGATCCATGAAAACAATAGAGTATGAAGAAATTATATAAATAAGTTATTGAAATGTGCACAGTTTTTAAAGAGCTCCATAATTCATCTAAATTCAATGATCAGTCCCTTTTAAGAAAATAATTTTAATTTTTTTTAATTACTTTTTGAGAATTTTTAAAAAATTGTTAGCTTTCCAACGCAATGATAATTATCTATATCACAATTTTTTTTGGAATTTCGTTTTTAACATGAGAGAATGTTTCTTTTGTGGAAGAAAATGGTCCGGGTAGAGGTCAATAAATTTCTCTTAGATGGGGATAAACGTTTAATAATTAGCCAACGTTTCGACCTGTTTTGCAGGTCTTCCTCAGGGCTAAATATTCAAAATACAGACAATTGAAAATTTAAAAATTGCTAAGCATGTTAAATACAAAGGTAGTAAAAACATACTAAAGATTATTATATACAATATATGTTTTTCTTCTCAGCATTGCTGGTTGATATATCTTAACCGGACCATGGTCAAGGTCAAGCTTAATCGTCTTATTTATCGATATTTAGAAATTTCCGTACAATACTAGCAGTTCCCAACAACACTGCTTTTTGTAGTATTTCAACTTCCTTGTTCAATTCAAGGATTTTCAAGGATCTTATTGTTTCCTCTGGGATAAGTCCATTCGTAGACACTACAATTGGCAGTACTTCAACTAATTATTGAATCAATTATTATTGGCAGTAATTATTATTATTATTGTATTCTTTAGTATGTTTTTTACTACCTTTGTATTTACCATGCTTAGCAATTTTTTAATTTTCAATTGTCTGTATTTTGCATATCTAGCCCTGAAGAATACCTGCAAAGTAGGTCGAAACGTTGGCTAATTAATAAACATTTCTCCACTTGTAAGAGAAATTTATTGACCTCTACCCGGACCATTTTATTCCACATATATTATCAATATCAACTATTATCATTCAAGAATGTTTCTTTTGTTTTTTTTGTTTCTCTTTTGTTGTTGTTTTTTTTGGGTGGTTATAAAATATCTTCATTTTATTTTTATCTTTCCTTTGATTACTAACAACAATGAGAGACAATAAATTATTTCTATTCTTAGCTCTTTGGTCTATTTAATTTATAAATAATGATAATGGAATGACTGGACATTTTGTACTAGGTGCTTTGTAAGAGAGATTTCATTGAAACAAAACACATATTATTTCATCGATGACAATCGAATTTAATTTTAACGAGTAGAATGAAAGCCCTCTATGAGAGAACTGTAAAATGGGTAAAATTTAATGACAGGAACTTTTACTTTAATATTCTAAACTTCAAATACATCCACGAACATTAAAGGATCTGCAATTGATTGTTTGTATTCATGGGACCTTAAAATGAATATGTCCGTTGAAAGATGTATTAATTTTTTTCAGTTTTGTGTTATATATAACCTTACAAGATCAGAATATTTCAATCATTAGTCTTTTGTTGCTATCCAACTAAAACTAAGAGGATTTTTATTTAGTCAATGTTCTAGTTAAACAATTATAAATTTTTAATCGTTCGTTTTGAGATTATTATTTAATCAAATGTATTTAAGTTACTCCTGAATAAAATTTTGAATTTAGAAATAAATTAAGGAGTGAGCTGCCTCTGTGGTAGAGCACTGAGTTGTCATGGCCCAAGTCCCGGTTACAAATCCGGCTGTGACAGATAATTTATTTAACCTGTTTAAAGCCGGGTTTAGATCCTTTGAGACCTGTAGACCCTTCTAGGGATGACGCAGCCTCTATAAAGTGGGTACACAGGAAAACCTGGCTGTTGGGCATGATCTAGAAACAGTTCAGTTATCAACCTCGTACTGAAGGTTGTACGTGTACTGAAGTCTACTGAATGAAGACTCTTCAAGGGTCATAGTGGCACTTTTTTTCGAAATAAAATAGGTATTTAATACTAGAAACAAACATAATTAGACTGATAAAGGAATGAGGAGTTTCTCCATTAATGTTTTTTCTAGATGCTTATATAATGTTTCCAGCGTTTAAGGGTTGTTTGTCCTACTAGGGCGCGATGCACGTAAATCTGCTTGCTCGGCAGTTATCATTAGGCCTTATCTCATGAAGATATCTGGAGCCTCGGGAAAGGAGGTCGGAGGAAGGATACGCGGAGGAGGTATAAAGAAGCAGAAGATAGGAGATCCCTGCGGAGATATCTCCCCCAGCACTATCTCCCTTGATTGTGAGTAATGTGATATTAAACGTCAGAGCAACCCTACTTGCCAAATTAATGGAAACTGATGCGGCGCCGGCCCGAAGCTCTGGGCCCTTTTATTCCCTCTCTTGTTGACCGGAGCCTCAGATTAATAACCCTCATTCAAATGACGTAATTAATGTCGAGGATCGCTCCGGCGTCCGCCTCCTTTTCGTTAGCACCACCCCCGGGGGAGGACGCTATAAATCGGGATTAGTCCTTCAGGTCCATCGAGATAATAGATAGCTTAAGCGGGCTTATCTTGCTCCGCTTAGACCTTCTATTATTGAGCCAGACGATTTATTTTTTGCCAGTATATAATTTCGTGAAAATTTTAAATTTTTAATTAAGCGTGCATGGAAAAATTCTGAAGAAAAAACTGAAGTGTCTAAAACTATAGTAAAGAAAATACTTGCCTATAGTCATAAAAACTATTCTTAGTAATAAAAGGAATAAATTAGTGAAACCGGAATGCTCTCTACGCAAATGAATGGCCTAGCACTCAATTATAAGTTGGACAAACTAGAAATATTAGTCAGAAGAATTAAGAGCGAAATTTTAGGTTCTTTAAGAAGGATAGAAACTTGGAAATTACGAAGCAATGATTTCTCAAAACAGAAACGGAAAAGAAGACTGATAGTTTTTGGAGATTTATACAAAATGGATGACAACAGGCTCTCAAAAGAGATGGACCTCTGGGAAAAGAAAATAACTACTGCCTGGATCCGACAAATAAAAAAATATTTGGAAATACACAGCATAAGAGGAGAAGATGTATGACAGAGAGATGCCCTCAGAAGGAAAGTGTTGGACTTGGGATTCCAGGTTGCAAGCAATAAGGGAACAGGCAAAAAATAGTCCGAATAAAGAAAAAAGAGACATGGTGAAAAGATGAGAGAGTATTGGACGAAAAGAAAGCAACAAATGAGAAGAAATTTAAATTGGCACGGGGTCCCTAGTTGGCCTAAACAAAGGGGAAAAAGAGGAATACAATAAATGAAGCCCATCATTAGATTAAATGGCCTCTTGTAATGAAACCCATTAGGCTGATGAACCGGTTTTTACGTATTTTAAAGTAAAGGAGACCAAACCTGCCTCGTTCGAAGAGGTAAAAAAAGATTTACAAGAGATGGGGATTACCTACGAGGATGCTCTGGAAAGCAACCGACTCAGGATATTCACCTTGGTTTTCAAGAAAAACCAAAGCTGAAGACGGCAAAGAAATAGACGGAAGAATGAAGGGACCACTGGGTTGTACTGATATTTTTTGAAAATTTTTGTAAATATTAAGAAGGAATGAGGTATGGTATAAATGATAAATTCCTCGTTGTGTTTCTACATAATTCCAAAACTTTATCTTGGTAATGAAGGAAGTGGAACTGGCTATTTTACACCAAGGCATTGTGATATGAACCCATAAAGGACTTTTGATTCTATTTTGGTATAATGCCAGAGATTCCATTTTGGCCTTAAGTAACTAAGTGATTATTAGTTGCTGAGGTTCACTTCAATTTTTATCGTACAATATTTTTGTTTTGTCTTTTTTAGCAGTGAATCATTGACTCAAGAGGATGCTTTATAATATCATGCTATAATACCCCTGAGAATTAATTATGTTCAAGATTGACAAGAGCCTGGATCGAACGAGGAGAACTCTGAGTTGAGGAGCTTTGGGCAATTTAAAAATCGGCCAATGGTTGAGTGGTCGTGGGGGCGGGGCGGATAATTGAGATATAGGGAGCCCCCCCCCCCCGGAGGAAAAAAGATTGCCGATTGGGGCACATTAATTACCCCTAATGGCTATCCTTCGGGGGGAAACCTATTTAGCCTGAGTTATCGCGAGGTCTAAGCAAATTACGGCTCTTCATGGAGAAGGATCTTCCTCACTAGGGTTGAGTTAGCGGCACGTCTTAGAGGTTCCTTAACTTGCCATGGAATGGGAGAGTAGGTAGGGAACATGCAGATGTTGGGGAGGGTACGGAAGGTAGGGATCACGTGAATGATGGAAGGTAAAACGAATAGTAGAAGTCAAACGATTGGTGGAAGATAATATGATTGGTAGAGTTCAAACGGATAGTTGAAGACCATACGAATGATAGACACCACAGGGATGGTGAAGACCACATGATTGGTAGGTGTCAAATGAGTGGGGAACATCATATGATTGGTATATGTCATATGGGTGGTGAAGATCTTGTAATTGATAGATCTCATATGAGTGTTGAAGATCATATGACTGAGATATGTCATATAAGTCGTGAAGACCACAGTATTGGTAGATGTCATATGAATGGTAAAGACCACATGATTAGTAGAAGTCAAACGTATGGTGGAAGGTAATACGATTGGTAGATTTCTTGTGAGTAGTGAAGACCATATGATTTGTAGAAGTCATATGAGTGGAGAAGATCGTATGATTCATAGATGTTACATAAATGGTAAAGACCATATGACTGAAAGATTCCTTATCAATCGTGAAGACAATATGAATTGATACCGAAATTTGGATTGCGTCGTTGTACCGTATGGACGTATTTTGCTGATGATATACGACATTTTGTCCCGAAATTCTGCTCCATTTGACCAAATAGGTCTTTGTATAGTAATCTAGAATAGTTATTGTTTCGTAAGTCTAGTGAAGATCTGAAGGTTACAGTGAATTTGACAAAATTAAATTAATTATCAATAATACTAATAGAGAGTGAAAACACGAAAGTTGAAATGATGAGAACTTGAAGGGTTTCATTTCAAACTTTGGATACATAGGTTAGGTTATAAATAATTATGAAGCTAAAATAATAATCGAATAATGGATAAAATGAGTTTTAAATATGTTAATAAAATAATAATGATAATCTGAAAACAACCATAAATTGGGCGCACCTAGTCTATTTAAAGTGAATACATTAAATTGGAATGAAAAAATCAGCTCCCTGCACAACCGTTAGCATGTAAATAATACAGTCTATATCATGTACTATACCCTTTATAGGTTATATTACATGATATAGTTGAGTGCATAGTTTCAGATTTTTAATTATTTAGTTAAAATTATAGCTATTATTTTTTATCTGTTTGGTTTAACCACTCATCCATTTAGCATATAATAGACAAACCATTCAGACTATGACTATAGACGTAGGCAGGGTTATAGTCGATTTGAGAGGGACATGCCTAATGTCAGTAATGTGTCGATAAGTGTTGATGGATAAGTACAAGGCATTGCCATTAGTTCTGGACACTCTGCCTCAGCTCCATCGGGGCATCAACGCCTACCAGCTCCGAGTCACCGCTAGTTATCTAATTATATAGCTATCTATTCTAAGAGCTTCGAGGCATTAGATAGATTAATCATTTACGTGAGTAAATAATCTATTGAAATGATGTATTTTGAGACTAATAGCTGAAGGGATTTATTAAATAATTGAATCCTACAAAATCCAATCGTTGTATCTGTTCAACAAGCTGTTATTCCTTGAGTAATCATAAATAATTTTAGTATTAAAACACTATAATATTTAAAAAATAACCGCTCGCAATTGTTCAGCATTTCGCCTCAAGTCTATAGAAAATCATAACTATTAATTAACAAAATTTAAAAATTCTTAAAATTAGTGTGATTTCCAAGTCAGTCTTCTGATTCAGCCCCAAGTATTTTGTCTGTGTTTGTCTGGACAGTAGTGTATTGTAAAGTGCTAGAGAGGGGCATATAAATAAATAGATATTTTTTAAAAATCGTTATCATTTTTACAACTATGAGTAAAGTATAATAAAAGATGAATAATAAGTGAAACGTTGATTATGTTTCTAAAACTTTAGAGAGCGTTGGTTGTTAGAAATGACTGCATGGTTGCGCCCTCCCTGTGAGAAAACAGATCTATTGTCTGAACTTAATGCATTCTGTTCGTTAGTGGACTGCGAGGCCTCAGATCAAAACCAGGCACTTGCTTTTAATTAGACCCCACATTCTCATTTTCCCTACCCATACATGACATTCTATGAGACTGAATTATAATTGAGGCTTGGTTAGGTTGTTGCCTAGTAAGCTCTGGCTATGGCCTAAGTTCTGCAAGGCTTATACTTCCATATCTCTTTGTAAAACAGTGAGAAAAGAAACTTGCTTTAACACATCCAGAAACATGAAAAATAAAAAATACTAATGACTTTGAAAACCTATTTATAAAGGGGAAGCGTATAGTGTATAGAGACCTGAGTTACTGCTCCGTCAGCAGAAGATAAAATGTTTAATTTGTTAACTGTTACGGATGGAACCTTTGAGACCGCAGATCTCCAGGAGCTAATCCTGTCTCTACAAAGTGGGTATATCTTATGAATATATTACATCTGATCTGATACAAATCATCTTCCTGCACAGCCGTTGTCCTAGAAATAGTCTCTACCATGTACTGAATCCAAGACTCTTTTTGGGTTATAGAGGTACATGTATTGTTACAATTTATTTAAACAAAAAATGCATTGATAATGATCAAAAACCATCAAATTTATATATTTTATACTCATCGTTTTAATACTGAAAATACAATATACAATGAGGGGTCTTAACATCGATATATTTCTTTATGATGATTTGTACATCTCCCTGTACAACCGTTGTCATGGATTTCGTTTGTCTCTGTCGTGTACTTAATCAAAAATTCTTTATTGGTTCATATCACAAAGCCTTGGTGTAAAATAGCCAGTTACACTTCCTTCATTACCAAGATAAAGTTTTGGAATTGTGTAGAAACACAACGAGAAATTTTTTTATTTGTACCATACTTCATTCCTTCTTAATATTTATTAACAAATTTAGAAAATATTCAGGGAATTTAGAATGTGCTTATTTATTTAATTAACTTTCGACCCCACACACCAGGCCATTTTCTGTATTACTCGGAATTCCTCACGATAAATTTAAAGGAATAGAGGGTCAATGTAGCTTGAAATCAGTTGAAGAAGAGGAAAGAGGTATTGAACTAGAAATTGATAGAAGAGGAAATACAAACGTAATTACAGTGTAAAAATAATTCTAAATATCATAAATAATGGGTTCAGTATCAAAGTATAATGAATCATTACAACTGAATTGTTCACATTTAGACTTATCAGGGCAACGAACTTGTTTTTTATTTCTCACAACTGGGAAAAAAACTGAGTAAAGTATAATAAAAAGTTGAGTAAAGTATAATAAAAGATGAATAATACAATACTACCATCAATACTCAGTCAATACAATAAGGGCTTAGAACATAATAGAGACCGTACTGTTTCTAAGCCACAGGTTGTGCAATGAGGTTCTTTGGCCGGATCATGGTCAAATGCAAGATTAATGGTACATTTCTTTTTAGAGGCTGGGTGAGCGATTAGAAGATCTACAAATAACATAGGATCGATGGTCGGTTGCCAATAGAATAAATAATTTATCTGCACCCAACCAGTCTTCGCTACATATGATACATAACGACCCTCAAAGGTGTAATTGTTAGCAAAACAACCTACTATCCTCAAGATTGTGAGTTCGTAGCCCGAGAGGTAGTCTTAAAATTTCTAAAACGGGTGTAAAAAATCCTTGGTCCCTTTCTTCGAAAGGGATGTGAAACGGGGGTCCCTAGCCTTTTAGATGCCAGGTACTCGTTAAACATTCCTTTCCTAATTATACCTGGATAGGCAAAATTTAAGGTTCCCACTGTAGCGTCGTCCGATCAGCTATAGCAGCATAAAGAGAGTTAAATGAACAAACAACATCCTTCTGTTTACCGCCTCCTTGTTGAAGTTGGGTGAACCCAGAAAAGATCAGCAGATCCCACACAGTCGATTAAATAATTCATATTCTACAAGTGCGGACTTGAAGAACCCATACCCTACAGCTCGAGACCCATTAATAAAATTTCACATATGTGCTGCATCCGTTTCTTGAATAAACATAGCACTTTTAAAAGTCCTAATGGAAGTTCATGTATGAGACAGTTTCACGGGAGAAACAAAAAAAGTAGTGAAGTCCATTGTTTTGGCCCTTTAAAAGTTGGATTGAAATAGTTTCTAAACGCTAAATTAAATCAAAGATAATTAATCTAAAAAAAAGAAGTAATGGAGTTTTCGAAAGGAAACAATCGACAGACAATGGATTCCGACGACACTTTGTTTCGGAGCCATGATGTTTTTCAATTCCCTACTATCCTCTTGTTTTCAACAAGATTCAATTGCAATCTGTTTTCTTTCTCTCCGGGTACTGTGTTTTGTTTCTGGGCCTGGCTTGTATCCTATCATTCCCTTGAGTAACTAGTAATAATAATATATTGATAGAAATGTGATTACTATGTCATTAATCTCAGTACGCGTACCGATTCGAAGTTTAAAAGCATAGATTGGAATCCATGTTGTTATTGCGAAAAGCAAAGCCTTAAGTCTCTAATAAAATACTGGAAAAACTAACCAGTCAAAATATCGCTAATCCAGTCATTATTAGGAAATACACTAAAAGAAAATCAAATTAAAGCAGGCAAATGGCAGCACCCCTCACATCAGTAGACTCATATAGACAAAAGTCCTACTCCAAGACGTTCTTCAAACAACTCAAAAGTTTGTTGATGTCAGATGTCGTGAACTGGATCGTCTGTTTAAGGCTTTTGGGGATTTTTTCTATTACATTCCATGTTATTATTGATTAAAAAATTGTAATATCTTCCATACATAAATTTTGAATGAATTCTGTACCGGGTTGAGGATGTATATGTTTTTAACTGCCAGGTTTTCCGCCACTTAAGGGTACCCAATTTATAGCGGCCGAGTGAAAAAAAACCTGTACCACTACAACCCATGAAGGGTCAGGTAGAGACTGTACTGTTTCATGGAGAACGGTTCTGCAAGGAGGTGACTTGTCCTAGGTCACGCTCAACCGCCAGATTTTCCCCCTTTTGGGTACCCTATTTTTATAGTATTTTATAGGGGCTGGGTGAGCCCAAGGAGGATCCTAGATCTTATATGATCCTTCTCCTGCTGCAAACAGACTAAATAAAAGTATTGGCCTGCAGAGGGATTTGAACCAGAATTTCCGGCATGGCACCTCAGTGTTAGAGTTCAATGAACATTCTTCCCATTGTATACATCGCAAAATTAAGAGAATACAAGGATATGGGATCGGTGAAAAGAATGGGTTTGTCTGACCGTGGTACGAGCCAGAATAGCTCAGTTGAGAAAACACCAGGACGAATACATGGGAGACCCGGGTTCGAATCCCGACCTTCGACAAATCTTTTGTCTTCAAAATAAAATATTTAAAATTAAATATCTTGAATGATAATAGTTGCTTGATAATATATGTGGAAGAAAATGGTTCGGGTAATTATATAAATAAGTTATTGAAATGTGCACAGTTTTTAAAGAGCTCCATAATTCATCTAAGTTCAATTATTAGTCCTTTTTAAGAAAATAATTTTTTTTAATTACTTTTTGAGAATTTTTTAAAAGTTGTTAGCGCTCTAACGTAATGATAATTATCTATGTCACAATACTTTTTGTTTGGGATTTCGTTTTTAACGTGAGAGAATGTTTCTTTTGTGGAAGAAAATGGTCCGGGTAGAGGTCAATAAATTTCTTTTAGAAGTGGATAAATGTTTATTAAGTAGCCAACGTTTCGACCTACTATTACTAATGTATATACTAGATTATTACTAGTGTATGTACTTACTATATAGTAGTAGTGTATATCCCTACAATTACTAGTGTATATACTATACACTCATACATTTTAACGTTAATATTTACATGCTTAGCAATTTTTTACTATTTTTTAATTTTCAATTGTCTGTATTCTGCATATTTAGCCCTGAAGAAGATTATTAATAGTAGGTCGAAACGTTTGGTACTTAATAAACATTTTTCCACATCTAAGAGAAATTTATTGACCTCTACACGGACCATTTTCTTCCACACTTAATATTAAATAGTTTGAGGTATCGTATTTTTTTTTAGTTAAGGGATTTTGAGAGCCTCAAAAGAGCCTTAATAGAGACGGATTAATACATTAATTTTAACAATTGCTTAGTTGGTTGCATTAAATCCATTTTAGCGTTAACATGGTTGAGTCGAGTAACACTCACTTTGTAACACTCGGCGATCACTCATTCTTGTTTATCTGGAACAAGATAAGACTCAATGCTCATCATTAATATCTATTCCCTTCCACTTCAGGATATTAAATAGCAAACTGAATATCCTCTGGCGGTTATAAATTATCATTATTCCTTTTCTTTCGTTCTTCCTCTCTTCCATTATATAAACATAAATAAAATAACAAAAAAAACCTAAGCCAATTCCTCAACTTTGGAGAAATGGATTTCTGAGAAATAAAAATACATTCCGTAAAATACATTCATCTTGTAAAAATATATCCATTTTTAAAACTGAATAAATGTTAAACATCGTGTCTCTCATATAAAGATTTATTTTGCATAGAATTTTAATAATTTACTTTTATTTAATCTTTTAGCGACCGGAGATGGATCCTGTGAGTTCTACGACGCTCCTGGGACTTACCCAGCCTCTATAAAGTGGGTACCTATACTAAGGGGGGAAATCTGGAGGTTGAGCGTTATCTAGGACAAATCACCTGTACTGAATCGACGATCCTTCACGGGTTTTAGTGGTGCAGATTAGGTTAATATACATTCACTTTTAAAAAATATATCTATTTTTTAATTGAATAAATGTTTAAACATTATGTATCTCATATAAAGATTTTCTTTTATTAAATTTTTAATAATTAATTTAAAATGATTAACTTTTACTAAAGATATTTCTTTATACATTGTTCCAGTTGTATTATTATTAATATCATTCGAACTCCCATTGTTGTATATGTATATTTTTATTTTAAACTTGTACCAAAACAACCCATAAAATGTCCTGGGCTCAGAAAATGGTAGTGACTGTACCGGTTCCAAGTTAACGAATGTGCACGAAAGTGATTTGTGCGTAATCCCGCTCAACTGCCAGGTCTTCCACTATTTTTGAGTACTCACTTTACTGAGAGATCCCATAGGGTATTTCGGTTGCTGTTAACAGATTACATAATTTTTGCCTGCTACAGCCGGATTTTCCCCGTAACCTTCAGTATAGTAACTCAGAACTCTACACACTAAACTATTCCGTTCATTTGTATTTTTATTACATATTTTTCTTTCTTTCTATTAGTGCATTTTGGGTCTTATATTTACTACACAATTTTTGTACATGTTTATATTGACAGTTTCAAACTTGATTTTATTTTATTTTTGTAATCTTTATACCGCGCATTTTTGTATTTGTTAGGCATATTTACTAATTCTGATGGCATGCTTATTGGTTATGCATAACTTATGCCCAATAATTCGGTCTATATCTATAATTTTATCTGAATGCAATATTCCTGTGCTAGAACGGGGCTTTGTGATACACTACCCGCACGACACTGCAAACGAAAATTTCGGAAGCAAAACATTGTTTTATATAATGGACAGATAATATATTTTATGATATAACTCATGTTTTAAAATATTTATTATTTTTAAACAGACACACCTACATAAGGTTTTTTTCAAAACTCTAAATAAATTATTTATTTATTTAAATAAAACTATTTTGTACTTTTGGATAGCCAACTTACTTTTATGTCCCTTGTTTTGCAACTAATACTATATTAAGGCATTAATGGTCTTCTATATAAAGACATAATGGTGTTAGGAAACACCAACAGATAAATTCATTTTGTATGCAATTGACAAGTGAATATCATTCGAGTGGGTAGGAAAGGAAAATTCTAAATCCTTTTCATAATAATAGTTCTATATTTATATATTATCATAATACATTACATCCTTGTTATAAGTGGCGTCTTCCAGTGGATCCGATGGGATTAAATGATGTTAGTTCCTCGTGTATAATTGTCTTCTTGGAGTTCGGAAATTCAAAATAATTTCCTCATTAACCATAATTGAGAAATAATAATTAAATTGCTAAAACATAATGATAAAATATATAATAAACCTAATGAATGAATTAACCAAAAAATAATTACAAATGACTAAAAACTCATTTCATATAAAAATCAAATGTTCATATTTTATACATATTATTTTAATACTGAAAATTATATACACAATGAAGGGCCTTAACATCGATATGTCTTTATGAATGTAGATATTCGACATCAATGTCTTTGACAGGTCGGGGGCTTAAAATATTGTTTAATTTTAAAAATTTATTTATTGAACTTTACATCCGTATTATAACAATACAACAATATAATGGCATGAATGATACATAATGGCATAGATGAGGACAAGTAGAGAAACTACCCAGTGGTAGTACTCAAATTCAACTTATAAGGACTCGAGGCCATTTTCTTTTCATACCTCGGAGGATTATCAAGAGTTGAAGAAGTAGCTAGGTTTGAAACTAGGGGGTTAGAGTGAGAATAAAGTTGTTCATGATAGGACTGGGTATCGGGTTCAGGCAAAATCAACAGCAAATGGAATGTTGAAGTCTTTATTGATGACCTCATTATTAAAAAGTAAGGAGCATTGATGATTTCACAATGGATTTTGGATTGCAGGATTGGATACGAGAGGAAATCGATGGCTTAGTGGATCCGCAAAGCTCTACTCCGTAAGTCCAAATAGTTCTTATAATAGTCATGTATATGAGTCTATTGTAATTAATCGGGAATTTAGTTTTGTTTGTTTTATTTTTTTTAAGGGCAAACAACTACAAATGGTTATTATTGCCCTCACTACTGAAGAGTATAAATGTTTACAGTATCTACATAATTACAACTAGAGAATATACATATTTACATTACCTACATATTTACATAATAACATACCATAACATAACATTGTTAACATAACATTGTAACATTATGTTACATAATAACATACCATAACATAACATACCATAACATAACATTAGGCACATAGTAAAACCATATTAACATATTAAACATATAATAGAAATGTAACTTATATGAAGTTGTTTAAATTAAAATAAAACGTTATGCATAATTATATAAGATTTATGATATAATATAGAATTTATATTATCCATATAACATTATACACACCGACAATATATATATACACACATATACACACACACACATAAACCCACATACACACATACACATAAACGTGTAAATGTATATGTCAAATTGACTGGTATATATTGGTGTTTTTAATAAATTTTAACGCATTATTTAAACATTGTTCGTTATCCCCCAACGCCTTTTGCATCTGCCGAGGTACACCACACCTTTCCATCACTCCACTGTACCTAGGGCAATCCTCGAAGATATGGCGCACTGTAACTGTCACCTTACACAGTGTACATTGAGGTGGGTCTTTCTTTGTTATCAGGTATTCGTGGGTCAAACGACTGTGACCAATCCTAAGGCGAGTAATAACTACTTCTTCTCTTCTACACTGCCTGGAAGATGATACCCAGCTACTGATAGTCGGTTTGATTATTTTGAGTTTATTGTCTTCTAGCGATGTCCAAGTACACTGCCATTCGCTTTGGATATTTGTTTTTATTTGTTGGAATAAATCTGAAGGTGGGATATAAGAAAGCGTTATTTCTTCTAATAAATGGGCTTCTGATGCTGCTTTGTCGGCTTTCTCATTTCCAAGTATTCCTGAGTGGCTGGGGACCCAAAAAAAAGTTATTTTTCTTAACGAGTCTGCTATTTGTTTTAAGGCCTGGTAAATTTCCTGTATGAGGGGATTATCTGAAAAGGTGTTAGCCATTGCTTTGAGGGCACTCAGCGAGTCAGAACAAACTATTGTTGACTGATCTTTTGTTGTAAGGGTTATTTGGAGAGCCTTAAGAATAGCCGTCAATTCAGCTGTGAAGATGCCGCAATTACTGTTGAGCTTGTACTTAAAAGTTGTGTCGCCAGTATACACAGCACACGACGTAGAGTCATTGGTACGAGAACCATCTGTAAACAGGATTTTGTTAAATTGGTAGTTATTCAGTTCACCAAGGAAGGCTTGTGAAATCTCTTGTGGGGAAAATTCTCTCGCCTTGGAAAATTTCAACATTTTGCAGTTGATGTGTGGAGGTGATAACGTCCATGGAGCTAGCTTTTTTCTTTGAGCATTTGTTGGCTGGTATTTTACTAATTCGGAGATGACATTTCTCATTCTGTACCACAATGGGAGGGAGGGATTTTTCAGCCTCCTATACTTGTTCTCGTTTATTCTTTGGAATAAAGAGTAGTAAACTGGATTTTCAGGTTGCGTGTATATTTTTGCTATATACTTAGCTCCTTGTTTTTGGCGACGATATGTAAGTGGAAGGATTCCGGCTTCGACGCAGACACTGTGTGCTGGGCTTGTTCTGAAGGCTCCAGTAGAAATCCGTATACCAGCATGATCGGGAATTTAGTTATTGACCACTTTCGATGTACCGATCTGATTCGATAATTTTGTGGTTGTAATATAAATTAAAAATTAATATACAAATAAATAAAAAAAAACTGTGTCACAACAATCATTCTACAAACTGAGCTCCCATATATTATCTATCATATTCATACTTCAAGTTGATTGGAGGTGTGCTAGAGATGATACTGTATATTTGTGATATTACACTGCCTGTCACGATGATTGTAGAATTTCCAAAACATTGACTGGTAATTTTTTTTTCAGTATTTTTACAAATTTTTTGTTTGTATTATTTACCAATACAATTCTATAAAATTGAATACGATCATTAATATAAAATTTCTAAACCATCAATTTAAATTATTTAAACATGTATCCAGATTTACATTTCGGTTCTAATAACTGAAGCAGTCAGCACAGAACCATTTTATTTTTGAACATACTGAAGACCTCGTTGTATTGTTTATGCTATGATTGTCCGCAGCGGTAAATTTCAAGATGCCCGGTGATTTAACTGCATGGAAGAAAGCGGTCGATTTTTGGGGATTGTCCAAGTTAAAAATGTGTTCCTGTCCACTAGCTGTGAAATTTCGAATCTTCTACGGTTCCGGAAAATAAATGTTTAATCTTCTCAAGGAAATAAAGAGACATATTATGTCCTTTGTGAAATATAAATCTGATATTCTAACAATAAAATCGATTAAGAAGTACCCCAAAATAGTTTTTTATTTATTTTTTTAAATGTGTTAATTGAAATCTATAACTTTGTTAAATCTACACCCCAGGTGAATAAGTGTTTAAGTCTAATTTCTCCAAAATGCGTAGTGAATAAGGGGCTAAGTAAGGCATTGGCTTGAAAAGGAGTTATTGTTTATATTACAACTCCATTTCAAGCCAACAGCTACGATGATCTACGATTCCGGTTATCTGAAAGCAGTTAACTCTCTCTGGACTAAATCCGACTTAACCACTTATTCACCGCGCTGTAGAAATAATACTGCAAGTATATAACAAAATAATTAATGTTCTATTTAAGATTGTCAATGAAAATAAAGGCTTTTTTTATTTCTTATTTATATATTAATAAGCAAAATAAACGCATCTGTATTATTTAAGGTATTTTATTAAGATGTTCATTGTTTTGTTTTTTTAATTGGGATGCTATAACATAATCTAATTAATAACATAAAAGTAACAATTTTTAATTATAAACTACAAAATAAACCAACCTCGTGATGATTCGTTTGACCTCATACTGAGGATTATTGTATATGATTTTCATCTGTTCATCGATCTGATCATGTTTGCAACTAATGTATTGAGACTTTTTTTTGAAAAAAAAGAATTATAGATAACTATCGGACTATTTCTTTTGGAATCTTTCATATTTTCTATTCTCCTTAGCTTCTTATATTTTACCACCGGATGTTTTTTAAAGATTCAGAGGAATCTCAGAATGTTTAAATTGTATAAAGTAGGAAAACGAGTTTGAAATTATTTGTAAATCTTCTCAAAGGGTGAAAAAAATAAAACCTATCATCAAAATACACTTCATTACTTGCTTCGGAAAATGGTAGGTGTGATTGATGTACAGGTGCAAGTGATTTGGCTGGAAACTTGCTCTAAAGCCAGGTTAAATTAATTTTAAATTTTTATTTATTTTAAATTGCTAAATTAATTTTAGCGGTTTACATGAGCATCAGAGTACAAATCATAGGCTTGTAAATACTGTTAAAATGGATGTGATTAAAACGTTGTCAATTGATATATTTTAACCTAATTGCCTTGGAGAAATTTCATTAAAAAAAAAATCAAAGTCTAACTTTGTAAAGTCCAGTCCGCACCCATGTTAGATTCATCAATTTTGATTTCTCGGTTACATTTACAATGATAAAATTTCTATCTACATCGACTATAAGTGTTTTCAACACGATGCTCATAGCTCTGCTCCATCAATTTGTTACTTTACTCCGGGGACACCGGATGAATAATCGCTCATAGAATCAGAAACGATCCGGGCCTTGATAGTAATATCTGTGACCAGGGTAGTCGAACAAGGCCTACATGTTGAGGACGTGATTTCTATAATGGATGAGGCAACCCGGGATCGGAAGGGAGGGGATAGAGAAGGGGGTGGTAAACCCGGGTGCTAAATGAGACAGGCCAAGTTATCTGACGGGTGAAGGATGTATGGTCCTTCGCTACGTGACGGAAGCAACACACTCTACGTAATTGTTTTTAAACATTCTGCACCTCAGCCGTATGCTAGCAGCATAAGTTCAAACATTCAGTGGGAATCGAACCTTATAGAACCGACTTTATTACTTTTAAGTTTAAAATCTTGAATGAAATCGGAAAATCCCCTCTTGCTATGTTTTGGGGTATTTCAGGATGCCAGAGCAGTAATTTATGATAATTACTCAAATTGTTATTTCTTTAAACGTCCTACTTTTATTATAAATCACTTTTCCAGAGGATGGTTGTATGTTTACCAATTTACTAATTAGTAAATTATTTATCAGTAAGTTATTTATTGAAATTTACAACTGTATAATAGTATATATCCAGTAAATACAAAGAAAGATGAATAATGACACTAGATAAAGGCAAGTGGAGAAACTTAGTAGATCACGAGGCCATCTTCTTTTCAGACGCCTCGGAGGGGTTTCAGGAATTGAGGAGGAAGCTAGATTTGAAACTAGAGGGTTTGAGTGGGAATGAAGTTTGTTATGAAAGGATAGATACCGTGCTAGGACCAAATCAGCAACAAATGGGACATTAAGGTCGTTATGGATGACTTCATTCTTAACAAAATAAGGATCATTGAGGATTTTGGATTGTAGGGATTGGATACGAGAGGAATTCGATGGCTTAGTGGAGCCCTAAAGCTCTACTCCGTAAGTCCAAATAGGTCGTATGATGGTCATGTAGTTGAGTCTTTTGCAATTAATTGAGAGCTTAGAGCGTTTGTCTAGTGAGTGTTGAAGTACCCTGAAACGTCGAGCGGTTTCGTGTCTTTTCAGTCTTGTATGAGGATTCCAGGTTAATCGTTATATACTTTACTTGGACTATCATTAAATATGGAATCTTATCTGCAAAAACAGAGATAGATATAGAGTTCTTTTTTTCCGGTATGGTGGACATACTGTGAGGATAGTATTGAGAGGATAGTATTTAGATTAAGGTATTGTTATGGGAAACAAAGGCGTTGCAATCCAATAAGTTTCCAAGAGCAGTTTCTGTAAAACGCTGCAGACTCGTGTAACGGGAACATTCGGCTTCGTCAAATATTGAGTATTCACTCTGGATAGAAAAAAGTCAAAAATGTTGTTGTAGTTTTTAAACAACCCTCACTTCAGCCGTCTATGAGCAGCATAAGTTCAAATATTCACTGAGAGTCGATTCTTATAGAACCAAGGATATTATTGTAAAGTTTAAAATATATTTATTAGAATGAAACTGGGAAAATATTAAAAAAAAAAAAAAATCTTATGTCTCTAAAATACTAGGAATAAATAATCAGTCAACGCTTCGCCAGTTCAGGAAAATCATATACAGAAATTAAAACACATATTAATGAAGATCAAAAGCAGCTAATCTCTCATCAACACCTTTTTACTACCACTACCTGATATTGTGTCAATAGTATTTATAATAATTTTAAAAAAAACCTGTACCACTGCAATTCATGATGGTTTTTGGTTCAGTACAAGGTAGAGACTGTACTCTTGTTAGGTTGTTCTGGGAGATAATATTTCAGAGATCATGCTCAACCGCCAGGTTTCTCCCAATAAAGGATACCCACTTTATTGAAGTTTGGTGAGCTCCAGGATGGTCTGTAGATACAGAGTTCAACAGTGGCTGTTAACAAATTAAATAATTTTTCTGCCTTAACTGGATTTGATCTCAGAATCTTTAGAATACAAACTCTATTATAAACGTGATATATTTTGTTCATTTATTACTTGTTCTTATGCCTGATTATTCGGGATCTTTAGCTAGTAGCATTGACGATTTATTTTTTTTTTTTAATTTATCCAATGAAATTTACAATTGTAGTATTACAACAAGTAAATAGAATGTATGATACATATTGGCATGGATAAAGACAAGTAGAAAACTACCCAGTGGTAGTACTCAAATAGCAAGTACAACTTAGAAGTTCAAGAGGCCATCTTCTTTTCAGACGCCTCGGAAGATTTTCGGGAATCGAAGAGGTTGCTAGGTTTGAAACTAGTGGGTTTGAGTGGAAATGAAGTTTGTCATGAAAAGATTGATATCGGATTCGGGCCAAATCAGAAACAAATGGGATATTAAGGTCTTTATGGATTACTTCGTTCGTAACAAAGTAAGGAGCATGATTCAAATTATGATTTATTAACTTGTATTTTATAATCTTAATGAATAATAATTTCAACTAAAACTTTGTAATAAATGTTACCTAAGTAATCATTATTTTATTTTTAAATTAAAAAAAAATTTGAGTCATTTTATTTTTAATTTTGGAAAGAAATCTAGATTGTAATGATGAGATAGCCCTCCCCCAGACATGGCAGCCAATTCGTTCCAGTTGAGATTTTAGATTTGACGGCAATCTGCTTCCCTCCGGTGCAAGGCCATTTGTCAATGTCTTTTTCAAATCAGTTCTATTATCATCGGAATTGATGGCGTCTGGTTGCTTATGCAAGCGCACTCGATGCTCTATACTGAGCATCTGTCATATAGTATCCGAAGGATTCGAATATAAATGTCAATATCTATAGGTACAACAACATTACCTATAGATATAATAATAGTTCTTCTCCATATTTATTTTGATATGCCTGAAAAAGGCTTGATAATATATTTAATAGCCTTAGCCTATTTATAAACATTAAAATAATTAACCTGGACCACTATAAAGCTTGAAGTCCCACGGGTTCAATACTGTTTCTATGCCAAAGGTTGTCCAAGGGGGAAACGATCTAGCGCTAGTTTTATTGCTAATTAAGGATACCCACTTTATAAAGGATGTATGAGCCCCAGGAGGGTCTGTAGATCCCACGATGTGATTTTATGGCTGCTAAAAGATTCAATCAGCGAATTGGCTCATATTAGAGCACTGAGTTGCCACACCGAAGGTCCTGGGTTCATGTCCCGCTCGCTGGCAGACTTTCATTTAATCTGTTTGCAGGCGGAGATGGATCCTCTGGGATCTAGGACCCTCCTGGGGGCTCACCCAGTCTCTAAAAGTGGCTACCGAAAATAAGGGGGGATATAGCGGTTGAACATGATCTAGGACAAATCACCTCCCTACACACAATAGTCCTGGAAACGGTGTAACCACTTTACAGGCCTGTAATGGTACAGGTATTTTTCAAGATTCAATCGGACCTACAGCTCAGCAACTCAGCGCTCTACACATTCAGCTAAAATTTTAGTATATACATATTTAAAATAAAAAAAAATCTGTTTAAAACGATTCTAATGAGATTATATAAAGAACAAAGCCATATAAATCTTTTTGTTTTATTTTCATTAATGAACCCTTGTTATCGGTTAAAAAAAAAATCTGTTACTTTTTTAAAAGAAGTGGAACTCATTTAATTAAAAAAAATAATAATAATGCTACGATTATTTACTTAGTTTAAAGTTAGTTTAGGACAAAAAATGGTTGGAATTAGTTATCATTAGTATATGTTTTACTATAAAGGTGTATAATCAATTAAAATGTGTTTTTATGTGTGTAAAAAAAAGAAATGTGTTGTAGAATGAAGGAAAGCGTTGAGATAAGGTGAGAGTAGGAGGTACAAATATTACTGATTTATATAAATTAGCCTGTATCATTACAATCCAAAAAGGGTCATGAGTTCAGTACCTTGTAGAGACTGTATTTATTTTACAAGGTTGTATAGGGAGGTGATTTGTATTTGATTTATATGCTAGTATATACTATTTCTTCTTCTTCACACTCAAATATTTAATGTTAATCATTTATATAAATATTTAACCAAGTAATCCTTGACATTAGATACAGTATGGAGTGGTCAAAAAGTACAAAAAAAAAGATAAAATAAATACTTAAATAATCCATACAAAAAAAAAATTTAAGTTATCTCAAAATCTTATTGCTCACAAAACCTAAAATTTCTAGAAACAGCTGTTTGAAAAACAACTCGGTCCCGTAAGAACAAGTAATATTTTATAAATTTCGATTATAATAAGCTGTTAGCCTCATATACGTGACATACATTAGTCCCGCCTAGCCTTACGGTGTAGAGCTTTCGGGTTACACTAAACCATCGGATTCCTCTCGTATTCAGTCCTTAAAATCCAAAATCCTTCGTAAAATCCTCAATGCTCCTTTCCTTGTTACGAACGAAGTAATTCATAACGACCCTAGTGTCCTATTTGTTGCTGATTTGGCCCGAATCCGATATCAATCTTTCCATGACAAACTTTATTTCCACTCAAACCCACTAGTTTCAATCCTAGCAACCTCTTCAATTCCTGATAATCCTCCGAGGCGTCTGAAAAAAATATGGCCTCGTGACCTTCTAAGTTGAAATTTAATTTGAGTAATACCACTGGGTAGCTTCTCTACTTGTATTTTTTTCATACCAATATGTACAATTCATCTTACTTCCTTGTTGTATTAGTATAATACAGTTGTAAATTTACTTGAATAATAAAAAAAAATAAAATGAAAAAATAAGGTGTTAAGAAAATTATTTTCATCTCTGTTATTATTTCCTAGAAAAGTAATTAATCCCTCTTCGTATTCTAATTACTGCTTCATAATTTGAACTTTAAGGAAAAGGAATTTTAAAGGAAAATACAGATATTTCAATTTCGATATGCACCATGATTATGAATTAATTTTAAACTCTGCTGATTTTGACAGTCCGATTTAATTCTTGAATGTTTAAAATCATTTTCACAACCAAATTAAATTGTTATATAAGGAATACGGAAGCAGAATTTTTTTAAGTTCGAATATCTAAATATAAAATTAACGAATGAAGAATAATGCACAGAAATATAATGACTTCTGTTTTCGTAGGAGTCATTCTTATTAAAAGTTGAAAATAAGATAGAATAGGATTTTTTATAATTAAATATCTTGGGATCTTTTTCGTCTATGAAATAAAGCATTAAGTTTGTGATCTATGTTTTCACAACAGTCATTTTCTCATATTTTAAAATTTTAATGTTTCAAATTACGAGGTAAATGTAGATATCCCGAATAAGGAAAATCATTAGGGTCCTCAACTCGCTCCTTTGGAATAAAGGGGTCTCGTTAGAAATGGAAATGAAAATATATCATTCCTTTCTTCTGGGGACAACTCTATATGGGGCAGAAACATGGGCAGTAAAAAGACAAGATGCCCGTAAACCGCTTACTCTTGAGATGGACTTACTAAGGCATAGCTGGGGCATTTCAAAGCTCCAACACATACCCAATAGTGTTATAAGAGAAACTATAGGGCAGGAGAAGAATATATTATACTTAATAGAGACCGGCTTAAATGGTTTGGCCATCTGATGAGAATGAGCGACAATAGATGGCCAAAGAAACTCTTCCTAGGTAAACCAAATTATAGAAGAAAGAGAGGTAGACATGGATGGAGGCTGTAAGAGAAGGAATGGCAGCAAGAGGAAGAAGAAGAATGGGCCGATAGGAAGGATTGGCGGGAAAAGATTTTGGGTATCGAGATACATTAATTGTAAAAAACCCGAATAAATAAAAACATTACGAGATGGAAGGTAACCCCATTTTACAAATTACACAATTGTTAATTTAATTGTAACAAAAATTGTATCGTCGTCTCGAATCGTCGAAGATTTTTATCAAACTCGAGCGAAATTTTTTTTTTCTTTTTATTGTTCATCTTTAATAAAAAAAAACGTGTTTACTATGGAAATCACCATTCGCATGTGAACTCACATAAATAAGATCATTGCACAACGGGTGTGCATCTCGCTCCTCGGAAAATTTTTGTTGCGAGGAGCGGATAGAACGGTGTTCATTGTAAGGTTAAATGAAAATACATCATTAAATTTATTTATTTTTTAAAATTTATTTATTGATATTTACAACTGTATTAAAATAATACATCAAGTAAATGGGCTAAGCGATACATAATGACATGTGAAAATGACAAGTAGAGAAACTACCCACTGGTAGTACTCAAATCACAAGTTCAACTAAGAAGTCACGGGGCCACCTTCTTTTCAGACGCCTCGGAGGATTATCGGGTATTGAAGAGGAAGCTAGGTTTGAAACTAGAGGGTTTGAGTGGAAATGAAGTTTGTTATGAAAGGATAGATAGCGGGTTCGGGCCAAATCAGCAACAAATGGGACATTAAGGTCGTTATGGATGATTTTATTCTTAACAAAATAAGGAGCACTAAGGATTTTACGAAGGATTTTGGATTGTAGGGATTGGATACGAGAGGAATTCGATGGCTTAGTGGAGCCCCAAAGCTCTACTCCATAGGTCCAAATAGGTCGTATGATGGTCATGTAGATGAGTCTTTTGTAATTAATTGGGAGCTTAGAGCGTTTGTCCAGTAAGTGTTGAAGTAGCCTGAAACGTCGAGCGGTTTCTTGTCTTTTAGTCTAGTATGAGGATTCCAGGTTAATCGTTTGTCAAGATGCAACCCTAAGTATCGGATCTGTTCTACAGGCATAAGTGGGATATTATTAAAGGATACTGAAGGGCAGGAAGTCATTGGTTTACGACGTAAGGTAAAAGTGATTTGATGCGATTTTTGAGAGTTTATTTTAATTCTCCAGTTTTGACACCATTCTTCAAGATCAGTGATATGGGATTGGAGGCATTGGGATGCAATAATTGGATTGGTGTTGACTGATAATACACATGTATCATCAGCATACGTGGTAAGGATAGTATTAAGATGAGTTGGGATGTCAGCTGTATAAACTGTATAAAGGATTGGGCCAAGGATACTACCTTGAGGAACTAAAAAAATATTTAGATAATATGAAATCGCAAAATTAGGTTTCCATAATAAAGAACATAATATAATGCAAAGAAATTTTTTAAAAAGTTAAAAAATAGATACGTTTTTAGATTTTTTGGTACACAGTAAAACCAAATTTGGTTTTCCTATACTTTACAGATTTCATTAGTTCAAGAAAAATTATTTCGACAACTAGTTTACTTAGAATAACTGATAATTGCAAATTACTGATATTCCACAATATCTTATAGCCTCGGAAACCAATTGCGCACACGGTGTACAATCGGTCTCGAATGGGTCAAAGATTCAGTAGAGGTACCCCGATATTATCCTAGAAATTGAAGTTCAGTGTAGTCTTTATTTTTTACTCCTACAGTGAGCCTGAGTACCTACTTAGTATTGCCTTAATATATTGAGTATTTTGCATTAAATAATTTTTTTTTTATTTTAGGTTTGTTTTATAGATAAAATATAATTTATGGTTTGTTAACAAAAAAAATCTTGATCTTATTTCGCTGCCTTCTCTGTATTAAAATATCTGTCCTAAAATCGAATTATTAAAACAAGATTTAGCTGGTTTTATTTTTCAAATCGACAGCGTCATATTTTTTGTAATGGCTTACAGAAGCCAGGAACAGTGACTTTGTGACTCTACAATTTCTAAAAATATTTATAATAAAAAATAATCACGACAAAAGACTGAACAAAACGGAGTGCCGCGTTCCAGGCAATGCCAATAAAATACCACATCACTATTTTGTTTTGTATATATTACATGGAAAGGATGTACTGATCTAGTTTATATCCGGGTTTTCATTCATTTAAAAACAGTTAAACAAAAGTATTTTCTTAATTCTGATAGATTACTGTAAATCTTTTAAATACAAATTTCTATAAAAAAAATTAAGCCTGATACTTAAAAGGAGTGAAGAAATATAGGTATTAAGAATTTTCACTGAAAAAAATTATTTATATTTATAATCTATAATCCAAAATAAGGGGGGTGGGGATCTGGCGGTTGAGCGTGATTTAGGAAAAGTCACCTCTTTGCAGAACCGTTGTCCATGAAACAATACAGTCTCTACCACGAACTCAACCCCACTGAGCCGTTCACGGGCTGTAGTGGTACAGGTTTTTTAAATTTTATTTCTAGCACAATGATTAACTCTTAGCTAAAACTAAGGTAAAACTAAATGATTTAGAAATAAAACTGTTCATGGTTTTAATTTGTATGACAATTAATTGTGTTTGTATTGTGCTTATCATTTATGGTTTAACTGCTCTCTATTTCTTATATTTTAATGCCAAAGAAATTCTGAAGTAAATAGCCATTTTTTCATAAAAAATTATAATTTCAAGACGTCTTGAAAACAAATTGCTAATTCTGTTAGATTAAGATAAAGATGTCTTGAATTCAGAATATCTGTTTGATAAATACAATTCTAATTGATGTAATTAATTTATAATCAATTTCATATTAGGAAGAATACACCATAAAGATAGCATTAATATACTGCGTGAAACTAAACCCTCACGTACAACCATCATTTCCTGGGGGGATGTCTGGTACAATATGTTGTGATAGAACTGGATAAACGTTGATATTATGATATATGACGCTGGTTTATTGGTTGAGTCATTGTCGAATTACTGAACACTAACTGACGTGGAAGCAGCGTGGGAGAGTGTTGACGCCCTCAGGGATCTGTAGATACCAATGGGTTCACCCAGCCTAGAAGTCCTTAAATTCGGACAAATCATCTCGCTAGAGAACCGTTGACTGTGGAACAGTACTCTTCTTACCTTCCGATTCTTGTGCTACAGGTTTTAAAAATATTTTTTTTATAGAATAATTTTATAAATATTAAAAATATTTAGTTGTAAAAAAATCGTTAAATAAAAAAAAAAATAAAAAATGTATTTAGCCATTAAATTATTATTGAGAAGAAAATGGTCCGGGTGGAGTTATAAAATAAATCTTTAAATAGAGATTGGGAATGGTTATTTTCAATTGACTAAAAGGATATTATAATTAAATTGAGGGTGTGAATATTCATACAAATTAACTATAAATATTTATAAGGTACCAATATAAATTGTATGTAATACTTTTGATTAGGCCTTGATAGCTGTGATAGTTAAGACTTTTACCTTAGCTCCCTCCAACTGCTGCAGCGCCGGATCAAATCCGTTCCGTTCGCCTTAACAGGTGCAGGAAAGGACGTTGAACCGAGTCAGATATTATTTTACTCAATATACACGTTAGAAGTGACGAGAAGACGAGTCAATCTCTTCGCTTTCTGCTTTCTAGAGTTATAGGAAGATCTGGAAATAGAATCTGTAGAGAGTTTCCTTGAAAAGTGCAATCAACTCGAAGCAATCTGCTATATTGGATAACTAGACCTGTCATCCGACGTTGGCAAAACTCACGAATCAATTCCTCTGCTTCGTAGTCTTTTATTGAATCTCCTCGAGGAGACATTTGTTCCTCTATTAAAGGAAATTCTCGGATGATAATTCATAAAATGGATTTTTGTTCAGTTTTATATATCTTCTCTCTACGCGTAAAATACTTTTCAATAAGTCCTAACATTTACTAATATAGGTGTAATTAGGATAGGAATCTTTAATGAGTACCTTACACCTCATAGGCTCGGGACTGGCAGTTTACGTCCCTACATAAGGAGGGCATAGCTAAGGATTTTTACTCCCTTATCTGCTCCAAAAAAGGATGAGACCATTGGATAAGGAGATTACACACTGCGGAATTGCGAAGCATGTAACCGATCGACATTATTCAAGTGATAGCATCACGAAGATTAAGATGTGCTTGTAAAGTGGCTGGGCTTAGTAACGAACGAATTCATAAAAAGTTAATAAGTGCTGTGCTGACTAGGGTAGACCGAGCCGTAGGTACGAGGATTGAGTTAAGAATGATCTGGCAGATTTGGGTTTGGTTAGTGGTCCGTGGAAAGAGGTTTGTAAGCAGAGATCGGTGGTATTAGCATCGAGCCTTCGGCTATGCTAAGCCTTATTATTAAAAAATTATATTGCCTTCTGCCGAGCTCCAAACCCGCGATCATGGGGATAGTAGGATGTTAGCCTAACCACTACATCACAACTAACCCCTACAAATAGTTTGGGATGGAAGTGCGAAAATCCTCAACATCGTCTAATCCAGAATTCTTTATAAACTATACTTATAAAATCACCTATTAAAATTTCCCGATTAAAACGACGAAAGTTTAAAGTGATATTAAACATTACCTATTTAATACCAAATTACAAAGAAAATTGACTTTTACTAGGTTCAACTCCCGACATTGTGGGTGCACTCTCAGCCTGGAGGTGATCACAAATGGATTTTGATAAATCCACCGTATAGCTCGGACCTTGCCCATTCCGACTACTTATTGTCCCGGTCCTTCAGAACTCTCCTGTGTAAAGAGTTCCGTGGAAATCTTTTGATCGAATGGTTCCCCAGAAACCCCAGAAATGGAGGAGTTGTGGTTTTAACAGAAAAGTGGAAATTATAGACAAAGCGGTACAAGAATTTGAACGAATAATATATTTTTTAGCTTCATGAGAAGACTTTTGCTGCTGTGTAGTATTTATATAAATCGAGAGAAGGCGGCCCAACGGCCAAGTGGAACTTGAACAACGTTGAACAGAATTAGTACTTGGATGGGTGACTTCTCGTTGGGGGAATCCATGAAGCCCATGATTCAATACAGAGTATACTGCAAATAGCTAGAAGTAACTTACGATGTGTATGAGTGATGACTTCATCCTTTGTTATTTTAACTTAGTGGTTTTTGAGAAAGTAAATACAGGTCCTCGTGTGTGTGGTGACTCCAAGGAGCCATTCGGGGATTTAAACCTGTTTGTCAATGTTCTTTATTTCAAGTAGGTCGGCTATCATACCACTCAACGATGAAAACCATGATTCGTAGGATCACCTGGCATTTGACTTTGATACAATCCCTTCTTTTATTTGTTTTGTTTTTATATTATTTTAAGACTAAAAATATGATTGAAGATATTGCCGTATTTTCGCTTTTTTTTTCTTTTTTTTAAAACACATATTGGAAAGTGAAAAACATCATAACATCAAAGGTGGGAGAAATAGATTAAAGTCATAAAAAAAAAAAAACATCTGCAGCAATGTCAAAAATCACACACTTATGTTTTAAATATTCTTGCTTCTTTGAAGCAACAAAACCTTAAAAATAGTGATATTCCAATCATCCTCTGGTTACTGAACCATCAAGTGATTTTCTTCCACCAAAGCTTTACCATGAAGGGCAGATCTTCCTCCTCATCGTTCTTTGCCTTCAATGAGATTTGTTCGTCACCCTCTCGAAATCTCTGGAACCACCATCGAACAGTGCACTCACTTGGTTGATATTTCTTGTCTACAGAGGTAAACAGATATTTTTGTTTGAAAGATGATTACATGTGCTTACATTTATAAAATTCAAAAGTCCTACAAACATAAACAGTTTACTACATGGAGGGGTATTTTAAATCATCTTCATCATCATCATGGTTGGCGCGATAGCCCGCCTAGCGAATCTGGGCCTCCTCTGCAGCCTCTGCCAAACGGGTCTGCCTTGTGCTACAGCCATCCGATACCGGGTGTCCAGCAGATCTCTCGCATCTGCTACCACTCCATCCAGCCATCTTGTTATGGGCCGCTTCACTTTCCTAATATGACAAAGTCAGAGATATCAGATTCATTGACGCGAGCGACGCCCATCGAAGTTTTCCCAATTTGTAAATTGCATTACACCCAGATTCTTATAAAGGTCGTATATTCCCTAGTTTTTTTCTGAGATCACCTGTGAAGAAATTGTGCAACAGTTGAAACAAGTCAGTATACAAGTCAATACCACAAAGACAGGCTGTGTAGTGTTTACACATCCAAAGGGTAAACAATCAACATTACCAAACACTCTATGAGTGACCGATACTGTCACCATCCAACTCCATCGTGTATTTAGGAGTAAAACTGGACAGACATTTAAAACTCAGCACTCACATATTCTAGAAAACCAGGACTGTAAGAAGAAATCTTACCGCCTACATCACTTCGTAACATCGCCTGCGCTCTCTCTCCGGTTGAAACTACAGGTCTATAAAAGTATCCTAAGACCTGCACTCCTTTTGGTGCACCTGTATTCAGAGATGTGACTTATTTGAGATACAAGTATCTGAAATATAGATGCAAGATACAAAATATGTATTTCATCTTGTATCTAAAATACTTTTTTAAAATTCATTTTGTATCTTGTATTTAAATACCTTTCGTTTGGTATCTTAGTATTTTGTAAATACTGTTTGCTAAAATACCTTTAGGGAGTGGTAGAGCACTGAGTTGCCAAGCCGAAAATCCTGGTTCAAATCCCACTGCAGTTACTTTTATTTAGTCTGTTTGCAGCGGGAGATGAATCATATGGGATCTAGGACCCTCCTGGGGCTCACCCAGCCTCTACAAAATATTATAAAAATAGGGTACCCAAAATAAGGGGGGGGGGAAATCTGGCGGTTGAGCGTGACCTAGGACCTAAGTCACCTCGTTGCAGAACCGTTGTCCATGAAACAGTACAGTCTCTACCATGTACTGAACCTCAGAGCCGTTCACGGGTTGTAGTGGTACAGGTTTTTAAAATACCATTAGTAATAGTTATCTATGCAAGATTCTATGGTGATATTAATTTTAAATGTTTAGATGTCATTGAAGAATATCTAAATAGGCGTTTTAAAAAGTTTTTGCAGTTAAAGCCTGCAGCAAATGATGCAATTTTAGCCTCGGTGTCACACCCGTTCTTTAAAATAAAATTGGTACCAAAAGAGTAAAAAGAATATGTAAAAGAACTTATGCTGACTGAAACGCGAAACATTAATCGATCTGAAAAACAAAAATCGGAACCTTTAGACAATATTGAAGGTGATATTAAAAAAAAAAGTCAAAAGAAGAAACTTATTACATGTTTTTAGAGTATTCTGATACCTCTATTGCAAGTGGCGAAAGCACAGGGTCTACTGGCACCGCCGCTGACTTAAAAACACTGCCTAAATAATAAACATACCAGCTTAAAGAGCTTAAATGGTTATCCTACAATAAAAAAAATATTTTTCAAATATAACACCTGTTGCCAAGTTCTGCCCCTGTGGAGCGACTCTTCTCTTTTGGGGGTATGATCGAATATATCGATATATAGGCCTCATCGAAGAAAAATGAGTGATAAATTGTTTGAAGAACTGGTTTCACTTAAGTCTCAATTAAAACCTCAAAAATATAATATATTGTCTTGTCACATTTGCACGATCAAAGCGATTTATTCGTAAATAATTCATGTAAAAAAGATAAACTTAAATTCAATAAAAAGTTGTCTTACAAAAGTATTTTATCTTTAAAAAGTATTTAAAACATACGTATTTTGTTTCTAATATTTCAGATACCATTGCAGAAAGTATTTTGTATCTAGTATCTGAAATAATTAATTTAAAAGTATCTTAGATTTTGTATTTCAAATACTTTGTACAGGGTATCTTGTTCATCTCT
Source organism: Troilus luridus (assembly GCA_964056705.1). Taxonomy (NCBI): domain Eukaryota; kingdom Metazoa; phylum Arthropoda; class Insecta; order Hemiptera; family Pentatomidae; genus Troilus; species Troilus luridus. Next base: position 24,101,752 of record OZ057417.1, on the reverse strand, counting down.
GCCTTTATTCACCCACCTCACTGAAGGTACTCAACGGCTCCTACAGAGGTTCCAAGATACGATATTAAAAAACATGGTACAGACTACAACCTGGAAGAAGAAACCGAAGGAATTGCACACTCTCTTGGAACTTCCAATGGCACCGGACTTCATCAGGCGAAGGCATATAAAGTTCTTCGATTCGTTAAACTACCTAACGAATCCAATAATCCAAACATTGAAACCTACTCCAACACCAATTATATGGCAACAGGCAGTGAAAGAATTATTAAAAAAAAAACCTCATTCTCCATCCAATATCCTTAGAATAAGTTAGTATTAAGTATTAGTATGTGTTCAGTCGCGAACCATCTCATAAATTAAAATTAGAATCTCGCAGATCTAGTTCACATTTTGTTACCTTGGTGACAGATAAAAGAGGACTTTTTTTTCCCCACTCCGTCATCTGGCACTTCTGTTAACGCTTCGCATCCAGACTCCAAGAAAACCACCAGATCGCTTGCTCGATGAATAGCTAACCTCACCGTTCACCGCATGATATTCGCCCATACCCCTAGATCGCCTAGCACCAGATAGAAAAGGTACGCTCTTGATACCACCAGATCGCCTGCTAACCAAAGACTTTCAGAGCTCAACTGTAAGTCCGCCTTTTCTCATTCAATTTTATAACCTCAAGACAACAGACTCAATAATAAATCACCATGTTGCCTACTACATCGCCCAGTGTCAGTGTGCTCTATTCCTTAAGTTCAAAACTAATATTTAATCTTTTGTTTGTCTCTTTCTTGTTAATTTGTTAAAAGTTATATTATTGTAGCTTGTTCATGTTTCCTTTATTTTCTTTAATTGTAATCAAGCATAACCTGTAATTATATTTAAAATTATTAAACCACATGTTTCAGTATCTGCCCAATTTATTTAAAACCCCGACTCTATTCTACTAATATATCATATTTTATTATTTATCCCTTTTTTTTTTTTTGCTATTCAGTCTAATCACGCCCGTACAGTATGTAAGCACCACATAGATGAAGTGTGCCTCAACACTTCTAATAACTCAACACAAATAGAAATAGCAAAATTGTAAATAATATATCAATCCCTTAAAATGAAGTCCGCTTCAGCAAAACGGAAAATACTAAACAAGCATGTAAATAGTACAAATAAATAAATCTTTGGGGTTAGGAAAAAAAAAAGTTTTTTTCTTCTTATCCACGTTCCTCCCTCTCTAATGGGGCCCATACACGGTCAATATTACTGACAATATTGGAATGACAAAAATACTGAGGAATCACCATTCATTATTTTTACACCATACACGATCAACATTACTGTCAGTATTTGACTCATTTTCTATATTTTGATGTAATGTCGACTCAAGGCTATATTTTTGATTTTATCTTCATTACAATGTTTAGTATTATAATTATCTACTTTCTTTTTATGTATGTTTACTATTCTGTTATTTTTATGTACTATTATTTACGTAAAACTTCTAACCAAACTCTCTCTGTATTTTACCAATGTAATAAGTAGAAATAAATAAATTAAAAAAACTCAGTTCACAGTTAGCTCGCGATAAGAACAGTCATCTTTTTCTCACGCAGATTTATACCTACTTTTTTAATGGATAGAGCGTGTTTAGCGATTGTGATCGCCATGGCATTGGAAAAAAGAGAGGAAAAGGCGCTTGTGGGTGAAGGATCGGCTGTTGGACTGGGATAAGTTCACCCATTTAAACTTTATCAACGAGATTTCAGTAAAAGAACAATCAGATTACTATAATCATTTTCGGATGAATGAAAACGTATTCAATAATTTATTTTTAAAAAATATATTAAAAACCATATTAAAAAACAAGAAACAAATATCAGGGAAAGTATATGCCCAAAACAGCGGTTGGCAGTTACCCTACGCTATTTAGCAATAGGCCGAAATTATGAGGACTTAAAGTTTTCAACACTAATTTCTCCATCAGCCGGATTGTGATAGGAACATGTGAAGCTCTCATTTAGACACTAGGAAAAATATTTTTTAATTAAATTAAGTTCCATCCTGTTGTTATAAGAAAAAAATGAAGTTTTAAGAAAAACACTACATAAATCATTTATAAATTTTGAAAAATTTGGCTGTTTTCATTATTGCATCTGAAATCAGTCGATGCGCCGCACTCAACAGCTACAAGATACTGAGGAATGAACCCTACGCCGGGTTGAACTAAGGAATGATGGAGTGAACCATCACTCATCAATACCCCACATCAGTACATCAGTATTGGCCTTACACTATCAGTATTACAGACAGTATCTAACTATACTGTCATGTATGGGCCCCTTAATGGCTCCGTAGATTCTCCTCAGCGGATTTCTTTCAATTAGGAGCCTGCTTTCATCAGACTTCGTGATTGACCAAGTTTCTGAGCCGTAAGTGAGCACCAGACGTATTAGTGCTTTGCTAAACCGGAGTAAAACCTGCTGGAAATATTAATTCCCCTGCTTATTTCTTGTGACACTTTATTGAGCGAGTTGTCCTCAGATCCCAAAGATATGAATTATCCAACTTATTGGGGCCAACTTTGAGATATTCAAAATCCTGAGCACCACCATCGGCTCGCATGTGCCTGGACGTCTGTTCATTCGCAATGAAACTTAATTCCTTCGCTGCTGTTTTGAAAGCGATAAAAGACTACTTTAATCCTGTCCCTCGACATCTTTGCCTGAGTCTGCCTCCCCTCCATTATCATCCTTGGTATTATTTCCTGATCCATTCGATGAACATGACCCAACCATCTTATCCTCCCTTTTTTAATATATGAGACTAAATCGCGGTCTTTATGCAGGTCTCTGAGCTTTATTGCTTTTTATCTTGTATATATTTTCGACTTTGGTTGGGCCGTATATTGTTCTCAGGATTTTCTTTCTTCTTCTTTTTCTTGCATAGATCCACAGCCCATCAATGAGCCTAGCTTCCTTGATACATTTCCTCCAGTCTCTCCTGTTTCAGGATTTTGCTCTTCCAAATATCAATGTAATTCTCTTGTCGCTTTGTAAGGGTCCACGCCTCGCTAGCATACGTCACAACTGGTTGGAAAACGGTCTTTTATACTCGCACTTTGATCCCTCGGAATATAAATCGATTTAGAAGAATGTTCTAAAGAGCCCATTAGCATTTGTTGCCATACTGAATCCTCAATATTATTTCGTTTTTTTCAGTGACTATCGTGCCGTGGAACTTGAAGTTTTTAACTTTTTCGAAGCTACAGCCTCCACACAAGAGAGACCCACCAGTCGTGCTTTTCTTGGGCGATAACATATATTTTATTTATTTGTTTTGAGCCCTATTTTGTTTACAGCCTCTTCGCATTTTTTCGCACTATTCTGAAACTGCATTTGTTGTTGTCCCAGATATGGCAACATCATCATCAAAAACGTGGTGTTGTGTCTAGTAACTACTCTAATATAATGTGTAACAAATGACAACTATTTGGCAAATTTAATGTTTTAGAACCTGATAAGATTGATAAGAATAAACATAGACAAATAAAGAGGCTGAAGAAACTGATACATTCGGAATATATTTATTGAAGCGGAAGCTTAACACAAGGGAACGCGAAAGGTAGGAGAAGGGAGACAGATAGATATAGAGAGAGAGAGCGAATGGTACCACTTACCATGTCAGGCCCAATTTTCTTTTACCCCGGCGGGTATCGAAAACAAGGTAAGATAAAAGAAAATTATATAGCGAGCGGGAGCAGAAATAACAAACAGTCGAATCAGACACAAAGGCCCGTCAGTTACGGGATGAAAAGAACATGGAAGGGAGAGCTGTTCTGATCTGGGGGGGGGGGGTAAAAAGGAAACTGCTACCGGCTTTATCAAAGTACTAACCTAAACGAGCCGCCCCCTCCCAGGAGTCGCTAGTGTCGTGCTCTTTCTTTATAATATAATATAGCGATCCATGATTAAAAAAAATATATATATATTAATAATAAAAAGTGTAAAGAAAATTAAGTAAGAAAAAAATTAAAAAACTATAATTTTTGTTCTAGGTAGGGAGCGACCCCGGTGGCTCAAATGGCTAGAGCGTTGGGACGGTGAGGCGGAGATCCGGGTTCGAATGCCGGCTGGGGGCAAATCTTTTCTCATCAAAATAAAAATATTAAAAAAATTAAAGCAATGATTAAACAATTATAATAAATTATATATATTTTTTTTCTTTTAATTATCCCGGATTTGATGTCTTATTTAAAATACCCCTCCTAATTGTAAACTGCTTATGTTGGGCTTTTGACTTATTAAACCTTGAGAGAGATGGCACGCCAGGTGGGAAGAAGAGAGAGATGGCACGCCAGGTGGGAAGAAAGCCATCTCTCTCAAGGCTTAATAAGTTTTACCGTATTTTTTTAGTTTTTCTTTCCGAGATATATCTAAATAACCAAAATCAATAGAAGTCATATTAACTAAATAAAGTAGCATATCTCACATTAACAATCTAAATAGACTCATTGGTCAGAGTGAGCAAACTATCTTCAAGAAGCATATTTTTTTTTTTTTACTTTCGTATTGACCACTTTGGAACTCGTTACTACTTCATTTTATTTTCTTCTGCTGGACTTATTTCCGTCTCCAATATTTCTTTATGTGTTAAGAAGCATGAGTAGCGGAGTGGCTCAGTGGTAGAGCACTGCGTTGCCATGCCGGAAATCTTGGTTCAAATCCCGCTGCAGGCCAAGACTTTTACTTTGTCTGTTTGCACCTAGAGATGGATCATATGGAATCTAGGACCCCCCTGGGGCTCACCAAGCCTCTATAAAATATTATAAAAATAGGGTACCCAAATTAAGGGGGGAAATTCTGGTGGTTGAGCGTTATCTAGGACAAGTCATCTCCTTGCAGAACCGTTGTCTATAAAACAGTACAGTCTCTACCATGTACTGAACCCCAGAATCGTTCACGGGTTTTAGTGGTACAGGTTTTTTTTTTCAGGTTAAGAAGCATGTTTCCTTTAATTCATTGCCCAACTTCATCCAATTATCTCTGTTCTTTCTTCATCCGCAAACCATTCCAGATCTTTCCTTACTTCTTTATTCCGCGTTTGGTGGAATGGTTTTCTTTCAGAAATAGTGGAATATTTGCTTGGTTCCTCTGTTACTTTAGTGGTTTTCTTACTTCAGCGTGAACTCTACACGTGGTTTTGCTTAGAATTTTTTCCAGGACATCCAGTTTCTGAGTATATGAATCATAGAGTAATTCTGTTTTTTACCACAGTCAAATTTCAGCGTTCCAGAATATCTTCTTATAAAATGTTTAAATTGTGTATTATCCTCAAGGTAGTATCCTTGGCCCAATCCTTTATACAGTTTATACAGCTGACATCCCAACTCATCCTAACACTATCCTTACCACGTATGCTGATGATACATGTGTATTATCAGTCAACACCAATCCAGTTATTTCATCCCAAAGCCTCCAATCCCATATCACTGATCTTGAAGAATGGTGTCAAAAGTGGAGAATTAAAATAAATTCTCAAAAATCCCATCAAATCACTTTTACCTTACGTCGTAAACCAATGACTTCCTGCCCTTCAGTATCCTTTAATAATATCCCACTGGTGCCTGTAGAACAGATCCGATACTTAGGGTTGCACCTCAACAAACGATTAACCTGGAATCCTCATACTAGACTAAAAGACAAGAAACCGCTCGACGTTTCAGGCTACTTCAACACTTACTAGACAAACGCTCTAAGCTCCCAATTAATTACAAAAGACTCATCTACATGACCATCATACGACCTATTTGGACTTACGGAGTAGAGCTTTGGGGCTCCACTAAGCCAACGAATTCCTCTCGTATCCAATCCCTACAATCCAAAATCCTTCGTAAAATCCTCAACGCTCCTTATTTTGTTAAAAATACCGTCATCCATAACGACCTTAATGTCCCATTTGTTGCTGATTTGGCCCGAACCCGGTATCTTTCCTTTTATAACAAACTTCATTCCCACTCAAACCCTCTAGTTTCAAATGTAGCTTCCTCTTCGATTCCCGATAATACTCCGAGGCGTCTGAGAAGAAGATGGCCACGTGACCTTCTTAGTTGAACTAGTGATTTGAGTACTAAGTTTCTCTACTATTTACCTATTTACTGGATGTATTTTTTTTTTTAATATACAGTTGTAAATATCAATAAATAAATTTTAAAAAAAATTGTGTATTAATTATTTATTTAACGATTTTTTTACAACTTAGTTGTTTTTCGTTTCTAAATGTCATCGCAAAAGATCTCGGTCGAGCCAGTCTCCTTCTCTAAGGAGCCTGGCTTTCCTCCAGCCATCTTTTTTTGAGTCGTCCTCTTTTCCACCTTTGTCGCAGATTGTTTTATGACCATCGTTCTTGTGCCATTCTTTTGTTATGTAAAGCAAAATACCATTTTAATCTCCTTGTTTCTATTGCGAAGAGGATCGCACGTTTCCTGATCCAACAGGTTGCCTTATTGTGCTATTAGCAACGTGTTGAATTCTGGAAATGGCACAACAGTTCTCCAGAAGTCCATCTCCACGACCAGCAACTTCCTTTCCTTCTTTTTCGTTATCGTCTATGTTTCGGATCCGTAGAGGATAACCTTTTCAATATATATTATATGATATTATACGTAGTTAACATCTTCAATTTAAAAAGACTGAGTTTAAGACTGCTATTTCTCAGAATAGGACTATTTATGGTTACCCTGTCTCGAGATTCTGATCTGTAGGGACGTTAAAAAAATTGTAAAAAAGGAGAAAATCTCAAAGGCAGGCTTCACCTAAACTTAGTTTAGGAAAGAGATGCCCGACTCATTTAATAGCATTATCCTTTGCCTCTTCCGATAACTTTAAACAAACCAAATCCGATAAACTTCATCCCCCCCCCCCGGCAGATGAAAATTAAGAGCTACAAAGAGAATTTTTACCTGAAAAAATACTGCGTCGAGCTTGTCCCTCGAAGCATTCGGTTATTTTTACAAAGAAATACAAGTCTTAACCCGCTTTATTAACTGTTGTTTATTTCAGTTTTTAGCGCTAGTTTTAATAATATAAATTATTAGTACTTTTCTTTGAATTTTGAATACAACCACTTATAGGATTATGGCTAAGATAACCCTAACCAAATTATAAAGTATTTAGTTGTAAATCGTAAAACTTAGAACTGTTAATTCGTAAAGTAAGAAAGATTTCAGAAGATAAGAATTAAGAAAGCAGGACTAATAGTGGATAACGCTAGGAAAAGCAGAAGTTTTGGAAACCAACTTCAAGCTTAAATCAAAAAACTTTTTAACGAGTTCAAGGCATTTCTAAATACCGCTGTTACTCGCTTTTATTATCACTCCAATAAGTAGTGTTTTCATTTTCAATGTAATGTCTAAGGTAACCAAAATCAGCCTGAAAACTGTAAATCTCTCAATCATAAAACGAAGAATTAAAAATCAAAAAGTAAGAGCAATTGCAGTTTTATTTCTTTTTTTTAAATTTATTTATTTTTTTATTCCGGTTTTATAAAAATTATGGGAGCGGAGTGGCTCAGTGGTTGAGCACTGAGTTGCCATGCCGGAAATCCTGGTTCAAATCCCGCTGCGGGCAGTTACTTTTATTTAGTCTGTTTGCAGGCGGAGATGGATCATATAGGATCTAGGACCCTCCTGGGGCTCACCCAGCCTCTATAAAATATTATTAAAATAGGGTACCCATAATAAGGTAGAAAATCTTGCGGTTGAGCGTGACCTCGGACGTAACCTCCTTACAGAACCTTTGTCTATAAAACAGTACAGTCTCTACCATGTACTGAACCCCAGACCCATTTTCGGGTTGTAGTGGTGAAGGTTTTTTTTTTTTTTGTTAAATGTAATTGTACAAAAATTATTTTATTGTTTTTAGTTGAACTAAAAAACTATTTAATAATAATAATGTCTTTATTTATTCTGGGACAAGTCCCTTTAGAATAACAATACAGGTTTTGCAAGCTATTATGTCTTAGAGAGTAAAATAATTACATTTAATTAAATATTACAAGTAATTAAGTAAGTGAGAAAGAATAAAAAGTAAATAAAAAAATAATGAACAAAAAAAATGCGAATTACTTATATATTTTAAAACAGATTAGAAGAAGAGAAACAAAATTTTAAAATAAGTTTAGAATAATTATATAAGAGAAACAGTTTTTGGTTACATATATATCAAATTTATGCCAAGAAAAAAAAATGAAGAAAAATTAAACAATATCATCAAGATTTATATTTAATCCCTTTATGTCTTTTTTTCGCTAATATCCAATTAAATTTTACACACTCATATATATATATATATATATATATATATATATATATATATATATATATATATATATATACATATACATACTCACACACAGAAGTGTATATTGGAAAACAACACTCATTCATGGAATGAAGAGAATTTGAACTCAAAACTGATCCCCTACTATTTCTGATTTTTTTGGGAATTGTAGGGATATCAGGTGATGGATTATATGGGATTAGAAGGTTGGGAGATTATTGGAACGACGAATGGAAGAAGGTGTAGAGTTCCAAAGGGACGAGGATCGGATAAGGAAAGCTCTGACAAAAGCAGTTGTGTCGGTGGGATCCTGAATATAGATCAGAGAGCCGAGGACTGTGGTTTTGAATTGAATGAGATCGGAAATGTATGATGATGGAATAGAGCAAGGGTTAAGCTAAGTCTTCGTAATATCGGGTGATTGGGGATCTCTCGGGATCCCAAAGATGAATCGAACGAAGCAATTAAGCGACCGCTTGAATTTTGCTTCGAGATACCCCAGAGATACACGTTACAGCAATAGTCCAAATGAGAGAAAATTAAGGAAAAGACTAGAAGTCTGCGGATTTCAAAGGGGAACAGGTGACGAAGGTAATTCAGACGCTTTAAAATGGAGAAGGTACGGCGGGAAATTCCAAAGAAATGGTTTTTCCAGGAGAGGGTTTGGTCAAAAGTAATTTAACGTGTTTAATCCCTTTATGAATGCTATTTTTACTAATTTTAACGATTATTCTTATTCGAAGTATTTAAATTTTGAATAAAAGGTAGCGGGTTAGCTTAGTGCTTGGAGTGCCGAGTACCTATGCTGAAGGTTCCAGGTTAAAATCTAGCTGTAGCATATAAATTATTCAATTTGTTAACATTCATGAATGTATGGACCCAAACACCGAAAAATCTATATATATAAAAATCCTGTCACGATGTTTTTTCCGGGCTTATCTCCGAAACTACTGGATCGATTTTAATGAAAGTTTGCACAGATATGTAACATTGTCCAACTTAAAATACTGGCTATGCTTTATTTTGATTAATGGCCGTGATATTTTTTTGCAAAATACTTTTTTGTTTTAATATATTAAATTATTATTAAAATTTAATAATAATATTTTTGATATTTGGTACGGGTATGCCTGAGTAGTTTAAACGCAAAATTGCATCAGAAAAAAGGGATGGAAAACCTTTGGTGGCTGAAAAACCGCGACATTTTCGGAGTTATTTCAGTTTTTGGTCTGTATCTCCTAATCGGTGCGTTTTTGAAAAAAAAAGTGAAGTTACCATTTTTAAATTAGATTAAATTTGCTACAATTTGAGCCCTATTGCAGCCCTCTGTACGTCTTATAAATTCTTAGTTCAGTCCCTATCATATAACGAATAACCGGAATCTTATCTATCTATTATATAAAAATCTCCTGTCTCGATGTTTGTCCGGGCTAATCTCCGAAACTACTGGACTAATTTTAGTGATATTATTATAATTTATAACAATATAGCTATCCATAATTAAAAATAAACTATTATACGAGGTGTGAATATTAAATAACGAGACTGACGTTGCAATAAAATTTATTTTTATTTTATACATAATTACTTACTATCACCTGGAATATACACCTCTTCTCTATCCCTACAACGCTCCATGCGAATTTTCCATTGTTGGAAACAGTGCTGGAAGTTTCCTGTTCCTGGAAGGATCTTCTGTTAGCTCCTTCAGGACGCGTGCCGCTTTCTCTTTTACAGCTTCCACGGGCTCAAATCTCGTCCCTTTTAATGAAGATTTCACCTTATGGAAGAGATAGAAGTCACATGGTGCAGGATCTGGTGAATAAGGTGGATGTTCTAACACTGGGATGCTGTACTGGGCTAGGGACCTCTTGACAGATAACGCGGAATGAGCTGGCGCATTGCCTTGGTGGAGAACCCATGATTTGTCCTTCCACATTTCGGGTCGTTTTTTCCTTACTCTTTCACGTAGTTCTGCAAGTACCTCAAGGTAGTAAGTAATATTGACTAATAGTCTGACCTTCAGGAACCCAGTGAAGGTACACAATGCTATGAATATAGAAAAAAACAATAATCATTGCTTTAAATTTTGACTTGCTCATTCTAGCTTTTTTGGCTCTTGGTAAAGTTGGGGTCTTCCAGTGCATGGATTGGCGCTTCGTTTCCGGATCATAAGTAAAAAACCACGTTTCATCAAATGTTATTACCCTTTCCAATAAATTCGGGTCATTTTCAATGGCATCCAAAGTGCCAGTACAAAAATTTTTTCGAGCTGCTTGTTGTTCAAACGTGAGAATTTTAGGCACCATTTTGGCACACACTTTTCGCATGTTAAAATTGTTATGTAAAATTTGCCATACAGATTCTTTATCAATGCCTACAGTTTCAGCAATTGCACGAATACTTAATCGACGGTCAGACCGAATCAAATTACCGACGTTTTCAACATTATCATACGTTTTTGACGTTGAAGAGATCATCTTCAACGTCTTCTCGGCCATCTCTAAAACGCTTAAAACATTCAAAAACACGTGCCCGCAATAAACATTCACTGCCATACACTTCTTTCAGTAAATTATAAGTTTCAGTAGCGGTTTTTCCAAGGTACTTGTTCCGCAGCAACGTCAGTCTCGTTATTTAATAGCCACACCTCGTATTCATTAAACTAATGTTTATATTTTATCAGTTAAGAATTTTGTATATTTTTTATTTATAATATATACTCTACTTAGATATAAGATGAATCAAATGTAAAATCCAAAATCTATTTAGTTAATTTTTTACATTTATTCATTGTTTCATTTACATTCAAATTTAAATTTAATATTTTTTAAAACTATTATAACAGCCACAGCAACGCGTTGCCGGATCAGCTAGTTTAATTATATTTTTATTTAATCCACCCACAACTACCTGCAAAACAATCAAGACTCTTATTTTTTAAAACAGACTAAACACTTTATCTAAATTGCTCATATATCATATAGTTGGAGAAATATATCTATTTTTGACTATATTTTTTTCTTGAGAGAGCGGAGTAGCTGAGTGAATAGAATGCTGTGTTGCTGTGCCGTAGGTCCCAAATCCATGGTCCCCGAGAGGTATCCAGAACCCTTTGGGGCTCACCCAGCCTCTTTAAAGTGATTACCCTTAATCGGGGAAAAAATCTGACGTTCGAGCGATACATTGCACATATCAGGCCCATTACACCCGTTTTCCTAGAAACAGAAGAGCCTTAACAATGTACAAACTACGAGATCCTTCTTGGATTTTAATATTGAACTGTAATTAAAGGTTTTTAAACTTCTTCGCTATTGGTCTAACGAATTCCGAAACGTAGGTGAGAGGGATTTGTTAACTATTTATAAATGTTGTTAGTCTTCTTACTATAACTATGTCATCAATAATGGATGATACATAGTTAATTAAGATTACTCAGATATCATAAAGCCAAACATCATTAAATACACCCAACTCATAAACAAACAGATAATGCCTCGGCTGATATTGCCTTGATGCCCCAATGTAATTAGCGATGGGCGATAAACAAAGCACAATATGGACTTGGGGATCGAAGGAAATGGGAACAAGGAGATACGAGTATCTGCTGATACAGGGATCTCTGTCGTCCTATCAAGGAAGGGATTATATTCTACGGTCATTGGCTCAGAGGTTATTAGTGTGGTATTGTATTTACATCCGTGGATGTGATGGTATGGTTAAAGTGATGGCACTATTTTATGTAATTGTTTAACATGTAAACAATACATCAGGTCGAGCAGATAAACCTGGTCAGATCCTTGCCAAGTGATCTCCATTCCTTAGTCTAAGTAAATCAGAAATTCTTATTATTATTTTCGTATTTAAATTGTAATTGATTAAGCCTGGTCCAGCCATATATTTGAATCAGAAGCTATATCCCACAGGAATATACATTATATACCTACTGCCTCGGTGGATAAGTTGTAAATTTTATCCAAGGAGTTTCTTGTACTTACATTCTCACAGTTTATAAGCAGGTAAGTCAGGTTTTGGCTACATTTCTAGCCAACCATCATTTATCGTTACTTTTTTGGCACAATTCTGCACTCCTCTATACAAGTTAACAATCTCTGTACAAAATTATTCTTGCCAATTATTTACCGGGGCTGTTGATATAACTGACCAGTTTCTAAAACCATATTCCTCCAATCTATTATAAAATGCGCAACAATCGAAAGGGATATACCTAATTTCGTTGCAATTAAGTAACTTTGTCTAAAGTTTGTATTATAAGCTGGAATAATGTTTTTCATCTTTGATTATACTAATTATTCGTACAGATACAACTAAGAACCCCAGGAAACGGAAAGCGAGATTCCAAGAAGATGCTTTTGACGAGTTGGTGACAACCTCAAAAGGTGTTACCATCAAGGTAACGGCTTGCAGCACAATGGATTCTCCCAAACTGCCATAATCTATGGATCTGGACCTATTTTTCAAGGACCTTGAATTCGATAGTTCGTCGGTTATAACGATACTGGTGTACCCGCCCTTATGGGAATGGTAACAGAGTTATAAGCAGCTTATCAATAGACCATAAAAACCATGGTTTGTTGCAGCGCTAGCTTCAGAACCGTCCTCAGACAACCATAACCCTCAGAAAGAGGGTGTCTGTAAGGTGTCTCTGTAAGGATATATGTGTGCATACTTTGTTATAGTTGCTTGGAGTAAGGAACAAAACGTAGGAATGACTGACTTTAGGCTTGAGTTTTTAATAGCAATAATATAGCAAACTTTTGAACTATACGTCGATATTTTTATAACATCCTCATTGCTGATCGTTGGATATAGCTATAGTAATATAAATAACGAGCCTTCCAAATCGATCTTTTGAGAGCTAGGACCCCCACGTGGGAGTAGAGCCAACCTCAGATTGTATAAACTTGGAAAGGCTTTGTTTTGAAAGGAATTGATAAAGTTGCGAGGAAGTGGAACGATTAACTAGCGACCTCGCTAAAGCCAACGCCGTCATTAATCTGCGGTGATACATAATGGTCCTCCATAATCCCTCTCTCTCTCTCTCTCTCACACTCTCTTCCCCCCCCCACTCTCTCTCTCTCTCTCTCTCTCACTCTCTCTATCTCTCTCTCCCTCTCTCTCTCACCCCTTCCCTCCATCTCCCGGCCCTGAATAATGAATATGTATCACATCGGGACCGGATGAATTGCTCCGATGAAAAGGCTTTACTCGAATCACTTCCAGGAGAGCTCTCGAGCTTCTTATCGAATTGAAATCAAGCCCCTTTGAAGATTTCCTTAAATAAGTCGCTAATTGGCGATCGGAAGTCAGGATCTCAACGATTAGTATCGACTGAGGGTTTGGCTGCCATCTCTTAATATCCAGAATTACCCGATGTAGAAAACGTAATTGGACATAGAACTATATCAAGTTAGATTCACTGTATGTATAGGTGCCATCTGTGATGTAGTGGTTCGCAAGAAAACCTTCTATGCCCAAAACTTGCGGGTTCCGAGGTACGAAGGTGGCCCTAGGATTTTTAAAAGGTAGCATAAAATCCTTTGGGTGATGTTAGGTATTCGATAGATATCCCCAATTATATCTGGATATGCAGTACTTAAGACTCTCACTGTAGCATCATCCGGTTAGCTATAGCAGCATAAAAATACATTAACCCGAGAAAGATAGCCTACGTCGAATCGACGTAAACGAATTTGGGACTTTTCTAGGTTAAAGAGAACCGCCTTTTGTTATCTCAAGTATTTTTTTAATAAATATTTAAATGAGCCAAATGTTTTTCATTTATCTTTAACGCAATTATGTATATAAAATAAATAATCATATTTTTGAGACATATTATATACAATGTCAGGAATATTTGCACTAATACATGCACTCGTCGAAACGGCACATGATTAGTGTACAGTGAAATATGGTTATCTTTCTTGGGTTAAATGAATAAACGAACTATACACAAACAGTTTCTAAGTCACACGTTTCAAAATAACCTGTTATTAACTGGAAATCAAGGTGCTGAATAAGAAGTGTTCTAGGTTTTGTTTATATCAATCTATTTTTTGGCGAAAAAAAAATTATTAAATTATTATATTTATGTTAAAAGCCATTATTCGAAACTATCCTGAATAGTGATCTTCTTAGGATTCATCCAGCCTGTATACTAAGCATGATTTTTTCCTTAACGTGGAGAAAACCGTATCGGTTAATCTTCCTCAAGCATGGGCTTATAGGTCCTCCTGCGTATATTGACCCCAAGCAGCCATAATTCATGGATCTAAACCGATTTGTCATTGACCTTGAACTCGATTGTTAGTATACTTGTGAATCGGTTCACAATTGTCTGGTTTTGGAGTTATTAGCTGGTCGGCGAACCATTCCATGATGCCTTTAATGTATATTGATAAAAATAAAACATCATTCAACCGAAGATCTCCCGTATTATTTAGTACCAACCGTAAAATATATGTCAATATACTTACTTGCTATAATATAATAGATTGCTGGACAATTCGATATAACAATAAAGAATCATATATACGGTAGCTGTGATGTTTTTAACCAGTCAAATGATGCAGTTAAATTGCAGCTGGTATTGGGGGGGGGGGATAATTCAAAGATGGAGAAGGATAGGAAGGAAACGACATTACTGGCTGCGAAACCTTTACGAATGGTTCCAGTGCTCTCGCTTCAGATCTTGTGTATCCGAAGTTCGAATACCCTTGATCATTATCGACCGTCAGAATGAAGAAGAGGGAGAATAAATCGATTGGAAACACAGTGTTTATCTTCTAAATATTTGTATGTGTGAAGCCCAGAATAGATGACAAGGTCGGCACAACTTTGCGGAATATTATAATGTCTCAGGTTAACTACCGAAGGGAAAGTAGAAGCGGAAATTTTATCAGAAAAGACAGAATCCGTGACTTGATTCGATGTAATATCAGTCAATTTTTAAGTCTCAGCAGTTGCTAGAGGCAACAGGAGATTTAGTCTCGGTCGTCGGAGCAAATTATTAAGTTAAAACTCCGGGATTAAGTTGTCACTCTGGCCTGTCGCTCCGATATCACCGAGGTCCTTATCCCCTTCAAACACTCTCCAAGGTCCCTCAGGAATAGGCCTATAGGCTTCTCATTCAATCCCAATATTTCCCCCAGCAGGGGTTGTGTGCATTATAGCAAACAAATATATGATGAAAACATACCGGATATATCGAAATAAAATTATAGAATTGTATTTTATGGTCACTTGTTATGACTGAAATCAATAAGCTTGACGAACCGGATATTTAATTATTTTAAAGAAATGAAAATCAAACCAGTCTGTTTCGAAGTGCCAGAAAAGGATTTAGAGGAGATGGAGATTACTTGTAAGCGTATTCAAGAATGCAACAGTCTCATGATGAAACTAAATGCTCACCAGGACTTTCAGGCAAAACCAAAGCCGATGACTGAAAAAAATGAAAATTAGGGTAACGCTGACAACGTATGAAGGAATAGTTGGCTAGAGATGCAGATGAATTTACGTGGTTATTAGTAGGGAAATACATTACAGGGGTTTTTTTCATTACCTATACCAATACTAAGATTAAATCAGGTCTTCATTTAATCCACCAACGGACATGCAACGAAGTTCTTTCTCCTAGATTAGATTAACCACCAGAATTGCCCCTATTAAGTGAACACAAGAAAGATGCTGAAAGAATTTCAGGAGAGCCTGCAAATTCTACAGCTGGATGGCGGAAGCTCCTAAAGGAGGCCAAGACCCACCCCCGGGTTGTAGCGCCATATCTCACAGGATCCATCTACAGTTATTTATTTTTAGATTAAATAATTTACAGACGAATTTTAACCCGGGAACATCAGAACAGCAACCCCCGCTCCTAACATTACAATAATTTTTTTTTTTTTAAATGTTTACGTCACAGTATAACGAGTAAATGATATATCATCAATTCAACTTCTGCTTAAACATTGCATTGAAATAACGAGAGAAAATATTTCAAAATTGAAATTATTACCACAATTTCTGTAAAAACACACGTAACTCTATAGATCCATCTAAGGATCTGTTCAAAAGGATCAGCACATCAACATATTTTATTTATAAATTATTTTTGCATGATTTTTAAAAATATTTATTCCTATAAAAAATCGTAGATGGTTTTCATATAAATTTTGTTTTATCCTATAATTTAAAATGTTTCTATTTAATAAGGACTATAATATAAAACTTTTAAATAAATTGAATTTTATTTGATGACGGACTTACGAAATGAATTTCAGGTTTCTCACTCTGGTAAGAATATTTTGGTAAGGATTAGAAAGGAACAACCACTTTTGTTTACCTTTACAGACACAGAAAATACCTTGTAGCTTGTTGTATACCTTATACACCCACAAAAATAAGTTTCATGGTATAGTGACAGTCCTTAACTCTCTCCACCACACGTATTAAAGAAAAGTGACTAAATTTGTCCAGATCCATGGATCATGACTGTTCAAGGTCATCAGGTGAACAAGAAAGAATATTTCATTACCCTTCGTAGGCCGTCGCAGAAAATTACAAAGTATGGGCATCACGCAATACATACATTCTATTAATATAATTTATATATAATTAGATGATACGCCTTAAACTGAGGTTTACTGATCAAAGGGTTTTACGCCTTAAGAGAAAAAGAACTAACTAATTTAACCAAATAATACTCCGTGGTTTTATTAGAACATTAATTTAGTTTAAATTAATTCAGTTAATAAAAGTAAAATAAAATATTACATTTTCTTTATAAGATATTTCTTATATACTGGACTAATCTTTTTGATCTATATAATTTAATAGATAATTAACTACTTAAATTGAAAATGACAAATAAGTGTCGAAACATTTTTTAATCATTTGTTAATTTCTAATAAAAATTTTGACTGGAATAAGGTTTTTTTCTTCATTATTAAATAAAATATTACTTGAAGATAAATAAAATATCGGAATAGCGATAAGTTTAGCCATGTAATGTCACATTGTATATAAGGATTTGGGAAATACAACAAATAAGCCTATATGTTAGGAAGAGGTGCTATTTCACCATAAGAGCTGCGAGCTGGTGTAGGACATGGCTGACAAGTGGGGAGTAATATTTTGGAAATCCAACCCTCCGTCTGCAAAATATTTTCCACTATCTCTCCTCACCACCTCAGATTATCTTTTCTCATAACTTTAGGCTGGAAAACTGGGAACATACATGGCTAACTTAGTTTGATGAAGTGTTTAGTTTATTTCAATATATATATATTTATATGTAAAATTTGGACCATTATGACCTAGAAAAAGGATCGGGCTTAGTACAATAGAATAGAAAAATAATTTTATTCTGGAACAAGGTCCCTAAATCATAACATATGTGTACAAAATTTAATGATATATTTGGTCAAAGGGCTACATTATTAGAATAATCTAATATTAACATAAAAACATGAAAATAGATAACTAAACTAAAATATATTTTCTGGTAGAGAATGAAAAAATTAATAATTATCCAAAGAAAAATAGCATACCAATTTTCTATAAAAAGAAATAAGCTGAGAGATAAATAATAAATAATTAAAAACACCTAATAATATAAAAATTAATCAGTATATCAATTTGATCGAAGAATATTTACAGTAATTCATCAAGCAATCTGATAAATATAAGATATTACTTATTACTGATTAAAGAGCATTTGTTTGGGATTTTAAGAGATGTAGGAAAAGCTTGGATTTGAATGTGGACAAGGAAGACGCATGACGGATATCTGGTTTTCAAAAATATTTATTCCAATAAAAAATCGTTGATGGTTTTCATATCAGTTTTATTTTATCCTAAAATTCAAAAGGTTTCTATGTAATAAGGACTATAATAAAGCACTTTTAAATAAATTGAATTTTATTTGTAGTGATTGAATTACTGGTGGGAGTGAAAGAGTTCTAGTGCATTGTAGAGTGTTTGTACTGTTTTAAACGCAATGGTTGTACAGAGATTTAGCCGCGATCACGCGTAAACACCAGGCTTTCTCTCGACCAAGAGTACCCTCTTTTAAGAGGCTTGGTGAGCCTCATGAGGTTCTGCAGATCCCACAGAATATATATTAATTTTGATGCACACTCCTCTTCCGAATTTAGCAAACTGTAGAATGCATGTGACCCAAGTTTTTCTGGTGAGTTTTCTTCTCTTTTTCTTCCCAGAGACATTCATATTTTCACGAGTAATTTGGTCTGCTTTTCAAATGTCATTTGACACAAGATTTTAGTGGTTTCTTCTGAAATGTTTTGGTCCAAGTTGGCTTACAAACACTTGTCGGTAATGCATAACTTTTTAGAAAATAAATCTTAAATTGTATCTCTCTTCAGTTCTTCCACCCAGTTTGTTGTTGTCCTAAAAAGTAGTTATATATATTGAAAACTGTTTGACAAAGAAAATTTGTCGATACATTTGAAGGGTTGATCGAGGCGTTAATGCGTGGATTACTTTAGGAGTTATCTCCAGAATCTGGATTTCTGCTGTAATCCATAAACTGAAGTACGTGAACAGCGATTACAGACGAAAATAATTCATTTAAAGTAATAGTCCAGGATCCATGGTCCATTTAAGCACTTGATTAGTATCAAGCTGAATCTTCGTGAATAGCTTCGTTTCGATGAGACGCCCAACAATTTCCTTTGTGAAAATTCTCGACTGTGGTAGCTAACAGAGGTAGCAAGGATAAAATATGTCGATTGATGATTCTCAAAAATGTATTACTAACTGGGTTTTTTTTTTGTTAAATCTCAAGATAATCATCTAAATTATTTGAAAAAAAATATGTGTCCCACAAAATGTATGGTTTGATCAAAGAGTCCCCTCCTTCCAACATGTATCGATAACGAGGTCATCAAAAATGATTACTAACCAGCTGTTTTTTTTTTACTTCTTCATTTTTGACTTCGTTATCGATAGATATTGGAAGGAGGGGACTCTTTGATCAAAACATACATTTTGATTTAACAAAAAAAAAACCCAGTTGGTAATAAATTTTTGAGAATCATCATATCGACATATGTTATCCTTGCTACCGATATTAGCTACCACAATCGAGAATTTTTGCACAGGAAATTGTTGGGTGTCTTATCGAAACAAAGCTATTCACGAAGATTCAGCTTGATAGTAATCAAGTGGAAAAATGGACCATGGATCCTGGACTAAAACTCCTTGGTGGTTTCGGCTTCGAACATTTGCTAACTCATTTAATATTATTATTTTTAAATATTTTTATTTTGAAGAGAAAAGATTTGTCCTGGCCGGGATCCGAACTCGGGTCGTCTGCATCTCTAGTCCAGTGCTCTTGACCACTGAGCTATCTCTTCACCGATCCTATCCCTTCACCGAGCACTGCACTAGAGGTGCAGACGACCCGGGTTCAAATCCCGGCCAGTACAAATATTTTCTATTATTATATTATTATAATTTATATGTTCGTATAAATAAATATTCTTCTAGTTTTTGTATTCCTTATTTTATATTTCCGCTTTATCAAGATAATAGCGTTGTGAGTTATACCGTTACTACAATATTGTTCCCAATATACTTTGCATAAAAGAGGTTTGGTTATCCGGAGTCCTGGTGTGTAGTTTACGCAGTGTTTTATTTTAGTATTTGGTAGAACTGAACTTTGCTTTTCGAAGAAAATGATTTATAGACAACTACAAATATTTTTTAATGGTTGAAAAAAAACGGCTACCCTCTTACTATTTAAAAATTATTAAAATCAGTTTAAGCCAAATCTAATCGAGAGCATTCATAATCGAAATTATTCCCCCTTCAACCATTCCGGGTCATTTAAAATTACAGTTTCCGATTGCAGGATCCATTTGACGATTATGCGGACGAATTGCTCAATTAACAACGAACGAATCCCTTCTGAATTCACAATGGTGCATACCCTCACCCGAAACTTTATTTGAGCCACTTTCAACAACAATTGAACATTGAAGGCGAAGAAGAGTGGAAGAAGAATGAAGCTATCAGATATAGGGAGGGGACTTCTGTCGGCAGAGTAATTTGTGAGTGCCTGGACGGGACCAGATATGAGAATATATTGAACAAACACAAGGCGCCCCCCGTTGGGCAAAGGGGAATTATAAAAACGCCTGAGGCAACCCCTAGCTTACCATTTGCCCCCTCAACACAAAACAATCTCTGCTATCTCCTTTCTTTATCAGGCACCCCCTCATTGTCTCTTCCTATAATATGTTATCCTCCCTTTGGCTATTCCAGCGAGAAGTGGATTCCGGATGAGTTACTGTTCAGGATCTAAGAGTGCTTTCCATATCCTTTGTCATATTCAACTAGCATTATATATTACATCATGTCATATTTATTATTTTTATACTTTGATATTATATTTGCAACTGTGTAACATTGCATTCAGTATTTGAATTTTTTATTAATTAATTAATGGTTTGTGGAGCGATGAGTTGCAGAGTCGAAGGTCCCAGGTTCAAATCAAGCTGTGGCAGGGGCTTTAATCCTCCAGGGGCTCGCAATGCCTCTATAAAGTGTTTACCTTTATTTGTTTATTACACATCTCCTCCCTGCACAACAGTTTTCCTAGAAGCATTACAGTCTTTACCATGTAATAAACCCAAGACCCTTCATGGGTTCTAGTGATACAGGTTTTTTTTACATTATATTATATTTGCAACTTCATCGTATCCAGCATTTGAATTTTTATATAATTGATTGATGGTTACTCAGGAGGCAATTAAGCTTTCTCTGGGATTTGTAATAATGGTTAATAGGGGCCAAAATATTTGTCACTGGGAGGGACTGCTTCGGGGGTGGGGGGCACCCATAGGTCCTCTGCGTTTGCTAACTCCTAACAGCCATAATCTAAGGATCTCAACCGATTAGTCGCTGACCTTGAACTCGATTGTTCGTCGGTTTGTAAGACGATATATAGAAGATAGATAGACAGTGGGAGTCCTAAAATTTACCTAAGCAGGTATAATTAGAATAGAGATCTCTTAACGAATACCAGACACTGCGCTGGCTTACCAGAAACCCACATTTTACGTACTAAAATACGTATTACGGGTCCGATGGATGTTATAATCAAGGATTATTTACCCTTTTAAAAAATCCTAGAGCATTTTGCATAGTCATGCTAACAAATACATCAAATGAATTTTTAAGGGGAATTGAGGTTAAAATCAACAAAGTTTCACGCTTTTAAGATTTGTTTGATGTTATTAAGCGATTATTAAAATAAAAATACTTTACTCTACCAAGACCTAAATTTTTAATTTTTAACTCACGTGTAACTTTCAAATAGCTACCTCTATTGAGAAAAAATTGTTTTTTTCTAATTATGAAGTTGTTCTTTTGAAGGATCTATTTTTATAAAAAAAAGTAATTTATTGGACAATAAAGATTTTTTGTTGGTTTATTTCTTCTTAGGAAAAAAAAAAAGCGAAAACAACTATTTGGTTGGGAATTGACTCAGGAATATATTATTCTTTAAGAGTAAACATATTTATTTTAGTTGAATATTGTGTTTTTGATAAATAATAAAAAACATTCGTTTATAAACGAAACGGTTCATAATTGCCCAAAGTTAAGTTCTAGGAGGACAGTTTTCTTTGGAGTTAGTTGGGGCAGTGAGTTGGCCCAAGTTCCAGATCGGAGAAAACTCTTTAACTCCATGAAATCTTAACGGTTAGGAAGTTAAAGATATTATCCTTCCAACCTCAAACGTTTTATATTTTAAATATTAATAAATATAAATAGTTTTAATAGTTTTCCGGATTTCGAAAGTACGTCATGGTCCAGGAGCCTCTTTGAAAAATATTGAATTAATATTAAGTAAAAACTTTAAGCTCAAGATGACGCAGGAATGGAAAAATTAAAATCAGCAAACAAAAAGAAATAATCATTCCTTTGATGATTGCGATGAAACGAAAATTCCCCCAATCAAAATTTTGATAACTTTTTTTATATTGAAAGGGAATAATCAATTTTGAAAGATAAATTGATATATATTTTGTGACTGGAACGATGAAGAAAAACTATGAAAAATTTCATGACTCACTTGCTGGATACGCATTATTGACAGAAACATTACCACAAAAAAACGACAAGAAAACTGAAACCCCTCTGGAACAGGGATCTACTACAGTGAGATGAACCACGCTAGGAGTGCCTACAATGGGAGCTTTCCCCATACACGCTTCCACGCGAGCCCCTTAGCGGAGGCTTTCGAAATATTACAAATACCATACCATTAGAACTGCAACTTAGCGTTCCACACACTCATCTACCCCCTTCCCTCAAGAAATACAGTATACATGATAATAGATATAATGTGGGAGCAGTTTAGATTAATCTTGGTGTATTGTAAATAAGGATACGTGTCTTGCTTGTTCAGTATTTAGTTTGAAAATATAGTGCAATAGATACAAATTAATTAAATTATTCGTTTTTTCTATCGAACCTAAACTATTTATAAAAGCATTTTGATGTTTGATCCGTAAAATCCTTTCGCACGAGCTGACCTAATAACCGCTTTAAAGGATTCCAGACCAAGTCAGGATGTGTTTGAAGTAAGCTATGTCAGGCCTCGCTAATGTTTGAAGTAAGCTACGCCAGGCCTCGCTAATGAATTACACTTTGTAATTAGTTATAAAATATACAAGATATTAAAACTTTAAGTTGAGGGGGGCTCCTTTATTAGTCCACATCATCGAAATTAATATTCACGATTCGATTACCATTTTCTAACTGGGGCGCTGTTTCGTAGCCTCCGGGGTGCTTCCGGGTTACAAGCCATGAAAATGTTATCCAAAATTTTCATTGTCTATAAATTATAGGTTTATAAAAAAATAAAAAATACATAATAATTATTCTTTATTGGGTGCATGTTTTCAGAGATAGAAGGATTTCTTTTGGCCAAGCATACAAGATCAAGTAGTAGCAGCTTGTTCGTATCAGTGAATGATAAGTGTCGTCTGTGCGGATCCACAAACGAATCAATAAAACATGTGCCCTCAGGCTGCCAAATACTAGTCGGTAAAGAATACCTTCAGAGGTACAAAAATGCAGCCAAGGTCATTCATCAAGCCGTTGCTGAAAGATATCAACTAATTAAAGATCACCAACCTTTCTATAGATATCATACTAAAGCATTCTAAGAAAATGGTGAAGTGAAAATATATTGGGACCATACGATGGTAACAGACCACCATATACCTCACTACAGACCTGACATCGTAGTTATTAACAAAGCAGCAAAGAAAGCACAAATAATTGAGATAGGAGTTAAAGAAACTCCTTGCAGGATGCCGAATTGCAGAAAACAATGGGCGAACAAATTCAGAAGTATCTAGAGGTTAGGAATTAACCTTGATTACGGCCCGGTTAGACCAAATCATCCAGCAATGCTGAGAAAAAAAACTTTTTAGTGAGAAAAGTTATACAAATGCCATTTGGCACATATTCTTTTTTCGATCATCTTTTGAAAACATTCCCTAAGGGATTCTCATAGAGGCGTGTATGGAGAAACCTCCCATTGAAGACACTTCTAGCGTGGTTCATCTCTCTGTAGTAGATCTCTGATCCAGAGACGTTTCAGTCTCCTTGTTGGATTCTGTGGTAAAGTGTCTGTCAGTATTGCTTAACCGGTATGTTTGGGTATCCAGTAAGTGAATCCTCTGCATAGGTGTTGTCTGCCTATACCCAACCATATTTTCACGCCAAATAAGCAGTAAATAATCTTATTTGAAAGTAGAGGGACCAATGGAGAGATCAACATTGAACACCATATTCTCCTCAGAATAATATACCAGTGGCCAAAAATATACTAATAAACCAGAAAGAAAAGGGAAACCAATCAGAATTCAGCCAGTCGAGGCCCACCCAATCAGAGACCACACGGTCGGAACCCATCCAATCAGATCATTGGAGGAATAGGCTACACCCATGGACCCTGAAGCTATAAATGGCGAAGTAGAGAAGAATATTTTCAATCTCAGATTAAACCCTAAGGAAGCTTGAGGTATGGTTAGCGAAACGTCGGCAAATAATTTGACTACACGGTCGAAACTAGAAGAAACACCTGATGAATGGATTAATAAACAACATACTTTGTGATTTATAATGGATACTTTGCTAAATCAATGAATATATGGTACATTTAGTGATGAAAAAAGGGAGAAATATGCGAACCGGGTAGAAATATTGAAAGCACCGACATTTCAAAAACCCCCGAAATTAATCTACGTAAAAACTGAAAAGGTCAATGACGATCTGACAAACCTTTTTTTCTTTTTCGGGATCTTTTTTAAAAACAATTCGAATGACATCATATAGAAATACAATAACGGCATATGCCAACTATTACGAGATTTATAAAATGGACGGTCCTTTATTAAAGCACTGTTTCATTTTCATGTATGGAAAATATTTTTAGCTTCAATCTGACTTCGAACAATCGGATTTACCAATGTAAACGTCTATTTATAAACTCTTTTCAATTATAAGAGGATTCGCTTAAAAACTTTCTCTTTCGAATTGTGAAGTCAATTTATTACAAAATTTATTTTCGTAACTGGGAAATATTATTCCATCGAACTCCGAATATTGAAAGTTGTCTCAATTAATTTTAAAAATTGAATAAATTAAGGTTTCGTGTTTTAACGTAATTACAAATATACGTATAGGATACTAATGATTCTAAAGGAATGCAAAGGAGTTAAATTTTTAATTCCAGTAGAGAGAGAGATGGAAAAATTCAAGTAAAAAAATCTCAAGTTACTGAAAAAACACGCGAAACAAAAAAACCTATCAATACTTTGTCTATTCAGGAATCTTCATTACAGAATGAGGATATTAACTAGTTTCAGGAAATGATCAAATAAAGCAAATCCTAAACTCAAAATGTTGTAAGAAACCTATCAGAGGAAACACCCCACCACCTCAAAGGCCCAAGTGCAACAACTACTGAATGATTCAATCCATATCATAACAAGTGTTCTTGTCTTTTTTGAGTATTTACTCTTCTATATTTTTACAGTTTCTATTAAATTAATTACAATTATTTAGTAAATAATACCTGTTTTGTACCAAGATTTGTAGATTTGTTATAAAATTTGAAGAAGCACAACTACATTCAACATAAGAAGTTTAAATTTAAAAACAATACTAAATTTATTTCATACATGCTGATTATATTTCTGAAACATAATTCACGCAATCATTTTTTTTATCTACCTTGAATAATTATTAGTTGACCGTATAAATAGTGCATTTAATTAAATATGTTAACGCCATTGTTTTGTTGCTAATTATTAGATAGTTTTACCTACATCATCATCATCATAATCAATCCCCTTTACCGCTTAAGCAGTGAGGAGGAATTCAGCACAGCCTTCTCCAGCTCTGCTCTTCCGCTCCAGTGGAGTCCCCTCTTCTCAAAGTCCTTCCTCACCTCTTCTTCCCACTTGATCCTAGGTCGTCCTCTTCCTCGTTCTCCCTCCACTTTGGCTCGGTAGGTTTCGCTAGCAATTTTGCTAGGATCCATCCGCAGGAGGTGTCCAAGCCATCTCAGTCTGTTTTCCTCTATTAACTCATTGGCTGGTTTAATATTTACCTAAATATTGTTACAAATCATTATTGTCACAAACTTACATCCTATTGTTTTAGATTTAAATTTTAACACATATTTTTATTTGTTTTTTTGTATCTTGTATATTCCTATTATTTCATTTTATATAAACTGCGCAAAAATCAATAGCCTAGCAATTTAATATTATTTTTGTTATAAAGAGCATCTATACATATTATAAAACCAAGTCCTCGGCCGCGTTTGTTCGCGGTAAACTCAATAACTACTGCACGGATTTTCATGCGGTTTTCACCAATAGTTAGAGTGATTCACCAGGAAGGTTTAGGTATATAATTTGTCGAGGTTTTGTGTCAATGGATTGGAATATCGATGGGTTTCACCGAAGACGCTGCCTAATCCCGTGTAATTATCTAACGTGCAAGATAATGAATTCGTATATAAAGAAATATATGGTTTTTTTTTATTTTTATAATTTCTATATAATAGAGTAAATTAGCTGGGTGGGACGAAAGAAAATTAAGACTCCCAAAGAAGCCTAACCAATGATATTCGCGTGGTCCTTAGTGCACGGTAAGTGATAAAAAAAAAATATATTACACAGACAAATTATGTAGGCATAATTCTCCTTATTACCCGAGCAAAGCTGTGGTGGGTCGCTTGTTAATATTAATTAGAAATTATACTACATTAAATATTGTAAAGTGTAAAAATGTCCATAATAATATACATACTTGGTAATGTGTATACTACAAAATAAGCAATACCCCTATTAATTTTTGTGCAGTATATATCTTTGTTGTTAATTCCTATTATTTTAGTCTAATATTTTTTTTTTGTATTTTTTTAATTAGGCCTTGTAGAGTATCTGCAATGTGGTTCGAAACGTTGGCTTCTAATAAATAGTTGCTTAGTATTTAAGATTCTATTTTTGACCTCCACCCGGACAATGATATGTATACGGTCAGCTAATAATTGTTCGAAATACCGTGCGTATTCTTTGTTTACTTCACACGATCCCTTGCGGTGTATCCCCTTTCTGAGCCTGAAGGAACCTGATGAAGATGTAACCCTGACCACGAGGGCCTGATGAGGAAGCAGAAAGGAAAAGGATTGGGGAGAGGTCAGGATGGGATGGGATTGACGAAGCAGAGGATGTGGCAGTAAACCCCGGGCTAGATGACCGTAGGGGGCGCAAGATCCCTGCACTGTTCCCCCCACTCACCCCCTTCCTTGGGATAGTGTACTCGGGGGATATCGGCCTATATCCTTCCCGCCAGTTCTTGACGAGTTCTCGGCTCCAGTCGGAGGGGTGGTGTTTTCCGAGCAGAGCAGTAAACTATACGAGGGGATCGGTTCCCCTTTATTATACATCAGGATTTGAAACAGTATAACCCTGTTAGACCTGCCTCGATTTAATTTACGAAAAAATAATTAATGAATTAAATTCACAGATTTGACTAATTCCGTAATTACTACATCCCATGAAGGGTCTTCGTCACAGTACATGGTAGAGACTGTACTGTTTCTGGGGCAACAATTGTGCAGGGATGTGATTTGTCCTGGATCACGTTCAACCACCAGATTTATTACTCAATTTATAGCGGCTGAGCGAGCCTCAAAAGGTCCACAGATCCCAAAAGATCCATCCCCAATTGTTCGCAGATTAAATAAATTATCTGCCATAGCCGAACAAAGATTCCTCTGTGCGAATACTCAGCGTTCAACCACTGATATATTCGGTTCCAGACATTAGAAAGAGGCGACTATGATTTTACAGCCCCATCAACAGATCCACAGACAAGAACTCTTAGATATTTACAGAGGTTTTTTTATGATCACTTATAATCTAATGGAATATTGGTACTTTATTTTTCCATATTGTTACTTGAAAATGTTTACTTGTGCTTTTAAATTATAGTGGAAATTTTGCAAGAATTTATTTTAAATTTATTAAACGTTACTTCGTAAAACACT
The DNA here is from genome assembly GCA_964056705.1 of Troilus luridus. Classification (NCBI taxonomy): domain Eukaryota; kingdom Metazoa; phylum Arthropoda; class Insecta; order Hemiptera; family Pentatomidae; genus Troilus; species Troilus luridus. Next base: position 24,073,798 of record OZ057417.1, on the reverse strand, counting down.
TGGGGTGAGTCAGACAAGTGAAGGATAATGTTTATTCATAGTTCGTTGGATTTCTGTCTATTATTTTCTGTTTTTTCGCGCATTTTAATTACTAAGATTTGGAAGATGTCCAACCACTTGCAATCGTTCTGAAATGTTTAACTCTTCCAGCTTTGTCCAAGAGCACTGCTTGTGGAGCCTCCCTTAAGACAAACGGAATTTCAGGACTCTCATTACAGTCCACTGCGGTTAGGATCAGTCCAAATATGGATACTGTAATTACTATTACCACAAAGCTTTCCATAGGGTATAGTTATTTTAGTTCCTGACATTTTCGTTGTTTCTCTCCAACATTTGAGTTGATACTATTCTCGTTAGGGATTTCAATATCAATGGGAGCGGAGTGGCTCAGTGGTAACAGCACCGAGTTGCCATGCCGAAAATCCTTGTTAAAATCCCGCTTTGCATTTGACTAAATGACTTTCATTAAGTCTGTTTGCAGCCAGATGGATCATATAGGATCTAGGATCCTCCTGGGGCTCACCCATCTTCTATAAAAACTGAACCAGACCCGGCCACGGGTTATAGTGGTACAAATTTTTGATTTTTTTAAAATTTCAATATCAATAACATTTGCTTTCAGTCCTTTAAACTTAATAAGGAGAATACCATGTCTATCTTGAAGCACCGTATGGTCAGTTGTTATAATTATTATTTTATTGATATTTGGGATTGTTATTATGGACTATTGCTTCATTCAGTGAATTGATCATAACAAATTGTATAAATTTATCTCTTCTCCTGTTCTATCGATTAAATGCAACCATACCATATAGTTCTTGGTTGTTCTGTGACCATGAAAAAAAAATGAACAAAAAATATTCTAGATGCATAAGTGGATGTATGGGAATGTTATTGTTGGGAAGCGCCTTAGGCAGCGCAAACACCCTCTTTCCCACCAGCCTAAGCCTTTCCACTAAAAACAACCCCGTTTTTACCTTTTCCTTCTGAAGCCCAAAATAAACACCACCTCACTCGTCGAAGGCGGGCCTTCCGACTAAATTTGAATACTATTTTAAAACATTGTTATCAGAGCTGTAATAGGAGCGATGACCTGAGCAGTTTTTTCGAATGTTCACCTTAAGGTTTTATTGAGAATCTATTATGATTCGCGATTCTTGGCCTATTCGTACACGTCCTTGAATACCAATGAATTAGTCAGGGAAATATTTTAAATTTAATTTAATAATAAGCTCTGTGCCGAATGGGAAGTGTCTGAGGGGTAGAACGAGGCGTATGTGGGAAGATTGCACTAAGACTTATCTGACGGATTTGGGTTTGGGTTATGATCCGTGGACAGAAGTTGGTAGCAGAGATTGGTAGTATCGGCATCGAGCTTTCGGGTTCGCTAAGCAGTTTTTTTATTATACAAGACGAAGGAAGTAATAACAGGCGATTAATAGATACTATTGGTCAGTCATGAAAATTCTTAAAATCGGGATGCATCCAGAGCCTACAAAATAGCAATGTACCATACGGCCTTATATCCAGTGGTTATGTATGGAAGCGAGACTTGGACCCTGACCCCTTCTGATGAAATGTCTGAAACATGTGGCGGTGGAATTTATATTACAAAGAGAAGTGGTGGAGGATCGAGACACATGAGGAAATAAAAAAACCTCTATGAGGATATTCTCTACGCCATAAAGAGAGCAGCAATGATATGGGATTGCACTGGGAGATGTCCAGAGAATATTGCGTGGTAGATTCCCTAAAATGATGATGGAGGGACATCCGGGCAGAAGAAGAAGCAGAGGCAGATAGACTAGACTTCGTTATCTGGAAGATGTTTAAGACGACCTTTGATGTCGAGATCCGAACACAGGTCTGGGGGAGGGATATTTGAGGAGGCTCTGGGGCTTTATTGAGGTGGAGTGTATAATTTATTAATGTACACAATTTATATATTTAAATAAATAAATAACGATATAATTTATAATAAATATAAAATAAATCAATTACTGAGTTACCATGCCGGAAATCCTGATTCAATTCCCGCTGCAGGCCATGATTTTTATTTAGTCTGTTTGCAGCGGGAGATGGATCATATAGGATCTAGGACCCTCCTAGGGCCCACCCAGCCTCTATAAAATATTATAAAAATAGGGTACCCAAAATAAGGGGGAAAATCTGGCGGTCGAGCGTGACCTAGGACAAGTCACCTCCTTGCAGAACCGTTTTCCATGAAACAATACAGTCTCTACTATGTACTGAACCCCAGACCCTTCATGGGTTGTAGTGGTACAGGTTTTTTTTTTTTATCAATCAATAGATTTAAACACTCATTAACTACTTAATAGTTTTATTTTATAATCATGGTGTTCCCTTCTTGTGTGCGTTTTTATAATACAGGTTTGTGATACTTTAAATATGGATAAAAAGACTTTTCAGGACTAATCGAGTGTGTTAGAACCCCATATTGGAGAATTCGACGAAGTCCCATGTCAATATTTTTTCATTGATTTATATATGGATAGAGAATATTCATAAACGATAAATTAGGAAATGCAGTAAATGATAGAAAAGAAGCTGGAGATATATGCAAATTGTATTTGTCCATAATTTTAAAATTAAAAAAGAACGTTAGATGAGTTAAGCTTCATAAACAAATCAGATAGAGCAAAATAACCTGACCCATAACCTACTAATAGATCAGGTGATAAAAAAAATTCCAATTAATATTCAAAATAAATTTCATGGTTTTATATAATAATTTAATTGTTTAAATGGTAAAATTTTAAATAAATATCACATTTGTCTGTTATTGTTTATTTTGTTTTGGAGGACATTTGTTAATATATTTATATTCATAAATGATTTTAATTTGATCTAGTATTGCTGAGATCAAAGTTTGGTTTTCAATGTAATATTGTATTCATGACCATGGAAGATAGACAATTTCCAGGATTTTATATAAGTTTTAACTTTTCAACTTTGAAAGAATGTTTTGACCTTAAAGTATCTATGCTTATTGTTATTAGTTATTTTTGACAATTTATTTGTGATTGTATTTTTATTGTTTCACAGCAATGATTTGGACTTATGATTTCAATGAAGTTGTATGAGGAATGAATATTGCTGAAATTGAGAATGGTAAATAAATGTCGAAACGTTTTTTAATTATTTGTAAGGTTTACAAAACAAATATTGACTGGAATATGTTTTTTCTTCTCTATCCTATTATATAAATCAAGAAGATTGAGTCCAGTATATAAGTAAAATCTTATAAAGAAAATATTTTTTCATTTTAAATGGCAATGATAGCAGTCGAGGTAATCACTAAAAGTTAATCACTATTGTTCTTGAGTTCCCTTATTGTACGCAAATAGGCAGGGTTGAGGAAATTTCAAAGCTTTGGAATGTAAATGGTTACCCTTAATTTGGAAACAAAACTTGGATGTTGAACGTGATCTCGGCCAAATCAAACCCTCAACAACCCTTCAACACAGTAAAGTCCCTATGTTATACTGAACATAACACCATTTCTTAGGTTGTGGTGATATATTTTTCGCCACGCTTTAAAGGAAGTGGATAATCTTAATTTCGAAAAAAAACGAAGTAAGATAAGAGTTATCTTGGGCAAATCACGTCCTTGCACAACCGTTGTCTTAGAAACATTCCACTCCCTACAATGTAGAGAATCCAACAAACTTAGTGGTTTGTACATTGTTCCTAATTAAATGTATGCTAGTATTCCTTGGAGAAAACATATCTTTTCTTATTTTTCCGATTAAAAAATCGCTGTTAATTTCTAGTGATAAAAACATTTTTGTTATTATAAGATTCATTTAGGTAAAGGAGCTCTAACTATATTCCTAACTCCGCTGATTGGTTCAACTTAGCCCAAGACATTTCTAGTATTACAGTTCTACTGGGACTACTGCCTGTAATGGAGTTCTAGATTATAAACCAGTTTCTTCCTTCTAGTTAGATATCTCTCTCGGGTTCAGGTATATATATATATATATATATATATATATATATATATATATATATATATACATATACATATATATATCTAATAATGATATTAAATAATAGGATGTAAATAGTTGGGGGTGCAGTCAAGTAAGTCAGTTACCTTCTGCACCTAGCAGCCACTCCTATTGGGTTCGTACAGTTTCATATTATTTATATCTTCTCTTCATCTTTCTCCATCTCCTTCCTTCACACCTATTTCTCCCATCATCACTTTAGTATTCATCATAGTTTTAATCAAAGAGTTAATGTTCATAGAACATCATTATTTTTTATAATATATCTCCATTCACTTACTGATATCTTATATCTCTCATCTATAGTTTTCTTTTATACTTACATCTTAATTTATATAATATAACATCATTCCTATCGTATACCTTTATATAACATCTGATACTTATATTTTAAATTTATACTTATATTTTACTTCTCTGCCTGTCATACATGAGATTCCTATTCTTTACTTTCTACAATATTCTTCTCTATTTATTCTTAGGTATCATAATTTTTTATTTCATGTTCTTTCATTATACTTATGATACTCCCCAGGAGTCTATTTTCATACTATTGTTTTCTCTGCAATACAATTCTATCTTTATTATACTAAGTTTTCCATACTCATTATATTTATATCTTTTTCATTTTATTTTTTCTGTTTAACTTCATTTCTCTCTTTGTATTTTGTTTTGCATTATCACCTTTCTATACATCTACTATGTAATCATCTTTATTCATATATCCTTTCATTATATATCCTTCACTTTTTTCGCTCAATTTTTCTATATCTCTACATTTTGTTATGTTTTCTCTATCTTATGTATTTTTATAGTCTATTCTGTTTTTGTCTGTTTTCTCATAGCCCTGATGATGACCTACACAGTAGGTCGAAACGTCGGCACATACAAAATACAATAAGATTCACTTATTTGCAGTGTTTTACTTGACTGCACCCCCAACTATTTACATCCTAACTATATACCAGTCAACGAATTTCTCTCCTATATTAAATAATAGTAAACATTTTATTATTTAATGCCTTTTATTGTTTCATATCATTTTGGAGATTGTATTTTCTGTCCATATTAAACCTCAAGGAATAAGATACAAAACAATATGGAAATGGAACAAACATGGCCTTGTTAATCTTATCCTCTCTTGGAAATAAACTTTATTTGGAAATCTAAATCATTCAGAAATTTTAGTGGTACATTGTTTTTACATAATTACATTTCATGATACAGACAGTATTGAAATTTATTAATTAAAAAAGCCTGTACCACTACAACCCGTGAACGGGTCTGGGTTCAGTACATGGTACAGGCGACTGTACTGTCTTGTGTGGAAAAAGTTTGTTCAGGGGGGTAATTTGTCCTAGATCACGCTCAACCGACAGATTTTCCGCTTTATGTAGGGTACCCATTTTATAGAAGTTGTGTGAGCCATAGGAGTCCTAGATACCATGTGATTCATCTCTAGCCGTTATCAGATTACATAAAAGTCTTGCCATGAGTGGGATTTGAACCCAGGACATTAAACATGGCTACTCAGCGCTCTACTACTGAGCCACTCCGCTCCCTACAACTTATTAATAACTATAATATTATTTTACTTTACTTAGAAATATAGACAAAACTTAAATTGTCAATAGGATGCGGAAAATTCCCAAAACAAAGCCTTAAGTCTCATAAAATTATACAATTAACCAGTAGAATTTCTTGTGGATCGTCTTGGAGCAAGGTTGTTGTCTGTATTTGATGAGTTTGTTTGGACTGTTAGTGTGAGATGTGCTGAAATACAACACAACCCAATACAAGGGGTCACCTGTGGAATTGTGGTTAGGATGATAACCTAATAGACAATAGGGTTCATTGTCCGGCCGGTAGTTTTTAAGTTTTAAAAGGGAGTAGAAAATCCTTACTTATGCCGCATATTGGAAGAGACATAAAATGGGGTAATCGTTAAAGATCCCATTCCTAAATAAACCTGAATAGACAAAATTTAGGACTCTAGCTGCAGCATCGTGCGCTTAGCCATAGTAGCAGAAAGAGGCGTTTAATGAATCAACAAATATATAATAAAAAATTAACGTTAATAAAAACAAATAGATATTAAAGGTGATATTTGAATAATCAATATATAACCCGGAGCGGAGTGGACCACTGGTAGAGCACTGAGTTGCCATGCGGAAAATCCTGGTTCAAATCCCGCATGCTGACAAGACTTCCATTTAGTCTCTTAGTGACCGTAGATGGACCATATAGGATATATGACCCTTCTGTGGCTCAACCAAGCTCTAATACGTTGGTACAAAAAATAAGAGGGAAAATCTGGCGGTTGAGCATGATCTAGGACAAATCCCACAACAGTACAGTCTCTACCATGTATTGAACCCAAGACTCGTTCACGGACTGTAGTGCTACATGTTTTTAATATATAATCCATTTAATGCTCAAATGAACATTATATACGCAATAAATAAGTTATAACTTTATTTAACAATATAAAGCCTAATATACCTCCTACTACACTTACATTATTGCTTAAATATAATTGATGTTAACGAATTAAATACATAATACGTAAAAAAGGAATATAAAGAAACAAACATCAGCGGGTACGGAGTAACTCGTACTTTTCACCGTTGAATAAGAATAAATCCGAGATGTTCAATATTAGGCCATAAATTTTGGTAAAGAATGTCGTGTTTTGGGGCGCGGAGCCTTTTATACGGAAGAGGCCATATATTTAACATTCCTTCACTCTTCAACTCTCTACGTGTCTTCTCAAGTATTCAGTAATATTAGAGTAAAGCAATAATAAAAATATTTTTAAGAAAATGTTTAACGTTTTTCTCATATCCATAACGCATTTGTTATTATTGAAATATACAAAACATTTTTAATGATTTTTTTATCTGATTATTATATCAAAACCCTTCAGAAATTATAGATGTATACATTTATTTTATTTTACTTTAATAAAATAGAAAGGGTACTTGTGATTTAGCAGGTCACCATGAAACCCACCTCCCTGTTTAGTGTAACCTCTCCTCAACACTCGTCTCATTTAAGTTATTTCTGTGTACGTCTTTACATTGATTCCGTTTTTAATATTTAAATTTCTTGTATGACAATTAAAATTAATTTGGTGATTTTGTCTTATTAATAATGTTTTGTATATTTGAAATGAACAGGATATCACTATAGGAATAACCGTTTTCAGAAGAAGAAGCTGCGATATACTCCCATAAGTTCGAAATAATTCCGAAGATCAAATTATGTGAAAAACTTCATCAAATAGAGTTTAGGAAGAAGATGAAATGGAGATGTTTTTGTCGAAAGTGTAGGAAAAAGGTTTCTATAAAAATAGGAAGTAATTTTATTATTACATCGTGTATATTTCAATTTCCATTAATATGGATGTGTAATCATTATCTAAATTATCAATGTTTAGGTTATATATATATATATATATATATATATATATATATATATATATATATATATATATAATATAAAAACCTATTATAATATATTAACCAAATCATTTTTGGCGGATAACATTCCATGGCTAAATCATAAGTACTAATTATTTATTTATAATATTGCTATAATTATGTATAAATATAAATAACATATCATTTACCGTATTTTTATTTATTGTTCTTTTGATGGTAATTATTTTTAAGTATTTTTATTTTGAAGAGAAAAGATTTGTTCTTACCGGGATTCGAACCCGGGTCGTCTACATCTCTAGTGCAGTGCTCTAAACCACTGAGCTACCAGGGGTAGTATCCAAGACAGACAAATCCATTCTCTTCCCCAATCCTTTATCCCCGTGTTTTCGCAATTTTTGCGATGTATACACGGGGAAGAATGTTCATTAAACATTACTTTAATTGGTATCTTGTTGACTTACGTCAATTTTATATTTATAATTCATTTATATTTATTGTTCTTTTGATGGTGATTATTTTATAATATTTTTATTTTGAAGAGAAAAGATTTGTCCTGGCCGGGATTCGAACCCGGGTCGTTAGTATCTCTAGTGCAGTGCTCTAAACCACGAGCTACCAGGGGTCGTATCCAAGCCGGAAAAATCCATTCTCTTCACCGATCCTATATCCATGTGTTCTCGCATATAATATACCGTTTATCAAGAAAAATGTACATCAGTACATTGAGTATGTCGGGTACTGTATCCAGCAACGCCGTACAGTTATCCAAACCTATGCAATTTTCATTTTAATTTTAAAATTTGATAACTGTGTTTTATTATCTTATATGTATGAATTATATTTCATATAAAATGTGAATGTGTTATATTTGATACGGAAGGTGTTTGATAACATTTATACGTGAATTTTTTGGGATCAATTTTCAATCGGCTAATTTTTAACACTTCCGAGGAATAAAAACGACAGAAATAGGTTCGGATAATATATTTAGTTATATCCATATTTTGGGTCTCGATATTTGTTAGTATTTTCCTTTAAAACACTTTAGGGACAATACAAGAAACTACAATAAATACTGATATTAAAAAGAACAGGCTTTAACTTTCTATTTCTCCTTCATAACTCAGGCTCTAACATTGACTAGAGCTTCAAACTGTAAAATATAATTTTATTAAATATGATATTATATAGAATCGAATGATAATACAAATCAAAGGATACCTAGAATATCGTAAACTGTTTTTTTTATTCTTGAATAGTTTTTACTCAAAGTCATATATGTTTATCACATCACACGTAATAAACACATGTTTTCACACACGTACACACACACTTATGTTATAACTATGCACCGGTATTCTGAACTATTTGCTAACAGAGAATTTTTAAAAGTGTATTAGGATTCATATTTTAAAATTCCTCAAGGTAGTATCCTTGGCCCAATCCTTTATACAGTTTATACAGCTGACATCCCAACTCATCCTAACACTATCCTTACCACATATGCTGATGATACATGTGTATTATCAGTCAATACCAATCCAGTTATTGTATCCCAAAGCCTCCAATCCCATATCACTGATCTTAAAGAATGGTGCTAGAACTGGAGAATTAAAATAAATTCTCAAAAATCCCATCAAATCACTTTTACCTTACGTCGTAAACCAATGACTTCCTGCCCTTCAGTATCCTTTAATAATATCCCTTGTGCCTGTAGAACAGATCCGATACTTAGGGTTGCATCTCGACAAACGATTAACCTGGAATCCTCATACAAGACTGAAAAGACAAGAAACCGCTCGACGTTTCAGGCTACTTCAACACTTACTAGACAAACGCTCTAAGCTCCCAATTAATTACAAAAGACTCATCTACATGACCATCATACGACCTATTTGGACTTACGGAGTAGAGCTTTGGGGCTCCACTAAGCCATCGAATTCTTCTCGTATCCAACCCCTACAATCCAAAATCCTTCATAAAATCCTCAACGCTCCTTATTTTGTTAAGAATATAGTCATCCATAAGGACCTTAATGTCCCATTTGTTGCTGATTTGCCCCGAACTCGGTATCTATCCTTTCATAACAAACTTCATTTCCACTCAAACCCTCTAGTTTCAAACCTAGCTTCCTCTTCAATTCCCGATAATCCTCCGAGGCGTCTGAGAAGAAGATGGCCACGTGACCTTCTTAGTTGAACTAGTGATTTGAGTACTACCAGTGGGTAGTTTCTCTACTTGTCATTATATCATGTCATTATGTATCACTCAGCCAATTTACTTGTTATATTACTGTAATATAGTTGTAAATATCAATAAATAAATAATAATAAAAAAAATAAATTTTAAAATACCATTAATGGCAAAATAAGCCTTTATGTAATAATCAATGAACTATATCTGTATTTTAGGGCTAATTTAATAAAATAGATTCTGTTTTAGATTCCCTGTACTGTACCTCGAGTATTTAATATTTTTTCGTTATGTAAAAAGTCTTGCTTACAACCACTGAATCTCTACCTACTTTCATTAGGAAACCACTTATTAAACTTATTATTTAAGCGAGATAAAATTATTTTATTTTAATTATTTTTCCCCCACATAGAATTAAGCGTTTACGATGATATAAAATAAAATAGTTTTAAAATAAACTCCAATGAATACTAGAATATTAGGGTTCAATCCAGATAACTCAGGTTTTCCTGGTCCTAAAAAAACAAAGAAAAACTTATTTAATTGAAAAATATTATAACTTAATACAAATTGGATCCTTTGGTAATCGCTTATAACTTTACATATTCCTTTTATTTTTCATTCGGAATTAATTGACTTTCGGATTCAACTTAATAAAGTTGTTAGCTGCTTTTCAAGCATGCTGGCAGCAAGTTACAGGAAAACACGTCATAATAGTTAACTTACACTTTGTTGTTCCTAGGTAATTAATTTCACGCTATTAATGAAATTGTTTTTAATTGATTTAAGATTACTTTAATGAGTGATTCTGTTGCGCAATAACATTTTATCGGTTCCTGTTACGTTTGCCATATTAAAGGTCACCCTTATTCCAGCAAAAATCTGATTGAACGGGTTGAAAAAAAAAAAGAAATACCTGATGTGGACAAGGAATATATTGATGGATGGAAGACATGGACATAATCGTGAAAATCGAAAATTTTATGAAATAATATACTTGAGTACAAACCTAGAAAGATGAATTGCATCACGATTCCTTCACAATTGACTGTAAAATCATACACTATTTTGAATTATCTACTAACGTTTATTGCAACACAAACTTATGTCACAGCAACCCATGAAGGGTAGATATTTCGAAGACAACGGATGTACAGGGAAGTGTGAGGCCGTGATCACGCTTAATCGCCAATGCATTCCCTCCTGCTGACGGTACTCACTGTATAGAGGCTGGTTGAATCCCTGAATGACTGACAGAGGTCACAGGCTCCATTTATAGGTGTAATAGATTAAATACTTAATGTCCCACCGCCGCACAGTGAATTCGTGGCCAAAACCTCAAATGACCTCTGATCGGAATAAAATTTGGCATTAGGGGATTTTGAGGGTCGCTGATTACGAATCCAAAAGGCAAATTATTGTAAACAAAATGGCCAATCCAATATGGCGGACATGGATGTTCAAAAAGTGTCAGATCTTTACAAAACTTGGTATATGCGGGTTTTGAGGGTCGCTGATTACGAATCCGAAAGGCAAATTAGTGTAAACAAAACTTCTCTGCTGCCCTCTGAACACGGAAATACGCTATCTACAACTTTTGGTGAAAATGAGTTAGTAACGGTAACGCATTCTACAGGTCGAATTACACACTATTAAAAAAAAGGTTTTCAAGGTTGAATGCAAAGAAGTGCTACAATTAGCAATTGAAAGTTAATCGATATACATAAGATAATATAACATAAGGCTCGTTTTTTTTTCCTCTCCTGTAAAAACGCCTAAAGTGTATATAGGCGGTATTGTTTTGACAGCGACGATATAAAAAATCATTTCGAAAATAAAAGTTAGATCTGTTTTCCATTATTACGGAATTAAATTGAGAGTGTGGGCAGTTTTTCTTCTTCTCTCAGTACCAAGCTAAGCCATTAACGAAATTGCTAGGGGAATGGTATATCTATTCTTATTACGGTACCCAAAACAAGGATTAAAAATCTGACGGTTGAGAGTGATCTAGGAGAAATCACCTCCCTGCACAACCGTTGTCCAAGAAACAGCACAGTCTCTATCATGTACTGAAACCCAGACCCGTCTACGGGTTGGAGTAGCACAGGTTTTTTTTGGGTATAAAGTTCAATATTTTGCTTTTTTATTTCAGTATAAATAATGAAATGCATATATTTTAATGAGTTTTTGTTTATTTTGTTAAAAGTTTATATTTTCTCTATTATTAAATTTATTTCAATTTTTCATAAGAGTAATTTTTTTTTAATGCCTAAATGAGGTTGTCACCTAATTATATCACTTTATAATTATTGAGATAAAAATACAAACTCATTAGTAGACAGTCTCCTATAATAGCTAAAATGTTAGTGCAGTGCTTTTGTTGAGGTTGGATCGCATTTTATGATTAATGAATTTTTTTTTTTTATTCGGGGATCATCTAGCACAAATTAGATGCGATGAAAAGCGAGATACCCAATCCATTAATCATCATTATACAATATCGTGTTTCACAGTTTCAAATTTTTTTAATTTTAATTTTTTTTAAATTACGCTATAGTTAGTAACCACAGATCAATAATTTATATATACCTGTAGACGTATGTATCATTTTTGTTTTATTTTAACAATAGGTCATTTAATTATTGTTCCATAATACAAAAAATATCGGAGGAACGAGGATATTAATTTATAAAACTAGATTTGCCCTCGACTTCGTCCGCGTTGATTTTGAATAAAAAACTTAAGTTTACACGGAATTTTGAACTCCATGAATTAACTCCATATTATTCTTAATGAACTAAAGCATTTGTGAATTCAGCTAGACTACCTATTCTTATCTTATATAAAGTGTAACTACTATCCAAATTTCAAGTGCGTAGGTTATGCCGTTTTGGCTCTGCGATGGTCTGTCAGTCAGGGCAAACTCTTTTATATATATATTGTTACGGGCTACTGGGTGTAAAATGGACTAAACTATTACTTAATTCAAGAATCTAATATTTATTAACAAATTAACAAGAATACAATGAGATTATTTAAAACAGTTAAATTATTAAACTAATATCAATATACAATAATAATATTCTACTAAATGTTATCTAATTTCTAAGATAATATACAAATAATATAAGATATTGTTTATACTAAGTAACTAAACTATTTATATAAATTTGTACAAATACAATAATATTACACTATAGTTTACAATTACAAATTAACACTTACAGTTCGCTAACTAAAGTCCACCGACCGTAAGACTCTTCAAATATGACAAACTGCCACACAGTTTATTACACTTATTACCCGGCCACTAATTGTCACTGTTGCTCACTAAGCACTTATTACAGACTGATACTAACTCACTGTAACTCACGCACTATCACTAGTTAACGACTGCTACTCACTGGCTTATTACTTCACTGCTTATTACTTCACTGCTTATTACTGACTGCCGCGGCCGAAAACGCTGTCCTTTTTATATAGGCAAGGTAGGTCGTGGTGGGGCATTACTCGGAACACGGACGAGGACCACCTAGACCGATCTAGAAGGCTCTACGCCATTCTATAATCCCTTCCGCTTAATCCCATTGTTTGCCTAATCCGCTCTAGGCAGATCAGAAGCCGGTCCTACTTCCCGCTCTGACCGTAACACTGCCCCCTCCTTAAAAGTGCTCTGCCCCAGAGCATAGTCCGGAGAAATCGGGCGGTCATGAGCTTCCCTCGATGGAGACGCATTTCCTTTCCAGGGGTTGAACGTGCACACCAATATGGCGACTCCAGAGTTGGCGAATATCTGTTCAAGCATGTTCCTGACAACCTTCCACTCCAGGCCGTCATATCCACAGCCCAACTTAGGGATCGCGAGCTTGGTGACACGCAGTCTCAGAAGCTTACTCCGCAGGTCGTCGAGGCTTCGCCGCAGTGCGTCATATGTGGGCTTCTGATCAGTAGCACACTTGGTGACTAAGTAGAACAGGTGTCGTCCTTCGTGCGTATGGTGGAGTGCTTTCCCGACGCTTGGTCCTTGGCGTTCCAGTTCCTCAGTTCCAGCAAACTTCTTCCTGAAGACCGTTGCAATCCCTCGGGAAGTCCTCAGATCTTCGCCGACACAATGGGCCAGAGAATAGTCCGCGGGTAACGAGAAGATATCTGATACTGTCTGAGTTACTCCACGGGAACCTTGTACCTTAGGTTGTGCAACTGATACCTTACTGGTCTCCACGTTGTTGAGGTACCTGACTTGCTGGTCTTTTGTCGGGCCATGGTCTCCTTTGTATGGGGCCAGTCTATTAAAATGGACTACCCTGGGTTTTCCTTTTGGCTGCTTTCTGATCCTATAGATGACGTCGTTTATCCTATTGATGATCTCAAACGGGCCATCCCAGGAGTTCTGAAGTTTAGGTGAGTAGCCTCGCCTTCTTCGAGGATCGTGTAGCCAGACCAAATCTCCAGGTTGGAATCCACCTTTCTCTGCCCTGATGTCGTAACGCTCCTTCATTCTGTCACTGGCTCCCTGGATGTTTACACGAACCTTCTCGTGGATGTTATCCATCCGCTTCCGTAGATTCGTGACGTACTCCTCTCCGGCAACTTCCTCATTAGGCTTGAACCCGAATTTCAGATCACAAGGCAAACGAAGTTCTCGGCCAAACACCACATTTGCGGGGGTCTGCCCCGTTGCTTCATGGACTGAACTGCGGTAGGCTAACAGGAACAAGTGAAGATACTGGTCCCAGTCCCGCTGATGCTCGGAGACCACTTTAGACAAATATCGACCCATTGTCCTGTTCATGCGCTCCACCATGCCATCCGATTGAGGGTGAAGAGGCGTCGTCCTGGTCTTCCGTATCCCCAGTGCTTCGCACATTCCGGAGAAGACTGCAGACTCAAAGTTTCTTCCCTGGTCAGCGTGAAGTTCCATGGGTACTCCAAACCGGCTGACGAGCTGCTTCACAAGTACGTCTGCAACCGTGACTGCCTCTTGATTCGGAAGGGCATACGCTTCCACCCACTTAGAAAAATAGTCCATGGCCACGAGAATATATCGGTTGCCTTCGTCCGTCACAGGGAAAGGGCCAGCGATGTCAATCGCTATCCTCTCGAACGGTGCTCCCACGTTGTACTTCTTCATAGGGGCCTTCTTTCTTCTTGTTGGTCCGTTAGAAGCCGCACAAGTCGCACAACGCCTGCACCAGTCCAACACATCGTCCTTAAGGTTTGCCCAGTAAAAGCGTTCACGAACTTTTTCCAATGTACGGTGAACTCCAAGATGGCCGCCAGTTACACCGTCATGTAGTTCCCTAAGCACTTCGGGCACTTTATTCCTTGGAACGATGAGCTGTAGCCTACGCTGATCTCCTTCCGAGTTCTCCAATGCCCGTTTCAGCAGCCCATTGTCCACTAGAATGGAGTCCCATTGGGCCCAGTACGTTTTTACATTCTTCGACATTGGAGCAACATCCTGCCAGGTAGGTCTTCCTTGCCCCGATACTTTCCATTGTTTTATCTGTTTTAAGTCCGGGTCTTCGTCCTGTCCCTTTGACACCTCTGCGTCTTGCCAACTGTCGATGACAACTGTAGTCCTCAACACCGCTGCCTGCTTCTCTTCTTGTCGAGAACAATGCTTGCAGCCTTCATCACAAGGTCTTCTTGACAGCGCATCCGCATTTCTGTGACTTGTCCCAGAACGATGAGTAGATTCAAAGTCATACTCTTGAAGGCGCTCGATCCACCTCGCCACTTGTCCCTCTGGTGACTTAAATCTCAGCAGCCACATTAGAGCCGCGTGGTCCGTTCTCAGGAGGAACCTTCGTCCGTATAGGTATTTATGAAAATGCTCTATGGACTTTACTACTGCCAGAAGCTCCTTCCTCGTGACACAGTAGTTGCGTTCCGGAGCTGAGAGTGCTTTGCTGAAATATCCAATCACCCTCTCTTCTCCGTCTTGGACCTGAGAGAGGACGCTTCCAATAGCGATGTTGCTGGCATCTGTGTCAAGTATGAACTTGCCCTCGGGGCGTGGATAGCTCAGAATAGGAGCACTAATCAATTTGCTCTTCAGCTCCTCGAAGGATGCCTGACACTCGTGATCCCAATGGAAAGTCCTTTTCTCCTCGGTAAGTCTGGTAAGAGGTTTTGCGATGTTAGCGAATCCTTTCACGTACCTCCGGTAATAGGTGCAGAGCCCGAGAAAACTTCTCACCTGGTGCTTATCTCGAGGTACTAGCCAGTTGGTGATCGCTGCTATCTTCTCTGGATCAACAGCAACTCCGTTGTCTGACACAATATGCCCCAGGTAGTTGACTTGCCTTCGGAAGAGATTACACTTCTTCGGGTTCAACTTAAGGTTCGCTGCACGCAGTCGTTCGAAGACCTTCTCCAGATTCTTCAGATGGTGATCGAAGGACTTTCCCAGCACAATGATGTCATCTAGGTACACCAGGCATACCTCCCAAGAGAGACCTCTTAACACATTTTCCATCAGCCTCTCGAATGTGGCAGGAGCATTGCAAAGCCCGAACGGCATTACTGTAAACTGCCAGAGCCCAGTGCCAATTGAAAACGCCGTTTTCTCTTTATCTTCAGGTGCCAATCCAACCTGCCAATATCCACTGCGGAGATCCAAGGTAGAGAAGAGTTTACACCCCTCCAGGGTGTCCAGCGTATCGTCAATCCTGGGAAGCGGATAACTGTCCTTCTTGGTGACGTTGTTCAGAAGACGGTAGTCTACGCAAAACCTCGTTGTGCCGTCTTTCTTCTTCACCAATACGACAGGAGACATCCAGGGGCTACTCGAAGGCTCAATGACACCATCAGCCGCCATCTCCTTTATGATCTTCTCGGCGTCCTCCCGTTTGGCTAACGGCAGCCTCCGCGGGACCTGTCGGATGGGCTTCGCATCCCCGGTGTCAATCCTGTGCTGGACGATATCCGTTCTGCCCCGTGGTCCTGGTCCGATCTCGAAGACGTCATGCCATCGGATAATCATGTTCTTCACTTCCTCGCTCTGTTCAGGTGAAAGGTCGCGGCATGACTCGTTAACAAATCCTTTTAGTTCTTCTGGCAGTCCTCGGAGCTCGGTGGGACGACGTTGCAGCTGATGAACCACTGAGGTAGCGGTTGTACACTCCCCGACCGGTGTTCCTTTCTTCAGCGTTACCGGGAAGCTGTTCAGGTTCATTAGCCGGATTGGAGTCGTCCGTCCGACCTTGATGAGAGACCTGGCAACAAGTACGCCACGTCCGATCTCTTGTTCTTCGTGCCTTCCGGGTTCAAGTAGTACACATTGACCCTCCGGTAACTGTCCTTCGACCGTCCCATGGGTCAGGATTTGGCTCCGTGCAGGTAATGTGGTGTCTTCTAGTAAGAGCACTCGTGCGTAGAGGTCCCTTCCCTGCCGAAGGATGACTTCCTCGTCTCCCAGCGTGATCACACCTCTTGCCATATCCAACTTAATCCCGTATTCGATCATCAAGTCCGTGCCTAATATGACATCTTCATCGATTTCTGCCACGAGAGCACGGTGCCTCACATGTTGACCCCCAATGATGAAGGTGGCAACTGTCTCCCCGTAGACCTTGGCTGGCTGTCCCGTGGCAGTCCGTAATGTCCAAGTGGTTGGTAAGATCCTCTCCTCGGGAACTATCTTCGAGTTCAAAATTGTCATGGTTGCGCCAGTATCCGCTAGAAGACTTCGCAGCTGTCCGTTCACCATTCCATCAACGTAGAAGCTGTTCGTTCCGCTTCCTATTGACGCAACTCTGATGGTCTTCCTGGGGCCTTTGACGTTACGGGTTGACAGTTGCCCCTTCCCATCAACCCTACTTAGTTTTCCTGTGGCTTTTCTTGCTTTTTTGATGGACACTTGCTTCTAGGGTGTCCAAGTTGACCGCAGCTCCAACAGCGTATCTCCTTCTTACGGGTCCTGAGAGCCTCCAAAACTTTCGTCACAATTTCCTCGACGCTGGGGACCACATTTGACTCCGCTTCTGCTGCTCGTACTCGCGCATGGCCCCGTACAGACTGCCTAACAGCCTCGAACTCCATAGCCTGGGATAATGCGTCTCCCAAAGTTTTCGGCCTGGCGAGCTTCACTGCTTGCTGTGTCTCTGGGTCCCGAAGTCCATCCAGGAATTTGTCGACAGCCAAGCTTTCGTAGACATCGTCGGTGACCGATGGGTAGGCGTTCCTCACCAGCCGGGCAATATCCGCTTCAAATTCCTGCAAAGTCTCGTTGGTCTTCTGGACCCTGCTTCTCAGCTGTGAGCGATACAGCTGGTCCATGTGGCGGTGGCCAAAACGCATCTCCAGTCTTCTTATCAGCTCCCCGTAGTTGGACCGCTCCGACATGGGTATCCCCTGCAGAACTCCCAAGGCGTCTCCACGCAAGGCCAGGCACAACGCTGAAGCTTGGGTCTCCTGTGACCACCCGTGGATCGAAGCCGCTGTCTCGAAGAGAGTCATGTTGTCCTCCCACGGCGTCTTTCCGTCGAATACTGGAATGGTGTTGTGAGCTGGTGGCGTCCCATTATTGGCGGGCAGAATAGTTTTATGAAGACTGGCCTCGGGGGAACGGTCGGTGTCGTTCGTCGGTGGGTTGCTCATACGTCCCTCTAGAGCCTCTACTCTTTGCCTAAGTTTGCTTTCAATTGAATTCAATTTTTCTCCTAACCTAGATTCTACATCAGCTACTTTATTATCTACATCGGCTAACTTATTCTCAACACTTTCCATTAACTTAGTCTCTAATGTGCCTAATTTAGACTCTAGTTTATTTTCTACATTGCTTAACTCATTTTGTAAATTACCTAGCTTATTTTCTACATTGCTTAACTCATTACCTAGCTCATTTTTAACATTGCTTATATCATTACCTAGCTTATTTTCTACATTGCTTAAATCATTTTGTAAATTACCTAGCTTATTATCTACATTACTTAAAGTTGCAGACAACTTGCTTAAATCGGTTTCAAACAGAGCGTCATCTGGATTCTCCCCTAACTCTACAAAAAATTGACGCAAGCGATGTTGCAGTACACTTTTATTTCCAGAAGAATCCAGATCACGTTCTTCTAATTCCCGTTTTAAATCCGCAACTTTTAAATCCATCAATTTAAGACTTTGAGAAGCCATTTTTCATACAGTAGCCCAATAATTACAAAATACAAGACAAAATAATAACAATTACACAAAACCCCACACCTGACACCAATTTGTTACGGGCTACTGGGTGTAAAATGGACTAAACTATTACTTAATTCAAGAATCTAATATTTATTAACAAATTAACAAGAATACAATGAGATTATTTAAAACAGTTAAATTATTAAACTAATATCAATATACAATAATAATATTCTACTAAATGTTATCTAATTTCTAAGATAATATACAAATAATATAAGATATTGTTTATACTAAGTAACTAAACTATTTATATAAATTTGTACAAATACAATAATATTACACTATAGTTTACAATTACAAATTAACACTTACAGTTCGCTAACTAAAGTCCACCGACCGTAAGACTCTTCAAATATGACAAACTGCCACACAGTTTATTACACTTATTACCCGGCCACTAATTGTCACTGTTGCTCACTAAGCACTTATTACAGACTGATACTAACTCACTGTAACTATCACTAGTTAACGACTGCTACTCACTGGCTTATTACTTCACTGCTTATTACTTCACTGCTTATTACTGACTGCCGCGGCCGAAAACGCTGTCCTTTTTATATAGGCAAGGTAGGTCGTGGTGGGGCATTACTCGGAACACGGACGAGGACCACCTAGACCGATCTAGAAGGCTCTACGCCATTCTATAATCCCTTCCGCTTAATCCCATTGTTTGCCTAATCCGCTCTAGGCAGATCAGAAGCCGGTCCTACTTCCCGCTCTGAACGTAACACTATATATATATATATATATGTAAGTTTGAATATTCACGACAAACTTAACAGACGTGAAGATAACCTTTAGGAACAGGAGTGAGTTAGGTATATAGATATCGCTTACTGAGAGACTCCATTTCTTAAATCTATATTATGTGCTTAATTACAGAATATTGACAATTGTGTTGATTCAGGTTTGTAATTAAAGATACCTGGAGTTATTTAGTTATTTATAAGTTTGTAAATATGTTTTTTAATTACAGTTCTTCACTGCATCCACAGAGTTTTATTCCATTCACCTCCTTGGTTAAGTCGTTGAATTCACGACTTACATATATATATATATATAAAATGATACGATTTCCTGTATTTTACACTTTTAAGGGTTGATTTTTAAAAATAAAAAAAAACGTAATTCTTTATTTTTAATTTAGAAGCTAAATCTAAAATTTCATGGGTCTCGTTTTAAAAATGATTTATTTTCATTACAAATGTTTATCACTCTTTTCACCCTCTCGGGGGATGAATTTACAATAATCCTCATAAAATGTTCCTACTGTCCAAATTTCAAGCCTGTAGCTTATGCCGTTTTGGCTCTGGATTGTCTGTCAGTCAGGACAAACTCTTTTATGTATACATATAGATAATAAATTTGAACATAGAACTAAAAAGACAAAATTAAAATTATAGGTTTTGGTACATATTAATCCTAGTTGATATGGTTAATATATGCCAAGATAGTAATAGTATCTGTGCTGACATCAACAACTATTACTTGGCAACCACACAATCTGATTCGATCAGATAGATGGAATATATAATTATTATTTCCCTCTATTACATTTTTTTGTGGCCAAAGATGTTAGCGATTAACGTTTTATTTTACTAATAAATTGGGATATTAAAAAGGGCACGAAAAAACTTGAGTTTAAGCGATAAAGAAAAAAATTAATGAAAAAAACGAACAAAAAAAAACGAAAAAGGTTAAGAATAGACAGAAATAGCTAAAAAGAGAATAGTAGAAAAAATACTTCTTGAAAATATAGAGAACCTTTGAAGTAAATTGAAAACTTAACTTATTTAATATTTAAAACTTCGAATTCAGTTTTATTTAAATCAAATAAAAATTCAGTGCAATTGGACAATGTGATGAAGAACACAGTTTTAGAAGAGGCACTAAACGGAAGTACAGTTTAAAATGCTGAAATTAAGACTTTTTTCTTGTTTACCTGAAAAAAAAACCTGTACCGGACAACGGTTCTGCAAGGAGGTGACTTGTCATAGATAACGCTCTACCACCAAATTCCCCGCTTATTTCGGGTAACCTATTTTTATAACATTTTATAGAGGCTGGGTGAGCCCCAGAAAGGTCCAAGATCCCATATGATCCATCTCCGGCTGCAAAAAGACTAAAAGTCTTGCCTGCAGCGGGATTTGAACCAGGATTTCCGGCATGGTAACTTAGTGCTCTACCACTGAGCCACTCCGCTCCTTGCTTACTCTTGTTTGCACTATATTGAAAAAAATACAATCAGAAATACATGAATGACAGCTAAAAAATTGGAACAATTAGTAGTTTTTATGTAATATAATTTGTAAAACAGGTGTAATTCCACCATTATGATGACATCATATTATATTTTATTTATAATATTTATTATTTTAATAATTTTGACCTGATCTTTAAATTATATTAAATTAAATTAGATGTTATCTGCTGTTACTTTTCAAAATGGTGTAAGTTCATTTGGTTTAAAAATCGTTTATTCTTTGAAATAATTTTAATGATTATTATTTCGTAGTAAAATTTAAAATGTCTATGTTATAAACATGGCGTGTTTGTATGTTATAAACATTACGTTTGTCAATATTTTAAAATTAATTCAAACGCAAACCCTTAAATATCTCACTCAATACTTGAGAAGATGGACATACACCAGTTTGAAAAGTAACAGGTCATAAATACTTGAATATGCTTATATATAATATGCTCAGAGTTTATTGATTAAGAACACATTTTTTGAATAAAATACATTTTACAGAAATTATATATATATATTTTATATTATTATATAAATATATATATATATTTATATATATATATGATATAACTTTATTTATAGTGATTATTATTTTAATAATTTTGTACCTTATCACTAAATTACATTTTTCTTTTTATTATTATTATTATTTTTTACTGCAGAAGTATGCGTAAGTATTAATATAATAAAAGTTTTATACCTGAAGCTAAAAGCTCTCATAAAGATAGGGCAGGTACATTTATGTTGAATAGTGCTAGTGACAGCTCATCAAAAGTCTTTCATAAATAACTTCGAAGCAGAACATGGGTTCTACTTTCATCATTCTCTGTCCTTATCATGATCCTTTATTTAATATTAAATACAGTAATAAAATGATAATAACATCTTATATTTTTATGTATGCACTTAAGTCTGTCTCTTTGATGAACAACTTGCTTTAAATAGTTAGTAAAACAAATGACTAAAATATTTCCCTTCAAGCTTTATAAATATCCGTAAATATAATATTCCTTCCACAAAAAAATATCATAAATAGATATATTTATTATATCTATATAATATTAATGATAATGATAAAGATGACAAATATTAAAGATTAATGATAACTTAATATGATAATATTAAGTTATTATTAATCTTTTATATTTGCACCTTTGCAGTAACCCATCCAGCAAATTTGATATAAATGATTTTTCCTTTTTAAATAATTTCGTATTCCTGAAATTTTTGATAAGTGATTAATGGCATCTCCTCAGGGATCTAGGCTGTTGTCTTTTTGATCGTCTGAAAAAGAAATCCAGGTAACAGAGAGTAGGGAAAAGAAACAATAGGATTTTGATACGTTATTAGCATTTTTTTAATTTAAAATATATATTTTTTGGAAAATATGTATGTACTTCTTATGTTTAAATGATTATACAACTATCCAAATCAAAATATCTTATTAATAGGGCCATAATTGGTAAATGTCTTTTGTTTAAAAATTGCTGTATTTTTAAAAATTATTCTTATCATTTTTGTTATTAAAGATTTTTAATGTTATTCCAGCGTATGTATAAATACATTATACGAAGTGGACCCCCTTTTCAAAGCATTTAGTTCTAAGGCATCAGAGACCAAGCCTGACAAAAAAAAAATGATCAGTGGTTCATGAGATCAGTCTGATACAGACCAATGGAATGTACATACCATACGTACCTATAATTCTTAAAGATATTTTGAGGGAAATAATGCGATCGTGAAACTTTCCGAATCCGAGTTTAACTTATTTCGAAAATACTTTTAATTGTGTGTGTGTTTTACAGTGTGTGTAATTACAGCCATACAACGAAGATATATGCGAAATTGGAATTAATTCAAAAACCTAGGTTTGCCGGATTATTGTTTATACTAATTATTATTTCAATTAAATCATTAATATTTTGTATCGAGCTTGTTCGTAATTTGATTAATAAATTAATTACTTGAAAATCTATATAACTATTGTTCGTAGGGTCAATTAAATTTGGTATTTAAAAAATTCAGGCTATAATTGATTTAGAAATTAAAAAAAATAACAACAATTATTTCAAAGTGTCGAGTTTTCACTTCTGTCGGTACTTTCATACACGATTTCGGATAGGACATACAAGGCTTACCCACGCTCACCTAATCACTAAAGAACACCCGCCAGCATTCGAGAATATATAAGCAACGTGAACTTACAACAATCGCCCATATCTTCGAAGGTTGTACTCTTACATAAGATAGGGCTACTTGCCAAGGTATCCATGGTTTTAGGAGATTGGAAAAATATATTGATAAGGTCATCGCCTTTCTATAAAAGAAGGATTAATTAAAAATATCTACTACAGTTATCTCTTAATTCTTTTTTTCTCTTAATATATACATTTTTTTTCATTAATTCTTATTTAATTATTCATTATTTTTTATTTAGTTTTATTTTTATTTTTTAATTTATTTTTTTTTTATTCCGGTTTTATAAAAATTATGGGAGCGGAGTGGCTCAGTGGCTGAGCACTGAGTTGCCATGCCGGAAATCCTGGTTCAAATTCCGCTGCGGGCAGTTACTTTTATTTAGTCTGTTTGCAGCCGGAGATGGATCATATAGGATCTAGGACCCTCCTGGGGCTCACCCAGCCTCTATAAAATATTATAAAAATAGGGTACCCATAATAAGTGGGAAAACCTGGCGGTTGAGCGTGACCTAGGAGAAGTTACCTCCTTGCAGAACCGTTGTCAATGAAACAGTACAGTCTCAACTATGTACTGAACCCCCAGACTCGTTCACGGGTCGTAGTGGTACAGGTTTTTTTTAAAATAAAAATTATTACTAAAAAAATTTATATATATATATATACATATGTGTGTATATTTAAACCAACCTAAACCTTAGTGTTACCTTAGCGTTGATGACCAATCGGTTTTATGCCTCAAATTCAAAACAACTAACCAACTTCGGTCGGTAGTCCTCATGATTAAAAAAAAAAAACAGTACTACTACAACCCATGGATGGTCTAGGGTTCAGTACATGGTAGAGACTGTACTGTTTCTGGGACAACGGTTGTACAGGGAAGTGAATTACCCCCTTACATATTATTATTATTTACTTCAGAAATATATGTCAGTATTAATATAATAAATAATTGATACTACATCATTCTTTAATGATATTACTTTATACATAACGATTATTATTTTAATAATTTTGAACATTATCTTTAAAATATATTTTATTTTTTTTATTATTATTTTTTTTTTCTGCAGAAGTATAAGTATTAATGTGATAAAAGTTTTATATCTAAAGCTAAAAGCTGTCATAAAGATTTATTTTGGGTACCCGCTTTATAGAGGCTGGGTGAGCCCTAGGAGGATTCTAGATCCCATAGGATCCATCCTTGCAGTCATCATGACTGCTTATTTTAATTTTGTTTTGTCTTTACTTCCTCGTACTTGTTCGTTTTTAGGCCTGAAATAAAAATTCCCTCCACTCTCTCTATGTCGGAGAAACCCGTAGCAATGATCGGTCGGTGCCATAATTAGCAATGAGGCTGGTAGTGCTAATTGACAGCTATGATACGGTCGCCATTGTCCTGGAGGCCATTGTCCCGGTAATGAACTGGAGGAGCTGGAAGGAAACTGCAACAGTTAGTCCGATTCCAATTTAGCCGTGTTAATTTGAGTTAACATTTACTTACAGCCCTCGGCGGATTATTTCCCCTAACTAGCTACTAAGCGGGAGTTTGTAGCCACTAGTCTATTAGCCCGGGATTGTACTTTATATATGAGTTAGGCTTTGAATCCAAAATTGGATAGTATGATTCAAATGACTGTAGAAGTAGAAAGATCGACGAGAACAAAACCTTCTGAGAGGAGAGGATAATCGATAGGAGCTACTGCCAAATAAAAATAATAATAAAAACTTCTGGAATCAGTTCAATAAGTTTTTCTCCATTTTTTAAACAATGGCAATATGTTTCCATCGACAGAAGGGTTCCGA
Organism: Troilus luridus; assembly: GCA_964056705.1. Classification (NCBI taxonomy): domain Eukaryota; kingdom Metazoa; phylum Arthropoda; class Insecta; order Hemiptera; family Pentatomidae; genus Troilus; species Troilus luridus. The sequence continues at coordinate 24,048,687 of OZ057417.1, read as the reverse complement.
AGGTCATGAATTGGCCTTCCGTAATAGGAGCTTATTACATATCTGCAGCCACGGTGAATAAGTAGTTAAGTCGAATTTTGTCCAGAGTAAGTTTATTGTTCTTAAAGAAGCGGAATCATCAATAGGTAAGTTAGGAATTGGCTTAAATTGCAGTTATTGCTTATGTGTTAACTTCTGTTTGTGCAAAATCTAACCACTTATCAGGGCTGTAAAAATGGGACAATAAATTATTAGTGTTGTTTAAACTTACAAACGAATCGATACATGTGACCTCGGAATGTCGAGTATTAGTAATCCAAGAATACCTTCAGAGGTACAATGTAGACAAATTGCGAAAGTAGGTAAATTATGGGGGTAATTTGCTTAAATATGTAATTTGTTAAAATAGGAACTTAGCAAAAATCAAATATGGCAAAAATAGAGAAAATTGAAAATTGAGAAAATCGATGAATTGCGACAATCGGGAAGATTCTAAAAAAGGTAAATCTTCGAAAATTGTAAAAAAATAAAATAAAATAAAATTACAGGAAAAAAGACGACTACAAAAATCGGTTAATTGCGAAAATTGAAAAAGTTGATAAAAAATTATATGTGAAAATAGAGCAAATCGGTAAAATTGCGAAAATCGAAAGTTGCAAAGATGCGGAAATAGAGGAAATTTGTAAAATGTCGAAAATAGAGACAGTCGCAGAAATAAAGTCAATTGCGAAAATAGAGACTATTCCGAAGATTGGAAAATCGAAGAAGTACGAATATAGAGACAATAGCGGAGATCGAGAATTATAAATAAAAGAGAAGATTTTGAGAATAAAGAATATTGCGAAATAGAAAATAAAAAGTTACGAAAAAAATCAGTAAATTGTGAAAATGAGAAAAATGAAAATCACGAAAATTGGAATAATTGAATAAAGTAAAAATAGAGACATTTGCGAAAATAGAGGAAATTGTTAAAAAGGTAAAATTTCGTAAATTGGATAATTGTAAAGAGAAAATTGCTGAAATCGAAAATTGCATAAAATCATTAAATTGCGAACATTTGAAAATAGAGACAATTGTGGTGAAAGAGATAATTGCGAAAATCAGAAAATAATAACAATCGAAAAATTGGGAATAACGAATATTAAAAAAATAAAATATTGCGAAAATCGTAAAATTGTGAAAATAGAGGATATTTAAAAAATTGCGCAAATAGAGACAAATGTTGAAATAAGCAAATTGCAAAAATAGGAAAAGATATGAAGTGCGAAAATGGAAAATTGTAATTGATGAAAATTGAAAGCATACGAAAATTGCGAAAAAGGTTAAATTTCGAAGGTTAAATTTAAAGGTTAAAGTAGAAAATTTTGTAGGTTAAATTTTAAAGGTTAAATTTCGAAGAGTGAATAATTGCAAAAAGGCGAAATTATAAGAATAAAAATTGTAAAAAATCGAAAATTGAATTTTTTTTTTTAAATAGATGAAATTGGGAAAATTGGTAATATTGCGAAAATAGAGAAAATAACGAAAATCAGAAAATAGCATAAATCGAAAAGTTGCAAAATAAAAAATTACAAAAATTGCTAAAATCATTTAAATGCGAAAATAATGAAAATTGCGAAAATCAAAAATAGCCAAAAAAAGATTTCGAAAATCGTTAAATAAAAATTTGCGAAAATAGGGTAGAAACATAAATTTGTATTATGTTCCATTTCTGGATGAAGGGCAAATAAAAAGGTAATAAAAATAATAGTGCCCACTTAATATGTTTTGAATAAAATAATTTTGCTTTTTTATTTTATGTTTGTTTTTATAGATAAAAAAAATGATTTATAATTTACAAGAAAAGTGCTTAATCTTATTTCATTGCATTCTCTGCATTTAACTTTTCAGTCCTAAAATCGATATAAGGGTATAGGTAATTAAGTTTGATCATGGTTTTAATTTTTTTTTTTTAATTATTTTATTGAATTGTACAACTGTAATATATACATCTAGTACAAGGGCTGTATGAATAAATTAATACATGAAAGGACGTTTAGAGGCACTACCCATTGGCAGCACTCTAATTAAATTTCTATTATAAAAGGTCCCGAGGCCATCTTCTCTTCAGACGCCTAGGAGGATTGCCCGGGATGGAATTGGATCCAAGGATGGAAACTAGTGGGTTTGGATGGGCCTGGAGTTTATTATGGAATGATAGGTATCTGGAATGGGCTAAATCGGTAACATATGGAACGTTCAGGTCATTATGGATGATTTTATTTGTGACAAAATAAGGAGCGTTTAGGATTTTGCGTAGGATTTTGGATTGCAAGGATTGAATACGAGAGGAATTTGATGGTTTGGTGGAGCCCCATAGTTCAATTCCGTAAGTCCATATAGGTCTTATAACAGTAACATAAATAAGTCTTTTGTAATTGATCTGAAGATTTGAGCGTTTGTCTAGTATGTGTTGAAGTAGTTGGAAGCGTCGAGCTGTTTCTTGTCTTTTCAGTCTTGCGTGAGGGTTCCAAGTAAGACGTTTGTCTAAGTTGAGTCCAAGGTAGCGGATCTGTTCAACAGGGATAAGTGGAGTACTATTAAAGGATACAGTAGGGCAGGAGGTCATGGGGAAGGGTAAAGGTAATTTGATGGGACTTTTTGGAATTGATTTTAATTCTCCAATTCCGACACTTCGAGGTTTGATAAATGTGATTGAAGGGATTTAGGTGCAATATATGGGTCGTTATTAACTGATAACATACATGTGTCATCAGCATAGGTGGAGATGAAGGTGTTAGGATGGGTTGGGATGTCAGCTGTCGTTTTAATTTTAATCTTAAATTTGTTTAAGGTGTTAAAGCTTGTTTTAATTTTAAGTTGTTACTATTTAATTTAAAAATCCAGTGCTATATTTTGTGGATTGAAAATGTCTGAAACTGTGGTTTTGTGATTTACCAATTTTAAAAATATTTTAACATTGGCAAGACAAAATCTTACAACAAGAAGTAGTTCCTCGATCCGTTGCTAGGCAACACCAATAAAATATTACATCATTAAAAAGTATTTTATATAATAAAAAGATTTAATAAATCATATTCCGGACTAAAAATATAAAAAACGTTTGAGTATATTAGTAAAGGTCGGCTTGCTTACTCCAGCTACAATTTATTCCTGAAGTACTTGATAGCACTAAGCGCATAAAAATGTCTCAACAAGATATTTAATATCGACTTCTTCCGGTAATATTTTAACGAGCCACTTCAAAGATAAGATTTATGCTTCAATAGAATACGTTTAATAATAATACGGATAGAAGAAATTTATAACGACCAATTACGACGTTTATTTATACGTTACCAGCTGTCCCGGCAGACCTTGTTCTCCCCAATTTCCCTAAAACAAAGAGCTTCCAAATTCTCTCCAACAATTACAATGGCAACTTCATTGATTGTTGGTTTCATTGAAACATCTCGCATGTTCTCCTACGGGAGTTTTATCAGCTCTGATTACAATTTTATGATTACCAGATGGGATAAGATCCAGTGCAGTTTTAAACAATGTAATCAATCGATTGCGTTAATGAAACAAAGTTAGTACTTGTTCTACAATAGACCTCCTCACTGAACTGTTATTATCAATTTCTTCTGTTTTATTGTCCATGAAATAAATTTGCAGGATTTGTAGTCGCCATCTGTCACCGGGAATAGCGAACCTGCTTTATGATATATTTGGCCTTGTATCTGCAAATTAAGCAGAAAAAATTCATTTTTACACAACTTAAAAAGGAATAAAAAAAGTAAATCTTGTTACCTTAAAAGTTAGCATGAAATTGTCGCGAAGTATATGACTGAAAGCCGCTCGTGAAACACCGAAAGCAGTTTAAAACGACGCGTTGCATGTGGTTGTAATATCCAAATCCTTTCCATTTCATTTCGCTCTTCATGTTGCTGTGCAGTCCGATTAGATTGAAAATCAGCTTGAGTGTAGCGTTTCGAGTTGTTTATGGGTCTAAATGTAAACACACTCAATAAATAAACACACAATTGGTTTTCGAGAGAATCAAAAATTCAAAAACAACCAAGAAATGCTACCACTGAGCATTCCCGCTCCCATTAAAAATTATAAGTTGTGAAAATACAAAAAATCCTATATTCTAGTAGGTTAACTTCCAAATTTTTATATAAAGCCCCTGTTTTTTAGAACCTAAACAGTAACCCCTCCCTATAAAAATTTAAAGTAATGAAATTCTTCTCATTATATTTATTAGAATGCAATAAATAAATGTAACTGAATTAATAACTGTTTTCATTTTTCTTACGTCCGAATCAGCTAATAACTTACAAATCCTTAACATTGAAGTTTTAAGTATATTTTATTCAATAACAGTTGAATGGTATATCATAATTCAAAGACAGTACTTAATGGTGCACAGAGATAGGTTTAAAAATGTAGGGAATATCTTGTAAATAAAACATCACAATCTCGAGAATAAAAACATTAAAGAAGCAATTAAAAAAAGTTAAATTGGTTTATTATCAAACATTTTTTCGTGGAAAAAAACTTTCATTTTCGTTTTTTTGGATCCTAATGGAACAATAAATTCTTCGTTATAATGTTTTAGCAATTGATCACTTTTTTCTGCAAACAGAGCGTTGAAATCCCGAAGCATCTCTAGAAACTTAAAACTAAGGGTTTTTAATTCTGTAATAAAGCCGATTCTCATATACGGCTGTGAGGCGTGGGCTCTCACCGGCACCCTGGAAAGCAGAATAGAGAGATGTGAAAGGAAAATCCTTCGCACGATAAGCGGAGCGGTATGGGATGAGATTCTCCACTCTTGGAGGAGAAGGACCAACAATGATTTGCTCACAGAAACTGGTCAGGAAATATCATAGGATATGAAAGCAAGAAGGTTTAGATGGGCGGGGCATGTAGCTCGAAGTGATCCGTCAGGACGCCTCTACACAACTATGAATGCCACAATAGTTGGCAAGAGACCACGTGGGAGGCCAAAGACCAGATGGATAGAAAGAGTCAGCAAAGATGCTGAGGAGCTACATGTAGCAGGCTGGAAATACGCGGCCCAGGATAGACAGAGGTGGAGAGGGCTGGTAAATGCGGCCAAAGATCTACAAGGTCTTTAGAGCCTACCGAAAAAAAAAATATATAAAAATAAAATATATATATATATATATATATATATATATATATATATATATAATATTTATATATATATATAATAAGCCCGGAGTAGTTCAGTGTTTAGAGCGCCGAGTTCCTATGCTGAAGGTTCCGGTTTAAAATCCCGGCTGTTGAAAATAAATTATTTAATCTCTTAACAGTTACGGATGGGCCATGCGGGATGTGCTGACCCTTCTGTGGCTCACCCGGTATCTATAAAGTTGGTATTCAAAATATTGTTTTTTGGATTCCGATAGAAAAATAAATATTTTGGTTTGAACTTTAGGCTTATATGTACTATCTAGTATGAATTAGAATTAATATAAATTAGAAGTGTATTGAAATCTGATCTTCTAACCTGGCAAATAAGTAACGCCTTTTTATTACTAAATATCTATTTTTATTACTACCAACATCTTTCATAGAAAATGTAAATAAATAGAAATAATGATAATAACGAATGAATTTTGTTAGGTCAATAAATAAATAATATTAATGAATGATCTGATAAAATATACAACTTTTTTCCCTTACATCATGTGACACATAGAGAAAAAATCCGGAAAGTTGTGTTTAATCCATCTGTTACGGGGTTTTTCATTGGCCACCCTGGCCGATGATACAGCTGCAGTGATTGCGATTGGTTAAGAACCGCTGATGATAAATCGGAATTAATTCTAGCCGGATCGGATGCATCTCCAATCAAATAGTATCGTCCGTTCATTTATCATCACGGGGAAATGGTATACCGTATGGTGCATTATAGTGTATCATTAACTGATATAATCATAGAAGTAGTAGCCCAAAAAAAATATTATAAACATGATTAACAATTCCGGACACAATAGAAGAGAAGATTAATTAAGTTATTGGGTAACATATCGAGGATTGATTATAGTAGATTTACCGTATGAAATCTTTGTCCACATATGCAACATCAAAAATGGCAACTAGCGGATCTAAGGAATTAAAATAGATATGACAAAAGATTGGCATAACTTATGAGATGGTACAGGACAGAACAAGTTTCGAAAGGTGGATTCTTACATTTAATATTGGGTTGTCACACATGAAATGACCGTTTTTAGATCCAGGAAGAAAATAAAAATTTGAGCAAAAAAAAACACATTTTTTTTTTCAAAGTATTTACCATTATTTTCGATACACTTCTGCCAACGGCTTACCAAGTTTTCTATCCCAGATTTGAAAAACGTTGAGTCACGCGATGAAAGCAATTCAGAAAATGTATTTTTACCGTCTAAATCATTGGTAAACAATTTTCCTCGCAACAAGTTGTTCAAACTCCGAAAAATGTCGTAGTCTGTAGGGGGTAGATCAGGGGAATATGGGGGATGTGGTAAGACTTCATAGCCCAACACCTTTAATTTATTCACTGTCTGTATTGAAACATGAGGTTGAGGGTTATCATGAAGGAGAATAGGTCCTTTCCTGTTTACCAGTACCGGCTGTTATTTGATCAAATTGTGATGTAGTTGGTCAATTTCTTGGCAGTATGATGTTGAATCAATTGTTTTCCCTTTGGGAGAAAAGAAAAATGAATGACCCCGGCCATAGACCACCATTCAGTAACCATCAACTTTTTCGGATAGAGATCCCTGTTTTGGCATATTCCCAGGAGGCTTATCGGCATCTAACCATTGACCAAATCGGCGTCGATTGTCACACAAGATCCACTTTTCGTCACAAGTTATTAAGCGGCCGAGAAATGGTGCGTTTCTTTGACGAGCTAGCAAAGAAACACACGTCTCTAGACGTTTCAACAGCTGACGTTCGTTGAATGACTTGTGCCTAGCTCTGACGCATATTTTCTGACTGTTTTATGAGGGTCTTCTTCCACAGTATTCTTAAGATCTTCGTCCTCTATTTATGTTTGAGGCCGTCCACGGGGCAGATTTTCTAATGTCGTATCTCCTAAGGAAAATCTTCTAAACCAACGACGGATGGTTCTTTCATTAGCACTTCTTGTATGCCTTTTTTGAAAAACAAAACACAGTTTGCAAATAGAGGATTAACAAGTGCTTATTATAGATAGTAAATATTTTGCTAGGAATCAACAGGCAACGCTTTAATGCTCTATAAAGATTACAATTTTAAAAATCGTACATTTCATGCGTGACCCAATAGTTTCTAGGAGAGGAAGAAGAAAAAAAATATATAAAAAAGAGTGCCAAAGGTCCCGGGTTCAAATTCAGCTGTGGCATATTTTATTTAATCTGTTAACAGCCGGGGATGAATATCGTGTGATCTGGGGACCCTCCTGGGGCTCATCCAACCTTTATAAAGTGGGTACCCCTTAAATGGAAAAACCTGGCGATAAAAGTAGATCGTGATATCTGAAAATCGCTTCCCTGCACAACCGTTGCCTTACAAACAGTATAGTCTCTATCTAACTCCTGAACCCAAGATCCTTCATAAGTTTTAGTGGTACAGTTTTTTTATATAAAAGCGATGAATAACATAGAGGTATACAAAAACTATGCTTTATATGAAGTATCAGATGTGAGAAATTCAAAATCATGCTAAGTAATCCTTTTCAATAAATCCAATAACATTACATACTAATTCTTTACTGACAAGAACAACAATAAACTTCTGTCCGTCCCGTTTGTTAATCAGTGTCAATGTATGTTTCACGGCTGTGCTGATCCGTCTCTGATGACATTTGATCTGGATAATCCCTAGCCTGGGGAAGGACATAGGCTACTTTTTATCAACACACCACACAGGAAGTTTATAAAAAACTGTAACCTGATTTACTAACACACCCAGCGGTCAACGCACAGCAGAAACCACTGAACTTAGCATCTATAAATTAGCGATAGGTTCTTTTCATAGCTTAAATGAGCACTAAGAAAGAAATTTGGACAATTCCACCCCCAAGGATCCCCGCTTTAATATAATAGGGGTTGAAATATTGAATATGGAATCCGTCAGTTTTGAAGTTAGACATCTGAAATTTCGGATATGCGAGTAACCTATAGTTAAAAATAATTAAATTATTTATTTTAAATGGTCTGTCACGAAACTTTTCATGGTAGATCAAATTCCACGCTACCAAAAGCTAGTCAATAATAAACAAAAATAATTCAATTAAAATAACACGTTTTAAAGGTGGGGTAAAAAATATAAAGGTATTGTATATTATGACAACAGTAATAATAATAATAGAACGATTAATTAATAGTTGAAATAAAAGAGAATATTTTACGTAGTATTTCAAACAATTCATTTTTAATTGAAATATTAATTACTTCCTTATTTAATTGATTGTACTTTTTAATTATTTTTCTTAGTACTTACTTAATTACTTATGGAGCGGGGAATTACTAGAGCACTATGTTCTTGTGCCGAAGGTCGCAGGTTCAGATCCAGCTGTGGTAGATTAATTTCCCCGGCATCCATAAAGTGGTTACCCTTAAAAGGTGGACAATTTTTGTGGTTAAGCGCGATGTCGGTCAAATCACCTCCCTGCACAACCGTTGTTTTAGAAACCGTATAGTCTACCATGTAACAAACCAAAATCCCTTTATATGTGAAAGTGAGTGAATTTTTTGTATCTTTTTTAACCATGGTTTTGACCTGCTATGGAGTTGGTTTTTAGGTGCTTAATAAACAATATCTTACAATTTTAGAATTTGTCTTGAAGTCCTCCCGGACCATTTTTCTTCTCCAAAAAATAAAATTAATGACATAAAAATAGAATTATTAATATTACACTGCCCAAAAAAAGAGACACAATACAGTTATAGAAGGGCCGTAAACAAGTGGTTGACTTTTTCATCGCCATTCCAGTGGAGGATCCCTTCTTGGACTCATTCCAATTTAATCTCCGTTCCAAGGAACCATCCATCCATCAGGATCTGGGATACCATATCGCACCTCTCTCCACCACACCAGTCCACATATATACAATGGTAACTGTATATACATGTACTGAAGTTTCTTCTTCGTTTTACAACAATCTACCCAATTAATGAAATATATTCAGATAACCCTTTAAAAATGGGATTATACTAATCGATTAAGATCTGCAGCCCCGGTGAATAAGTGGTCAAGTTGAATTTTTACAGAGAGGGTCAACCTTATTGAACTTATTGAAGGAAGAGGAAAATCGTATCATTGTCTTAATTTTAGGCTTGAAGTTGATTTATAATATAAGAAATAATTCCTTCTCAAGCCTATGCCTCATATAGCTACTTAATCACTTCGAAAATTAGACAATTCCGCTTTACATAATTTTTCAGATTCAGTCAAATTTATTTATTGTTTACTGTCAGTTTATCATTCCTGTAATGTTCCTATGTTAAATTAGCAGTTAAATCATTCTATGATCTTATAATCCTTAGAATGATATAATACTTAAAACTTATGAGTTCTTAAAAATAAACAGTTTTAAAATCAGTTAGCAAACAAGAAAAACAAATAGTAACAATGCCTGCACTCGACCAAATATATAACATTTTTATGTTGAAGAGAAAAGATTTGTCCTGGCCGGGATTCGAACCCGGGTCGTCTCCATCTCTAGTCCAGTGCTCTTAACCACTGAGCTACCAGGGGTTGTATCCGAGCCAGACAAATCCATTCTCTTCACCGATCCTATAACTCCGTGTTCTCGCAATTTTTGCGATGTAAACACGTGGAAGAATGTTCATTGAACATTACTTTAATTGGGATCTTGTTGACTTACGTCAATTTTATATTTATAATTTATTTTTATTTGTTGTTATTTTGATGGTGATTATTTTTAAATATTTTGATTTTGAAGAGAAAAGATTTGTCCTGGCCGGGATTTGAACCCGGGTCGTCTGCATCTCTACTCCAGTGCTCTTAACCACTGAGCTACCGGGGGTCGTATCCAAGCCAGACAAATCCATTCTCTTCATCGATCCTATATCCCCGTGTTCTCGGTTCAATGAATATTCTACCCCGTGTATACTTCCCGAAAATTGCGAGAACACGGGGATATAGGATTATATACAATAAATAAAAATAAATTACAAAAATATAACAGATTGCTAGAGGTTACCAATGGATTTGCCACAGAAATAAAATTAAAAAGGGAACTGCAAAATAATGTACAAAAGAATAAATATTAATTTGTAAACGCGTAAGAAATAAAAAATGAAAAGAAAAAAAATATTAGATATGATTGGGACAGTGACAAATCCATTTCGTACAAATAAGAAATTTTCCTTTCTTCCTTTCGTAATCTATCCAGTAGTTCTGTGTTTGTTAAAGCCAATGATTCCTATGGACACCATGTAATATGTTATACTTCCGTCCCGGTAAATAAGTAACTAATTCGAAGTTTGTCCCATATGAGTTTGGTGTATTGAAAGAAGCGGAATCGTTTAAGACCGAATCTGCTAGTAACTTACAAAGCCTTAACATTGAAGTTTTAAGGTATATATTATTCAATAACAGTTGAATGGTCCATCATAATTCAAAGGCAGTACTTAATAGTGTAAAGAGAAAGGTTTAAAAATGTAGGGAATATCTTTGCAAATAAAACTTTTCAATCTCGAGAATAATAAACATTAGGAACCAATTAAAAAAATTTAAAGTTGTTTATTATCAATAAATTTTTTCACGGTAAAGCGCTTCTATTTTGTTTTTTTTGGGTCCTGATGGAACAATAAATACTTCCTTATAATGTTTAAGCTATTGCGCACTTTTTTCTAGGTTCATTATTAATTGTTTTGAATTTAAACCATCTGTTTGTTCAAAGCAACCGAGATGACATATTATTTTTAATTTATGTTAACATATATATAATAGGGAGCGGAGTGGTTCAGTGGTAGAGCACTGAGTTGCCATCACGGAAATCCTGGTTCAAATCCCCCTGCGGGCAAGACTTTTATTTAGTTGAGATGAATCAGATAGGATCTAGGACCCTCCTGTTCTGTCCTGCATGTAATATGTTATACCTGCCGTCCCGGTAAATAAGTAATTAATTCGAAGTTTGTCCCATATGAGTTAGGTGTATTGAAAGAAGCTGAATCGTTTAAGTCTATAAGTAGCTAGGATCAGGCCTTGGCTAGATTTTTTTTTCCTAACCTCTTGGCTTATTTATTTATTTGAAATTTATATTTATCAGGGCAAATATGAATGACAGAATCTCGTTTAACAATGTGCATTTTAAGAGGATGGGGGGGGGGGTATGCTGGATTCCTAATGGATGATAGGAACAGGACTCTAGTGATGGGGCTCACTAGTTCTTTCTGATTTGGAGTTGGCTAGAAATGGAGTTATAATGTAAGCAATCACTACGAGAATAACACGATTCCGCTTCCTTAAGTGCAGATAACTCTTTCTGGACAAAATTTAATTAACGTGGCTGGAGTTTTATACAAAAATGTATATAAGAACAAGAATATGGTCCGGGTGGAGATCAGAAAAAATATAAATACGCAGAAATGTTTATTTTTAAAGGCGACGTTTTAACCAACATTGCAGTTCTTCTTCAGAGCTATTATGTTAGTGAGACAACAGTTGACACACTGGATTGAAGAATACCTGCAATGTGGAAACTACGGCTTTAAAAATAAACAGTTTTTCTTACTAAAGAGAATTTTTTCTGGCCTACACCCGGGCCATTTTCTTCCTCATATATATAAGTTCAACTAATATTATACAACAAAAATGTAAATACGTTCTCTGAAACTTGACAAGTTAAGTCGTAAAGTGTAACTAAATGATAGAAGGGAGTATAATTAACTCATTTTGGACACAATTCGACATAACCGATTTTATATATCAATGTCATAGTTCACGAATGTGTTAAGTGCAATTTTTTCAAAAATGGGTTTTGTTATATAAATAATATTGTAAAGTTGTTATCAGGAAGTCATAGATGATATGTTGAAATCAAATTAATAGAGAAGCTGTGAAGGTTACATTTCGAAGCGGTAAATCAACTACCGACGAGATCTTCAGCTTGAGAACCATTCTAGAGAGAATACATGAATATAAGCTGAAGACGCACCATCTCTTCATCGATTTCAAGGCAGCATATGACAGCATCGACCGCGAAGAGCTTTACCGAGCTATGGAGGAACTCCGAATCCCACGGAAGGTCATACGCCTGGTGAGGCTGACGATGAATGATGGGGTGATGTGCTCGGTGTGCGTCAGTGGAGATCTGTCTGGAGAATTCCTTGCGACTGAGGGGCTACAGGAGGGAGATGCCCTCGCTTGCATTATTTTCAATATTGCCCTGGAGAAGGCTGTGAGGGATTCTGGCGTGCATGTTGGATGGACCATCATTAGCCGGAATGAACAAAATTTAGCCTATGCGGACGATATACATATCATTGGTCGGTCTCTATAGGCTGTCGGGGAAGCATTCTTGGCGCTGGTTGGTCCTGCGAGGAGCCTCGGTCTCGACGTGAACCAGGCAAAGACCAAGTACATACTTGGTGGCAGAAGAGACACCAAGGTGGGGTGAGATGGTGGCTTTTGGGGTGTACATGTTCGAACAGGTCACCGATTTTGTATATTTAGGCTCAACGGTGACCCAGGGTAACCAAGTAGCTGACGAAATAAGAAGAAGAATTATCTCTGCCAACCGGTGTTACTTTGGTCTGAGGAAAAATGTTGGTCGCCGCATACTCCGTCAAAGAAGCTGCTGGTGGAGGCCAGGACTCATCACTGGGTTGAATAGCTTCGTTTCGATGAGACGCCCAACAATTTCCTGTGCGAAAATTCTCGATTGTGGTAGCTAACTGAGGTAGCAAGGATAAAATATGGCGTTTTGATGATTCTCAAAATGTATTACTAACTGGGTTTTTTGTTTGTTAAATCTCAAGATAATTATCTAAATTATTTGAAAAAATATTTGTCCTAAAAATGTATGGTTTGATCAAAGAGTCCCCTCCTTCCAACGTGTATCGATAACAAGGCCATCATAAATGACTACTCACCGGGACTCTTTGATCAAACCATAAATTTTGTAGGACAAATTTTTTTTCAAATAATTTAGATAATTATCTTGACATTTAACAAAAAAAAACCAGTAAGTATTAAATTTTTTGAGAATCATCAAATAGACATATTTTATCCTTGCTACCTCTGTTAGCTACCACAATCGAGAATTTTCGCACAGGAAATTGTTGGGCGTCTCATCGAAACGAAGCTATTCACGAAATTCAGCTTGATAGTATTCAAGTGAAAAACTGGACCATAGATCCTGGACTATTACAAAAATATATTGTGTGCTTAAACCTCAACTGTATTTCTTGTGTTAAATTATTATCAAATCTTGTTTTCGGCACTTAATACATATGTGAACTATATATATATATATATATTTTCACCGGGACTGAATAAATATATAAGACTACAAATTTATTTATTCTTTGGAATGAATGTACTTTGACTGCATTCCTGCCATTACTAGAGTTCTGTTACTGTTAAGTATTCTAATGACCTGCATAATATAGCTAAAAGAAACATGCCATTTTCAGGAGAGAGTTGTAAAAAGAATTTTAGTAGGAAAGTTTTTAATAAATGAAGGGAAAACATTGAGATATCCCGTGAAGGCGTGAGATTGGCAGACAGCCTTCGCATGCTCCCCTTCCGTGCACCTAACACTTCCTCTACCACTTCAGTCTCTGGTAATTAATCATCGGATGAAACAAATTGGATTCGAGTTCCCGAAACTTGCTATACTCGAGCATCCCCTCTCTGAAATAATTAGACAGTTTGATTATACACGATCCAACTTAGCTAAGAAATTATCAGCCACAATTTTTAAATGGGGTGTAACCTATATATAACAACTTACTATGCATTTTACTATGCAACTTCCAAGGTTGCATTTTTTTAAGAATGGATCCAAAAATCCTTGGTTATGGTCCCTTTGGAAGGGACGTAAAATGGTGGTCCCTGGCCTGTACGATGACAGGTACTTGTTAAAAATCGCTACCGTAATTAAACATGGAGAGGCAAAGTCCCCTCCTTCCAATATGTATTGACAACGGAAAAAAAAAATCAGCTGGTTAGTAATCATTTTTGATGACCTCGTTATCGATTCATGTTGGAAGGAGGGGATTCTTTGATCAAACCATACATTTTGTAGGACAAATATTTTTTCAAATAATTTAGATAATTATCTTGAGATTTAACAAAATAAAACCCAGTTAGTAATAAAATTTTGTGAATCATCAAATCGACATATTTTATCCTTGCTACCTCTGATACCACAATCGAGAATTTTCGCACAGGAAATTGTTGGGCGTCATATCAAAACGAAGCTATTCACGAAGATTCAACTTGATAGTAATCGTGTGCTAAAATGGACCATGGATCCTGGGCTATAATCATTTCATCAAGATATAAACATTTCAAGTAACATTTTGAAGTATAGATGATGAAATATGTTTATTTCTTGATGAAATAATTACCTAAGTATACACATGACCCATAATTACACTCTTTTATCTAAAGCTCATGATTATTTTCATTTTCGAATGTATTAAAAAGGAAATTAATGAAAAGTTAAAACTTGTGACTTAACTGGATTCGACAACTTGTGGATACGAATAATATTTTTGCCAAAACGTTTCGTGATTTTTGCTAATTTGCGGGGCCTATCTAAAATTTCCTTTCTGGAAGATGGGTTCTACTAACTGAAATTTTCTTAGATGAGTTTATTCAATTATTTACTAACCAAATAAAGCATGTTGGAAGTTTCTTAAGATATTTTCGGCCTGAACAAATCTGAAGATGAGGAATTTGTTTTATCTTAATCTCACCTAATGCTTCGTTTCCAAGAATCCCGGAAAGTCTGAGTACTCGGAACAAATATATTAATTATGTTCTAAAGGGAAATGTAGCATATTTATTGATCTATACAGCGTTATCAAATTTCATTAATTTATCCTAAATATATATACTCTCGACAAGAATATTGTTTTACCAATTGGTATAAACTTTTAAGGTAAAATTTATGCACGTCAGATTTTGCCTTATAATGAATGCCCTAGGGTAAAAGGCCTCAGTTACATGTGTTACATTTTTGATACAAGTTTGTATGTGTTTTTTATTTTAAATAAATAAATTAGGAGGGTAAGATAAAAAAATGCATGTCGGAGATACAATATTGCTGATTATTTTTTATTTCGTTTCACCCCCTTTGGGGTACGTTGGATCAATCATTTCTTTGTGTGTTGTTCTTTCCTTAGTACCCAGTATTTCTTCAATATTTCTAATCTTATTTTCCTCTCTTCGTCCGAAATGATGGGTTTGGATTTTTGTGTAGATTTGCCTTGGATCTGACGGAGAAAAATCACAGTTATTTGGTCAATACCTTTACAAAATCTTTCATCCACGTCCTGATATCATTAACCCAACTCATATTGAATATATAAAAGAAGCGTTAGAAGTTCCCCTCCAAATGTCCCTTCCACCCAAAGCATTCCATCCTACAGAAATATGCAAAATTATACACTGATTACCTTCCCGCAAAGCTCCACGACCTCATCACAATTCATATCTTAAAACACCTTCCTAGAAAAGCCATTCTATTCCTTACCTATATATATAATGCTGTACTCCGCTCCACATATTTTCCTGACCTCTGGGAATTATCTATTGTTAAAATGATACCCAAACCTAAAAAAAAACAGAATACCCTTCCTCTTACCGTGCTATCTCTCTTCTACCTTGCATGGGTAAAATTCTAGAAAAACTCATCCTCAAACGATTGTACCCCATCCTTGATGAAAATCATGTAATACCAGATCACCAGTTTGGATTCCGAGCATCCCACTCCACTATTTAGCAATGTCATAGTGTGGTGGATGTAGTCTCCTCTGCATTAGAACGTGGATCATATTGTTCGGGCGTCTTTCTTGACGTGGAACAGGCTTTCTCCCGAGTCTGGTATCCGAGATTGCTCTATAAACTCCGTAAATTTCTTCGCCTACCTACTTTCTCGTCCTTCAATCCTATCTCACAAACAGAACTTTCCAAGCAAACCATAATGATGTCTATTCATCCCTCTTTTCCCAATCTGCTGCTGTTCCTCAAGGTAGTATCCTTGGCTCAGTCCTTTATACAGTTTATACAGCTGACATCCCAATTCATCCTAATACTATCCTTACCACGTATGCTGATGATACATGTGTATTATCAGTCAACACCAATCCAGTTATTGTATCCAAAAGCCTCCAATCCCATATCACTGATCTTGAAGAATGGTGTCATAACTGGAGAATTAAAATAAATTCTCAAAAATCCCATCAAATCACTTTTACCTTACGTCGTAAACCAATGACTTCCTACCCTTCAGTATCCTTTAATAATATCCCACTGGTGCCTTTCGAACAGATCCGATACTTAGGGTTGCATCTCGACAAACGATTAACCTGGAATCCTCATACTAGACTGAAAAGACAAGAAACCGCTCTACGTTTCAGGCTACTTCAACACTTACTAGACAAACGCTCTAACCTCCCAATTAACTACAAAAGACTCATCTACATGACCAACATACGACCTATTTGGAGTAGAGCTTTGGGGCTCCACTAAGCCATCGAATTCCTCACGTATCCAATCCCTACAATCCAAAATCCTTCGTAAAATCCTCAACGCTCCTTATTTTGTTAAGAATAAAGTCATCCATAACGACCTTAATGTCCCATTTGTTGCTGATTTGGCCCGAACCCGGTATCTATCCTTTCATTACAAACTTCATTTCCACTCAAACCCTCTGGTTTCAAACCTAGCTTCCTCTTCAATTCCCGATAATCCTCCGAGGCGTCTGAAAAGAAGATGACCACGTGACCTTCTTAGTTGAACATGCGACTTGAGTACTACCAGTGGGTAGTTTCTCTACTTGTCATTATATCATGTCATTATGTATCACTCAGCCTATTTACTAGTTATATTATTGTAATATAGTTGTAAATATCAATAAATAAATAATAAAAAAAAAATTTGTCTTGGAACCTTATGTTTTCATCTTTAGTAATTAATTTAGCTGTTCGATTAATTAGTGAATTTTCTGAAATCTTTAATTTAAGATCTTCCTAAGTTTCTTTAAACCAGATTGCTGAATATTGCTGATTTTATTTTTAATCTTTAATAATTTTCATTAAACATTATTCTAATCTTAATTTCGGTAAAGAATCGTCTTAAAAAGAAAAAAAAACTGTACCACTACAAGCCATGAAGGGTTATTCATTCCATGATACGGACTGTACTATTCTGGTTCTAAGACAATGGTTGTCCAGGGAGGTGATCTGTTTGAGATCACGCTTAACTGCCAGGTTTTCCTAGAGGACACTAACGCTATAGAGACTGGGGGGGTCATGGATATTCTGTGGATCTCTCGGAGTCTATATATGATTAACAGATTAAATTGACCAGATTCGAAAACCAGATTATCAGCTCAGAAACTCAGCGCTCTGATGACCTCACCGAACAATAAGTTAGTGTTGGTGCAATGTACCTACATTTTGATTAGATTCAGTCGCAATATTCTGTAATAATTTTTTTTTTTTTTATGAAAGGTCAGGAGTTCAGTTTATGGTAGAAACTCTACTGTTTCTTGGACAAGTAATATATTTCCTGGATATTTCGGTTAGAAATCCAAAAAGCAACTAATAGTTCTTATTATCATTGTTAATAATAATTCAGAAGAAAATTAGACGATTTTCGCACGATGAGCGAAAGCTTGGTTTATAGTACCAACATGACACGGTCCATCCCGGAAGTAGAATATAAGAAGAAGACATATTATGCCTACATGCTTTGACTGTCTAATGAATTTTTTATGAATACATAAATCCAAATACCCCATTGTACGTTATCAATTTTTTAGAACATAAAGGTATAGTATGCTACCTGTACTTATTTGTAGATCTATAAAAGAGGAATATACCGCCATGTATTGTTTTCTTATATGGCAAAGGGATAGGGGAGATTCATCTGTGAAACCTCGCTAGAGGCTAAACTTTTTCCTACATTTCCGACATCAATTATCGTTAGATTCCAACCCATTTACACAATACATCAACAAATTATATACCCAAACCTTCCTGGTGGATCACTCTATCTTCTGGCGAAAACCGCATGAAAATCCGTGGAGTAGTTATTGTGTTTACAGACAGACTCAGCCGAGGCCTTTGTTATATAATATGTCTTATAATATGTATTTATGAAATTAGAAGTTATCGCAATTGAATAATGTTTTTACCTACTGCCACACAAAACCAAAAAAGAATAGAAAACGTACTAAAACTAGCTAGTAATAACTGAGTAATGACATATTTAACTTAATTTAATCTTTACGGTTTATCAGATTTTTTTATTCACAAACAAACGTATATAACTATTTATAACTATATATAAAATTCTAAAAAATGTAGATAGAAATAAAAAAAGTTATTCCTAATCACATAGAGGTATTTTATGAAGTGTAATAAATTTCTCTAATTATTTTATAGAAGGGCTACTCGAGCCGAGAAAGTTTCGGGAACTCGAGTTCAATTTCTTTCACTTCATGATTAATTACTTCGGACTCAAGTGTCAGTTTTAATTTTCATTTGATTCAAAGCCACTTTTCCAACAAACGAATTTAATTTGACAGTATGACACGCGGTGTCCAGATCTTTGATTTTTTAAATTATTTTTTCGTTCATAATGATATTAATCATTATAAAAATTACATAATTTTTTACAGATATAAGTTATTGTTACTTGTGAAGCGAGCAGTTGGTACTTAAAGTTTTAGTGGATGTACTCCAATAGTGTTCTAGAAACTGAAGTTAGGTTTAGCACTTATTTTCTAACCCTCCCTCCCTAGTTGGCCTACTTAATATGAGCACATACTTAATTTTGTTTCGGGAAATTGAGTATTTCGTATTAAATAAAGTGATGGAATGAATTTTTTTTGGTTTGATTTATGGATAAAAGTGTTTTTCTAATTTATAAGAAAATGTCTTATCTTTTTTTAATACATTTTCAACTTTGAAATAATCATCATCATAGTACATCATCTCTACCGCTCACGCAGTGTGAGGTTTCCTTCTGTACAGCCCGGACCACACCGTACAATCTTGTACCACATCTCTTCTGTTCCACAACAGGCTTCTCTTTGCGAAGCTTTCCTCAACATCATTTTCCCAGTATGTCGGGGTCTTCCTCTGGACCTTCTGCCATCAACCTTAGCCTCGTATGTCATCATGGCCAGCCTGTTGTTGTCCATTCTTAAAACATGTCCAAACCATCTTAGACTGCTTTCTTCAATGACTTTTTCTGCAGACTCCACACCAAGGTGTGCTTAATTGAAATAACAGTCTTAAAATCGAAGTCTTGGAATAATATGAAGCTTGATTTATTTTTTAATCGAGATATAAGTATCTTCCATTATATTTACTCGATGTGTTCTATTCTACAGTTGTAAATTTCATTAAATAACTATTAAAAAATCAATTAATTTGTGAAATAGCTTATAGAAGACAGGAACAGTGGCTTTCTCAATTTGGTACTTGTGTATTAGATGCACCACCAGAAAAGGCCAATGCGCAACCAGTTACGTTTTATAACAGTTACATTTCAAACAGTTACCTTGGATAACCTTCTTAAATATTTTTAGTGGGGTTAGAATTTGCATGACATAACATGCAATATAATAATAATGGAAATAAATAAATAGAACTAATAATAATATAATTGAATATATAACATATATAACAACATAATGAAATATATAAATATAATAATAATAGAAATAAATAATGGAATATATCAACAATTTAAAATAAAAACCATCCTTAACCACCAAGCAAACAACAAATCAGCAACAAACAAAAATTATGATACAACAACAACTCTAGAACACAAGAAGAAACAAAGAAGAATGAACCTGTAAACAATGTAACTGTTACTGTTAGAAATGTATTTGTTATAAAATGTAACTGCTTGCGAATGCGCACAACATTGACCTTTTCTGGTGGTGCATCTAATACACAAGTACCGTCAATTTTTAATAATATTTATAAAAAGGGTTGGATCTGGGACCCTCCTGGGGCTCAATCAGCCTCTATGAAGTGGGCTTCCAAAATAAGGAAAAAATCTGGCGGTTGAGTGTGATCGAGGATAAATCACCTCAATGCATAACTGTTGTCCAAGAAATAGTATAGTCACTAACAGTATTATCTTAATTGATTGAGGTAGTACAGTTTTTGATACTTTTTACGGAATACATTTTTATTCACCAATTGATAATTCAGAAGTCTTACGAGGAATCCACGTGGATATCCACAACAGATAACGATCTGAATTCAGAGTTACTCGTGAATTGAATAATCAAATGTCAAAGGAATATACACAAAGTAACCTTGTAGAAGATTAAAGGGAATGAGCGATGCATGACATACACAAGCTGGCATACACACCCTGATTATATCTCTAATGAAAGACTTTATCTGAGGAGCATTCGGATGAAGAGGGTATGATGTGGCTTTGTGTGATTCATGGAAGGGGGAGTTGAAGGATGGGTAAATCCTGGTGGATGGAACAGGAGGATAATAAAATGGAAAAAAACATTAAAGAAAAAATAAGACATTCTCCGGGAAGTACATCGATTTGTTCTTCATGTATGAAGTAAAGAAACAAATTTTTTTTCTTAAAACTGCTGCTCTTAAAAACAAGTATACTGCTCTTAATAATTATAGGTTTGATGATTTCACAGCACTGGTTAAAGAAATATTAATTTTATCACAAAATATTTTAATTGTTCCGAAACAATATTTTTTATTTATTTTGAAACATTCTTTCGGTAGATATTTATTGAGCAGAAATATGATACAATCAGTCACTCGAAGAGGAATACATTTTAGAGATCTATGAACACATTCAAACCTATTTGCATTTTAATATGACAATAACTCTCTAATGTTCTTCTGAATTATTATTAACAATGTAATATTATTCTTAATTGTTTTGGGGTTTTTAACTGAAATATTCAGGAAATATATTACCATTTTTGGGAAATACATTTCCTATTAGATGAAAACAAGTCCATTAATAAATTCCATCGATTTATAAAAAAGAAATACATAATGACATAACAGTTTATTTTCAACTTTTATATTAATAAATACATATATAATAATAATAAATCGTAAACAAATTCTTTATTAATTCTATAAATTAATAAAGGTTCTTTATCAGAGATTAATAGTTCTTCAAAAGGCTTTTGAATGAACGTTAACAGTCTTGAATTAAACACTGCAACTCAGGTTTTCGGGTTTTACGGATACTAAATATTTTAGGACATATTTTCCTAATTGTTAAAATATTCCTAAATAATTTCACCAATAAAGAAAAATATTAATTACAATCAAATTAATTCGCAACAAATACATTTTCATATTACTGCCTATTATGATTTTAAAAATGTATGTCATATTTATTTATGTATTCTGTAATTATGTGTACTGCTCTTAAAAATTAAATAAGTTTTGATAATCTCACATTACTGGTTAAATAAATATTAATGTTGTCACATGTTATTTTAATGTTTTTTAATACAATAAATTCTGTCTTATGTGCTTTTGAATATGTATGACAGAAGTAAGAAAAATACTTCTATCATTTAATTGTAGTTTAGGGCTTATCTCTTGTTTGGTTTCAGAAAATATATTTACATTTTTGTATATATATATGCCACTTCACTTTGTAACTACCGCCATTAGATGAGCAAATGGCCTTAGAAGGAGTAAAAAATCCTTAGTACTAGTGTCCTTCGGAAAGGACGTTAAATGGAAGCCCCGACCCTGTTCTATGTTACTCGTTAAATCTCTCTATCCTAATTATATCTGGAAAGGCAAAATTTAGGACTGCCACTGCAGCATCATGCTATTAGCCCTACCAGTATGAAGTGAAGTTAAGTGAATAAACAAAATTTGTTACTCCTAATATTATATTAACATATTCTGTTTATTTATTGGAGAATATAATAAACAGTTGCCTCAATATTCACTACAAATATTCAAATGATCACACTAGTTAGTGCCAACAATTTTTTTTTTTAGTCTATAATAATTGACACTACTTTGTATTCAGATAAAGTGCCACTGCCTTTATTGCAAGCGCTTTCCGTTCATGTCGAGCATTGATTATATATTTGCCAAGTATCAGCGACACTGGGTTTTGAATACAAATACAGTTCCACGAGGTTTTTCAATATGATTTCTCTTTTTTATCTTGAAAACCTTAATGGAATAAATATTTCTTTATCGTGACTTCAATAAATATTTCTGTTTTTTTTCCTTCGTTTTAGAATGATTGAGTGAAATTTCATTCAACAATATCACCCTCAACTCTTTTTTTTTACTCTCATTACTCCATAATCCTTAAAGTTAAAATACAAGTTAGATGAACATTGGGAGAATCCAAATAAATCATTTAGACTTTGACATTAGAAAATGTCATTATAAGCCTATATTTAAAATTAAAGAAGAGAATAATACAGTAATCTGATTCGTAAAAGACTCAAAATAATCTTGTATGTTGTTTTACAGCATAAAAATAAAAACATGAACCTCTACAAACCATGAGCAGTCTTGGTTTCAGCATGATCTCGGACTAACAATCTCCGTGCATAACTATTTTCCAAGAAACAATACAGTGAGCCCAAAGAGGATCAGTAGATCCCACGAGGTCCATCCGTGGCTGTTAGTAAATTAATTTTCTGCCACAGTCGGATTTGAACCCATGACCTTCAGAATTATCCCAATAGGGGTATTTTATTTATATTATTTTATATTTTACATATTTGATATTATATAACATATATTTATAAATTTAAATATAAATATATTTTATACAATATTCCACGCTAAATGATGTAATTTTAATTTAGACAAGAAAAATGGCTCATCTCGCAAGGAATGTTAGTCTGCATTCTTATGTACATGAAGTATTAATTTTATAAATTTCGGATTTGAGAAATTTATTACATTTTTTTTTTTTGGAATATAAATTTTAAAATATATGAATATTACTTATTAGTGTCTTCGCTGTAAACGTTTATTACAATTCGTGTTTACACTAAAGGCCGGAAAGGGTTTTTGTGTTTAACTTGATATAAAATTAACCATGACGTTAGTTTCTAATGAATAGTTGCTATTTCTGAATTTATTTTTAAACTCTACCTGGACCACTTTCTTCCCCTTAAATTTATTATCTGAGTCTGAAGTTACTTGTTCCGCAGGTGGCCATATTGGTGGTAGGGGTAGTTACGGTCCTGTCATGTTACGTCACCAAGGTACTTATTTCCCAGATTACCAGCTTCGGGGCAGGGGTTGCTAAAGTTTGTCAAGTCGCTAAGTCATCTATGTCAGGACATC
The DNA here is from genome assembly GCA_964056705.1 of Troilus luridus. NCBI lineage: Eukaryota > Metazoa > Arthropoda > Insecta > Hemiptera > Pentatomidae > Troilus > Troilus luridus. The sequence goes on along the minus strand of OZ057417.1, from coordinate 24,025,162 downwards.
TTTGTAATTGCGGTGCCACTCACCGTTTCTTCCCAATAAATAAATATTAAACAATAAGTAAAATTTAAAAGGCACATAGTATACTCAAGTATGGAACTTGCCATTAAATAAACGGTCCTTTTAAAGGAAAAAAAAAAAAAAAAAAAATACAATAACCTAGGATGATTTTTTTTAACGTCGCTTCGACTGGGGCCATTAGCGACGACTGCTCTTCTTATATTTCTTGGATTGACTTTGTGAGTTTCAGGTACATCAGAGTCCTCTGTAGTTCATTAGGATGATTAGCCTACCCCATGTATACTTATTTTGGTATAAGAATCCGCTATAATTTCCTGTTCCTTAAAACATAATGAAGGTTATATTATGGCAGTTGAAATTGTTCATCTTGATTCATCCATTACTGGCTATGTTTGGGTGATTTTTAAATAATCTGTTACTTTGTTTTATTGAGGTATTTATTGAGGTTGAACTAGTAAACTAATAAGTCTCATCACTAGACCCCACTCCTACCATGCAATTGAAATCCAGAAAATCCTATCCGCATTCTTCTCTTAAAATGGACCTGGTTCTGTAAAAGAGGTCCCATCTATCCTATTAAAATGCTATTATCAACAACTAATGAAATACAATGGCCTAAGAAAAAGAAAAAAACATTCGAAGTATACGAAATGGGTGGTGACACCGCTGATAGAGATAAGAACGTGATATAGAAATGATGTACCTTACTTGATGGAATTTTAACCAGCTCTTCTATTTACGGAGTAAGTATCAGCCTGTTTATGTTATAAAACGTTACGTGTAACATATATATTAAAAAATAAAATAAACTGACCCAATATGATCTGTTTAAGAGGGCCAATGCTGAAGAAAGCGAAATATTTAGAGCGAAGAAAAAGGCGGAGAGCGCGGAGTGGTGCTGAGGGAAGCAGTGACGGTCGGTCCAACTTAATTAAAGCGCTCTCCCGGCTGGTGATGGGCCAGAAATCACGAACTGTTACTTTTTCACTGTTACTCAAAAGTCAGAGGTCTACCTGTGATTACAAATTCGCCAGTAACAGTTCCAAACTGTTCTTCACAGTGATTGAGGATAGAAACGAACGGAATTGAAGCGTGATTGTTATTGTGACTACAGTAACAGTTCTAAACTGTTCTTCGCATATGGGAACTGGTCGTCGGTGAACCGAATTAAAGCGTGATTGTGACTACTGTGATTCATGTGAAAAGAGTGATTACTGTTGTTAGGGCGCCGAAAGGGTAACAGGGATTGCGCCCTTGGAAAACCTTTGTCTACAGTAATAAACTCTGATAGGCTGCTGCCTTAATTTGACTCAATTAATTTTATTTTAGAAAATTAACTGCACAGTAATAAATTTAAATTATATTTGAATGTTTAAATAAAAGGGGAAGTCAGAAATTTATTTACAGCTTATTTATTGTATAAATATTTACTTGTAAATTACCTATACAAAAAATAATGGTAGTACTAGTGAAGAGAATAGGACATGAGTGAAACTATTGTTTTGATATTTTAAAAAACATTTGAAACTTTTCTATAAATACTACTAGTTTATTTCTAAGTTATTGTCAATTTTTAATATAAAGAAAAAAATTTCGCTTCTGTGGACCGTGTTCCAAAAAAATCGTCGTCTTGGACAGGGTGCAGGGTAATCGGCGCCGGGTCTCAAGGGGCCGATACGAGCAGTCTATGGAAAAGTTACGTACATTACTCCAAATTGTTTCCAAAGACTCCGACGCCGCTCGTCTCCGAATGGCACCTTTTGGGTGTAGGGTTTCACGAGGCGCCGCCCGCCGCCAAAGATCGGTGCTCTCTCTTTGTCGGCATTTGACAACTCTGAAATCGCGAAATAATATCAGCTGTTTCATTAATTTGGTCTCAATGACTTTTTCTATGAAACAACAGCATTTTTTTCGCGATTTCAGAGTTGCCCCCATAGTAAGAGTTTTTCGTATTAATGAGTTATGTATACCCAAAGTATTCGTACTGACTAAAAATTTTTAGGGGAGCTTGTATACAGTTATACAGCGTGTAAGGGAAATTGAAACCATGACTTCAGACCATCAATACAAACAACTTTTGTTCTGACAATCAAATCCTGCGGAAATGAAAACAAAAATATCAGCACCTATCAGGCACTTTGTATGAAAAGTCGAAAATATATTTTCATTTCAGCAAGGTTTGTCAGAACAAAAGCTGCTTGTAATTATGGTCTGAAGTCACCGTTTAGTTTCCGTTATGCTATCCCTACCCTAAACAACTGTTTCATTTTCGCGATTTCGTTTCATGTTGATCCCATATCAAAATTTATTTAGTTTCATGTTCACATTCATCTCCTTAGAGGATTTGCCGTTTTTCCCAAAACCTTGTATAACTGTAAGTGTTTAATTTTAATCACGTGCCTACTAGGGGGCGCCTAGGTCACGATTTTACACGGCGCGACATGGGCTAGAGCCGGCGATGGTCTTGAATGGGTTAAACCATAAGAGGAAAATTTACGTTATATAGGATATGGAAAATAAGTCCATCTGTATGTATATTGATAGGATTATAGTGAATTATACAAGTGTCAAAGTAATTATTATCCTTGTAATTATTGTGTGTTCGTTATATTCAAGATGTGGAATTAAGTACGCCGACGCAATCACTGTTGGTAGCATTTCGATAGAATCACGAATTACAGTTAGTAGCAGTTAAGAAATCACTGATAAGAAAAATCACAGTAACGGTAAGAGCTGTTACTGAAAAGTAGCAGTTAATCTCATCACTACTCCCGACCCCCTCCTCCCCCCCCCCTTCTCCGCTCCTTCTCCACCCCCTCTCCTACCCCCTTATCCCCCTACCAGCCCTTCGTCGCTTTTTGCCCCTATCTAGCTCACCTCGTCAGATTTCTATCGTCCAATGTTTTTTGCAGTTTGTTCCTTTTAACGAGCCAGTTTAATTTCGGGTACAAGTTTCAGCCGAATCAGAGGAGATTAACTTTATACGGGATGGCTTCGGGCGCCATTATTTCTATGGGCAATTACAATTATGGTTCTAAAGCCTATAATGTTTTCTTTATATATACAGTTTCATACATACGTATATGTATTTTTTTACTTATATTTTGTACTCCATTTCCGTGAATTGATATAAATGAATTGTTTTTTTATGTTTAAGGGGCTGAATTCCTTAAACCCGGGTTCGAATCCCGGCCGGGACATATCTTTTCTCTTCAAAATAAAAATATTTAAAATTAAAACAACTAAGTAATAAATTATAAAAACATATTAACAGTAATATGACGTATGTCAACAAGTTCCTAAAATTAAAAGTAATGTTGAAAGAACATTCGTTCTCGTGTATACATCGCAAAACTTGCGAGAACACGGGGACATGGGATCAGATAAGAGAAAAGATTTGTCCCCGGCTGGTATCAACTCCGGTAGCTTAGTTGGTAGAATCCTGTCACAGTAAGACGGAGGACCCGGGTTCGAATCCCGGCCGGGGCATATCTTTTCTCTTCAAAATAAAAATATTTAAAAAAAATTGTTTAACAGATTTTATTCACGAGAGCAGAAAATTCCTGCTAAACCGTAAACACAAGGGACAGGGTAAGAATAATATTGAACCATGAGGATGAAGTGTCACCGAAATAGAGAGCGCTGTTCGCAAACCAGTTTGGTTTATTTTGCGGACTAGACTGACCCCTGCCTGTTGTAAATATGAATGCCCAGGTTCCATTCTCTCCTCCGTAGGATGAGTTTGCTCCAAATGAACAGAAAAGTTAATTAATCTGACCAGCGAGCCAACTTCCACAACTATGCGAATAGTTCATTAAATCGACAATGAGAGCATACTGTAGACGATAGTTAATATTAACATTTGACAGTACAATATTAACATAATGTAAGTTATGTAATATTAAAATAAACTAACTTTATTTTTTTGTGTTTTATCATAAAAACATAATAAAATTTTTGAGACTTTACATTTGAACAAACCTATCTTGGAAAGGATATACTTATCTCAAAAGTCTCATGCTTTAGTATCCATCTTAATTTATAAGGCTCCAACGTTTAGAGTCAACTCTCTCTCTCTCTCTCTCTCTCTCTCTCTCTCTCTCTCTCTCTCTCTCTCTCTCTCTCTCTCTCTCTCTCTCTCTCTCTCTCTCTTCTCTCTCACTGTCTATCACTGTCTCTCTGTCTTGTAATTAAAATAATTAATTAGCTTTATGTTTAATGCAGAATAGTGGCGGAGGCCCGGGTTCTAGCCAAATTATTATTAAAATAGATATTAATTAATTTGTTCAATGCCCATAGGAAATGTAAACGGGCAGGCACACTGTGACCTGGCCAAACCATCGATATGCTCCCCTTATGATTAAGTTTCCTAACTTGATACAGTTTGAGTGTGAGATTTGAGGTAACTTTGTCCTAACCATCACCACAAGTACTTTCTTGCTTTATTCATCTCACATTATTTCATGGTTATGTGATAAAGCCTTCCTTATCTTCGAATCATCAACTCCCTAAATCCACACTCTTCTTCTGTGTTTTATACCATCTCCTGAAACAATAAAACATTAAAAACATTAAAAATCCTCCACTAATGGAACACCAGCTTGCTATTAGGTGTTAATAAGGAATAATAAGGAATTGAGCCCCTTAAAGATAAAACAACAACAAATTTGGGCATGGGTAGTAGGAATTCAGCTCCAGATATTAAAATAAATGTGGTACCCTAAGAAAAAAATATAACCGTAATAAATAGTAGGTAAAGTAAATACTTTTTTCACTTTTCCGGAGATATCATAAATTTGGTACAATAAATGATACATTTTGTCAGCAACTCTCATTGGTTCCTTTGATCTGGATTGACCCAAATACGAGTTGATTTGAAATTCCGTTTCAAATATTTTATCAAGCTTTACCAGATAAAAATGAGTACTGAGATAAATTTTGCTTGATGCCGAGCTGTAGCTCTCTGTACCTTTCATTGATCCTTTTCATATAGATTGAATCAAATATGATTATTTTTGAAGTTCTGTTTCGAGACCCTACTAAGGCTCACCCAGGTACTGTAAAGTGAATAAATAAAAGGGAAAACCTGGTTGAGCGTTATCTCGGACAATTTACCTTCCTGCACAACCGTTGTCCGCTGTACAGCCTCAATACACCTACTCAGTACCCAAAACCCGTCATGAGCTGTAGTAGTAAAAGGTTTTCTTATATCATAACAGGGTTGGTTAATAGGTAAAGTAAATACTTGTTTTCACTTCTCGGTGTTTTCACATTGGGGAAAAAATATTTCCAACATTTCCCATCCATTAAATTCAATTGACCAGTATATTTGAAATTCCGTTTCTGATATCATAGTGAACTTGGAGCTCAAACACACAACAACAAAAAACTCTAGTAAATAAAATAATCAGTAAATGATTTCCCTGAATATACTTTAAACTTAGCTGAATAAATTTTTAAAAAATTCTCATTCGTTGATTTCATATGGATTTTCCCTGATACGGGTACATTCTAAATTCCATATTGAAAAAAAAGCAATTATAATAAATAAAAGCTTAAGTAAATACTGAAATCAGGCCATAAAATAAATACATTTTGTCAACAACTGTCATTTATTTATTTATTTTGGATTGACCCAGATTTATTTGAATCCCGCTTCAGATATCATAATGAAATTAACGACCAAATACACAAAAAAACTCTAGTAAATTACTTCACTGAATGCACTTTAGACTTAGCTGAATAAATAAAAATAAATGTTTATCAGTATCTCTCATTCGTTGATCTCATATGTACTGTCCCAATTACTGGCATATTTAAAATTCCTTTTCATATATTTACTTACTTTTGCAGGTTTTTTCCCTCAATGGGTTGCCTGGTTAAGTCAGAGCTTCCCTCCACTTTTCTTTGTTTCACCAGTCATCCTCCTCAAGTCCCCTGCCGCACAGTGGAACGAATCAACGCATTTGTTGGACATTGGACCAATTCTCAAATAACTAAATTTGTCCTTCATTTTGATCTTAAATTATACTTTATACTTCTTCTCAACAAAATCCATAGATAAATTAATTGTGAAATTAAATCTTATATGAAAAATTCTGAATTGAAATATAAATTTTTCTAAAAACTCATATTTTCAAAGCAATCTACTGTTTGAGGTAATGCATTAAATTAATCGTGCACCTACTGGAAAAAAACTCATCCATAATAAGATATTTTAGGCAAATAAAACTTGGGATTATTTCAAACGTCTGGGAATTTTCGGTGAAAATTGGGGGATAAAACTAAAATAATCAATTGCGAAAATCGCTCAAAATCGCCCAAAAAACTACCTTCCCAGTAAATAACTAGAATGTTTGAAGGTTTTTTTCCATTAGTCGGATTCTGCTACTAGGTGCTATTTTCCGAGAAAATGATTTTTTTCTTTTCCGGGCCTTGAGAATTAATTTAAAATAATTTCCGTTGATATTGGCGTCTACTTTTCGCAAGTTTTCTTTTGTTTACCAATGTTTGTTTACATTCATTTACCCGAATCCTTATCTAACATAATAGTATTAACAATGAAACTTAGTTTGTGTGTGGTATTTGAACGACATATGTGTAATGGTGCACATAGGTGCAATAGTCCCTACAACAAATCCTCAAGTTTTTAAATTTTTATTTATTTATTTTTTAAATTTTTATTTCGTTATTTAAATAAAACAATTTTATATAGGCACCTACATTTATAATAATTTTGATGTATCAATTATACCTAGTGTATTAACTAACATAAGTAATTATCAATTACTATATTCATTTTGTTTAATAATTAAATTATTTAGTTTGTTACTTTTTCCTTTGTATAACTTTATTTAATGTATCTGTCTTTCCATAGAATACTGTATTGTACCCATTCTAGTAGTATATAGGTACAATGTTAGATAATAAATTATCTAACATCGAAATATCAAATATAGAATTTTTACACGTTTCCCCTAAAATATTTGATCCTGTTTATCATATAATTAAATAGACCATTCACAATGCTTTAAAACCGTAGCAATAGCCTTATTCTAGGAGAACCAGAAGCGGAGATATTAATGAATGTCCAGGCCTCCCTAACTCTCGTTCCACTGTGTGCCGGCCATCTCCTCCTCCACGCATCTTTATTTCTGACTCTATCCAGGCGGGTGATCCTCAGGCATCTCCTCCAAAAGTCCATCTCTGCGGCTTGTAATCTGGAGTAGAGTCCCGGGTTAAGTGTCCAGGTGTTCCTAAGAACTGGGTGCAAGATTCTAGTCACCCTTTTTGCCAGGGTAACTCTCCTCCTAACTACGGGTTCCGACTTGCCGTTCCCATCTATTGCTGACCCCAATTACTTGAAGGAGTCCACCCGCTTGCATATTTTCCCACTAATATGAATGTCTGTGGGTTCTCTGCAGTTCACTGCCAGGTATTAGGTCTTATCAAAATTTATTTGTAGACCCCATCAGATGTATTCTTTTTCCAGGGGTTGCAGCGCTTCTTCTACCATCTCTGTTATGTGTGACCATTGCCTGGTCATCGTCAAAGAAAAGCATACGTCCGTCTGTCTATGCCCTTTCCTCTCCAACGTGCGCTCCACTCCTTTACTGCCTGTTGCACATAAGTTTTAAACAGGTTAGGGGACATACTGCATCCCTGCTTAAGACCTTTTGAGGCAGAAAAAGGCTCAGATAAGCGAGAGCCGAGCTTCAATCTGTACTCGTCTTCCCTGTACAGATATCTCACGGCATTTATTAAGGCATCGCTAATGCCCGCACTCTTAAGGGATTCCCACATCTTACATCTTTTCTCATGTATCATAACAAGAAAAAAGTTGAACTGGTAAACAACATGGAAGGTAAATTAATGTTTGCAATGGTCATACTAAACATAAACTTCTCATTCATAAATAGATGTGGACTGCCCCATATACGATTATATTTGAAATTCCGCTTCAGAAATCATAACCAAATTGGCGCCAAACACAAAAGTTAACTTTGGTTTACCAAGTAAAGTAAATATTTTTCTTCACTTATATATTCATTAAGCTCAGGTGGAAAATAAGAGAAAAACTTTTTTCAGCTGCTCTGATTGATTCATTTATTATGGATCGGTCCAGATATATTTGAAACCCCGTTTGAGGCAGTACGAGTACAAAGCTTTACCAAGGTTATTGCTACCGAGATTGGAGCACTTTAACTTTACAAGACGCGAGGTTCCCAGGCCCCCAAGGCTTGAATAGACATTTCTTAGGGGCCATTAAAATGGGTAATGGTGAGTGAGCACGAGAGAGACAGGAGAGGGAGAGAATTGTGGTGTAGTTTTTAACATTGTTAGCCTAGATCCGCCCCGGTGCTTGCTGCTTGCTGGTTCGGAACTAACAAGTCCCACAACACTTTTTGTGCCCTTTATGTCCTGCATCCTGTAAGCTTCTAACCCATTAACTTCACAGGATTATCGAAGTAAAAAGCAACAATAAACAGTCATTTTATCACATAATTAACAATATTTTTATCAATAGTAAATTTCTGATCTCAGCAACACATTCCTTAACTTTTCGTTTCAATGTACATATGAAAAAAAAAAAATTATAAAGGCAAAAATACCTAATGCATATTAGATGTCTTATATAACATCCTATTTTCAAAATTGGAAAACAAACATCTAAAAGAACAACTAGCTTACATGAATATGTAATCGGATTGTTCCTTATGAAATGAACGTTTTTAATATTTATAAAATACAAAGCGGAATAAGTGTTACTATGTTTTTATTTTAGGAAAGGAGTGGATAGCTGAGTTGAAATGAAGGTCCGGATGCATCCTTGGGGATTTAGGACCCTCCTGGGTCTCTATAAAGTGGTTACCCACGTATTAAGTGATTGGGGACAAATCACCTCCACTACAACCGTTGTTCAAGAAACTGTACAGTCTCTACCATGTACAGAACCTCAGACTCTTTAAGGGTTCTAGCGGTATAGGCTTTATGTTTATGTTTACAGATTAAAATGAACTGTTATCAATCCTCACTCTTTTATGATTATTGTTACTTTATCTTATTAATTCATGAAAAAAACAGAATGCATTGATTAATCGGAAGGGGCGTATACTATTACGACATCCCCAGAATTCATGTTTCTCGAAGAAACTGAAGGAGCAGGATTAAATAGTCCTTCCATACTTACGAAATCAATTATTTTTAAGAGTTTAAACTTGGACACTCGGCAGCCCAAGCTGCAAGAAACATTATCACCGCATTCGGAGAAGCTCGTTCTTCGTTGACCATTCACGTTGGTTCGATAGATCAAAGGTTAAACTGTTACATTTGCATGCCACAGCAGGGATATCGACATAAAAAAAAAAACCTGTACCACTACAACCCGTAAACGGGTCTGGGGTTCAGTACATTGTAGAGACCGTACTGTTTTATGGACAACGGTTCTGCAAGGAGGTGACTTGTCCTAGGACACGCTCAACCGCCAGATTTTTCCCCCTTATTTTGGGTACCCCTTTTTTATAATATTTTATAGGCCCAGGAGGGTCCTAGATCCTATATGATCCATCTCCCACTGCAAACGGTCTAAATAAAAGTCATGGCCCAAAGCGGGATTTGAACCAGGATTTCCGGCATGGCAACTCAGTGCTCTACCACTGAGCCACTCCGCTCCTTCGTATTGACATAATACACCAAAAAACCTCTAGAGGATAATCGGAAGGAACAGTGGCGGATTAAAGGTCCAGAGCGCCCTAGGCAATAACTTTATCGGCGCCCTTGTACCGGCCATAAATGGCCATCTTAATTTTAACTGATTGTCAGCATCATGCTTGTATTATATTATAGATCAGCATTTAGTTCTTTCTTTCTTTGTCGATATGTTATTTTTTTTATTTATTTAAAAATTCTGAGCTCGCGCGCCCCTTGTAACTACGCGCCCCTAGGCACGTGCCTAGTTTGCCTTACGGATAATCCGCCACTGGGAAGGGACCTATACTCAAGACAACTCCAAACCCAAGCTCCACTACAGACAGTGTAGAAACTAAACGAGCTGGGTCACGAAGTCCTCCCACACCCGACTTATTCGACAGACTTCTCTATCGGATTCCCGTCATATGACTAAGTAAGTTTTAAAGGTAAATTTTTTGAAAATGATTTTCAAGTCCAAAACAAATTTTCAGAATATATTTCATCAAACCCTGATTTTTTAATATAAATGAGGGTAAATAATTTTAATGAAAATTTTTCATAAACTTGTTTTACTAAATGAAGATTGGATATTTCCTTTTCCATACTAGTAAAATAATTATGTTTGTTATTATTATTATCTGTTTAAGCATCGTAGCCCACTGTGTAAAATTCTGAGTTTCTATCCTGAGGCCCCGGGTTCAAATCAAGCTGTGACAGATAAATTTAATATTCTAAAAAGCCCAAGATGGATACTACGGAATCTGGTGACCCTCTTAATTGGTTATATGACAAGATAAAGTCTGTCGGTTGAACGTAATTTGGTCAGCATTAACTCCTCCTGTTGGCTTATAACCAATCTCTACCATGTACTTACCGAAATACCCTTCTGGGGCTGTACGGGCACAGGTTTTTTTTAATTACTTCGGATCGGAACATCCGTCTAATGTAGACGGATACAGTTTACCTTTTTGTCGCTAGTAGCACTCCGGGGTCAAGTGCAACTAAGTCTAAGTTGGGAATGCATCTTTGCCCAGTCAACGTCAACAAACCATTTCTATAACGATTTTGCCCTATACAGCCCTTCAACTCCAAGTCACTACTTCTGATAGACGAATATTCCAGATAAGCGCAATTTTTTCCCCGTCACACTGACGGATATTCCAATGCATTCACTATTTGAATTTATCCGCTTCTTAGACGGATATTTCAAGTTATTTTTTTTCTAAATTGTATACATTTATAAATTAAAATATGCTCTATAAATATAAATTAGAGGCTTTTTAACCAAGAAAAATCGAAGAACAGCGTGCCAAAGTTTCCAAACACCAGCTTGTCTGGAATACTCAAAACCTTATTACCTGCAATTTTAAGGATTACAAATATTAGGTAAATATTATAAAACACTAAATACATAATTTATACATTCAATTATTGTTATATCGATTTTTTACACATCCTGAATAATGATTAATAACATAATTAAACGTTTGAGTGGAAGAAAAGGAATATTTCAAAACGAAAAAAAACTAAAGGCACAATAAGTTTTGGATATACTTTTTACTATGTGCGATCGATTTTTTTTTAATATTACTGTTTTTCCACTCAAACATTGAATTTTTAGATATTAATACATATCAGTATTATAACGTAAATAAACTTGGTTTGAGTGAGAAAAATTGATAACTGACGCACTTACGTAAGTTTCAAATTCCTATCCGTCCACTACACGGATGTTCCTCTAAACGCTATAAAAATATATGTTCCTACGTAAGTGATAATTAATTATGCATGATAATTAATAAACATAATAAAAATCCGTGACCACGGCATGTCATCCTCTTGCCCCTGTCAAATTAAATAATTCGTTTGTTGGAAAAGTGGTTTTGAATCAAATGAAAATTAAAACTGACACTTGAGTCCGAAGTAATTAATCATGAAGTGAAACAAATTGGATTCGAGTTCCCGAAACTTTCTCGGCTCGAGTAGCCCTTCTATAAAATAATTAGAGAAATTTATTACACTTCATAAAACATATCTACGTGATCAGAAACAATTATTAATATTATAATTTATTTTATTTTATTTTTTATTAATTATTATAATTTTTAAATATATTTATTTAAAAAAAAAAGATATGTCCAGGGCCGGGACTCGAACTCGTGTCGCCCACGTCACTAGCGTGGTGCTCTACCAACTGAGCTATCCTGGCTCGCTTCTCGGTCAGACAAATCCATTCTCTTCTCTAATCCCATACCCCCGTGTTCTCGCAATTTGCGACGTATAGCTCAGGTGGTAGAGCACCATGACGGAAACATGGGAGACCCGGGTTCGAATCCCGGTCCTGGACATATCTTTTCTTTTCTTTTTTTCCTCGGGAATGGGTCACTTAGGACCTCGCGAAATCAACACTTTCTCGCCTTCCTTTTGGCCCAGTATTCTTTCATGCTCAACGAGTGAGTTTGTTTCCGTTGCACTGGCCATGTATATTTGGTGGTCTTTCTCTCTTCTTCCTCGAAACCCCGTGTGTGAGTGATTTTTCTGATTTCATTTCGGTAGTGTAAGTTTGGTGATCCTGATTCTTTCAGGTCCTTTTCTGCCTGTTTGTACCAATTCGGTCTAGTAGCCTAGCTTTTTAAGAATGCATGTATTTTGTGCGTTAGTCTGTTTGGGTCCATTTTTTCTATGTGTTCCATGAACTGAATTCTTCGCATTCGCATTGTGTCTGTGATTTTGGAATTTCTTTTATATATTTCTGTATTAGGCTTTGGATAATGTACACCATCTATGATTCTTGGCCCTAGGATCTTTCTCATTATTTTTCGTTCTTTCACTTCTATTTTCTGTTTTAGAGTTTTCTGTTGGAGACTGAGTGTCTCTGAAACATAGAGAGCTTCATGTTTGATGTCGGATTTTGCAGTTCCAGAAGAGGCTCTTTTTATTGTATATATTTTTTGTTAACTGAAAAGCTGTTTCCAATTTCTGGAGTCTGGATTCAATAGATTTCTTTTCATTACAGTCTGCTGTAATCCATTCACCTAAATATTTAAATTCGTTTACTCGAAGGATCTTGTTGTTGCCAATTAGGATTTCATCTGGTGCATTTTTGATGTCTGTCATAAATTATGTTTTCTCAAATGAGATTTGTAATCCAATTTTTGTTCGTTCTTGTAGTAGCTGAAGTTGTTTTTGTGCATCGGGAATATCTTGGGCAGTTAATGCCATGTCGTCGGCAAATGCTAACCAGTCCAATTCTACGCCTTTTAATCTTTTCCTTTCAAATAAAAATATTTAAAAATTATTAATAAAGTTTAATGAATAAAGAATCTGCAAGATGTCACGCCATTACGTCTAATAAATTAAAAAATCGATGACTCTGAACCAGATGAAAAACAAAATGTACTGCAGAAAGAATTATTATTATTTTTTTTTTTCAACTTCTGATAATCAACGGTTGTCGGCAGACTAATTCTACTTTCAATTCATTCAATACATGTCGTATATGATCGATCGTAAAATTAGTTCGCAATTCATTGTAAATCTGCAGCCCAGGTGATTATGGGGTGAAGCCGAATTTGGGGAAGGTGAATCGTGTTATTCTTGTCGTGGCAAAGACTACGAGAGAATTCCGCTTCCCTCAATACAGTTAATTATCTTTGACTTTATTTAACGATTTTTTTTTTTCAACTTATTTGATTACCGTTTCTAAAAGTTATCAGCAAAGGTTTCGGTGGTGGTGGTTTACTCTCCACCTCTAAGACCCCTCGCTGCCACGCTCTCCTCCACCTACTTATATCTTTTTTTGGGTCGTCCTATTTTCCACCTATCTATAGGGTGATAGTCAAGGATTATTTTTGTCCATTCATATAAGTAGCGATACCATTTAAGTCTCCTCTATTTTGTTGAGGATAGTTGTTCCCTGCACTATCAGTCGCCTTATAGTACTGTTAGGGATCCTTAGAGGGTGATATTTTCAATAAATGAGTGAAACAGCATTTTTACCTTGTTTACAGGTTAACCTGTTTACTCGACAGAACAGAGTTAAGACACCAAATAATTTGTTCTGCCTCTGAATATTTTTTAGTTATATCTTTGTGGAATCTTCTATCTTCAGTATGGCACGTTCCAAGATATTTAAATTCATTGTTTTTTTTCTATTTCCCAATTTTCGAGTGCTTATATTTGCTTGTACAGTTAACAACCTCTTGATAAAATTCGACTTAACCACTTATTAGGGCGGCAGATGTATATCCTAGATTCTGGGCACAACACTTTTCAATTTCGGAAGGAATAACCGAACGTAGGAGCCATAGTGAAAAAATTTGAAAACTAGAGTGAGAAGATTATAGACAATACAATTATTGTGTGGTAATTAATATTTTGTAATAACTAATATTGTCAAAACCCGTATTGGCGTAAGGCAAGGAATGGTGTTATATTAATAGATTCAATTTTTCATTAATAATTTCAGCTGTATATTACTTATTTCAGTCTTTTTATATTGTTACAGTAGCTGCATTATTGTCATTGCTACTGCACTGTTGATGTTATTTTATTATTTTTCAGCCCTAATGGCGACCTAAAAGTTAGGCTGAAACAGGAATATAATAAATTAGTTTGGCTTATTTGTGTACAGTTCTTTTTTATTCTCTACGTTACTCAAAACCTGTTTTTATTATATGACTCTAAACCTCTTTGATTTAAAATGTTTAAATAGTTATCTAAACAAATAATTATCTCTTATATAAATCTCATAAAATGGTCTATGTGTGGATTCTGTTTGTAATAAAAAACGTTTAAACGTATAAAAAGGAAATGGAGCGTACAAAGATAGAGATAGGATGAGGTTAATAAAGATGTTTGGAACGGACAGGGGTCGGAAAAACGATGATACGGAGTTTGGAAAGAAGGTTGGATTGTAGCACTCCCCAATAAGAAGACAAGAAGAAGAAACTTCAATGGCGGTTGCTGGGCTTTGAAGAAACACAATGGCGGCAAATCCTGAGGTTGTGGAGCTTACCTGCGGCAACAATGGGGCCATAAGAAGGTCCTACTTGCGGTTTTATCTCCGCTTATGTAACCATTCAATTATGAATTATGGGCATCATTTTTCTCCTTAATCGGTGGAAAACATAGTTTTCTATTTGAGATTATTGTTATTTTTTATGTTGTTGGTTAACTAAAATAATTGAGTGTAGGAAGGAAATAGTTGGGGGTGCAGTCAATGTAAACAACTAACATGTGAGACTTATTTATTGATAGTGCCGACGTTTCGACCTACTTTGTAGCTCATCTTCAGGGCTATGAGAGAAAACAGACAAAAAAATATAAACTATAAAACAAACATTTTATTTATTTATTAACAATTTATTTATTGTCGAATGTTTGATATATATTGTTCAATTTATGTGTATATACATATAACATATGACTCACTCCCATATCCGTCTATTTCCCAAATCCGTCACTATTTTGGTCCCATACCCTGACGGATAATCGAGGTTCTACTGTTATTTGGAAATTCCGAGTGAATTATAAAAAAAAACATTTGAACATTGGTATAGCAAAGCATTTCTATTGTAATGGTGATATAGATATCCTTTTATTAACCATTAGTAAATTTTTAAAAGCTTGAAACATTTTTTATTTGAATTTGTTTTATTATTCCTATAAAAAGTTCAAACATGATACTACTTAAAATAAATAAGATGTGTAGTTCCTGAATTAACACAGACTGACACAGCATCTAGCGTTTGCAGATGATATTGCGATTACCGGAAGAACAGTCAGTGCATTAAACATTTGGAGGATTCAAGGAGTGCGAAGTGTCCGCTAGTAGAACAGGACTGGAACTCAATACGGAAAAAACTAATTATATGAGGACCGGTAAGGAAGAAGAAGGGGACAGCCATATCGAGAAGGCTGGATATCTTTTCGAAAGAGCGTGGCAGTTTAAGTATTTGGGAAGGCTATCACGGAAGATAATAAGATCAGAGAAGAAATTAAGGCGAGGATAACTGCTCGCAATCGAGGCTACTGGTCTCTAATGAAATTATTTCGAAACCGAAATATATCCAGAGCTCTCAAAATAAGAGTGTATCGTACTGTCATGTATGAAAGTGAGTCATGGACGCTGACACGCAACAATGAAAGGCTGTTAAGCATGTGGGACATAAAAATCCTCAGAAAGATCTTGGCCCTACGAAAGAAGGTGGGTGAAGACAAACGAGGAACTTGGAAATCCATATGGTACACCAGATATTGTTGGCACCATCAAGAGTACCATGATAAGATGGCTAGGGCACGTACAAAGAATTGAAAAAAATAGACTACCAAAAATAATGATGGAGGGACACCCTGGTGGAAGGAGGAGCAGAGGGAGACCTAGACTTCGTTGGCTGCAGGATGCGGAGGAGGATCTTCGGACGTTGGGCGTCGGCAGATGCAGAAGGGCAGCTGAAGACAGGTCGGAGTGGAGGAGGATCACCGAGGACACCAAGGTCCTGCAAGGATTAGATAGATAGATAGTTCCTGAATTAAAAAGCTTCTACTAATACAAATGCTTAACTCGGAATTGACAATTTTTTAGTTAAGTCGTTGTTCTTTTGAAGGAGCGATACCATAGTTATAGAAATACTACACAAGAGAGATGATTAATTTAAAATGTGGTGTTCTGCATTAAAAAATAAATAAATAAAACATCTTCTTTCATTTCCACATAGTTCTGAACAACGACACTTCATTAATTTAAGTGCATGAAATAGGTTTGATAGCTTATTAATTTAACTGGCACACTTGTGTAATCAATTGAAATTTTTTTAAATTTATTCGTAAAAATTATGAATTTCACTGAAAAAACCTATAATAGCTGCGGGAAACTATTGATCTGCTTAATTTGTACATAAAAAAAACAATAATGCTTTACGCTGTACATTTTAATTTTCATCTGATTCAGAATCGCCGATTTTTTATTTAACTGGCACAATGTTGTAGCAACTTTTTGTAAAAAAATATATCAATAGTTGCTCCTAATAATATAGAGGTATTTTATGGATAGTAATAAATTTCGCTAATTATTTTAAAGACGGATTTAAACTCGAGGCCTTGAGCACTGCAACTCAGAACAAAACATACTCAGCTCCCATTTCGAAGATAAACATTAAAAAAAAAGAATGTACCACTACAACCCGTGAATGGATCTGGGATTCAGTACATGGTAGAGACTGTACTGTTTCATGGACAACGGCTCTGCAAGGAGGTGACTTGTCCTAGGTCAAGCTCAACCGCCAGATTTTTTCCCCTTATTTTGGGTACCCTATTTTTATAATATTTTATAGAGGCTGGGTGAGCCCCAGGAGGGTCCTAGATCCCATATGAACCATCTCCGGCAGCAAACAGACTAAATAAAAGTCAATAATAGCAACTCAGTGCTCTATCACTGAGACACTCTGCTCCCTTAAAATAAACATTAAAAACATACATTCAAAATAAAATTGTTTTAATACTGAGGTTTACTTTAGTTGAAAAAAAAAACATTTATTGATTATATATATCGACATACCTCTTAGCGAATCCACAGTAAATAAGACTATCATGCTCACACTAGAACAATTTTCCACATCCCCGAAATAACAAAAGAGCAGCTACGAAGAAAACGAAGTGATATTGTTCTCTTGATTTAAATAGCTATTCATTTGTTGATATTTTTTTGTTTAATATATTCGGAACGGCCGAAGTATAATTTAATTTAGCGATATCGAAGGCCTTGTTTTATAAATTACTTTTTAATCAGTTCCATGTTTTCACTCATTGTCTCCTTGTGTTCAATCGCCATTCGAGGAAATTAAATGAAACACATTGGATTGTGTATTAAATAAAAGCAATATTGTATCTATCACGTATTTACTAATTTACTAAATAAAACCTATCCGTGACGTATATAGAAAGTATTTATTTATTCATAGAGAAGAAAATTGAATATTATTTTTTATGATGATTACATCCTACGTATTAAGGTATTCGAAAATAAACTGTTGCATAGAATATTCAGCCAAAAAAAGGATGGAACGACTAGAGAATTTAGAAGTTTATACAACGCGGAATTGCAGAGCATGTAGCTGGCTAATATTATTAAAAATATAGCCTTGCGAAGAAAAGTAAGTTGTTGGGCTGGACACGAACGAATTCTTAAAAAGTCAGTAAGCGCTGTTCCGACAGGTCTGAGCAGTAGGTGGGAGTTTTGCGTTAATAATCTGGCGGATTTAGGTTTGCTTAGTGGTCTGTGAATGGAAGTTTGCAAGCAAAGATTTTGGTGGTATCAACATCGATCCTTCGGGTTCGCTCAGCCTTATTATTAAATGCCACCATCAGCTCTGAGAAAAATAGAGTCATAGAATTAAAATATGTTTTTGCTTATTTTCAAGACCCCCTGTGGAAGATATGTTATGATAAATAACAGACATGAATCGACCCTTCTTTGGCTCACTCAGCTCTCATCAAATAGGCATCCTTTGAAGATATTGGTTCATTCCATACTACTGTGTACTTAGTAGCCTTAAAATTACTTATATACAACATAACAATCATGACAAATATGAAAATTATCATTATTTTATTTCTGCAGCCCTGGTTTGTAAGTGGTTTAGTCAAATATATGCCAAAATGAGTTTATTGTAGTTCATTCCATTTCAAGCCTATGTCCGACTTAGCTCCTCAATTCCTTCGAAAATAAATCGATTCTGCTTCCCTTGCTACAAGACACTCATTTTGGAGAAAATTCGATTTAACCACTTAATCAACTGGGCTGTATATGTTTGACATTGTATTTACTTCCTCAATTTAATGGTAGCTTTTTAAAATCACTGCTATTAGGGCCGAAATTTATTATATAGTTAGTGGTCAGAGAGTGGTTTATTTTTTCTTTTAAATATTTTTAAAATAATTAATTTTGACCATTACATTCCTAACATTTTGCAGTCATGTACGGGTAAATAGACAGAAATAGTTTGATGTTGTACATTAGAAAATTTTTATATATATTTCCTTTTACTCTACTCTAGACCAAACACATAAGGGGAGAGCAGAAAAGAGTTTGATGACAGATAGAACAGATACAGACAGAGAAATATTATATCCGAGCTAGGGGTGGCTTTGTGGGGCTCTGACAAACGACCAACGGATAATGCGGCAGGGGGTGCAAATCACCCCATTATGAATAGTTGTGGGCCTCGGGGCACGACTGAATAGTCCAGGGGATCTCTTCCGAGTCCAGGTGGGGTATCCGATCTGTCCCGGCTAGCAAATGGTCATAGTTCCAGGGGTAATTTAGAACTAGGGTACAAGTCCAGTTATAGCAGACCGATAATGAAAGGGAAACCGGAGAAAAATAATATTGTTTACAATTAAAATACACACTTCTTTTATTTTAATTTTACTTATTGAAATTCGGGTCATATACCTACATGTCAATTATAAGAACTATTTGGACTTACGGAGTAGAGCTTTTGGATCTCTGCTAAGCCATCGAATTCTTCTCATATCCAATCCTTATACTCAAGTATTCGTATACATCCAGTCCTTATACGTTCAAGTAAGATATTCGTTTTAAGTTTATAAAACGTTTAACTTGGAATCGCCATACCAGACCTCCTCTGTTGAAGTAGCCAGACCTCCTCGCCGTTTCTGGCTACTTCAGCAATTACTACACGCCCTAAGCTCCCAGTTAGTTACAAAAGACTCATATGAATGCTTATTATTAGACAAAATTTGACTTAAGGAGTAGAGCTTCGGGTATTTGCTAAACCATATAATTCTTCTCATATTCAATCCTCACAATCCAAAATCCTCAATCCTCCTTACTTTGTTACGAATAAAGTCCCATTTGTCGCTGATTTGGCCCGAACCCGATATCAGTCCTTAGTTAAGGAACTTGTGGAAGGATTATACTTATTGTGAAATGGAACATAGGTATACAAAGTGTCTTTCAGATATGAACTATCTATATTGGCGATTAACTATGGGATAACATTAAAACTTAGTGGCGACGCTCTTTACATACTATACTCTAGTCATGTCTTCTCAACCCCTAATCATTCTATCTTCTCCATGTTTTGGAGCTGCTATAATGATATACATACATACATGATAGCTATACATACATTTCACACACATGTACATTTCAATAAATTTTTTTTTTAAATATTGAAATTTTTTGAAAAGCACTACTCTGTAAGTCGAAATAGTCATGTATACGAGTATTTTGTAATTAACTTCGAGCTTAGAGCTTTTGTCTAGCAAGTGTTGAAGTAGCCTGAAACATTGAGAAATTTCTTTTCACTTCTGTAGTAGTATGAGAATTCCAAGTTAAACGTGTAATAAACTTAACAATGAATATTTTATAAAATCCTTCTTGAGTTTTTTGTTCAACTTTCTTAGACTGAAGTTGCTGTTTCTGATTGCTAAGCCTTAAATAAAAGACCGGGATAACTCTGAGACTTTTTGCCGAAGGTCCAGGTTTAGAATCCGGTTGTAGCAGATAATTTGTTAATGGGACTTGCCCATTCTCTATTGACCACGCATAATTGAGGAAAAACGTGATGGTTGAGCATGATCTAGGACAAAACACCTTCCTACACAACCGTTATCCGGAAAAAAATATCTTCTCCATGAAAAGCCCAACCCCTGTAGTGGTACAGTTTTTTTTTTAATCCTTATATTATATTTGTCAAAAAGTAGGGTAAGAAAAATCTTGTTGAGGATATCGGATACTATGGTAGCCATCCGCTTCAATATACATCCTGGATTGATGTAATGGCTGCCGGATTCGATACCGAACACTATCGATAACGCTTTAGATCAATGAGCTGTTGACGAGGAAGCTGCTTAGCCTGGAAACCGAGTATCATTTCCTCCTCACGATTTATGAGAGAGCGTACGATCCATCATAAGGAGAGATTGGTATTCGTCACGGTCCTCAACCACCGGCACTATTCATCACCGGGAGTCGAGGAACACTTAAAATAATCACTAAGCTACAGTGTACGAGTCCAGAGGGTTTCTTATAAGTATAGTTATCATCGCGTTGTTTGTCGAAGTAGAAACAAAAAAAAACAACATAGAAAGTAACTGTACTTCTTCTAGGCCAATAGATATGAAGAGGGATGAATTGGCTGAAATCATATGAACGCTCTGGTTTTCCCGAATTAAAGGCACTCTCTTTATTGAGGCTGATTGGAGCCCGGGGTCTATAGATGCTATACGATTCGTTTATAGCTGTTGACAGATTGAATAATTTGATAATTATTCCCCAAGTTGTCGTTTCGAGTTAAGTCACAACAAGTTTTAACTTTTCATTCGTTTCTCTTTTAATATTTTCGAAAAATGCAAATTATCACGAACCTTAATAGGGAAAAGAGTATGTAATTATGTTAAACTGATATATTTCGGTAATAATTTCATCAAGAAATGAACGTTTCAACGAACATACATATCATCAAAACTTGAAAAAATTATATGAAAATTTAATTTCATGAAATGATTACCGAAATCTGCTCATTACCCATAATTACCTTCTCTATTAAAAATGAAACGAAGTGACAACCTGCGGAACAGATACAAACAAAAACATGTAAGAGGCTGTACTACCTCTGGCTAATAGATGTAATGGGGGTGATTTGGCTGAGATCAATCTCACCGGTCAGGTTTTTCCCCAATTAAGGGTACCCATTTTATTGAGAATGGATGAGCCCCAGAAGGCCTGGAGATACCACATGCTCCCTCCACAGCTGTTGATTGATTGAATAATTTATCTCCCTGAGCCGGATTTGAATTCCTGACTTTCTACAACTTTACGTTACTTTTTGCACACTAAGCTATCACAATCATTACAAGCAGTAACAATATAAAATTAAAACTTTTTAAAAACCCTTAATCTGTACCACTAAAACCCATGATGGGTCTGGGGTCAGAATACATGATATAGACTGAACTGTTGGACAACGGCTATGCATAGAGGTAATTTGTCAATCGCCATATTTTCCCCCTTCTTTTGGGTAACCACTTTAGAGGCTGGGTGAGACCCAGGAGTTTCCTAAATCCCATAGGATCCATCTCCGGCCGCTAAGAGATTAACAAATGTCTACAAAGCGAGCGGGATTTGAATCTAAGACCTTCAGCACGGCGACTCAGCTCTCTACCACTGAGCCACTCCTTTCCCAACATTTAAAAAAGTTTTAAAACAAATTTTAAATTTACTAATTTATTAACCCAATTTGTAACTATAGAGATAGCTACAATTTTTCATACTGTATGTTCTTAAATCATGGACTAATTTAAAAAATGAATAGATTATTTTTTTATTCGTGACAAATATTTTTTTTAGTAACAGAAATAAAAAACGTAAACATTTATTTATTTATTATTATTATTTTGGCTCTACGGTCCTGCAAGAACCCAGCCAACAAATTTCTGCGATCCTGCGCTACCCTCCTCCAGTTTTGTATACCCAGTAGTTTCAAGTCCTCTTCAACATCATCCAGCCATCTGATCTAAGGGCGTCCTCTGCTTCGTTTGCCGTCTGTTTTCTCATTGAGCTTTCTCTTTGGTATCCTGTGGTCTGAAATTCTTTCCATATGTCCCATCCATCTCAGTCTGCCTTTCTTTATCAACGCCACCGGCTCCCCATAAACCTCAATCAGCTTCTCATTCTTTCCACCATTTTCGGCCACTCCACCCCAGATTCTTCGTAATATTTTTCTTTCCCAAGTAATGACCATAAGTTCTGATTTTTTGGTGAGGGCCATGGCTCGCGCCCATACATGACTACCGGTGTGTTTTGTATAGTTGTATTTGCTTTCTTTTAGAGAATGATTTAAACTGAAATACTGTTTTTAGTTCAGAAAATTTCAGTTTTCATTACTAAAATTTTCATAACTCCGCCTGCTGTCTCCTTCTGAGTCAGTTGCCGGTCCCAAGTCCGGATAAAGGAGGAGGGATGGTCAGGTGGGCTGACTACCCACCAACCGGCAAAAACCGTAAAGTTAAAAAACTAGCATAAAACTAGTATTAAATAATGCACGTAGACGTAAAAGTTGTTAAATATTGATCGAGAATGGGGTTACTAAAAAAACAACACAAACAATTATTATTCTTATATTCAACTTCCGGGATGGACCGTGTCATATTGGTGTTATGAACCAAGCTTTCGCTCATCGTGCTGTGAGCTTCTTCAGGGTTAGTCAGTTAATGAAGAGCGGATGGTTGGAGTCGGGGTATTTATGCCTGGGGGGCGTGGTCTGGATCGAAGTCGGCCTTCCCATTGGTTCGCTTGTACCCGACTCCAACCATCCGCTCTTTATTAACTGACTAACCCTGAAGAAGCTCACAGCACGATGAGCGAAAGCTTGGTTCATAACACCAATATGACACGGTCCATCCCGGAAGTTGAATATAAGAATAATGATAATAATGACCATGGAAGCCTACGTGAACACAAACAATGGGAAAAAAATTTAGTTTTTATACTCATATATATTGTTTTTTTATAGCAATTCTTATAAATATCTTATACAATTTCTATGTGGTTGAATTTGTACTTGAAGGTAGAGTAAATTTTTGACAATTTTCATTATTGTGATTTTTTTTTACTGTACATTTTGAGGATGCGTAAATCAGTGAACATTTGACTGATTAGTTATTTTCCTTCATTTTTGAGAGTCAAGTCTTTGTTTTTGGGGGCATTTTCGATTGCATTCTAATAATTACTTGTTTCATTTAACGTCATCTTGTGCTGCTTGGTCTAATCGGACGAGGCTGTACTAGGATTCCTAATTTTTTTCTATCCAGGTATAATTAGGATATGGATCTTCAACGAGTACCTACACAGACTCAATACCGCCATTTTATGTCTAACCCGAAGGAAGTCTTAAATTTTATTACCTTAAAAATTCGTACGGGACGCCTGCCTTACAACATCGCAGGTTTTCCTATTTAAATAATTATTTTATGCATTTGTTTCTCATGTTTATGGATAAAACAAATAAAAAATGATCATACATCATACATAACGCCCACCAGCTTTTTGTCCCTACCGGAAAAAAGTTGTATGGGCGCTCATGACAGTGTGTAATCTTAATCTTTTTTAAAATTAATTTATTGTCTTTAAATATTAGCTATATAATCTTCCAAAACAAAACTAAAATTCTGAAGGACGCAGAATAATTAGCTTGTTACGGGGAATTTTATTAGGTGACGTTTGTGAATTCATATGGAAGAAATTGAAATAATAATGTTGTCTTCCCAATTATATCGAAGCACATAGTGACAAAACGTTCTTCATCTAACTTCAGAATGTTTCAGTTTATTATTGCCTATTCATTTACTATTTAAATAACTTTATTATTTAAAAAGAATAGACTGTACCATTCAATATACGTTGTGGCTAAGGTAACTATGTGATTCGTTTTTAAAATAAATATTGAATGGAATGAAAAAAACATAAATTGAATGATAAAAATAAAGTTTATTTTATGTTATTTAAAAAAAAATTAATTATGAAAAATAATGTGCACCAGCGAACGAATGGTTGGACCCGTTGAAGCAGTTCTTACACCATAAAATCTTCTGTATTCACGTTGAGTATTAATTATAAAACATAGTTCTTTGCGCAATTGTATAGTGTTCCATTTCTGTATATTCTTCCAAGTTCAATTCCTGAAAAAGAAAAAAAAATAGATGAAATATTCACAAGCAAAGAAGTTACAATTTGTTTACATCATATAGTTACTTTAGTCACACCCTGTATGTATGTAACCATTTAAGGAATACATACACTTCATTTATTCAAATTCGTAGAAAAAATGAATCATAGTTATAACCACTTTACAATTATGCATTCGAGAGACCTATTTTAGAAAAAAATTACATAAGTTTAAGAGCATGATAGCTCAGTGCGCAATGTACTTAATTACTGTTCTAGACATCAAGAGCTGTAACTAAGACAAGATGTCAAAGTTATATAATTTATTCTATTAACAGCCTTGAATTGTTCTTCTAGGGATCACTAAACCTTTTAAATAAAAATAGTTTAAAAAAACCTTTACCACTATAAGCCATGAAGGGTCTTAGGTTCAGTAAGTGGTAGAGACAGTCGTTGAAACAGGGCCAACCGTTGTTCAGGGAGGTGATTCGTCCTAGATCACTCTCAATCGACAGGTTTTTTAAACGAATTAGAGGTTGAGTGAGCCCTAGGAGGGTCTCCAGAGAACACAGTGTCCATCCCCGGCTGTTAATATTGAATAAATTATTTGCCGGATTTGAATTTGGGACCTTCAGCGCATCAACTCAGCGCTATATGCAATATTAATATAAAACTCAAATCAAAGAATAAATTGATGATCGCAATGGGAAACGCTACAGTAAATTCTAGTATAATATAATACCTACCTCTTACATAAATAACTGTTGAGCTGCATACTTGCAAACGCTGCTGTATACAAGTATACACGTACATGATTCCAAAGTAAAAGGTGCGCAAGAGACATTGCGCGGTAAAACGTCACTGTTACACACGGTTTTTCATATAGCGGGGCTTAGATCCTTTCTTAAGGAATAAACTCCAATAACATTTCGATCATGAGGGATTTAGTGACCCTCCTTAAGATCACTAATTTTTTATATTAAAATAAATTCTTATAATAGCATAAGAAAGGCACTATGTACATACAAAATAGGTTTATACTCCATAACTTTCGGACGATGGAAAACCTCGATAAGTAAGATTACTCTTAATAGTGGGGAAAACCTATCGGTTAACTGTGATCTTGGCCAATCACTTTCCTTCATAGCAGTTGGCTTTAAAGCAGATAGTAAAAGGTATTTATTGGGACACTCCATAATGTTGGAAATGCATAATTGCTTTTAATAATGACGTTTTTAGCTGAATTCTTATGGAATTTCCCCTGGCAGCCATGATGGGTAAGATTAAATTCACTTAGCACGAAACAGTCCCACAAGAGAGATCCCAACTTAACCGTACTATCCTGTTTTCTCCGTGCTATCATTTTCCACACATCACCTTACCAAAGCTTTCCAGAGAAAGACCCAAATCCGAATCTCCTGTGTAATGTAATACCCACACTGCGGTATATCAACGAAGAGTGTAGACGGTAAAAGAGAGAGTAGGAATTATGTGGCCTGACTCGGCAGGCAGTAAGAAATAATACAATAAAATCAATAATACAATATATAATGATATCACAGAATACAATTATGAAAAATAATAAATAACAGCAATAGTAATTATACTCTCTGAAATTACCGCGAACAGTATTTTGAATCCATTTATCAAATATGCCTTCTGGTTTCGACTGTGTCGTCAAATTCGTTGTCTAAGTCTCAGATTAAATCCTGTGGAAGTTGGCAGCAAGCCTAGCGAAACGTCAGCAAAGACTTTGACGTCACGGTCAAAACCAGAAGGAATATTTGGATAATTAGGAATGGAATGGATATAATAGTAATGATGTTTGATAAAAATATCAGGATATATTTTTCCATCGAACAAAACATTTTTAATAAAATGTTTTAGCTTGAATTTTGAATAAAGTTCTATTTAGTATTTCAAAGCTTCTTAGCAAATCTTTTAATTAATAAATAAATCACGTTTTGTTTTGGTTTTACGGATATAGTAACATCAATACGCGCGCACACAAACACACACACAGGCACACACACACACACATGTCATTTATCATAATAATCTTTAAAAACTTTATCAAAGTTCAAACTTTTTTCGACACTTCCAACAAAGGCAAAGTGTTGTTTTAAACAGAATTGTTTAACTAAGCTAGCCAAATTATATATTTTATTTATTTATCGAGTTTTCTCAAAGTTGAGGTTTCTCCATCCAAATTTTTGGATATTATTTAACTATGCTGTACTGTACTATCGCTTCAGATCGCAAAGTAATCTAGTAATAATAAGAAAGTTTAAATAATTAGGTGCATATTACTTATTCATAATCCGGATATGATAAATAAGTAATATGCATGTCGCGATGACTCTTCTCAAAGACGTATTACTCCCTCATCATTGAACCCGGAAGTACTTCATAACGTACTTCATCAAGTACTTCACTTATACAAAAAAAAAAAAAATAATTCGGAAGCAAACTCAGACTAAGTTTCCGAAAGTTCCCCCAATTAGGAGTCGACTTTTTTCACGACTTCATTCTCATTTAGTGTCATCTGATGAAATGTACTTATTTCTAATTATAATTTTCCATCATTATTGTGTTTTTTGAAATTTTATAGAGAAAATTACCAAACGATAAAGTCGGAGACATCTGGAAGAGACTATGAAGAAGAAAGGAATAGAAGCAGCTTCTTCTTCATTTTTTTGTTGGAGATCGAATCCTAAAAGTGGAAAGAGCATAGGGAATAACAAAGAATATCTAAGGCAAGAAGTGCATCTCGTGGAATATTGAATAAGACATAATAAAATCGTAAATACGGCATGCTTCTTCCCCAGTGAGTCCCTCTCGATAAACTATATAATCTCAAAAAACTGGAAATTCTGTAATGACTGGAAGCGTATGAAGTAAAAGAAAAATATACCAGGATGAACAGGCAGATATTGACCAAACAAATATTTCACTATTTCTAGAAAAAGAAGACCTGCACTGTGGAATATTTGAGTAAGGAATGATTTGAACATCTAACATTCTCGCAAAAAATATGGAACGGTTTCAAGATGGCGGAAAGGCCAGGAAAGGTTAGACGAATTTGGAATGAAGATCAAAGAAAGCAAGCCAGTAAACGCATGAAGGAATATTGGAGGCATAGAAAACTCCTGCAGAGGAAAGGAGAGAAATAAACTTAGTCCGTGATCCTATGAGATCAATGCAAAATTAAAAAATGATAATGTGTTGCGTTTATGAGATTTATCAGCGTATTTAGACATATTATAAAACATAGTCCTCGGCCGCGTATGTTCACGGTAAACACGACTACTGCATGGATTTTCATATGGTTTTCACCTACAGGTATATAATTTGTCGAGGTTTTGTGTAAATGGGTCGGAATATAACGATATTTTGCGGAAATGTTGGAAAAAGTATAGCCCCCTGGGAGGTTTCATCGAAGACGCTGCCTAATATCTCTTGTCTATCCATAAATATTATAAAATAAAGTCCACGGCCGCTTTTATCTGTCTGTTCACGATAAACTAGGAATGGGTAAGGTTGTATCTATCGGATAATTTGTAGCCGATACTGAAAAGTAGTGGATACAAGGATCGGATACGGTCAAAATGTACCGGGTACAGATACTCAGTTGAATACTTAGGGTGAGAGGTCCTACCAACGTCACCCACCTCTCTCTAGTAGTGGATACTGACTGGTTGGATACTGACTAGTTGTACCCACTACTTAGTATCCACGACGATTGGCATATCCACCACAACCTCTACTCCCTCACCTGCTACCTGCTAGACCAAATAGATATGAGAGCTGTATTCAAGGCCTTGGTTGCATTAACATTAGAAGCATCAGCTATTCAGTATTCTCTACCTCATGCTACCTTAGGCTATTTATTGCTGTATCATACGAATTGAACGGAGGTTTCATCAAAGAGACTGCCTAATATCTCTTATCTATCATTCTACACATATTATAAAACAAAGTCCTTGGGGGTAATGTTTTTTTTTATAATAGCTACATAATAAAATTCATTGGACAGACATAGATGTAGCCATTATATGTCTTACTACCCGTGCAAAGCAGGGGGGAGGGGGTCGCTAGTCTCACAATAAAATGGATACATAAATATCAATAAACATTATGTTGTTAATTGTTCTTTTCCTTTTTTTTTTTGTTAATTTTTTGTACACAGGTTTCGTTTAAATCGGGAAAATTTGAGTTTGAGTTGGAAAAGTTTGAGGAGAGGGATAGCTCAGTGCCGAAGGTATTGGGTTCAATTTAAGCTTTGGCAGATAATTTATTTATTCTGTTAACAGGGTCCATCTGTTGGATCTGGAGACCCTCCGGGGGCTCATAACGTGGGTACTCTTAATGGGGGAAAAACTAGGGGTTGAGCGTGATCTAGGACAAATAATCTAGCTGTAAGCAGAATCTATCATGTACTGTACCTTCATGGGGTGTAGTGTTACAGGTTTTATTTTATTTTTTTTACTTAAGGTAGTTTCAAAGCCACGAATGTAGGGTTGTGCATTTCTCCCACGAGACCTAGTCGTGCATCTCAATTTTGAAAGGTTTCCTTAATTTTTATTTAACAATTGACAGAATGACGGCAAAGAAAAAAGTTCAAAACCGACAGCTGCAAAAGATGTAAAGGTTTTATTATTTTATTTTTCATTCACCGAAATCCGAATACCGTCCTTCCGAATTAAATGACTCGGTAGAAAAAACGACGCAGTGATTTAGTACAATTTAGAGAAGAATTGACTATAATTTTGTGATGTGGGCGTCCGACGCCGCTGGAGCCATATTAGTCAAGTAGTTTGGACACAACAAACAAGACCCTCTTAAAAAGGATGACGTTCAAGTTTTTATTCTGGCTCGTGACTGGAAGGGCACGTGCTATCGAATTCCTGACAATTCCTTTGTGTCCTGGATCTGGAACACATGGACGGGAAAAATAAAAAAGTAATCACTTTATAAAATACACAGGCACGATACAATTAAAATTCCGCCGCTGATAAAACGAGAGGTTTAGGAAGGAACCTTACATTCCTACATACAGTCTACAGCCTCAGACCTAACAGAATAGTTAACCAACAGAAGTACAAGATGAAAAATACATTTATTTTAGAATGAAATCAGATTTACTCGTATACAAAGAAATATCTTACTATTTGTATTACTATATTCTTTTGAGAGGGAGCAGAGTGGCTCACTGGTAGAGCACTGAAATACTGGTTCAAATCCCGTTGCAGGCAAACCTTTTATTTAGTCTGTTTGCAGCCGGAGATGGACCATGTAGGATCTAGGACACTCCTGGTGGGGCTCACCCAGCCTCTATAAAATGTTGTCCATGAAACAGTACAGTCTCTACCAGGTACTGAATCCCAGAACCGTTCACGGTCTGAGTTTTAAAAAAGGTTTATGATTCTTCTGAGATCTTCAGCGTTATTTTCCGAAATTACAATCCATATCATTTGATAAGATATGTTGAATCCACATAGATTTATCGATTTTATAATTGGCAAAGGATATGATTGAATAATTGTTATAGTTATATCATTTTTGAAGAAGCATAAATTCTCAAACCATAACGAAATATTTACTAGAAACAAAGGTATCGGACCCGAATTGCAGGTCCTCATGAGGGTGCATAAAAATAGAAAAAATATTTATACAAGAGCGGGTGTGTAGAGTGCTGAGTTGGTTTGCTGAAGATTCCGGGTTCAAATCCGGCTTTGGCAGATATATTATTTCTTTTAATTAACATCCGCGGATGGACCCTGTGGGATCTACAGACACACAAGCCTCTTTTAAGATGGTTTCCTTAATAGGAGGGGGCGGTTTATTGTGATCTCGGACAAATCATCTCATTGCACAACCGTTGTCTTAGAATTAGTAAAGTCACTACCATGCACATAACACAAAACCCCCCTCAGTTGAAATGGCACAGGATTTTTTTTCTGTACACAATGTTCTACTATAAACTAGATTGTCTATCTATTACAATTTTTTAATCATTGCTTTAATTTTTAAATATTTTTATTTTGAAGAGAAAATATTTGCGCCCAGCCGGGATTCGAACCCGGATCTCCGCCTCACCTTGGCAACGCTCTAACCATTTGAGCCACCGGGGTCGCTCCCTACCTAGGACAAATCTGTTCTCTTCACCGATCCCATATCCCCCGCGTTCTCGCAATTTTACGATGTTTACAGGAGGAAGAATGTTCATTGAACATTACTTTTAATTTTAGGATCTTTTGGACATACGGTAGGGAGCCACCCCGGTGCCTCGAATGGTTAGAGCGTTGCCATGGTGCGGCGAAGATCCGGCTTCGAATCCCGGCTGTGCGAAAATCTTTTCTCTTCAAAATAAAAATAGATTGTCTATCGATTGTGGACTAACACTATATATTATAGACTATCATACTAACAACTCTACTTTCTTTACTACAATAACTATTTAACGTTTCTCAATACAGGAACTATTGTACCCTCATACAATGTATTAGTACCCTCATATTCCCCCACTTTGACTACTGTAGTGCGGTATACGGGGGCCATCCGAAAACGCTTGACGTATTAAGTACAATTTAGAGAATAATGAACTGCTCTCTAAGATTTATTCTTGGTAATCCGAGGCGATCCTGCGTGTCACATCAATATGATGAGTTAAAGTGGCTCTTCCCTCCCATTCGTAGACAATATTTCCTTAGTGCTTTTCTATACCAATCCATTAACTCGCAACACCCTTCATATATCTACAGTCTCCTCCAATTCAAACCTCAGCCCAGCACCACAAAACAACATCCCGCCTTTTCGGTCTCTATATTCGTTGCCAGAGAACCAAAGCCTTCGAGCGTTCCTTTTTCGCCCGCTCCACCACAGTGTAGAACTCAATAGCTCCTTTCATCTCCCATGGTTCTTCACTGACTTCATTTAAATCCTTGCTTTTCCAACATCTCCTGGTATCCCAAAAAGGTGCTCTCTAAGCAGGTCAATCATTTGCTTAATTAAATCAGTATTGAATAATCGATTTCGTTGCTTACGCGTTTTTTGTTTATTTTTCCCAAAGAAGATATAGCCTATATGAAGAAAATATTGCATGCTATCCCAATCATTTATTTTATTTGGTAATAGTTAGTATTAATATATTTATACTCGACAACTGGTTAAAATCCTATCAAGTTTCCAACTTTTTAGTTATTTCATATCTATTTTTATTTTTTGCTGTCCCTTTTAACACGCTTTTTGATTTGTAACATTTAACCTTCTGGCCAGATATATATTATGTTTATTTTTCTTTTCGTGTTTGTTATTCTAAAGGGACTTGTTCCCAGAATAAAGTTTGTTTTCTATTCTATTCTATTCTATATGTAATTATTCTTGCTAGCCTAGATATATGAGTACCCACTTATTGTAGTTTTGAGAAATGTACATTAACTAAAATAGAGAAATGGTTCTTGTTTTTATATTTTAAGTTTTATACATTGTAAAAACAATTATAGTTTATCAATTGTAAAAATATGACTTATTTATTATATCACAGCAATCCCTGAATTGAAACAAGAGGCCTAAAATCGAAATACTGGAGTAAAAGGAGCAGATTTTATTTTTTAAATCGATGCGTTCTAGTTTTTTTTTCATTTAAATTCAAAACAGTGCCATATTTTTAAATTTTATTCGGCTCAAATAAGTCAGTAACAGTGGCTTTTTGATTGGCCAATTTTGAAAAGGGTTATAATTTAACTGATCAAGCACGACAATCACTATACAATTGTAGGTCCTCGATAGAATTCTAGGCAACGCCGATAGAATATTGCATCACTGACAACTTTTTATATAATGGAGTGATAATATGTTTTTTATTCTATATTTATTAATTATTTCTTTCTTCCTAGTTCCGTCGTATAAATAAATACACATCTGTTGTGGTCTAATTTTATCTCGATTCAATTTTTTATTTATTTTATAGATACCGTATATTTTACAATAAATGAATTATTTTGTATATTGTTTTAATTCATTCATAAATTGTTTTTCATACGTTACTCTTTTTTCAATGCATTGCTTATCTCGTTTAGCCGTCCCGGTGTGATGTTTGTTTAATTTCGTAAAAGCTGTTTTAACGTTTTCCTGAAATTGTATTTTATTTATTAACCACGCGGCTGGAAGCAATCTTTAATAATTCAAATTTTATCCGATATATTATTTTGTTAATTTTTTTCGTACATTGATATAAAGTAAGAAGTACCGAAGTAGATTTTAAAGTAAAATTTGAGTGACCAAAACCGTACGTGCACAATTAGATCTTACACTAAACTCGAATAAAAAATTTCAAATTTTTCTGGCTAACCGTTTTCGAGTTATTTTAGAGAATCACGAAAGTATATTACGTGGCAATACGTGACTAACCATAACCTTGGAAAAAAAATATTGTCAACATTGAACTAATAGGACTTTCATTCATTGAATTAATATGGGGAGTCCTAAAACGAATATATTTGAAATATTGTTTCAGATAAAGAAAACCTGTACCACTACAACCCGTGAACGGGTCTGGGTTCAGTACATGGTATAGACTGTGCTGTTTCATGGTCAACGGTTGTTTCAGATACCATATCGAAATTGGTGCCCAGAATAAATAGAACTTTAAAAATTGATTACCTATTTTCAGTTCTCAGAATGTTTTTAAACATCTTAGAACAAATGTTTTCAGCAGCAATCATTGGTTCATTAGACGTGGATTGACACAAATACCAGAATATTTTAAATTCTGTTTCAGATGTTTTATAAAAAAAAATCTGTAACATTACAACTCATGAAGATTCTTTGGTTTAGTACCTGGTGGAGACTGTGCTGTTGCAACGGTTATGCATGAAGGGGATTTGGTCTAGATCACGTTCAACGACCCCAAATAAAGGTAACCACTTTAGAGAGACTGAGCGAGCCCCGTGAGGAACGAAAGATCCCATTGGATCCATCCCCGACTATTAACGAATTAAACAAATTATATACCACAGCCGGATTTTAACCCGGGACCTTCGGGACGGCAACTCACTGCTTTCTCGCTCCGAGCTTGGTGGTCTCTAATCAAAATAGGTATATACTGGCTACTTTTAATATTTATTTGGTTATGCTTTAATAAGGGGCGGGCTGACCAAGAAGTGGATCGTGGAGGTCCACCACACGATGAGGCTCGCCCTGATGAACCTGACCGAGGCGGATCTGAGTGGGGGATGGTGGTGCCTGGCCATCAGGGACAACCTCGACCCCCTGCTCTGCCTAAAATGTTTGCAATACGGCCATCCGGCGAAGGCATGCCAATCGACCGGGATGGCGTGCAGGTGGTGCGGAGAGACCGGGCATAAAATTAAGGACTGCCCGGTAAAGAAGATAGGTGAGGCACCAACCTGCGGAAACTGCAAGGCGAAAGGCAGAGAGGGGAAAGAGCTCCGGCACTGCGTGGGCAGCAAGGAGTGCCCGCAGCACCTGGAGATGATGGCTGGGCAGGTGAAAAGAACCCGGTATGCGTAGGCTGCGGATTCTGCAGGTCAATATGGGCCGAAGGCGAGTGGTCGCGGACGAGCTGAGAGCTCTCGCAAGGAAAACCGACATCATGGCTATACAGGAGCCGTGGTGTCGGGGAAATGTGGTCGCCGGATTCGGTGTCGCGTCGAGGGTAGTCGCGATGGGCAGTGGTGAGAGGAGGCCCAGGGCGGCTATTGTGATAGTTAATCCCAACCTCGACGTAATGGAATTGAAGCAATTCACCACGGCTGATCAGGCGGCGTGTTGTGTCAGATGGGGGAGGATATCCTTCGCCCTTGTCTCGTCATACATGCCGCCAACGCAAAGGATAGAGGAAAGCGTTGCCGCCGTGGAGGCCATCACACAGCGTTATAGAAGTGTGGTGGTCTGTTCCGACACCAATTCGTGGAGCACGGCCTGGGGTTCGGTTCGCACAGACGCTAGAGGAAGAGTGGTGGATGAGACCGTGGCGAGGTGTCAGCTCATAGTGGTTAATGAGCCCTCTGGTCCCACATTCGTTGGAGCCAGGGGCCAGAGTTGGATCGACGTGACACTCGCCACGGCCACCATGGCGAGGCGCATAGCGGACTGGACCCTAAGGTCTGACACGAGCTCCGACCACCGGGTCATTGCCTTCAGTGTGGTAGAGGAGGAAGGCGAAGTCCTTCCAGTTGAGAAGGGCTACGTGACCCGAGCGGCGAACTGGGGAGCTTTCTCCAGTGAACTGGAGGGTATATTGGTCGATAGAGAATGGGAAGAGATGGCGCCGATGGAAGTAGGAGAGTCAGTTATAGACCGCAGAGTTGCGGAGCTGACGGGCGCCATCACAGAAGCGGCCAATATGACCCTTCAGCGCCGCAGAGCGAGAGCGCGTCCGGTCCCATGGTGGACGCCAGCCCTGACGCTTCTCAAGAGGGAGTACTACAGGGCTAGGCGCAGGTACCAGGAGTGCAGGGACGAGGAGAGGAGACCTACACTCCGAGATGAATCGAAACGGAGGTATAGGGCATACCGAAACGGAGTGCGTCACCGGAAAAAGGAATCCTGGGACGAGTTTATCGTCAAGGAGACTGAGAAGAATCCCTGGGGTATCCCGTACAGGGTGGCACTGGGCAAGGTGAAGCCGCTAACATTAATGGCGGCTCTCAGAGTGGGAGATGCCCAGGCAGTCACCCTGGAGGAGACGGTGAATATGTATGTAGACTATACATACCCCAGGGATGATCCGTCCCAGGATACAGAGGAAGATAGGATGGTGAGACACACCACGGTGTGCCCTTCCGGTACCGAGTTTTGCCCACCATGGGATATATGGGACCTTCGCCTCGCCGTGGAAAGGCAGAGGATCGGCAGAGCCCCAGGACTTGATGGGATTGACGCCGCGATCCTGAGGGAGAGCGCCCCCCTCATTGAGGATGACCTACTGAGGATCTTCAATGAATGTTTGGACCAGGGGTGGTTCCCGAGTAGGTGGAGGATCGCGGACTTGAGACTGCTCTACAAGGGAGGAGGTAAGGATAAAGAGGATCCTAAGGCGTACAGACCGATATGCCTCCTCCCGGTCCTCAGCAAGGTCCTGGAGAGCTTGATCGTCAATAGCCTGAAGCCGGTCCTCATCGAAGCAAGCCATCCATGGCAGTTCGGCTCGACCCATGGCAGGGGAACCACAGACGCGCTGCTGAGAGTGCGCAGGGACGTGGAAGGGAAGGCGGAGAAGTATGTTATGCTTATGCTATTTGACATATCCTCCGCCTTCGATAGTGTATGGTGGCCCTGTGTACTCCAGCGGCTGCAGGAGTTTAACACCCCCAGCAACTTGTACTCCCTCATAAGTAGTTACCTCAGTGACAGGAGCGTTAGGATTAGAGGTAGCTACTATGAGGTCGAGAGAAGGATTGAGAGAGGATGCCCACAGGGGTCGGTCCTCGGACCAGCCCTGTGGAAGCTCGTATTCGACCCGTTGCTGGGGGAATTAGAACAGGAAGGGTTCCTTGCCACGGCCTACGTCGACGACCTGGCAGTCATCGTGGCGGAAAACAGCAGAGCCAGAGTGAAGACACAGGCGGAGAGGTGTGCCGGTCTCGTAGCGGAATGGTGCGTGGGGAAAAAGTTGAGTATGGCCGCAGCCAAGACCCAGGCCATACTCCTGAGAGGCTCCACCGACAGGGCTCACCCTGTCATACTAGATGTTCGGGGAGAAAGGGTGAGGCTGGGTGAGGAGGTAAGGTACCTGGGTGTGAAGTTCAGAAGGGACTTCGACGCCACCCCTCACCTGGTGTACCTGAAGGATAGGGTGACCCTGTCACTCAATGGTTTATCAAGAATAGGGGGTGCATTTTGGGGCCTCAGGTACCCGGCAACGATGACCATTTATAAAGGCGTGGTCCTGGGTATCCTGAGGTATGCATCCCCAATGTGGAGTCGAAACCTCACGCAGCTACAGAGGAGGAGATTGGCCACCATCCAGAGACTGGCTCTGCTGCGAGTCACGAAGGCGTACCGAACGGTGTCGCATGAGGCGGTGCAGGTGCTGGCGGGAGCGATGCCCCTGGACCTCGTCCTTAAGGAGGACGCGATGGTTTACGAGGTGAAGAGACAGGGGCTAGCGGCGCTCCCGGAGGGACTCCGAGAAAGGATCGGCGAGACCCCCAACAGTTGGAGAAGGATTGTTAGGGAGGACTCGATCGAGGCGTGGAACGGACGGTGGGTGGGAAGCCAGAAGGGCGCCACCTTGAGGAAGTTCTTCCCCACCGTCCAGTCGAGAATAACTGCGACATGGGTCCTCCCGGACTACTGGGTCTCGCAGATGTTGACAGGACATGGCGGGTACCGGGGAAAGCTCAGCGAGTATAAGAGAGAAATCGACCCCCGGTGCCCTGCCTGTGGAGTCCCTGAGACAGCGGAGCACGTTATTGTTTCCTGCACCGCGATGGAAGGACATCGTGCCAGGTTGTCGCGGAAAACCGGGATTTTCGCCCTCGCCGAGGAGGACTTCCCCCGTTTGATGGAGGAAGGGAATTACCCCTTCTTCAAGGAGTTTATTTACGGGTGGAAGGAAGTGGTCGGGCCTGCGCATTTCACTATTAGCAGGATCCGGCCCCTCGGCGAGCCACCAGATGAGGAGCCAGACGGGGAACCACCCCCGGATGAGAGAGATGGAGCTGATGACCGGACGGATGCGGACCAGGAGGGCTGGGCGGCATCCGGACGGATGGAGACCGGCCAGGAGGTGTAAAGGTGCTGCCCCAACAGTAAGGTGCACATCCGTGCACCGGGCAGCACCACAGATGAAAAAAAAAAAAAAAAATTTTAATGTACCCAAAAATTAAATGGTACCCCCCATTATAAATGTAGAATTTTATTTTAAATAAAGGAAAAAAAAAAAAAAGTTTATTTATTGGCAGTGGCGGGCGTGCGTAAACCCAACGCATCAACCCGTCACTGCCAAGAACCCCGTATGCCAGCAATGGCAGGAAGGGGGCCCAAAAAAAAAAAAAAAAAAAAAAAAAAAAAAAAAAAAAAAAAAAAAAAAAAAAAAAAAAAAAAAAAAAAAAAAAAATAGGTTTTAATATTTAATAGGTTTAATATTATATAGTTTATGGGTTTTTAACTTATTTTCTTTTACTGTAAAGAAATGCTGATATAACAATGCTTATAGAAAGATGTGCTAACTGCTACACCACAGGAGATCCCAAAAGTCCATAGTTCGCTACTGGCTAAGGCACATCAATTATTTATTGTTTTACCGGCCGTTGATCAAACCAATAGTAATTAAAAGCCCTCCTAGGAAAACTAAATTAAGTATGAAAAACGTCTTATTATTGCGAAATTATTACATATATTGAAGCGATAACATTGCGAATTTCGAGATGGCCTTGTAAAAAGTGTAAACGCTTACAAGCCGTTCGGAAACTGAGGCGTAGTCGGGAGGATTCCGTCCATGATATTCCTAAGGCTTTAGGTTTGCGTGGAAATTAGTGATGAAAGACAGGACAGTACATGTTTCGAGTTTTCGACTAGCTCTGCGCGGTTCTTTATTTTGTTTTGTATAGTTTAGTGTGACACTGGGCGGCATAGATAACGTTTGTGTTTCATAGTGAGTTATAAAATTGTTAAGAAATAAGTTTTTCTTTAAACCTTGAAAGGATTGCAGGAGTCAAATGTTAAACGTCAATAGTTTTTCACTGCTACCTGATAACCTTTATTCGGGCTTATTTTGTATATACTGAAAAACTCTTGGTTACGTGTTAGTAACCCTATTAACAACTTTTTTTCTGGACAAACGAAAATGAAAAAAAAAATTTGTTTCTCCATATAAATTAAGATCAGCTTATCGGTAATTTGAATGGAGGACTGATTTTTTTTTTTCATTTCGACGTTGGCCAGAACAAAAGTTGCTGTTTATAGGGTCACTAACACGTACCTAAGAGTTTTTCAGTGAATATAAAATAAGCCTATATGAAATTTCATCTGTGTATTGAAAATTAATAAGGTAAAAGATCCGCCAATCAAGTCACGGGTACGAATACGAATCATTCTTCTCCGTATCCGCGGATATCCGACACATCACTAGTGGTAATCAATGGACAGAAGTTCCTAAACAGCGATAGGTGGTATCGGCATCGAGCCTTCAGGTTCTCTAAGCCTTTTATTTTATGGATTACATCCATTTTGGAGAGGAAATGAACTCAGTAGAAAGAGCTTAAGTTATTGATTTCTAAGTGTCGAGTTCTAACTAAGCTGTGATAGATAAATCATTTATTCCTTTACAGCCGTGATCTGGAAATGCTTTTCCAGTGTAAAGTGAGTACCCTTTATATATATAGTACAGAATGTAATATATACATGGAATAACAGTTGGTTGTACGGTTCTCATCACGAACAGAACCCAATACATCGTTAGTTATGTTGCTTTTTTTATTCCAAATTATTGAGTTTAATTTCGTTGGGATAACACAAATTACTTTTTAACCATATTCAGAAGAACATGATTGTGCTTATTACGACATAGATACGATCGATACAGCTACACGACGCACCGGGATGAGGCGGGAATACACTGCCCAGTAAATAGGTCATGTAGAGTTGACATATATATACCTACAAGCTGGTTGGAGAGGTAGCTTTGGTTTATCGCAGCATTTTGAGGGTGCCATCAGCGTCAGGCGCAGGCGAGAGCTACAAAGGATACAGCGGGCCCATGTCAATGCCTGTCCGTCGCTTTTACTATTGGCACCCACCTTAACAGCTCCACTCATTGTAAAGGGTCTCGTTCCCCATTTGTAAAGTAAATGTAACATGTGTGGGTAATATTTTTAACTAACGTGATTATACAGTTACATTAAAAAAACAACAAAAAAACCTGTACCACTATAACCCGTGAAGGGTCTGGGGTTCATTACATGGTAGATACTGTACTGTCTCGAGAACAATTTTAGTGCAGGGGGTGATTTGTTCTATGTCACGCTCAGCCTTCACATTTTCTTCTCAAGTACAAGTACGCGATTTCTATAGTGGGTGCCCCAGAAAGGTCCAAGATCCCCTTTATATTCGAATTAGATATAACCAAAAGATACCATCTCCGGCTGTTACCAGATTAAATAAAATCTTCCGCAGCCGGATTTGAACCCAGGACCTTCGGCCCGACAACCCAGCGCTCTAGCACTGAGATTATCTGGGTAGTTGAAGTCCCGCCATGCCAGGTCCTAATAATAATATATATATATATATATATATATATATATATATATATATATATATTGGCTAGGTTAAAAACCTTAGGTTATGGGTTTTTAATTTATTTTATTTTACCTATTTATTGGAAAGAAATGCTTGTTGAAGCTAATACCACCAAAACAATAATCTCGAAAATTAAGATCTTTTTGTCTGAATATATTTAAATAATAAAATCGGATGCAACCCTGAGATCGTTACCACTGAGGCACAGTCTCTCTTCTCCAAAGGTCGAGGTGATTGACCGACTAGAAGTTGTATAGTAGATAAAGACCTTTTTCATCTAATTGAATAAGATTATATTTGTTATGTATAGTTACATACCCAATCATAGTTACATGTCTGCTTATATCTACTTACAAAGTACCTTTCGCTATATGTGACTGCCTACATTTGGAGCGTCTGCTGTTCTGCCTACAACTGCCGCTGGCCTGCCTTGTCTTCAGGTACAGTTCCGAAAGGGTATTCATAGGTCATAGGATTAGTCGACAGTTCCCATACACACTTAACCAACCACTCTTATTAATATGTGAAAGAAAATGGTCCGGGTAGGGCGAAATGTTTATTCCAGAGCCAACGTTTCGACCCGCTTCGCATATCTTCTTCAGGGCTAAATATGTAAAATACAGACAAATTAAAATTACAAAATGATTAAAAATTAATGAATTATTGTAAATTAAAAAGTTGAAATGTATAAGCATCAATAGTATTAATAACAAAGTGACAGGAGGTTGTACAAAAAGTAATAAAGAATAAAATAAGTAATGCGAAGTAATAAAAAAGAAGGTATTAAAAATTACAGAATAAGGTAATAAAGATAAAAATTAAAATTATAACGGTATATATGAAAATTAAACTACACAAGTATCAAGGTATCTGAGTGGTGGAAAATAAAAATGAGGGATGACAAAAAAATAAATAAGTAAATAAAAACACTCTTACTTATGTTCAATATGAAGGTTTAAGATTCTGTGCTTGAACAATTGGCTTCCCAACTTCATGGTCGACTACTCAACGAGAACAAATGAACGATGCATGAGTAAACTAGTTTATAATGACAGTTGAATAAGTGGACATTTTTATTTATTAATATGGATTTTTGTGGGCGTGGCCAATGACATGGTGAGAACGTCATAGGATCCGACCAATCATAGGCCGATCCACTCAGCGAAGGACCAATTACATCCGAGCTCCTAATTTAGCTTAATTAGTATTGGCTGGAAGGTTAACTAGATCTTGCGAGGCATTCTCTCCTCAACCGATACCCAGAATACGATTAATAACAGCGTTTCGAATTTCTTCCATTGCGAAAGCTTCAGAGGCATAAACGATTTCAGAGGTTCATCAAAAAATAAAAAATGATTGATGGATTAATAGAATCGAGAAATACAATTAATTATTATTGTTGAAGAACATGGTCGGTGTTGAGTTAAAAAAAATTATCTTAAGTAGGAAGAAATGTTTATTAAATAGCCGTAACCAATGTATCCAACTATCCAATCCAAACTATCAGAACCTGCTTTGAACGATTCTCTGTTCTTAGCGCTGTCCCTAATCACAACAAGAAACTCACTGGCCACAATTCAATCACTTCAAGATTCAAGTATAAAATCATTAATATTTTTTTTTTTTTTTTTTTTTTGATTTTATTGAATTGTACAACTGTAATATTATACATCTAGTACAAAGGCTGTATGAATAGACAAATGCATGAAAGGATGTGTAGAGGCACTACCCATTGGCAGCACTCTAATTACATTTCTATTATAGAAGGTCTCGAGGCCATCTTCTCTTCAGACGCCTAGGAGGATTGTCCGGGATGGAATTGGAACCAAGGATGGAAACTAGTGGGTTTGGATGGGCCTGGAGTTTATTATGGAATGATAGGTATCTGGAATGGGCTAAATCGGTAACATATGGAACGTTCAGGTCATTATGGATGGTTTTATTTGTGACAAAATAAGGAGCGTTTAGGATTTTGCGAAGGATTTTGGATTGCAAGGATTGAATACGAGAGGAATTTGATGGTTTGGTGGAGCCCCATAGTTCAATTCCGTAAGTCCATATAGGTCTTATAACAGTAATATAAATAAGTCTTTTGTAATTGATTTGAAGCTTTGAGCGTTTGTCTAGTATGTGTTGAAGTAGTCGGAAGCGTCGAGCTGTTTCTTGTCTTTTCAGTCTTGTGTGAGGGTTCCAAGTTAGACGTTTGTCTAAGTTGAGTCCTAGGTAGCGGATCTGTTTAACAGGGATAAGTGGAGTACTATTAAAGGATACAGTAGGACAGGAAGTCAAGGGTTTTCGGCGAAGGGTAAAGGTAATTTGATGGGACTTTTTGGAATTGATTTTAATTCTCCAATTCCGACACCATTCTTCGAGGCTAGATAAATGTGATTGAAGGGATTGGGATGCAATATATGGGTCGTTATTAACTGATAACACGCATGTGTCATCAGCATAGGTGGAGATGAAGGTGTTAGGATGGGTTGGGATGTCAGCTGTATATACCGTGTAGAGGATAGGACCGAGGATGCTACCTTGAGGAACACCAGCAGACTGGGAATAGAGAGGAGAGTAGGAACCATTATGAT
Source organism: Troilus luridus (assembly GCA_964056705.1). Lineage (NCBI taxonomy): Eukaryota > Metazoa > Arthropoda > Insecta > Hemiptera > Pentatomidae > Troilus > Troilus luridus. The sequence goes on along the minus strand of OZ057417.1, from coordinate 23,982,910 downwards.
TTACTTTAAATGTTCTGCCAGCTAGAAAGGAGCGAATAATCAAAAAGTATGTAGGAGGAAGGAATTGTCGGATTTTGTAAAGGAGACCTGGGTGCCAGACTCGATCAAAAGCCTGTTCTACATCGAGAAAGGCTCCCGTGCAGTACAATCTACGCTCCAATGCTGAGGAGACAACATCCACCACACGATGGCATTGCTGGATAGTGGAGTGGGATGTTCGGAAACCAAACTGGTGGTCTGGGATTATGTGGTTACTATCTAGGATGGGATACAGACGTTTTAGTATGAGCTTTTCGAGGATCTTGCCCATTATGGGTAAGAGGGAGATAGGACGATAGGAGGATGGAAGTTCTGGAGGCTTTTTGGATTTTGGGATCATTTTTACTATAGATAGTTTCCATGTATCGGGAAAATAGGTAGAACGGATTACAGAATTATATATGTATGTGAGGAATAGGATAGCTTTTCGAGGAAGGGATTTTAGGATGTGAGCTGTAATTAGGTCATGTCCAGGAGCTTTACGGGAAGGCAAACTATGAATAACATTGGATATTTCTGACGGATGAAAAGCCTTAGGTGGGAGACTCATTTGGAGTGGGATATCCAGTTCTGCTTCAATACACTCAATGTGAATAGGGTTGAGGATATCAGGGTGTGGATTAAAGGTTTTGAAGAGGTGTTGGGCGTATATGTGAGATTTTTCTTCGTCAGATCTGGACCAAGTTTGATTTTCAGTAAGGAGAGGATGATTAAAATCTTTGAATTTAAGGATATTTTTTGTGGTCATCCAAAGTGATTTGTTAGTAGTCGTAAGATTTTCAGTCACACAAAGCAAATTTTGGATTTTGTAGTTTCTAATCTCCGTTTTCAGTTTGTTAGTCAGTTGGGTGTAATACGTTTTATCTGATGGGTAACGAGTCCTGTGCCACTTCGATCTTGCTCTGCGTTTTTCGCTCAGCAAGCTGCGAAGGTGCTGTGGCAGGTTAGTCTGTTGTGTGATATTATTTCTGTTTATGGTAGTGTTATCTTTTATACTGTCTGTTATTGTTGCTGTAAGTATTTCTATTGCGCTGTCAATGTCTTGTTTAGTCTTGAGTGGAATCCGTAGGTCTAGTTTGTTTTCCAAATCGTTACTAAATTGCTCCCAGTTAATTCGTCCTGTAATCAATGAAGGAGAGGAGGGCTTAGGAATGATGGTTGAGTGTAATGAGAGCAGAACTGGACTGTGATCTGAGGAGAGGTCATCCAGGGATTTGATTAATACGTGGGAAGGAGAAATCTGGGATGTGACAAATATATCCAGGATATCAGGGCGTTTTTTCAGGGAAGTTGGCCAATAGGTAGGATTCGGGGGAGAGAGGATTGAATAACTACTAGAAGTGGAGACATGAGACAGGATATTGCCACGAGAGTTGGATGTTCGGCAGCCCCATCGTTGGTGTTTAGCATTATAGTCTCCTCCAGCAATAAAGCGTGATCCGAGGGATTGGAATAATGATTCTAGTTGGTTACTGGATAGAGAATTGCCAGGAGGACAGTATACAGCTGATAATGTAAGTTGGAAGGGACGAGTCGATATGATGATAGAGGTTGCTTGGATAGCCTCATTTGGAGTTGAGGGAATAAGGGAATGTGGAATGGTTTTATGGATAAGGATGCAAGAACCGGCGTGGGAAGTGTTGTCTGGGTGGTCAGATCTATAAGTGATATAGTCGCGTATATAAAAATATGAACGTTTCATTAATATTAAACATAAATAATAATGTTTTTATATATATTTTTTTTTGGCATCCCCCATATTTATTTTCCACCATTCAGATACCTTGATACTTATGTATTTTAATTTTAATATTTACCATTGTAATTTTAATTTTTATCTTTATTACCTTATTCTGTAATTTTTAATACCTTCTTTTTTATTACTACGCATTACTTATTTTATTTTATTCTTTATTACTTTTTCTACAACCTCCTGTCACTTTGTTATTAATACTCTTGATGGTTATACATTTCAACTTTAATATTTACCATAACTCAGGAATTTTTAATCATGCTGTAATTTTAATTTGTCTGTATTTTACATATTTAGCCCTGAAGAAGATATGCGAAGTGGGTCGAAACGTTGGCTCTCGAATAAACTTTTCGGCCTACTTTTGAGAAATTTGTAGACCTCCACCCGGACAATTTTCTTCCACATACATTTATATATGAGGTCAACTATTATTATTCAAGAAAAATTAAGCATAATGCTTCTCCATCAACTAAAAACTCTGGTATTGTAAAATTTGAATTTTTTGTTTGGGGTATCTCTAATCCCAGCCTTTAAGCGATAATTCTATTTTATTCTAAAGGCAAGGAAACTAGTGAAGAAGCAGAGTGGCGTTATCGGTGCTCACATTGAGTAACTTTGAATTGAGTTTATTTATAGAATATCACTTTATGCTTCTATGGCTAATCGGATGTTCTGAAACGGGTGTCCTAAATTCTCCCTACCCAGATATAATTAGGATGGGGATTTTTTACGAGATCCTGACACAGCTCACAACAATGTAACAGCCTCGGGACTCCCATTTTACGTTCACTCTGAAGAATGGCATAACTAAGAATTATTTAACTTCCATTAAAAAAATCTGGAGGACTTTTGAAAGGAACCGTACCTGGCGGGCTTCACTAATATTGTTTACTTATAATTGACATATTGTTTTGATTATTCTGAACATATCAGTACCCGAGGGTGGTCTGAAAAGTTTCCGACCTAACAAAAACGACTCAAACGACTTACATAAAAACTGCGCGTCCATAATGGCTGAAACTTTGGTGAGTATCTGTCAACAGATGAACAAGGAAATTCATTTGTTTTTATTTACGAGTGCTGCCATCTTCACGTTGTTGTCTGAAACTTTTCAGACCACCCTCGTACTAATAATACCCAAGATCAACTTTGAGTCAATATCATGTGAAATTATTAGGCAAAGGGTGGGCTTGGGTTGCTCAGCTGAAGGCCCCGGGATTGGATTTGGCTATTTGAGATAAATTAGCTACCCTGTTACCGGCCATGGATTGACCCTGAAGGATCTGTAGACCCCCATGTGGCTCACCCAGTTTACTTAAATTAGGTACTCTTAATCGGGCAAAAGCTTGGTGGTTCAGCGTGATCTCGGTCTATTCACATGCCTGCTCAATCATTGGCTTTAAAACATTACCGACTCTACCAGGGACTGAATCTACCCTTGATGGATTTTAGTGGTACAGGTTTTTAAAATTTGTAAATTGATGCGACAAGTAAACTATTTAATCTGCTAATAGTCACGGATGGATCATGAGGGATTTTCGTACATTCTTGGGGCTCACTCAGCTGCTATATTAAGTGGGTAACCTTAATTTATAGAAAAAACTTCTCTAAACAATCGCCTCCCTGGGCAATCATGATTTATAAATCGTACACACTCTACCATGTACTAAACCCAAAACCTTTTATGGATTGTCGGAGAGTTACTTTTTTTATTTATTTTTTTTTAAAGAGGATTGTGAGTAGCTTTAATAATTTAATATCATCATTTATTAGCATTGAATCATCCACGTTGAAGGAAGGCCGATGTTGTAAGACAAAACCCAGAATCCCTTTTTCACCAAGCGTTCCAGGTTTCCGGTCAATGGATTAAAATTATTGTTTTGTGTGGCGCTTTTGTTGCTCAGCGCTAGCAACATTCCCTCCCGGAGGGCAATTGTTATTAGTCCGTTTGGGTTCGATATCAAAGGACCAGAGGGCCCTACCTATCAGGTCCAGGAAAGGGTTGCGTTCGCTTTTCGACAATGGAGTCTAAATTGGGGGCTTTCTGTTCAAACCAAACGATCCTTTGGTCATCAAAACCATTTTGAATACTTTTTGTGATATCATTACATAAATTAATTTTATCCAAAAAATGTATATCCTAAAGAAAGAAAAATATTTTTAAAATATGAGTAATCCAATATGTAATGTTCAAACAGATTATAATGGCAGAATCACGCCCAACCCCCCGATTTTATGTTTTCTTTAAGATTCCTCTCCAAATATTAAAGTGTTTATGTTTGTTGGATTTTGACTTTTATAAATGTAAGCTTACTAATCATCTTTCCTCTTCCTAACAAAAATGTTTACCTCTGTAACACTCTGCTACTTAGAAATATTGCAGTTAAGGTGTCTACTCCTGATTTTCGCATTTTTTTTACGAGCTCATATCCGACAGGAGGGAAATAGCAACGAAGCTCGAGGTACAAGTGAATGCACTGTTCTACGGTGGTTCCAGAGAGTTCGAGACACTTGACCCTTGAAGACAAAGAAGGCCGTAGAAGAAGTTCATCGCTTGATGTTCATGTTCTCCGAGTTATGGTGGAAGAAAATACTGGAATAACTGTTCGAGACCTACCAGGGAATCTCGAATTTCCCAACCGTCGATGACCATCTCAAGGCGATTGGTGAGGTGAAGAAGCTTGAAAGTTGGCATATTTTCTACCACAACCTTCTTTGTCTTCAAGGTTCAAGTTTGGACGACCCAATATTTAGGGATACCTACTGTGGATGGACTTAGTGATCCAGAGCTGATTCAACATAATAAGTACAGTACAGGATCGATTAATTGAACTTGTGTAGTAGAGTATAGTTCGAATAATCGAAGTTTACTTAAAAAACGAAAACGCCCAATAATCACCATAATATAAACATACATTTTATCGTTTAGTATAGTCATTCATTTATTTTTATTTATTATTTTGGCTCTACGGTCCAGCAAGAACCTGGGCCTCTCCTCGATCCTGCGCTATTCTCCTCCAATCTCGTACACCCAGCAGTTTCAGGTCCTCTTCGACATTATCTAGCCATCTCATCCGAGGGCGTCCTCTGCTTCTTTTACCGTCCGGTTTCTCATTGAGCATTCTCTTCGCTATCCTGTGGTCCGGCATTCTTTCCACATGTCCCATCCATCTCATTCTGGCTTTCTTTATCAACGCCACCGTGTCCGGCTCCCCAGCTCCTCATTCTTTCTTCTTCTCTATACACCATTTTTGGCCACTCCGTCCTAGATTCTTTTGTTCAGATGGTTTTTCTTTCCCATGTGTTGACCATAAGTTCTGATTTTTTGATCAGGGGCCTCGCACCCATACATGACTTCCGGTCTTACTATGGTTTTGTACAATTGAATTTGTATTACTTTAGAGAGTGATTTAACTGAGACACTCTTTGTAGTGAGGCATAACACCTATTTCCTGCTGCTATACTGGCTTGTATTTCACTCTCTAATTTGTTATCAACTGTGACCACAGTTCCCAGGTACTTGAATTGGATTATGCTCTAAAACTGTGCTCTCTTAAACTCACTTTTCCATTTGCAATCTTTTCCAATTTTGAGTTTTTCATATATATATATATATATATATATATATATATATATATATATAGTATAGTCATTTCATTTATCAAAACACAGTTTATACAATAAAAAACCTTCAACTCAAGAGTCTGTACTATTTCTAGGTCGGTGGTTGCTCAGGGAGATGATTTCACCGATATCATGCTCAACCGCAATCCTTTTCTCCCAAATAAGGGTACCAACTTTATAAAGCCTCGGTGAGGCCCAGGAGGGTATTTAGATCCCACTGGGTCCATCTGCGGTTCTTCACGAATTAAATAATTCATCTGCTACACCCGGATTTGGTCCCGAATACTTCACCAGAGCCAGCAAACAACTCCACGCACTGAACTACTCTGCTCCTAGTTAAAAAAATATTTATCCACATATATCTGGGCTGTAATACAAAGTTGTAACATTATTTTTTATCAGTGCTGATTTTCTCATCATGGTCTCTAAGCCTCCTAAGTGTAGTATTCAGTAATAGCTTTAGGAATTCCAATCAGGTTCAAATTTATTTTACTATAATATATTATTTCCTATTTGTATTTTTTAATAAATAGGTTCTTTCCTATGTTCACATGTGTAGTAGTCATCATAACAACTTACTATGTCCAAGATCGCGGGTCAGTGGCTGAGGAAAAAATCGTTGCTTTTACTGTCGTTCGAAAGGGACGTAAAATGTGAGTCGCGAGGTTTTTCCTTGTCAGTTTATCGTTTAAGATTCCTATTCTAATTATACCTGGGCAGGTGTGGGACCATAGGATCGTCTGGTGAGTTATAGCAGCATAAAGTGACATTAAATAAATAGTGATTTATTTTTTCTATAACTATCAATGAACGAAATCTCAAACAATGCACCTATATGTACATAATGATACAGTAAGTTAAAAAACAGTTTGTTAAAGACAAAAAGTTTGAAATGTAAATAAATAAATACAAAACATTCTGAAATTAGAATGGTACAGAATAAAAATGTTCCTTGACTGCCCTTTGAAGACAACCTCCCCATCATTTATTTCTATTTCTTCCAGATGACTTCACAAAGCGATCTGATACAGTGCTACTTGTCCTAATAAGGTCCTTTTTATCGAGTGTCCTTCAGAAGTATTTGTTTTCTTTTCGAATATCTTTATAGCTAATACTTGTGAGCAAGAACATAACCTTTGAATTTTAATTGATTAAATACTTAGTTGTCACAAAGAAAAAGTACAGTCTCTATCACTTACTGACCCCAAGACCCTTCATGAGCTTTACAGGTTAATTGATTACATACTTGTGCTCCCCATGCAAATTTATATGTGAGGGCAAACTTTAGGCTTTGTGGATGATAATTTTTCTCCAATCAATAAAATTAATATAAACTCAAAAATATACCTAAAATGGTTATTTATTATGCTACTGGAGGACTCCAACAAAAAAAAAAGCCTTAATTCTCTTAACAGGAATATAAGTAATCAGTAAACATATCGCGAATTCATGCATAATCCTTAGTAACGCGACGTACGTCATGAAACTGATGATTCTTATCGGACTGTTGGTGTGAGGTGTGCTAGAAGCTAAATGTAGTCGTGCTTAAAATCATCTATACAAGATTTTTACTTCCTTTTATGCTTTCAAGGTGTATTGGATTCGCAAAAAATTCCCTTTTCTTATATTAACAGACACATTAATTCTAACCATCCCCAATCCATTTTGCCATTTTTTTTCATTTCGTATTGAACACTTAGGGTTACGAATATAACTAATTTTTTTTTCTTTCCTCTGCTGGAGTTACCTCCAATACTCCTTCATACCACCACTGGCAAGTTTCCTTTGATCTTCTGTCCAACTTTCTCTGATCTTTATTCATCCTGAAATCATTCCTAATGTTTTCTTTTGCTCTTAATTACACTTCTATCTAGAAGGTGAGACTCTGTGATAGCTTGTGAAGTTTTCTAACTTTTAGTAAGGTCATATTTGTTCCGTAAGTACATGTCTGTTCATTCTGTTTCGAAGTCCGAGGAATCTCAGCCTCATCTTCCGTATCTGAGATTCATTCCACAAACTGCTAGATTCGTCTTTTACTTTGCAGTTTTCCCCCGTATTCGGTCTGATCCCCACCCATGAGTGATCCTAGAAGTCTTCTGTCCAGGACTTCTATTTTTTTTTTAGACTATATTTGGCAAAGGACGGGGACCAATATAGACTTAGACCCAACGCGGAGCTATTTCAAACTTATCAGAAGTCGGATGTGGCACGAGCCATAATGATTTTATTACATCGGTGAGCCGGTTATGTTCCGAGAATGGATGATGGTTTGCAAACCAAAAGGCTTATTACTTGGATATGTGGATGAAAAGAGAAGGATTGGGAGACCATGACTGAGATGAGCAGAGAAGACGATGTTAACGCAGACTCTGGCGCAGGACAGAGAAAAATGGAAACGAATTTATGTTGCCAAGACCAGTAACGGGTTGTAGTGCCAGTGTTGATGATGATGTGATTGTTATCTTGGAGCATCTACCGGCGAAGAAGCATTCCGTTTTTATGACAGCCTTATTTTGGCATTCCATTGGACTTGCTTCTTGCTGTAGATATTTTTGTCAATTCGTATGCTTATTCCATTTTTAGAATTATATTTTCAGCACCTAATTATTATTAAATCGGTTTATTGCCTTGACAAAGCTCCAATTAATCACCTCAACCGCATTGTCCTAGTGATACAGGTCTGAGTCATTATCAAAATTTGAATAATTTAAATCTGTTGCTCATTCAGATCACTCCGGCATTTCGTAATGTATATGTAAGCTCTAATCTGATAGGGCGAGCTAACCGGCCAATGGGATTTCAGATTGGAAAGAAAAGTCGGGATTGAAGAACGACCGTCAACAGGTAACGAGAGGAGCCTAATCTTTTTAGTGACTACTTCAATCAGGAGGAGAGGGGGATGATTGGGGTGGGGGGGGGTAGTCGATCAGCCCGTTGTAAGTAATTCGATTCAAATTCAGAAATGAGTCGAAGAATTAGCGAAGGAGGGAGAAAATGGAATTACTACTACATTTAGAATTATCTTTGGTGTCCTGTCCAACAAAAAAAAAACTTAATATTCTTATAATGCGTCTATAAAAATTTTGAATTTTCATTTCTTAGACCATAAAATTAAATGATAAAAAAAATGTATCCAACAATTTCTATTTAGAAATTTATATATAATCATAAAAATATTTATTTCAGAAATTATAGAAATGCCATTTGGCACAGATTGTATTTTCGATCTTCTTTTGGTAAACCTCCCCTATGGGATTCTCGTGGAAACGTGTTTGAAGAAACCTTTGGAGACACTCCTAGCGTGGTTCATCTCTTGGTAGTAGGCTCCAGAGACGTTTCAGTCTCCTGTCGGATTCTGTAGTAATGTGTCTGTCAGCAATGATTGTACCAGGATTTGGATGTCCAGCAAGTGAGTCATGAAATTTTTTGTAGTTTTTCTTGATTGTGTCAGCCACGAGTGGTATTTTGAGATATTTTTGTTGTGATTTATTAGCAATGTAAAAGGGACAATGTGTAACATAACGAAGGAATTATGATTGAAAATATCGAATGGTCTGTAAATGGAATTTTTCGCATGAGCACCATACTTGCGAGGCATAGTTCATATTGATTTAAGTAGCATTTGTATATTATAATTTTAGTGATAGTTTATTTTTGTAGTGAAGTAGTCGTGTCAGGAGTGAGAGTCGGTGATTACATTTTTTCTTCAAATTACTTTTTTTTCAAATTAAATTTCCAAGTCAATGACTTCCTGCCCTTCAGTATCCTTTAATAATATCCCACTTGTGCCTATAGAACAGATCCGATACTTAGGGTTGCATCTTGACAAACGATTAACCTGGAATCCTCATACAAGACTGAAAAGACAAGAAACCGCTCTAAGCTCCCAACTAACTACAAAAGACTCATATACATGACCATCATACGACCTATTTGGAGTTACGGAGTAGAGCTTTGGGGCTCCACTAAGCCATCGAATTCCTCTCGTATCCAATCCCTACAATCCAAAATCCTCCGTAAAATCCTCAACGCTTCTTATTTTGTTAAGACTAAAGTCATCCATAACGACCTTAATGTTCCATTTGTTACTGATTTGGCCCGAACCCGCTATCTATCCTTTCATGACAAACGTCATTTCCACTCAAACCCTCTAGTTTCAAACCTAGCTTCCTCTTCGATTCCCGATAATCCTCCGAGGCGTCTGAAAAGAAGATGGCCACGTGACCTTCTTAGTTGAACATGCGATTTGAGTACTACCAGTGGGTAGTTTCTCTACTTGTCATTATATCATGTCATTATGTATCACTTAGCCTATTTACTTGTTATATTATTGTAATATAGTAGTAAATATCAATAAATAAATTATTAAAAAAAAAAAAAAATTCCAAGTCAGTCTTCTGTCTATTGTAAGGCCCAAGTATTTTGTCTGTGTTTGCCTGGAGCAATGGTGAATTGTTAAGTGTTAGTGAGGGGCAGTCCGAATGTCTAAGTTTGAATGTAATTTGGTTAGATTTTTGTATGTTCATTTTTTTACGCCATTTATCGAGCCAATTTTAAGAAATTTATGAAGGAGAAACTTATGATATTTAATAAAATAAACAAGAAAAAGAAATCACTAAACTACATGAAGAGTACTGAGTTCAGTTCATTGTAAGATTTTACTATTTCTGAATTATAGGTTGTCCAAGGAGGTAAAATGACCGCTTGGTTTTACTTCCAATCTAGAACACCCAGAGGTTGGGGGAGACCCAGAAGGCTCTGTAGACTTCTCAGATTTCGTCTGTTGGTGCTTACAGGTTTAATTAATTTATCTTTCTTACCCGAGTATATTAACATAAAATAATATTTTGACTTCAACATCTAATTAGCGTTTAAGTCAACTCCAATCATTAGCTCGCTACACTGGTTCTAATTAACTAAATGAATTTAGGGCACAATGTAGATTTTTATCCCTTAGGCCGTCGAACACATGAGGGAATTATAAACCTCTCTTACACACCAGATATAGCTCCCATCGTAAAAAGGGCCTGGGACATGTCCGAAGAATGAAGCGTGGTAGACTCCCTGAAATAGTGATGGAGGGGCACCTGAGTGGAAGAAGAGTAGACCTAGACTTCGTTGGCTGCAAGATGTGGAAAACGATCTTCGGTCGTGGGTACTGAGAGATAGAAAAGGTCAGCCGAATATAGTTGGATGTAGAGGATTGTTGAGCAAGCTAAGGTCCTGCAAGGACTGTAGTATTTATAAGTTTTGGTATCCTGATTCTACAAAACTTAATGTTTCATTTATATATTCATAACCAATCTTGTTGTAAATATTAGAAATCTCTACCATCAACTACCATTTAAAAAAATATATGTTAGGATAAGTATCATAAAACGTAAAACCTTCAACTTTCAGGGAGTCTAGTATATATATATATATATATATATATATATATATATATATATATATATATATATATATATATATATATATATTTGACTTAAATTTTCAGTAACGTTGGTTCATTAAAAGGAACAAGAAGCCAAAAATAATTTTGAATTATTAAATTCTTTCAGAATACTTTGGAAATATGTTTATTGTAGTTTTGAGAAGTCTTTAATTAATTTATTTATATCGCATATCCTTCTATTGGGCTTTAGAGATTTAAAAAATAATAATAATAATTCAAAATCGATTATATCATAATAAATGACTATGTTATATTTTGATTCATTCTCAACTTGCCGGATTATTAAAATGAATTATTTTACCTTTAGAGATTTAACGGTGTAATTATTTCGGTTGGGCCTTAATCTATTGGATTGGGGGGGGGGTGTAGGGGTTTATTTCCCAAGTGTGGGTTTAACATTTTAATTAGGGATTAGCCTGGCTAGTGCCCCTGGGGCCTCAACCTCCTTCCAATTTCAAACCGCAAATATAAATCTTCCCTCTCTTCTTTCTTTCGCCCCCCTCGACTTTCGTCTCTCTCTCTCTCTCTCTCTCTCTCTCTCTCTCTCTCTCTCTCTCTCACACACACACACACGCTCTCTTTCTTTCTCTCTCTCTCTCTCTCTCTCTCTCTCTCTCTCTCTCTCTCTCTCTCTCACTCCTGCAGTTAAGGTATATTGGAGTTCTGTATATACCTTATACCTATAAGGTATAAGGTATATACAGAACCTATATTTATCTCATAATCACATAGATTTACTCAAACTCTCTGAGTAAAGCTCATAAAAATAACACAATAATACCTCTGTTTAAATTAAAAAATAAGACAATATGATACAAAGAGTATACCGAAAGCACTCCATGCAAAGTGAAAACTATTCATCGCCATTTACTAAGGTACAGAAAGAATCTCCAAGACATGAGAGAACTCGGGATTACGAAGGATATGCTAAGGGATGGAAACTTGAAGAGTATAACACTCACTCCTCCTGCGCTTGTAGGGTAGTAAAGGAAATCTTTATCTCATGATCATATTGATTTCGTCAAATGTTTCTCTATTATATTAATTTCATATTATGAGTAAAAGTAGATATATATTTATATTAATTTTTTTATTTCAATGGATTAATGGCTATATAAGACTTTATATTAGATTTATGATTTATATGCTCCGAAATACTGTTGCGTTATTAGTCTGTGGCGTCACGGTATGTACTTGAATTTTCACAAGAAGACTCTCAAACCAATAATTTTGCATAATACATTTAAATAATAATAATGCTGCAACTCTGGGATGTAAAAGTCCTCCCTCAAGTTTTCGGAACGGTTAAGGCTGGACATTTCTTGACAATTTGAACCAACAACAAAATGAAGTAGCTTTTTCGAGTGGGTACATTGTCTCTTATTTCCACCCGGGACAATTGAGTTAGTTGGGACAAGTAGAGAGAATAACCCCCAAAGAATCCCCAAAATCTGCTCTATAAGGATGAAGCAGTGGAAGTCCTAGGAGGATACGATTTGGTATTGACAGAGCAGAATGGAGCTAGGAGATGACGGAGACCAAGGCCGTATATGGACTGTAGTGCCAGTATATGAGTGGGTAGGTTTATTATAGTTTTTTTCTTATTGGCAAAATAACCAAAAAGAACTCCACTATAAAAACAAAAAACTTTAACTTTACACCGTCACGTCAAAGAGGGAAGTGAATTCGGAGGGAGACGAATTTTTCGAAAAATCTGGGAGGGTTTCAGGATTAACAAAGCCTAGAGAAGGTTGGACGAAACTGGACAGAGAATCCAAAGGAACGGGCTAGTGACCACATCAATGAATATTGGACAAAGAAAACTCTAGCAGAGGAAAGGAAAATAACGTTATAACGTGATCCGAAGTGGTCAATACGAAAAAAAGCAAAATAAAAAAAGGCAAAATTGTGAAAATTTAAATTCTTTACTGGAGAATCGTGCAGCGTTCACCCCATTGCTGTTTACTCTTGAATTTCCACATGGAGTCTATCAGACCTATACTTTTTCAGAAAATATATAAATCAATAATACAAGGGAAAGAGAAAATGGTGAAAAGGACTAACATGTGCATCTTTAAATTTACGATCTGAAAGGAAGAAGACAGTCTATTACAGCTTATTGACGCCGAAAGACTTGGACTGTCTGTTCCAGAAATGATTAACGGCACGAACTTCCAAGACCTAGTTCTATTCTTCATCCCCCACAAAATACGGGTCCAGTTATCTCTATATCTTTTTATTATTAGCTCCAAGTGTCCCATAACAAGACCCCATGAAAATGTGTCTGGTGGTGCGTCTAATACACAAGTACCAATAAAAGTTATCATGAGCTTTGTATGGAAAAGAGAATTTAATTATGGTAAATGTGTATAGTTCGTTAATCATTTCATCTAGAAATGAATGTTTCAGCAAACGTATAATTCAAAATGTTCATTGAAACTTTTATTTCTTGATGAAATGATTACCGAAATCTATTCATTAATCCATGCTAAAGCTCATGATAACTTGTTGTTTTGGAAAATATTAAAAATGAAACGAATAAACAATTAAAACTTGGTGTAACTCAACTCGAAGCGACAACCTTCGGAACAGATACCACATTTTATTTTTTACTTACATTATTTTAAATGTCAACGCCTAAATTTATTCTTTATACATACTGAATAGTGAATAAATAATATTCAGATTACTTAACGGCTTGTTAGTGCTAGAACTAATGCTCAGCCTGGATCAGTAGGATTATTAGTACCTGTTTAATAAACAAACAATCTCAAATTACGATAGAACTAACAGAATTTAATACATAGAATATGTATTAACAATTGAAATCCCATTGTAATCTGAATACAGTATCAATCCTATTATCATAATAACAAAGCAAACGCAATACCTAAACCAATTGTAGGAGTATAATCCTCTTCCTAGAAACCTGGACCAGCCATTTCCTCCAGTACTTCCTCCATCCACCTGCTTCTGGGTCGTCCTCTCCTCCCTGGTGGAACCAATCCAGGACTCGGCTTCGCCACATTCGAACGATATTTTCTTCTTAAGTGGCGTGCATCGATTCTTTTATTTACAGATGTACCCACACCCATCCTCTGTCGAATTTCTCAAAGACACCCCTCCTCCAGAAACCTATCTGAACCACCTGCACCTTTGAGTACAAACGGGGGATCGTTGTCCAGGTTTTTGAAGCAATGTCAGGATAGACTATATTATGAGTGGATACATTCATTATTTGTTCTCGTTTTCTATAAAAACAATCTGTACCACTATAACCCATGAAGAGCCTCGGGTCCAGTAGGTGTTAGGTACTGAACTGTTTCTAAACAAACAGTTGTCCATCCCAAACATAGCTAATACCAATACCAAGTACCAATACATCCAATGAAGGGTCTTGGGTTTCAGTTCGTGGTAGATACTCTTTCTATATAGTTGTGCAGTTAGGTGATTTGGACGAGATCAGGCTCAACCGCTAGATTTCCCTCTTAATAAGGGTACTCACATTATAGAAGCTGAATGAGATCCAGGAGGGTCTCTAAATCCCACGGGCTCCTACCACTAGTGGCTGCTAACAGATTAGATAATTTAACAACCAGATCGAACACTATTCACTAATTAACTATATATTTTTTTAAAATTTATTAGTTAATTTTCATTTGCACCTACGCAATAGCTCATCCAGCAAATTTGATCCGAGTTTTATTCTCTTTGCTTTTCAACTGGAACATCAAGTTTTGGAATGGCAATGTCAATAGTTGAGTAGGTCTTTTGGCCAATGCCTTTTTAATCTTTTCCTATCAAGCCCAGGTAAGAGGGAGTAGGAAAGCGGAAGAACGAGTGGATTTGGGTGATTTTGTGTCGATGAGTGGAATGTTATGTATTTGTTATGAATATATAATTTTATAGTGGGATTGTTCATGTCGTTGTGTATGGTGTGATTCCAAATCCAAATTTTTCATAGAATTTTGGACTGTGCTGTTTGTATATTGTGTATGTGGATTTGTTATGCTGAAACCAAAAGTTCCGCTCAATATGTCCAAATAGGCTTTAGTATACTGTTACAGATAAGTCGTTTGTTTCGTAAGTCAAGTGAAGATCTGTAGTCCAGAAGATGTGATAGTTGTTTGCAGTGTCTTGTCAGTTATTGTCTTTTTAATTTTGTATGTACGTTCCATGTAACTGTTTCCAAGTATAGTCCGAGATAACATACAAAGTTTTTGGAAGGTACTTCGTCGTTGTCAATTTTGACTGCTGGACACGAAGCTTTGCTTAGAGAGAAGCTTACACGGGTAGATTTTGAGGAGTTTATTCTGATTTGCCATTTATAGAACCACTTTTCTAAATCAAATAAACGATTTTGAAGAGCTATAGATGCTAGGCTTGGGTCACTGTGAGAAGAAATAATGGCTGTATCGTCAGCGAAGGTATAGGTGGTGGTGCATGGGTGCTCCGGAATATCAGAGGTATAAATGGAATAGAGAATAGGGCTTAAAACGCTGCCTTGCGGTACACCCCTGTATTGAGGAAAGAAGGAGGAAATCGAAGAGTCAACGGAATTACAGAAGAATCTGTCTTGGAAATAAGATTGTAGAATTAAAAAGTAAGGAGGAGGCAAGTGAGGTTTTATTTTCCAGAGAAGGCTTTAACTATATACATACGTATTATTTATTTATATATAGAAATAAAAACCTATACCACTATAATCTATGAAAAGTCTGAGGTTCTGTTTATAGTATACGAGTAGACTCGACTGTTTTTTGGACAGCGTTTATGCTGACTGTGATTTGTCCTAGATCACGCTGAACCGAGGGGAACTGCTCTGATTGGGGATACCCACTTTATAGAGGCTTGTTGAGCCCTAGGAGGGTCCTAGGCCCCATTTGATCCATTTTCGCCCTCTAAAAGATTAATTAAAAGCCTGCCATCGGGCCTGGATTCGAACCCAGGACTTTCGGAACGACAACTCAGATCTCTAACACTGACCCTCTCCACCCCACGTCTATATTTAGACGTAAGCGCATTATTACACGAGAATTCGCCCATCAGGAGTATTGATGCTAGTAAATTTCTAGAATCATAAATCCGAATCATGAAGAGGAATAGCTTCTTTAGAATTTAATGCTCCCTTTCTGTTTAAAAATGTATCGCCGCTCCTCTTTCAGACGATCCCACTCTTACAACCTGCAACTATTCAACAATAATATATTTTAATATACTGTTGTTAATAAATAAATGCACCCGAAACAAGAACGATGAGACTACACAGGCGTCACTCAACCGCAATGGCACTAGTAGTTCAATGCATAATTGTTCACTCACTTGCTCGATGCGCTACATAAGCAAGTTATTAAAAATCAATGACTAAAAATCTGTTAACAATTTACAAAATAAAAAAAAGTAAAACCTTAAACCGAAATCAAATAAAGTTATTATTAGAATGCATTTGGAAAACTCAAAAAAACAATGTCTTATATCTCTAAAATATAGGAAAATAACAAATCAGATAATCCCGGTATTTAAAAAAATCAAATTAATGAAAATAAAGTGCAGCACATCTAACATAACATCAGCAGCCTGTCTATATAGGCTGTCACATCGTATAGACAGCACTGCGAGTCTTTATAATAAAAATTAAAAAAAAATTATTGCCGGTATTTTTAATCTAAAGCTTTGTTTTTAGGAATTTTTTTTCATATTATTGCATTGAAAAATAGTTTTTCGTTTCTCTACATTACATGTCTCAATACATTACATGTTAATGTTTCTTAAACATGTAGCACTAAAAAGGCCCCGAAAAAAAAATACTGTTATAACTTCCTAAATATTATTTTTACTTTTTTACTTTATAGGCATTCCGACAAGGGTTGCCTCAACTAGTCAGAGCAGAGTTCCAAGTCTCCCGATCCACCTAATCATCCTCCTGGAGTCCTCGACCAGCCATCCACCTGCTTCTGGGCCGTCCCCGTCGTCTCCTCCCAGGTGGAACCCAATCCAGAACTCGGTTTGGCCAGCATTCAAACGCCATTCTCTTCACAGGGCCGTACCATCTTAGGCGGCGTGTACCGATCCTTTCATTTGTAGCAATACCCACATCCATCCTCTGTCGAATTTCTTGCATTCTTACCTTATCCAGCCTTGTGATACGGAGACACCTCCAGAAATCCGTCTCAACCGCCTGCACCTTTGAGTACAGATGGGGGCTCATAGTCCAGGTTTTCAAGGAGTATGTTAGGATGGTTTCCACTATGGCTGTGAAAGTACGGCGTTTATTTTCTTTAGATATTTCCATATTCCATAGGACCGAATGCAGCATTCTGGTAGCCTTTCGGGCTTGCTCCACCTTTCTTCTGACGTCATGCTCGGACGACCTGGTAGCATCTAAACAAGAACCCAGGTACTTGAATACATTTACTTTTTTACTGGCCTCCCTGTCAACCAGAAGCGGACTATTATCAGTATCGCCGATTGCCATATACTCGGTCTTATTGAAATTAATTTTTTAGCCCATCGTTTCGTAGCACATCTTCAGGGTATACACAATCACTTCGCCTCGCAAACACGACCTGGTCGTCAGCGAAGAACAAGGACAGTAGTTGTTCCCCATCAATGAACGGCCCAACATCCCCACACTGCCTGTACCATGGTTTCACAGCCTCCTGAAGGTATATCTTGAAAAGAGTGGGTGACATGCTACAACCTTGCTTCAATCCCTTAGTACCATGAAAAGGGTCGGAAAGGTGGTTCCTGCATCTTATCCGATACACGTCGCCGCTGTATAGGTGCCTCTCAGCCTTTATCAGTGCCCCATTAATGCCAGTTTTTTTAAGTGCCAACCACAGCCTCTCTCTAGGCACATTATCATATGCTTGTTCCAGGTCTATAAAGGCCATAAGTAGTTCCTGTTTCCTTTCCTGAGACTTCTCAATGAGTTGACGAACAACAAATATGTTGTAAATATTATTAATTTGTAAAAATTAAAATAAATGAATAAATTTAGTCAGCAAACTTTTCAAATTAAATTGTTTGGTTTTATATGGGTTAAGCCGATAATGGAAATAATAAACTATAAACGTCATAAAATTAATATAACACATGATAGATAAAATAAAATAGAAAATATGCTTATGCTTAAAAAATAACCAGTACCACTACAATCCATGAAAGGTCTTAGTTGCGTACATGGTAGAGACTGCACGGCATCTAAGCCGAGTGTTTTGCTGAGTGGTTTTTAATTTCAACCGGCCAGGGTTTTCATCTAATTAAGAGTACCCACTTTTGAAGAGTTCCTATGAGTCCTAATATAATCTTCCTCAGACATTTTGTAACCTTGGAACTACAGCTCAGTACCTCAGCACCCTACACACTTAGTGGGATACCATTTCTTAGAAATTTTACTTTTTCATTTGTTTCCTTCCAGTCGACATCTTCTTTATCTTGCTCTGTAATTGTGTAAAACGACTTCGATAAATATGGAGGAATAGCAACTTAACTTACATACAATTCCAGGTAGTATACTTTATGCAATAGGTAGCGTAATGCAAACCTAATATATCTCAGATGATGGTTATTACTTTCGAAATCCATGAAAAATATTTTCGAATCGAGGAAATTTATCGAAGACCAAACCCCGAAGTTTTATCCACATTGAAATACGGTCATTGTAAGAGTTCAATCATTGTAGTTGTGATTGATGGGACTGAGTACTCCTGGCGGATTTATCTCGGCTCGGAATAATGTCTCACGGGAAGGAGTATTTCAATATTTTTTTATTTATTTTAGAATGTGAAAACATTTTTTGTTATTGAAAGTTCCCAAAATTTAATAAGCTTAAAAATGTTTAACACCGACATTGCAGTAAAATTTAATATTGTCCCTATTATTAATTGTTTTTGACTTATTCTAATTTCACTGCGTATATCAATGAACAGAGTACAAATTTTCCAGTAGGATATTGTCATTATATATTACTTGTCTATTGCTTTACAGTTTATCCAATATTAAATAAGTTAGTATACATTTTATTTATTTAATTTTTTGGTTATCAATCATTGAATTGACTTTTGTTTATTATTCATTTCGGATATAGTATTGTACATTTTAACATCAAAGTCTCTGTTATTAAATTCCGACTGCAGGTAACGAAGCCTTTGAGTTAGCAAAGCCTTTTGTTATTATCATATATCGACAATTGGATATAAATTAGATATTGATGATGATAGTAACATCTCGATCCTATAACTATTTAAATCTCGATGCGTCAAAAAAGGTAAATAAAAAAAAACGTTACCCTTACCATGAAGAGTATTGGGAATCTTCTGTATTGAATCATTGGGACCATGTTATGAATGGTCGGGACAGTACAGTTTCTAAGACAAAGGTTGTACAGGGAGGTGATTTGTCCGAGATCACGCTCAACCACTAGGTTTTTCCGCCAATTAAGGCTACCCACTTTATAGAGGCTGTATGAGCCCAGGGAGGGTCTCAAGATCCCACAATAACTAAATACTCACCTGGACTTTCAGGGAAGACCAGATCTGGAGAAATGAAAGAAATGGACTGAAGAACAAAATATAATCGATCAACGGTACAAATTAACCGATTAGGTTAATACATCTTAATAAAAAATATTATTAATTTTATTTAATATTTTTCTTGACTGTTTTTTTATTTTTTATATATATACTTTCCTTTTGGCCAACTAGAGACCACGTGCCACCGCATTTTCAGATGCACATGCGCAATTTCAATTCCATCTTATTTGTTGCCTTCTTTTCATCCAATAATTTCTCATATCTTCAACATGTCTATTTTTTCTTTCTTCCGACCACTTTATGCCTGTTCTCTAATTGCTTGTACCTTGGAATCCCGAGGTTAACACTATCTTTCTGAAGGAATCTCTCTGTGGTATCTGCTTCTACTTTTATGTTGTGTAGATCTAAATCTCCTTTTTTTTTTTAATTTCTCGGAGAAGTTCCGGTACTTAGGGCTACACTTGACCTTACTGCTTGGAATCCTCATACTAGACTGAAACTAAAAGAAACAGCTCACCGTTTCAGGCTACTTTAACATTTACTAGACAAACGCTCTGAGCTCCCAATTAATTACAAAAGACTCATATACATGAAAGTCATTAGACCCATCTGGACTTACGGAGTAGAGCTTTGGGACTCCTCTAAGCCATCGAATTCCTCTCGTATCCAATTCTTACAATTCAAAATCCTTCGTAAAATCTTCAATGCTCCTTACTTTGTTATGAACAAAGCAATACATAATGACCTTAATGTCCTCTTCAGTTCCTGATAATCTTCCGAGACATCTGAAAAGAAGATTGCCTCGTGACTTTCTAAGATGAACTTGTTATTTGAGTACTACCACTGGGCAGTTTCTCTACATTTCTTTGTTCAGGCCAATATGTACCATTTACTCTATCACTTGTTGTATTAGTATAATACAGTCGTAAATTTCAATGAATACAAACAAAAAATTCTCGGATCCAGCTTTTAGTCAATTCCTTTTCCCAAGAGCTTCTTAAAGATCTGTTTTTAGAGCCTGTTGTCATCCATTCTTCATAAATTTCAAATCATCAGTCTTCTTTTCATTACCGTTTCTGTTATTTTTTCTATGTATTGATATATTTCATTATTGCTTCGTGTAATTTCCAGGTTTCTGTGCTTCTTATAAGACCTTTTCTTCATAATTCTTCTTTCTAATATTCTATAATTTATTTAACTTTATGAAATAAATGACCTTTCTTATCCCTCCTATCTTATATACAAGCCATCAGAAGTGCAAGACATGTGCTGATCTTAGCGAGTGAGTTATACGCTAAAGTTAGAGAGACTTAATGGAAGCCTCATTGTTTATGTTGAAGTTGACTTGAGTAAACAGCTAATAGTTTTAAGTTATAGCTCCCTCGTGCAACACTTGCTCAGGTGTCTGCTTTCTAGTTTAGTGGTAGTTAGCCCCTACGAGCTACGGGGCATAATCAACCCCGAAATTAGCCAAGGCAGCGCATTTAATTAAAATGCGGTTTTAATTTTATAACTATAGCCAACAACTTGGTAAATTTAGCTAGTGTATTTGTAAATGCCGGTTAAATGTAGAAATTCTTGATACTTTTAAGTCACGGCATTACTAAGATACAGGGTTTAGTATTCTTCCATTATAACAACGATTCAACTTACTCTTCTCTATCTCTTTGCCCTAGAGTCATTAATAACCCGTCTACGCCTTATATTGGACAAAATGTTCTACTAGAGCAAGAACCAAGCACCAGGCATGTGTGCTCAGTATATTGTCTCATTTCAACATTGCCAAGGAGTAGAGAAAACCTAAGCATACAGTAGAATAAGGACTAACCCAGCAAGTCAACCACCAAGAAGTTTGTGATTCAGTTGCAGCAAATAAATTTCACAAATGGATTACCAAAGTATTTAAATTTCTGATTAAGAGGTGGAATAGTGCATTGGTTACATTGATTTACTAATTCCTCTCTTATCCAAACCTTACAATAGAGAATCCTTCGTAAAATTCTCTGTGCTCTTTACATAGCGAATAAAGTCATCCATAATAACTTCAATGTCCCATTTGTTGCTAAATTGTCCGAACCCGATACCATTCTTTTCATGAAAAACTTTATTCCCACTCAAACCCACTAGTTTCAAACCTAACTATTTCTTCATTTCTTAATAATCCCCCGAGGCGTCTGAAAAGAAGATGGCCTCGAGACCTAAGTTGAATCTGTTGTTTGAGTTCTACCACTCGGCCTTTATACATGCCGTTATAGACCATTCCTGCAATTTACTTGTTGTATTGTTATAATATAGTTATAAATTAAGTAACGTTGTTTAGTTTAGGAAAAACTCTCGTCAGTGATCTAGGCGTTGCAAACCAATAAGTGCCCACGAGCAGTTTTTGTAAATGTTGCAAACTCGTGTACCGGAAAGAACCACTCCTAAGAAAAGGATCGAAAAGAGTTAGTGGAGTTTACGAAACATGTTTACACTAGTGGGAATCAACCTTTGTAGTGAGCTGATTTTTTCCCATAATCCGGAGTTTGAAAACCTGGCGAGAAGGTTCTTGATCTGAGCGGAAGAAAGATGAGTTCTGAAAGTATTAATCGTTCTTTTTACACTAGTCTGATTAAACTCTTGGGGTATCCAGTAGTTTCGGGGAGCGGAGTGGCTCAGTGGTAGAGCACTGAGTTGCCAAGCAGAAAATCCTGGTTCCTACCCCGTTCACTGGCAAGACTTTTATTTAGTCTGTTAGCAGGCGGAGATGGACCATATGGAATCTAGGACCCTCCGGGGGCTCACCCAGCCTCTTAAAGTGGATACCCAAAATAAAGGAGAAAATCTGGCGGTTGAGCGTGATCTAGCACAAATCACGTCCCTGCTCAACCGTTGTCCATGAAACAGTACAGTCCATGTACTAAACCCCAGACCCATTCACGGGTTGTAGTGGTACAGCTTTTTTTATCCATTAGTTTCATTTGATGCTAGAGCCAATCAATTATGACAGTTAAACATTGTATTTCCCTTTTCTTTGTAACGACTAGATCGATCACTGATAACGTTATTTGGCATAGCAACGAACGAAATTCCAATAAATAAGCGTGTTCGCTAGGCATTTTATTATTAATATTTGAAGTATTCTAAAAAAATTCTCCCATATTGAATATTGATCTTTGAACATGCCGAGCTGTTAAAATACCTATTTTTCATGGTTACAAGGAAAATCATATTTAAGAGGAAAGAGGGGGTTTAATGCAAAAAATGCTCGTTAAAATACGATCTCGACATTGCTAAGCTTTCTTCTAAAATTTAAAAAATAGAATTAATAAAGCAAAGATCCATTAAACTGTTCTTTATGGATGTAACATAAGTCCACTGGAGAAATTTAGACGATTACACAACGCGGAATTTCGGAGAAGGATTAATATGTTTAGTTGTTGGCTTAGGCGTAGGTGGGAGGACTGCGCAAGGTTGAAGTAACAGATTTCGGTTTTGAGTAATAGCCCGTGGACGGAAATGTGTAGTCAGAGGTTAATGGTATCGGCATCGAACCTTCGCGTCCGCTTAGCCATATTATTATCCTTATTAAAGTTCACATAGCCAGCTAGGACTCAATTAAATAAAGGATTCGTTTATGTATTCAACTTGATTAGCCTATCAATTTCCTTTATTAATTCACTTAAGGCCGGTTCGATAGGCCATGATTCGAACGGTTTTCAATGGACTCTTTGAACGACTGAGTCTTATAACTCGGAGGATTCTTATCAAAGAAAATCCCTTAAGTAATTTTATATTCCGAGGACTTGGAAAACGCCCTTGGTCTCAAGCCATTGATGTTATTTAATAAGATACAAATACAAATAAATATAGTTCCGATAACTGAAGGAGAAATCTGAAGGTATAGGAAATCAATATAATTAATAAAGATGAATATTAAAAAGTAAAAAGAATAGACACTTTATTCTGGGACTAAGTCCCTTTAGAATAAATAAAAGTAGGTATATATATATACAGAAGTAAAAGTAAGTATATATATATATACAGACTGGATAATGTTTTTTTCCCATTTTTTATGAAAATTGAAGATTTATAGTCCAGTATTTTCCATCGTTGTTTTAAAAAAAAATATGTCCTGTGAAATGTTCTATAAAACTATTATGAACGATTCAGAACTGTTAAAAAGTATTTCTCGGAGCACAATATATAAGAACGATGATCTTTAAAATAATGTAAAATTGATTTTTAACAAAAATCTTAAGTTTATTTGATTTTTTATTTATTTCTTTACCTGAATTGTAGAAAATCCCGACGGCTTAGAATTCCCCCGCATTCCGGACTTAGACAGATATTTCCGGGCATGTCCGGAAAATTCCGGACGTATGGCAACCCCACCCAGGAGGGTCAATAGATCCCATAACATCCATACATATCCGTTTAGTGATTACTGGATTTTAACGGTTCAGTAGAGAAAGTGAGCGTTCTACACATTGAGATACTCCTCTCCCTTTTGATATTTATTATTAAATATACCTGTATTATTATTAAGGTTCTACGGTCCTGCAAGAACCCGGGCTTCCACCACCACAGCCAACCAATTCATGTGATCCTGCGCTATTTTCCTCCAATCTTGTATTCCCAGGAGCTTTAAGTTCTCTTCGGCATTGTCCTGCCATCTGATCATAGGGCGTTCTCAGTTTCGTTCGCCGTCAGGTTTCCCATAGAGCATTCTCTTTTGTATCCTGTGTTCTGGCATTCTTCCCACATGTCCCATCCATCTAATTCTGGCTTTCTTTATCAACTCCACCATGTCAGGCTCTCCATACATCTCCATCAGTTCTTCATTCCTTCTTCATACCCCATTTTCGGCCACTCCGCCCCATATTCTTCTTAATATTTTCTTTTTCCATGAGTGGACCATTAGTTCTGATTTTGTGGTCGCTATATATATCGCACCCATACATTACTACCGGTCTTACTAAGGTTTTGCATGTTTCTAATTGCATTGTTTTAGAGACAGATTTAAACTGCAACACTCTTAACTCCGCCTGATGTCTCTTTCAGAATCAGTTGCCGGTCCCAAGCCCGGATAAAGAAGGAGGGTTGGTTCCATGGGTTAGATACCAACCAACCGGGGAAACCCGTAAAGTTCAGAAAACAACACACCTGTAACTAAATGTTACATTGTACAAAACAACAGGGTCATCCACTTAGGGCCTGGGTAAGCCCCAGGAGGGTCTATACATCCCATAGGGTCCATCCGTAGCTATTAAGAGATTAACGGATTTGAACCCCGGGACGATCAGTATAGCAAGTCAGCGTTCCACACACTGAGACACTCATCTCCCTTTTAATATTATTAAATATACCTATATATTTAACTGAATGATTAATGGTTGACTAAAAAACAACAAGATCACCTGTTAGCGTAACAAACTTCTGCACCTAAAATCGTGGGTTCGCAGCTCCACAGAAGTATGCTTTAAAAGGATAAAAAATCCTTTGTTGAGCCGTACTTCGGAGTAGACGTAAGATAACGGTTCAGTGTCGCGCACTCGCTAGTGATGTCTCTCCTAATTAGCATAAAGTGACGTTAAATAAATAAATAAATAAATTCAGATTCCTCTTATAAATACTTATCAAAGGCTCTTCTGCTCGAGGCTGTATATCCGATTTCGCTCATTATCATTATACCTGAGTGAAAACTTTATTATTAATAAGATGGGGTCTCTTTTCACAAAAAAAAAGTTAATCAACTTTATCCTCAGTATCTCATAAAACTTAAACTTTGAAACTTGTAATAAACCTGAAAAAAGGATAAAGAGAAAAAAAAAAGAAAAATTCTTTCTTCTCAAGAAAACTGCTCTTTGCTCCCGAAAGTTATCTTATTATTATTATTATATTTTTTAAATTAATTTATCTCGAGTTTTTATTTTGATGAGCTTATAAGATGTGATATTTGATTGTTTGATATTTTTACTATATAAGATAGTAAAATACAATTTTTAAATTCTTCAATATTCTACAGATTTTATTATAAATGAATTCACATAATCGCTTAGGCTGTGATACTGTGATTAAGTCAAATGTCGGGAGAAGTGATAGGGCTCATCAAGTTTGGCTAAGGTTACACATCCATCATTATTTTTAGTGAACAGATTCCATCGTGCAGATGCAGTCATGTCCATATGAAATCCATTTTTTTTTTTTCAGAAACTGCTTTATTTATTATTTGCTGAGAGAGAAATAGTTACATATAGGGCTGGATAAATGGGAGGGAAGATTTACGATCGAACGAATTTAAGCACTCTCAGAGAAGACAAGGGAACATAGCATATACACGCATTACCTCTACATTAATATAATTATTAGAATGGAAAAGGAAAACTCACTATACCTAAAGGCTTATGGAAATAGAAAATAACTAACTACGCCTATTCAAATATCATCTGGGCATAAAATTAATCACACGTTTGATATCACCAGTCCAACAGACTCAGCTAAGACAGCAACCTCACTCCAAGATGTTCCATAAAAGACAGACTTAGTCTGACCTAATGATTGACTGATGAGTCTAATCTTTGATGTCCATTATTTTTGGTTTATGTTGAAATGATTCCTACATTGGTGAAGCTTTGACTGGTTAGTTATTTCAGAGACTTCGAGGTTACCAATGGCATTTAATATAAATATAAAGTTATAAATTATAAAAGGCCCAGAAGAAGGCCTCGCATAGCCTCGGAAAAAAGACGGCCTGGAAAGAAAGAATGCCTGGGAAGGCAGTTTTCAGGAGGAGAGGAATGGACTGGAACCGGAGAAGAGAACTGGTCCAGGAAAGAGATACTTGGTCCAGGCTCTATCAGCAGGATCCTCACACAAGACAGCGGTAGAAGAGAGAAACACTATGATGATGATGATGATGATGATGATAAAACTACTCAGGTAAACAAAAATTACAGCTTTTGATGTTGATAATGTTTATATTTGTCTTGAATTTTTATGAACCCTCTACCATTTTGCTTACTCACTATTATAAGTAACGAATGTTTACTCAGTTTACTTACTTGGTTCATACTTAAAGTTTTAAATTACTATCAACTAAAAGTTTGTTTAGTTTCTTTGTATTTCTCATAATGCTTTTTTACTGATTATGTTTAGTTTACTCCTTAAGAAACGATTTTCATATTTAGCGCGCGGTATGAAAATTTTATGAGGAGTAAATTCGAATTTTAGATAAATGTGGTGCGTTACGATACTTTCTCGATAATATTGTATTATTTGATTTACACAATAGATTGAAATTGAAAGTTAAATACCGGGGCTAATCGGGAAGAGATACGTGTGGTATCTATGGTAACAGTGTATTCTATTCCTTTATTCTCCATGTGTTGAAATGCGATAATTTTTAAAACCTCAAATTAAGGTTAGCTTTGTTTGAACTAGTTAAGAAGATAAATATATAACCTCAATGTTACCTTTGAGCTTAGATTTTTTTTTTATGTTTTATTATTATGAGGATAGATTTACAAACGCTTTAAATGGTCAGGAAGGAGGTTTAGTCAATAAAATTTACAGTAAAATATAAATATATTGAGAGACGTTACGTTCCTTTGCGCACCACTCACTTCGAGGCTATGTATGTGTATAACAGCAACCTAACCTTCAATTTGTGTTGCCATATTGTAACATTGAAAAATATTTACTTACAGCGAAACCTGTTTTAGTTTGAAATTATTTATCGTTAGTTCTTTCAAAGATAAAGACACAGTGGATATTGTGTTAATTCCCTTAACGTCACTAAGTAAAATTTTAATAGGGAAAAGTAAATTTAATTTTAACGACGTAAAGATTAAAGTTTACACTTAGTACAATTCTTGAAAATTGAACTTAATTTTAGGCTATATTTAGACTTTATTTCTGGCAGATTACTCGTGACGACTAGATATGGTACAACTATTGATGCAATGTTTTCACGATTCATCATAACCCATGTAACTGAGGTACACGTATCGTATTTTAGTTACCACAAACCTATTTATTGTCACATTATCTAATAATGATGATAATACTATTCACGGACTAAATACTGTTCAAAATCATGTTAAATGTTCATGGTAGAACAAACGAATCTTCCCAAAAATGATTTATATAAAAATATTAACAATTATTATTATGTGAAATAGTTGATGATATATATTTCATTGGAATTATGTAAATATTATGAATAAATATTTATACATGCTTTGATTATTTTTTAAGATGCTTTCATTTACTCTCTTTTTACATAATCTACACAATACTAGTTCTTAAGGAGTAAACTCCAGTCGTGCGTCGGAGCTGACACACACATTTAAAAAAAAAATACTTTCTGTTGTATTTTTTATAATTGATCTACACCCTATCTACGAAGACATTAGGTTTATAACTCAAGATATTATGAAATTGCTTCCAAATTGTCAGAATTCTAAGCTTCCTTAACATCTCATCCTCTCCTGTCAATAACGTAAGAGGGATTAGAAGGTAGCGTTCTAAATATTGAGGATGACAGTTTATAATCTGCAGTGCTAGTTCATACTTGATAGACAATATAATCGTAATTCGTGAGATGTCTTGTTAAAATTTGAATTTTTAAGCCTTGGAAGTTGTCATTGCTTCCTTCTAGTCAGCAATTATAACTCCCTTGACCTCCACTCCTACTTTTATATGCATGTATTCTAGCTCTAAAATATGCAAGATGAAGATTAAGATAGAGTTGGAGAAGAGGGAATGTAAGAGAAATAAAGAATAGTTAGATTAGGATAGAAAGAGAACATAGGGGAAATGATATATGACAGAGTATGGATAGGCTAGAGCAAAGATAAGATAATAGTCACTATGTTAGTTGATAAGTTATAATGTTAATCCATAGTTAATATTCAATCTAGTTAGTTCGTCTCAGAAAGTCTCTTTGTATAATCATGCTATATAATCCCATTTGACAATAAATATAATTATTTCTTACATGTCTGTTTGTAAACTAGAAACATTGTTTATAATTTTTTATAGGAAGCAACTCCGGAGGCTTAATTGGTAGAGTGCTGTCACGGAGAGACGGACGACCTGGGTTCGAATCCCGGCCGGGGCAAATCTTTTCTCTTCAAAATAAAAATATTTGGAAACGTTTTTGTTTGGCAAAAAACTGACTAAAGAAATCGTCACAAAATTAAGATTTATATGGCTTATACATAAATCTACGAATTTGATAGTCTATCGACTTAGAACGGTTCGTTTCCGGCGGATTGGTTAAGGTTATTCATTGCTGGAATCGCTTCCGACCTTACGGTGGCACGAACGCTCTAATCAGACAAGATATTCATAAAGAATTCGCGACGCGACGGGATGATTGGACGGGCAGGGATTGGATATCACCCAGCTGCTTTATATGATAATCAAGCAATGGTCCAAGTCATTAAGATGCACCAGCCTTCGCCAGCCAATCTGCAGTCTAATATCGATGCAGGCTTTGCAGCGTGCTTTGGGATTGCTCCGATTCCCCGAGGTGCATCCGATCGGGTCCTTCCTACCCCCACTCCAATACCCCCTATCACCCCCTCTCTATCCCCACTCCGCCCGTGTTATCTGTCTCAGCGAGGTGACAAGGATTTACTTAGGTGTCGAGTCACGATTCTTATGGTATCCGGATTCCCTGAGGAAATGTAAGTTACTTTCGAGAAAATCGATTCAGGAAAGATGATCCTCAAATCGAAAACTAGGAGGGAAAAACAAGATGAGGTTCCAGGAATTCGATAAGGAACTGCGAGATTTATTTTTTTAAATCAAAAGATAGATGGGCAGTAGAATGTATTTATTCATAAGGTATCTGTTCCGCAGGTTGTCACTTCGAGTTGAGTTACAAGTTTTAACTGTTTATTCGTTTCATTTTTAATATTTTTCAAATTTAAGTTATTATGAAAACGGGGAAGTAATTATGGTTAATAAGTAGATTTGGATAATCATTTCATCAAGCAGTAAGCCTTTCAAGATACATTTGTGTATGATATATCTTTCTTAAAACGTTCATATGTACATTACTGTAAGCCCATGATTGTTTGGAGAATATTAAAAAGGAAACGTGAAAATAAAAGTTAAAGCTTGTTGTGTCTCAACTCGAAGCGACAATCTGCGGAACAGATACCGTAATTTGTTTAAAATTTGGATTTTTGAATCCAGGAAGTTTCCATTGCTTTCTGATGTTCAGAAATATTATCTTCTTTGATGTCACTTTCTCTTTTATATGTGAATATATATAAATATCAAAACTTTATCACTACAAACCATGAAGGTTCTTGAATGCAGTACGCATTGTAGACTGTACTTTTTCTAAAACAACGGTTGAGTAGGAAGGGGATTTGTCCTAGATCACGCCAAAGAATCCGGGTTTTCTCCAATCAAAAATCGGGACGGGTACCCAATTTGTAGAAGCAGGAACCTGGGACCTTCGACACGGCAACTCAGTACTCTAGTAGTAGAGTAGAGTAGTCACTATGTTAGTTGATAAGTTATAACGGCAGTCGACAGTTATTAGTCAATCATGTTAGTTCATATCAGAAAATCACTTCGTTTTATCATGTTGTAATAATATTTCTTACAAGTCAAGTTTCTGAATTGTAGGATTTTATGAATATCCTTCTATTCTCTCCTGGAATATTTTAGACCTATCATACAGCAGCGAATTTTAAATATATATACAATACAGACATTATGAAAGCAGTATTATGTAAATAATTTCTTAGGTCAGGGATCCATTTTAACCAAAGGTAACATGAAGTTTCTCTATTATATTCATTGATGTGATTTTTTTCTGAATTGGCGTAACGTTGACTGTTTAATAAGTATATATTATTATAGAGACATAGATAACTTTTTTTGAGGTTTCCTATACCATTCTAATGATTATTTTATATCTCTTTTTAGACTGTGTGGCTATGTTAATTGATACAGAGATGTAGATTTGACTAATGGAGTATCCTGTCAGAAGGGGTTTGCCTCCGGAAGACTCCCCGACACAGATGCTCCCCCACGTCCCAGGGACAGATAGGCTAAGCCGACCCGGGTATTTGAGTGTCAGGCTGATTGCGACCCAATAAGACCCGGGTACTCGCACTGTCACGCGCGCTGTCAGCGTAGGTGCAATCTATCCTACCCCCCTCGCCCTGCTACCGCACCCCCCTTACCCACCCCCTCTCCTTCTAATTACTCTTTCTCCTTTATGGGTCAACTTTCCACCTCCCGATTCAATTATTCCCGGGCTATGGATTCAATAAAACTTTATGACCGGATAATCTTTAATGGCTATGCCGTAAATTTCTTAATGTCTCTTAAACGGAGGAAAATCAGATTTCTAATTTAATTTTCGTATTGGTTATAAAACCAAAGCTCTAAATATAAAAAAGTAAGGATTCGTCTTGGAATAAATAGAGAATTTGATAGTATATGCTGCTTGAGCAACCTCGAAATAGTTATTGATTGGACCTTTCGATGAGAGCTCCGAAATGGATAAGGAAAATAAATTTCTGATTAATTTATACCATATCGCATGTTATTTGAACTGTAACCTTTTATTAAATTAATAACATCAATCACTTTAATGAATTAAATATCTAATATTTTTGATAATAGAAAAAACAATTGATTAAATTAAAAGAACAATTTAAATGTTTTTATAATGAGAAAATCAAGTTACTAATACCAACTGAATTATAAACAACTAACTAATAACAAAGAGAAAACAATTATTATTTAATATTACGATAGTAAATTTAACTCTATTAAATTACAAATAAATGGAATGTTCAAATAAAATCTATTACAAAATAATGAATGTTTATCTGGTTTTGTAGTTGAAATTATATAAACAAAAGAAAAACTCTTATCAAGTAGATTCCAGTAGTAGATTCCCGGCAGGGCGAGCTGGATGTTGAGACGAGAGAAGATTTCGTCGGCAGGGCGAGCGAAGATGTTGAGACAATAGAGGTTGAAATAGTCGACTGGGTCAATTCGAATTGGTCGAATCGATGACGAAGTTTAAAATAATTACACCTGCAGGTGGGCAGCAAATTAGTATCAAAATTTAACTTTGGGCTCCTATAGAGCATACGATGTGCACGTCAAGAGGCTCGTGCCAACACTCTCTGGCTTCGTATAGCCGGAGCAAACAAAACCCGATCGACTCCGCTTTTATTTTTCTCTCTTCACTTTTATGACATGTATTTTCAATCGTAAGGCAAATATTAGACTTATATCTAAACAAATAAAATTACCTTTTAAAGTAAATTATTCTAAACAATTATGAAATTAAACGTTTACATTGTTATATCAAAAATAAAAATGTGAAAAATAAGTAAAGAAAATGTTCTTTCTTTAACGAAAAAAATGGTTTAATTTTTATGGTTAAAATTAATAATCTTTTATAAGGTTACTAAGTCATCTGGCCTTAACATATGCGTTTAGTAGAAAGACGCATATCATACAACTAAATAAACCATGTATTATTATAAATTAATTTAAATGAGTATGCTGGTTCATAATCACGAATGACTCTGCAACTCTTGAAAAGTCAAGCGTAGTTTCAACTCAAGTCGCCTCCAAGTGCTGCTTGTCTCCAGTTGTGGACACCAAGAATAGCTCGGTAATCGACTTCCACTTCAACAGTCCTCAGTATGTTTAACTGTATGGTTGTTAATATCCGTTCATTAAGTTTCGTTAGTACGTGATCTTCAGGCATCTGAGGAGTTTGCCCTGCTCATCTCAGCCTGCCAATTCTTATCAACTTCACGACGTCAGCACTTTCATATAGCTCTCGCAGCACTGCAGGTCTTCCACCAACTATGCTCTTCTATTCCTCTCTTCTCAAAATCCTTCCTGCTTGTTCTGTACAGGTTTTACAATTGGGTGGAGGGGTTGCCTCCATGGACGTACTTCTCATCTAGGGAGGTTACCTAAGGGAAGTGCCTCAAGTGTGTTACTGTTATTGACATTTGTCTGTATGCATGGGGTGTATGTAGTGTGTTGTGTTGTGCATTATACGAGTGAAAGAGTTAATGTTCTCCCAACTTGGAGGACCTGCCCCTACGCACTGCCAGTCTCGGGCATGTCAATAAGTATTTATGGAAGCCACACGTATTTCCCCTACCAAACTTCTTTAACCCTCAATGTGGTTAAAGAACTTTTCACTTAAAAAAAAAAGTTATAATATTTTAGGATTCAATGCCATTTAATTAAGTTACGACGAAAATTCATCAACAAAAAAAAAAAAGAAACAGAAATTTCAGGTTATGATTACAAAAGCTCAACTCGTATAACAATTTTCATAAAGAATTCTAAAACAGACAACCCAATCTCTACTAAAACTACTATCAAGAAATTAATTTTGCCACCAAACGTAGAAAAAACAACAACGTCTGACGAAACCATATCTCAACATGTTCCAAACCCATTTAATAATCAAGAGAAACCTTTAACATCAAAGCCTCCTCCAATTCATTTAAAATATGTTAAAAACTATAAAGAACTTTGTCAAACTTTATCATCGGAAGTCGGACCTCGGGGATTTTACTGCCGTTCCAGCATAACCCAGACAAGCATTTACCCTTCAACTCCAGACGATTATCGCAAAATAATAAAGATATTACAAGCTCAAAACGCTTTATTCCACACGTATCAGCTTCAAGAAGAAAAACCTTTTCGCATCGTTGTACGAAATCTACACCATACAACACATCTAGAAGACATAAAAATTGAACTAGAAGAACTTGGATACAAAGTAAAAAATGTTATCAATGCACAGCATCCAAGATCGAAAATACCATTACCAATATTTTTCATAGATTTAGAGCAAAATCCAAAAAACCAAGATGTATTTAAACTCGAATTTTTGGTTCACACAAAAATTAAAATTGAGGAACCATATATGAAAAATGAACCACCGCAATGTCAAAGGTGCCAGGCTTATGGCCACACAAGAAGTTACTGTAGCCTTCCTGCTAAATGTGTCCGGTGCGCAGGACCACATCTTACAACTGAATGTACGAAGACAAAAGAAACTCCGGCGACTTGCGCTAACTGCAACGGTGCCCACCCAGCAAATTACAAAGGATGCTCAGTTTTTAAAACTCTAAAAACTCTTCGTAATAATAAATCTACAACCATTTCACCAACCGTGTCAACTGCATTAGTCAACCAGGAGCCTTCTTCTCAGATTGAAAATGTTGATACCTCTACGATAAATGAAGTGGTAACCTTAACAAATGAACCAGCAAAGTCAGCCCTAAATCCAGTTCAACAATTTTCTTCGTTGGAGAGAACTAGAGAAACAGCTACAAAGGTAACAGGGAGTTATTCTTCCACTCTTTCTTCATACCCACCTTCTTTATCTTTCGACATCTCTTCGATTATAAAATCTTCTATTGAATCTTTGCTTTCTGAACTCAAATCCTTTTTATCTCCTATTCTTGAACTTCTCACTAAATTAACTTCCTCTGTCATTCAGAATCCTTCTTATGGCTAAAACTCTATTACCTTCTCTTAAAATACTCCTTTGGAACTCCAATGGTCTGCTCCATCGAAAATACGAACTAGAAACTTGCCTAAAAGAACACGACATAAACATTGCACTTGTAACTGAAACTCATTTAACAGACAAACAAACATTCAAAATCCATGGATACGAAGTATACAGAACAGACCATCCGGATCACTCGGCCCATGGAGGTACTGCAATCGTTGTAGCTAGGTCGTTGAATCATCACTTTGTTCCTTCCACTTCTACGAATACAATTCAGTTCACCACTATTTGCTTAACTTCTCCAAAATATCAGCTAAAAATTTCTTCCGTTTATATTGCTCCGAACAAAGTTATATCTATAAATGAATTGAAAAATATGTTTTCATCTATTGGTAAACCATTTTTAGCTGGTGGTGACTTTAATGCTAAAAATACTAGATGGGGTTCTCGAATTTCAAATACTCGCGGGAAAAGGCTAAATAAATGCATAGAAGAACTAAAACTTTCTACTATTTCCCCTTCTGAACCTACTTATTGGCCTACCGCAATATCAAAATCACCCGATGTTATCGATTTCTTTGTTACAAACTCCTTGCCACTTAAACACTCCAACGTTTCCACTCTTTCTGATCTCTCTTCAGATCATAGTCCAGTTTTCCTCGAGCTATCAAACCACCCATTTACAAAACCTGCACCCTTGGCATTAATAAATGGCAATATAAACTGGAATAAGTTTGAAAATTATTTAAACAATAAAATTACCCTTAATACTAACATACGTACAGCCGACGACCTGGACAATGCTGTTAACCACTTGACTGAATGTATTCAAAACGCAGTTTGGTATTCCACAACACCAAAGACGACTTTACCAAAACCTGATTCCTACCTACCTGAACCAATACGAAATGTTATTAAAGAAAAACGTAGGATCAGAGCTTTATGGCAAAGAACAAGATACCCTTCATACAAAAAAAAACTCAACAAAATAACCCGAAACCTTCAACAAGAATTATCAAAATTTAAAAACAACAGTTACAAGGACTATTTAAATTCTATAAACAACAGAGACAGACAAGTATGGACCGCTACAAGGAGTATTCTAAAGCAAAAGGTGGTTCAATATCCTCTTAGACGTACAGACAACACTTGGGCGATGACGAGCGAAGAAAAAGCTAATGAATTTGCAAAACATCTTTCTCATACATTTAAGGCAAATGATATCCAGGATAACAACCTAACTGACAAAATACATGGCGACTTGACAACAGCACTACCCTTATCACTCCCTCCTCCGGCGTTTCATCCAAAAGAAATCTATCAAGTACTGAACAAAATGCCAAACAAAAAAGCTCCTGGCTATGATCTCATCACTCCCTTCATCCTTCGCCACTTACCTCGAAAAGCTGTTCTCTTTCTTACCCTCATCTATAATTCAATCATGCGCACAACTTATTTTCCGCTCCTTTGGAAACTTTCCATGATTAAAATGATACCTAAACCTTTTAAACCTGTCACTGATCCTTCATCTTATCGTCCAATTGCACTCCTCCCTATAATGTCTAAATTATTTGAAAAACTCCTCCTTAATCGCATAAAGCCTATCCTCGAAAATAGCGGAGTGATACCGAACCACCAATTTGGCTTTCGTTCTTATCACTCCACTGTACAACAGTGTCATCGTATCGTGGATGCAATATCTATCGCTTTTGAGAAAAAAGAATATTGCTCTGCGATTTTTCTTGACATTGAAAAAGCTTTTGATAGTGTCTGGCACAAGGGTCTTCTCTGGAAAATAAAACCTCACTTACCTCCTACATACTTTTTAATTCTTCAATCTTATTTCCACGACAGATTCTTCTGTACTTCCGTTGACTCTTCGATTTCCTCCTTCTTTCCTCAATGCAGGGGTGTACCGCAAGGCAGTGTTTTAAGCCCCATCCTCTATTCTGTTTACACCTCTGATATCCCGGAGCGTCCTTACACCAACATCTATACCTTCGCTGACGATACAGCTATTATTTCTTCTCACAGAGACCCAAACTTAGCATCTATAGCTCTTCAAAATCATTTATTTGACTTAGAAAAGTGGTTCTATAAATGGCAAATACGAATAAACGCCTCGAAATCGAGCCATATAACCTTCTCTCTACGCAAAGCTTCATGTCCAGCAGTCAAAATTGACAACGACGAAGTACCTTCCAAAAATTATGTGCGTTATCTCGGACTATACTTGGACAAAAGACTTACATGGAACGTACATACCAAATTAAAGAGACAAGAATTGACTAGACGGTACAAACAACTATCACATCTGCTGGACTACAGATCTTCACTTGACTTACGGAACAAACGACTTATCTATAATAGCATACTGAAACCTATTTGGACATATGGAGCAGAACTTTGGGGTTCAGCAAAAAAAGTCCACATACACAAGATTCAAACCGCACAGTCCAAAATTCTCAGAAAATTTGTTAATGCACCATGGTATATTTCGAATCACACCATACACAACGACATGAACATTCCCACTATAAAATCATATATTCATAACAAATACATGACATTCCACTCATCGACACAACATCACCCAAATCCACTCGTTCTTCCGCTTTCCTACTCCCTGTTACCTGGACTGGATAGGAAAAGATTAAAAAGAAATTGGCCAAGAGACCTACTCACCAATTGATATTTATATTTTTACTACATCATCATAAAGAAGTTCAAGTAGAAAATCAAGGTGAAAAACACTAGTATCAAATTTGCTGAATGCGCAATTGCGCAGGTGCAAATAAAAATTAAATTATAAATAAATAAATAAATAAATAAATATTACAGTAATATAACAAGTAAATTGGATGACATGATATAATGACAAGTAGAGAAACTACCCACTGGTAGTACTCAAATCGCATGTTCAACTAAGAAGGTCACGTGGCCATCTTCTTCTCAGACGCATCGGAGGATTATCGGAAATTGAAGAGGAAGCTAGGTTTGAAACTAGAGGGTTTGAGTGGAAATGAAGTTTGTTATGAAAGGATAGATACCGGGATCGGGCCAGATCAGCAACAAATGGGACATTAAGGTCGTTATGGATGACTATATTCTTAACAAAATAAGGAGCGTTGAGGATTTTACGAAGGATTTTGGATTGTAGGGATTGGATACGAGAAGAATTCGATGGCTTAGTGGAGCCCCAAAGCTCTACTCCGTAAGTCCAAATAGGTCGTATGATGGTCATGTAGATGAGTCTTTTGTAATGAATTGGGAGCTTAGAGCGTTTGTCTAGTAAGTGTTGAAGTAGCCTGAAACGTCGAGCGGTTTCTTGTCTTTTCAGTCTTGTATGAGGATTCCAGGTTAATCGTTTGTCGAGATGCAACCCTAAGTATCGGATCTGTTCTACAGGCACAAGTGGGATATTATTGAAGGATACTGAAGGGCGGGAAGTCATTGGTTTACGACGTAAGGTAAAAGTGATTTGATGGGATTTTTGAGAATTTATTTTAATTCTCCAGTTCTGGCACCATTCTTCAAGATCAGTGATATGGGATTGGAGGCTTTGGGATACAATAACTAGATTGGTATTGACTGATAATACACATGTATCATCAGCATATGTGGTAAGGATAGTATTAGGATGAGTTGGGATGTCAGCTGTATAAACTGTATAAAGGATTGGGCCAAGGATACTACCTTGAGGCGTATAAAAAATAAATTTAAAAAATGATGAAATAAGGACGGACCGAATCCGATGTATTTTTTTAACTCAGGTTCATCTCTAAATAATCAAAATACTCCCGGATTTGTTACAGAAAACAATCTTAACTTGAATTTAACTGAATTATTCACTAGTCGACAAGAAAATCAAAACAAGATTGTGTTATTTTACTCGGAACAACAAAGAGAGAGAGAGAGGGGGGGAGTGGGGGAGGAGGGTGGAGGAGAGGTAGAGATAGATAGACAGACAGAGAGAGAGAGAGAGAGGGAGAGAGAGAGAACGAGAGAGTGAGAGAGAGATAGAGGGAGAGAGAGAGAGAGGGTGAGAGAGAGAGAGTGAGAGAGAGAGATATAGAGGGAGAGAGAGAGAGAGTGAGATCCAGTGCTTTTACAAAGTTGCCGCTAGCTCCAGGTATAAATTCGCAATGAGATCGGATCTCGGGGCCTTCTTAATATTTTTACCACCGTTCCCGCCAAAGAGGCGGGGCTAATGTTCGAAATAGAAGGGTGGGGGAAAGTAGAGTGGTGGATGGGGTAAAGATAAGAGAATGGCCAAAAAGTTTCACTTTAATTCAGTCAGCCCTTGATAAGTCCGCTTCGAGGTTAAATGCCCTTTTTGGCCGTAGCTTCACCTTTTGTATAAGGAGAAGAAAAAACACGACGTCATGTCTTCTGTATAATTACTATCCTTTCTTCTGATTTAGGAGGGTTCTTCTTTTTTTCTTTTTGCTCCGGTGTTGTTGAAGGAGTTGTGAGATAAGGCCTGAAAAGGACTCGGTTCTGCCTGGAAGTTTTGAAGAATAGGACCACTTTAGGGAAGAAACTGACTCCTTTTGAGAAAAAACTTATAACAAATAGTTTTAATTATTTCTTTATACTGTTAGTTCTGTCCGCATTTGTTCAACATTTACTATTTCACGGCCAAAAAAATATTCAAAGAGGTGATATTATCACTTTTCTAGAAGAAAAATCCAATAATTGAAGTAAAAAAAAAACACATTACTACAAATCATTAAAGGTCTTAGTTTCAGTACGTAGTAGAGACTGTACTGTTTCTTGAACTATGGTTGTGCTATGAGGTGATGTATCCTAGATCACTCTCAACCGCCAGATTTCCCTACTATTTTGAGTACCCAGTTTATAGTAATTGGGTGAT
This sequence comes from Troilus luridus, assembly GCA_964056705.1. NCBI lineage: Eukaryota > Metazoa > Arthropoda > Insecta > Hemiptera > Pentatomidae > Troilus > Troilus luridus. The sequence continues at coordinate 23,944,108 of OZ057417.1, read as the reverse complement.
CCCCAGGAGGACGTTAAATTAGTCTACCGGTAGCCGGGTTCGAACCCGGGACCTTCGGCATGTCAACTCATCGCTCTACCACTAAGCCACTCCCCTCCCTATAAAACTACTTACTTACTTTACTTCATAGGCGTTACGACAAGGGTTGCCTCAACTGGTTAGAGCAGAGTTCCATGTCTCCCGATCCACCCGATCATCATACTGGAGTCCTCAACCAGCCATCTCCTCCTGGACTCCATCCATCCACCTACTTCTGGGCCGTCCGCGTCGTCTCCTCCTAGGTGGAACCCAATCCAGAAATCGGTTAGGCCAGCATTCAAACGCCATTCTCTTCACATGACCGTACCATCTTAGGCGGCGTGCACCGATCCTTTCATTTGTAGAGTTACCCCCATCCATCCTCTGTCAAATTTCTTGGTTTCTTACTTTACCTAGCCTTGTGATACGGAGACACCTCCTCCAGAAATCCATCTCAACCGCCTGCACCTTTGAGTACAGATGGGCGCTCATAGTCCAGGTTTCCGAGGAGTATGTTAGGATGGTTTCCACTATGGCTGTGAAAATACGGCGTTTATGCTCTTTAGATATTTCCGTATTCCAGAGGACCAAATGCAGCATTCTGGTAGGCTTTCGGGCTTGCTCCACCTTTCTTCTGACTTCATGCTCGGACGACCCGATGAAATATATACAAGAACCCAGGTACTTTAATACATTTACTTTTTTACAGCCATACTGTCAACTAGAAGCGGACTAGTATCAGTATCTCCGATTGCCATATACTCGGTCTTATCGAAATTAATTTTTAAGTCCACCGTTCCGTAGCACATCTTCAGGGTATACACCATCACTTCCGCCTCGCAAACACGACTTGGTCGTCAGCAAAGAACAATGACAGTTGTTCGCCATCAATGAACGGCCCAACATCCCCACACTGCCTGTACCATGGTTTCACAGCCACGAGGAGGTATATCTTGAAAAGAGTGGGTGACATGCTACAACCTTGCTTCAATCCCTTAGTACCATGAAAAGGGTCCGAAAGGTGGTTCCCGCATCTTATCTGATACACGTCGTAGCTGTATAGGTGCCTCTCAGCCTTTACTAATGCCTTCTTTTTTAAGTGCCACCCACAGCCTCTCTCTAGGCACATTGTCATATGCTTTTTCCTGGTCTATAAAGGCCATTTGTAATTTCTGCTTCCTTTCCTGAGACTTCTCAATGAATTGACGAACAACAAATATTTTGTCTGTGCATGACCGTCCCGCCATAAAACCTGCTTGTTCCTGAGGGGTAGAGTACGGTTCCTCTAATTTGTCCCGGAGCAGCCTACCAATAATTCTGGCAACAGATCTTTGTTCGCATATTCCTCGGTAGTATCGAGACACTTTCCTGTTACCCTTCTTGTATATAGACGATATGTTCCCAGCCCTCGGGTCATCCGGGATATCATCTCCCCTGAGAACAAGGTTAATAAAATCCCTCAAAAAGGTTATCAGTTGTGTGCTTCTAGCTTTCAGGAGCTCCACAGCGATTCCACCAGATCCCGGAGATGTGCCAGTCTTCGCCTTTGATAGGGCCCGCTGAAGATCACTCTGCTACACTTCAACCTGTTTTTCTGCATCTTCGTGTTCGGTTTCATTTTCCTGGGTCGCGAACTGAGGTCTATCTTCACTTAGGAGGGTCCTATAGTGATTTTCCCACTCCTTTTCCTTAATGGGAGATAGTAAATTTCCCTTTCTCAAATTTCTCATCTTTTTCAGTACTCCCTAAGACTTCGGTTAAATCCTAAAGTACAGTTGATTCGCTGGCAGCATCTCTGCCATGACTAATTTTTTTCTTTTGCCCTGTAAAACTAGATAACAGTAAATTATTATTCCTGAAAAAATAGGTACTTGTGACTATGGGATCGTAAGGTAACTTTGTTTATATCTTCGCCCCTGATAAGGCTGATACTGATAACGTCTACCTTCTTATTCATATCAATGGAAATTTAAATATATAAAATTAAAAAAAAAAAACTGTAACCACTCCCTTTGCCGTTCTTGGGTTCAGTAAGTGATATATATTGTGCTGTATCTTCCACAATGGTTGTCCTGAATGAGGTTATCTGTCCCTAATCACGCAAAAACGCCAGGTTTCCCCCCTTATTATGTTGAATTAAATAAAAGTCTGCCAAGCAGCATAGTTTGAAGCCTCGAGCTCTGAGCCCCTCCGCTCCCTATAAAATTAGAGAACAGTGAATCATTATTCTAGAAAACATTATTTACTTGTGACTTGTGACTTAGCCGGAACTCAGTGATCGTCTGCCATTGTTTATAACCTGAACAGTGATAACTTTGATACTGATAACACTTAAAAATGAGAACAAATATTTAATTGTCATCATCGATATGCTAAATAATCAACTGAAACTGCTATCTGGCTACATCCAGATATTCAAGGCTCATCTGGCTTCCGGTCAGATTAAGACATTTCTCGCTGGCATTATTAGAAAAAAAAACCTAAAATTTTTTTTTCTTAACTAAATTAGTTCTCTAATTCTATGTTCCATCCTTCTTATTAAATTATAAATTTAGTTTTTACTTTATTGCAAATATAAAATTATTAGTAGTAGTATTTATAGCAGAGAGAAGAAAAGAGGTCTGTGTAGAAAAAGTTTGGTGGGAAGGTGATAGCCGGAGTGACCGAGAACATACGATCGCCAGATTTATCCGCACAATCCTTTCTTCCTCTAACCTCTTTCTTTCTCTCAGCACACATTGCCTCTCTTATCCCTTCTCCGAATCGTATCCATACAATAATACCGTTTAAAATAATATAGAAATAAAGGTTAAATAAATAAGAAATATCTGAAAATGGAAAACAGATTAAGGGAACCCTAAGGTTCGACGCTGACATTATTCTTTTCCCACCTACTTTTCGGTTTATACAACATAGGGCTTAGTTATGTGTTAGGGTTGGGGCCATCTAACATCAGCAATACAAGTATATTTCAACTATATATATCAAGCTATATAATGTATACAATACTATATTACTAAGCTACTACAATACTATATATTATTATTAACTTATGGATCAGAAACTTGGACGTTAAAAAAACACAGGAAAATACTCCTAACCACAAAAATGTACTACTGGAGACTAGCGGCGGGAATATCCAGAATGGACAAGGTATGAAATTCGACCATGAGGACCAGCCGTGGAGGCTGAAAGAACCATTCTGGAAGATGAATAATATATCTGTGAAAAAACCTGAAATGGTATGGACATTTGAAAAGAATGCCTGAAGCAAGACTTCTGAAAGTAGTCCATCTATAGAAAATAAGGGGGAAGAGGAAGACCTGGGATAACGAAGTGGAGGAATCCATGGTGGGCCACTGTCTACGGGAAGAATGGATCTCAGATAGGACATTATGGAAGGAAGCCATCCAATCACTATGTATAGGAAACTCCTGTTAAAAATGAATCTATTTTATGGACTGCCTTACTAAATGACTGGCTGAGAAAAAAACACAACACATTAATCAGTTAACTTTCCGGATCGTTGTTGTTTATTCATATAACGACAATTTATGCTGCTATGCCTAATCGGAAGATGCTGTAGTGGTAGTACGAACCTTTGCCTATCCAGGTACAATTAGGATTGGGATCTGTAACGTGCATTTTCTTAACACCCCTTCCTCTTTGATATGTACTTATACTCGACTTAATACTTCTAATATATTTTAAGTTATAATAGAAGAAGATTTACAATGTAGAGTTTAGAGTACTTCGTATGATAGTATAGATTTAATCTTTGATGTTAGTCTATAGATAGACAATCTAGTTCGTAGATTTAATGTAAGATCCAATATAAGATCCGTCCAAAACTACCATAAGGTTTATTTTTTGCCAAGCAACCTTATATATATATATATATATATATATATATATATATATATATATATATATATATATAAGTTAAGTGCCATAGCCTGGTAATAGTGAAGCTTAATCCTACAAATAATGTAAACAACTCCCAGATCCTATATATAGAGGATTACTTGATAAATAAAGTCAGTGTTTAACCAGCCTTCTAGTGAGTTGTTTCTTTTCCCAATTACTCTTTTTTTTTACGTTTCGTGGTCCGAAGCTCTTAAGTGGTGCCGAAACCCGGGATCCTGATAGAAAGTCATAGTGAGATTATTTTTTTTTTTGTATGGTTGTTATTTCATTTTTTTTCTCTCTCTGTATTTATCTCTTCTGTAAGAACACGTAAAAAAAAAAAAAATTCTTGCATCATTATGAATGAACAAGGACAGAGCATTCTTAGGCCTGTTACATTGACGCTAGAGCCTCCACAGCCAGAACAAGCGAATTCGGATTTCCCGCCATATCCTTCGACTACCCTAGCAATGGCAAGAGCAGACATAGCCGCACAAAAAGCGAATAGAATAGCTCAGGAAACAAATGAGCTAGAGAGAATGAAATTGAAAAAGGCTAATGCACAGGATATTAGGAGGGAAATCTCCGACCTGGAGAAGTTCAATGGTGACGTTGGCGAGCTTAACCACTTCATCAAAGGTGGAGATGGAATCATGGTCAGCATCCAGTCCCAGTTGGCATCAGACCTGTTAGAAGAAGCGGATGCTAAGAGATTAAGGGTGGCCCTAGCACGTCGAGTCAGGAGGAGCGTGCTGAACATGATCCAAGCTGATGAAGATACCTCATGGCAGGTAATTAAAGAGAGGTTGAAAAAAGCGCATGGAGGGGGGCGATGGGCCCCAGAAGAGGACATGCTCCAAATGTTCCGGGAAACGAGGAAGCCTAATCAAACAAACGGTCAGTATGCCGCGGGACTTCTCGCGAGGTTGAACAAAATCAACGAAAAGCTTCGAGAGGTGATGGAAACGAGCGCCGTTGAAGCGTGGATGTTATTCATGACCACGGTCCTAAAGGTACAGCTGGCTAGGGACACAGGAAGGAAAGATGGGCTACCCAGGGACAAGGCGTTTATCGAATGTGCTCAAGAGATGGTGGATGCAAGTGCTCGCGACGAGGAAGAAAAGGAGGTGTTCGACTCCGGGTGGAGTAGAGTATCTTATCGCAGGAACGAAGTAGGGCGCTATAGAATAAGACAGGACCTGGGAAAAAGAAAGTACGGAGAAAAATTTTGAAGGAAAAACGAACCAGGGTGACGAGGGAAAACACAAGGCTACGAGACTGCGCGGGAGAGTTAAAAATTGGGACCGTAGTATACCGGCGGATTGGATCCAACAGGGGTAAAGAACCGCGGAGATATGAGGGGCCATTCCGCATCGTCGTCATAAGGGAGCATAACGTGGTCACGATAGAAAGCGTAGGGGACCCAAGGAGGCGGCGGACGGTTCATATAGAGCAATTGAAGTTTCCCTGGGGATCTGGAGTGCCTTCGCCTGTGCAAACGGAGTAAAATGTAAGAACGAGGAAGTTTTTTTTTGTAAACAAAGATAATGATTGTGTTTTGTTTTTTTTCCCTGTTTGTTTGTTGGGCTGTTGTGTTCTGTTCTTTGCTTTTATGCTGTATATATATTTTTTTTTTCCTTTTTGTCTGGGAGCTGTAATGCTGTACAGGAGCGAGCTCTACGACTTGCCAGGCGGGTCACTTAGTTTCCAAAAGGTGTCTGGAAACTGGAGGGGGGGGAGTTAAGTGCCATAGCCTGGTAATAGTGAAGCTTAATCCTACAAATAATGTAAACAACTCCCAGATCCTATATATAGAGGATTACTTGATAAATAAAGTCAGTGTTTAACCAGCCTTCTAGTGAGTTGTTTCTTTTCCCAATTACTCTTTTTTTTTACGTTTCGTGGTCCGAAGCTCTTAAGTATATATATATATATATATATATATATATATATATATATATATATATATATATATATATATATATATATACATATATTCATTTGACTAATGGAGTATCCTATCAGAAAGGTTTTGCCATCAGAAGACGCCCCGGAGAGTGGCAGATAGCGTAAGCCGACCAGCTTATAAAGAGGATAAAGAATTTTATATAGTACCTGGCCTGAAAAAGGCACAGAACTCTCATTTTACGTCCCTTTTGGAAGACGGTATAACTAAGGATTTTTCACTCCCTTTAAAAAGATGCAAGGCCGACCCGCGCTCTTGGGAATAGTACGGTGTTATGTTAACCACTAGACCACAGGTGACCCCATTTCCAAATCGTTCTACGATCCATTGAAAAGAATGTTTAGGGCATGAGTGAAACAATCTCATAAAATAGTCGAAAGTATCTAAAATAAGAGAAATAAATGAACATAAAATATTTCGTATAATTTTATAATATAATTCAGGCGTCAACAGGGCTTAAGGCTAAAAATAAAATTAAAGAAGCATTCAAAGAAAAAAATAATCATCGATATCACGACATATTATTTATTAAATAGGCGTTTTTGTTTAATGTTATTATTATTGTATGTAATAAACATAAGGCTTTTCTCAGCTTGTAACACCGCTAGTTATGAAGTTATTTTATCCTGTTAACAGTCGTGACTCGAACATACCCAAACAAGTCCAGAGAACCTCCCTTGGGTGCACCCATGCCATAACCGCATGTATAAACTAGTAAGGGAAGATAATAGTGGAGTTTTATATTAAAAAATGATCAAAATTTGAGTGAAATCAACTCTTCTGAATGTTAAACTAGGCCGCTAACTTTGAAGGCTGAAAAACGTATTAAGGTATTCGAAAATCTCTCACGTAAGGTAAGTAAGGTAGCTCAGTGGTAGAGTGCTGTGGTCCTTTGCCAAATGTACCGGGTTCAAATCCAGCTGTGGCAGTTAATTCATTTAATGTGTTGCAGTCTGAGTTGGCTCCTGTGGGACCCTCCAGATAGTCGTCCAGGATCTTATAAATTGGAAGAAAAACATGGCGGTTGAGCATGACCTCGGAGAAATCACCTCCCTGCACGAAGGTCGTCCTAGAAACAGTGCAGTCTCTACTATGTACTGAACCCAAGACCTTTTTTGGTTAAATTGGTACAGGTTTTTAAGTAGAATATTAAAAAAAAAAAAAATGAGACCAGAGGATAATTTAGATATTATGTACAATGTGTAATTGCGGAGTACGAACCAGTAAGTCAGAGTGGTAGACGGAGGCGTAGGTGGGAGGATTACGTTAAGAGTGACTGGTGGATGTGCGTTCGGGGAGTGGATGGAGGTTTGTAAGCAGATATTGCTAGTACAGGCATCGAGTTTCATTAAGGCTTAATATTATTATTATATAAGTTTAAATAATATAAGAAATTTTATAGTTGGTAAGACCTTTCGCCTGAGTAAACATATATTAGGACTTGAAACTAGGAAAAATGATATTGTTTTATTTTTATAGTTATTTTGAAGGGAGCTATTAAACTAATAATTATCATTAAATAAAGTATTAAAACGAATACATAAATACACACGCTTCGTGTGTATTGAAACGCTGAGGTGAATTAACGCTGAGCGAGATTGGAATCGATAAAATTCAATTAATAGTGATTTTAATTGTTTTGTCGGATCCAATTTGTAATAATGAAGACGGGAGTGAGTAGCTCTTGCTGGCCAGATTGCCTCCGCCAGGATCTACAGACCCCTATTAATATGTTTATTAACATATTCCAACATTTTTTATTGCTTATAGTTTATATCATTTACTTTTTATAGTTTTACATCATATTTACTTTTAATTCTCCCCAATTACATATTTTTTAAGAGAAACATAATAGTCAGGGCGGAGGTAAAACAAATTTCTATTAAATATAGAGAACTAGTTATTAGAAAGCCTACGTTTCGAACCACATTGCAGGTATTCTTCTGGGATTATAATGGAGCAAGAGTTAAGGCTTATTAACTCTCAGTTAACCTTTAACTCTTGACCTCATTATAAGCCCTGAAGAAGACCTGCAATGTGGGTCGAAACGTTGGATTTCAAGTATACAGTTCTCCCTATTTAAGAGAATTTTTTTTTACCTCCGCCCTGACTATTATCTTCCTCATATATATAACCATCTTCTTCTTTGACTTTCTCTTATGCCATTGCTAGCGCAGAGGAGCCTCCACCCAATGCAGCTATGACTCTGTCTTTAAGCAGCTACTTCATTTCCGGGAGGGTCCTGTCCACATCCGAGGCTATTTTGTTTCCTTTGAATAGATCTTACTACCATGCGGGTTATTAGCCCAGCGATGGAGGCACCGAACCCTCGGGACAACTGGTCTCCTGAATATAGACTGAATGTCCCCTCAGGAGAAAGGGCGACCAGACTATACCCACTGCTAATGGTTTTCCCCAACCTGGAGGACCGGTGGCTGATTGCAGTGAGATATCTGGGCGATGGAGCCGCCAACTCCCTACCCCGGTAATTTGTTTTTTTTTGGAAGGAAAACTAAAAGTTAATAATTCTCAAATACCAAAAGCTGGACTATCGATTTATTTATTTTTATAAATTTTTAAACTTTGCTAGTATTTGGTATAGAAAAGAATAGAATAGAAAAGTAGCTTTATTCTGAGACTAAGTCCCTTATAGTGTATAATATGCCTATTAACATAATAGGCATATTATACACACTGCCTATCACGAAGAGAAAAATTGACGTGTTTTTTCTCCTTGGATGAAGCTTCTAAAAAATAAATTTAAAAAACCGGACCATTTACTTCCGTATGATTTGAATAGTTTTACGAATATAATAATATTTCTAGCACGATTCATAATACTATCGCCTATAACCTTTTTTTCAACTCTATACTCGTTTCCTTGTATGACTTGGACAAGTAATTGATGACGAATAGGCAACATTTAGATGGAAGCTAAGCCGAGAGAGAGGCGGCAAGCTGCCGATATCCTCGGATGACAAATCGCTATAATACAAGGCACACTATTGTTTCCTCCACAATCCCTAGTCAATTAATACACGTCAGCTTCTAGCTCAACCTTTATCAATAACATTGGTCCCAGCTTGTGTCCGGGGCTAAGGAAACCGGAGGAGGACAATAATATGTCGCGTTAACTGGAAGAACAGCGGGAAAACACATAAAGATCGTACTATCTAAAACTAACATAATATATTTGTTGTAAGATAATAAATATTTTTATAACTACATACTTTAAAAAATGAAAGGAAGATTCTATAATTATATTCCTGGTATTTCACGATTTCTGACATCGGCGTGAAAAATGCAAACCTCATGTCTGAACAAAGAAAGGACACATCATATAAATAATAACAAACAAGACTAACATTGCATATTTTACAATCTAAAACTAACAAAGTATATTTATTGAAAACAAATTATTAATATAATCATTTTTTTTTTAAATTTAATTTAATGATATTTACAATTACAATGCTATTATAACAAGTAAATGTGCTAATATGTACAACATGACATGAAAAACACTTGTAGAGAAACTACCCATCGGTAGCACTCCAATAAAGTTCTATAGTAGATGATCTCGAGGCCATCTTCTTTTCAGAAGCCTCGGAAGGTTATCAGGAATAGTATGGGAAGCAAGTTGAGAGACTAGCGGGTTCAAGTGTGTATGGAGCTTGTTATGGAAGGATAGGTATCTAGTTTGAACCAAATCAGTAACATATGGGATATTAAGATCATGATGGATGAGTTTGTTTGTGACATAATAAGGAGCATCGAGGATTTTACGAAGGGTTTTGGATTGTAAGGATTGGATACGAGATGAGTTAGATGATTTAGTAGACCCCCAAAGCTCAACTCCGTATCTCCAAATAGGTCTGATAACTGTCATGTAAATGAGTCTTTTGTAATTAATTGGGAGCTTAGAGCGTTTGTCCATTTAATGTTGAAGTAGGCGAAAACGTCGAGCAGTTTCTTGTCTTTTCAGTCTTGTATGAGGATTCCAAGTGAGACGTTTATCTAGATGGAGTCCTAGGTAACGTATCTGTTCGACAGGGTTCAGTGGAATATTATTAAAGGATACAGTAGGGCAGGAATTCGTAGGTTTACGACGAAGGGTGAAGGTAATTTTATGGGATTTGTTAGGATTTATTTTAATCCTCCAATTTTGACACCATTCTTGAAGGTTTGAGATATGGTATTGAAGAGATTGGGATGCAACAAATGGATCCTTATTTACTGATAACACACATGTGTCATCAGCGTACGTAGTGAGGCCAGCGCTTGGATGGGTTGGGTTGTCAGCTGTATATATCGTGTATAGGATGGGACCCAGGATACGACCTTGAGGAACACCGGCAGACTGGGTAAAGAGGGAAGAGTAGGAAAAATTATGGTTTACTTTAAAGGTTCTATTACTGAGGTAGGAACTGATAATAAGGAAGAATTTACGGAGTTTGTACAGCAGACCCGGATGCCAGACCCGATATAAAACATTAAATTACAAAATTAAATAGAGTAAAACTTGGATAATTCTAAAAGCATAGGTCTAACGTTTCGCCTATTTGATGATATTCAGGAACAAATTGAAGGCAAAATCATATGCATGGTGAAAAAGAAAGCACATCTCACATTAACAGTAAAATACAAGACTAAACAGCACATCAGAATAAACCAACTAAACGATACGTACTATCTAAAATTAGCGTGCTCCGTGCATAACGACATTTGATAGATATTAGGATTAATTATTCTTTTATTAATAAAATATATCTATTAATAAAAAAAGTTTAGTAACTGTATATTATATACAAATATTATTATATATTATATTATATATAAAATGTTTCGCACATTTTAGAAATTTAGAAGACTGCAGTGTTGTGCGGGTAGTGTAGTACATAGCGCCGTTCTTGAAAAGAAATGTACTAAGATAAAGTTCCGAGTATATGCCAAATTATTATACTAACAAATTAACATACTATAATAATTAGTCACTTACAAAAAACATGCTTCATAAAAATTACAGTAAAAAAAAAATCAGTTAAAAACTATTTATAAAAATGTACAAAATTACGTAGTAAGAGCTAAAATTAAAGAAGCTTCGTGACTGAAGCATGTCAAGAATGCGTTTTCAGAAACAAAGAAAAATAAATGATACAACAATTATGCAAACAAGTATTAGTACAATTTAATTGAGTAGAAATATAATTTGTTTGGAAAAACCAAAGCTTAGAAAACATAATTTTCAAACAAATTTTAAAATCAATTTGTATGCACAATATTTTTATTTTTAATCGATAGTTTCCTCACAGTTGGGTGCTTCTCCAATAAAAATTTTCCATAGTATAGTATTTTTTTCAAGTCTTTCTATTAAGAGCAACTTCATTGAGACCGTATCCTGCCATGTCTTCCTGAACTTGGGTAATCCATGAGGTTTTTGGTCGACCAATTCTTCTTCCTTCAGGGCACCAGTACGGAGTCATTCTTGGTGTCCATTTATCTTAAATCCTCATTAGGTACCCAAACGATAAATCTTTTTTTTCTCTTTACAATTGTATCCACTCCTGTCACAAAACACAAAAATTGACAATCAGGAGATTTGCTGACACTTAAATAAAACATAATGACATATGAGCAAGGAAGAAGAACAGTACCAAGCGGTACGTCTCCAGTGGCTTGATTTAACTTCCTACATAAATAGATCCCTCATTCACGTTCTTTTGAGTCTCCTCCTAGTGTTCTCAAGCATGAGAGTAGTGGCCATTTGTTCTATTAAGGGGTTTGGATATCCCACAGCCCATGATGTGTAGTCATTCTGTAAAGCGTATGTAGTATGTTTGTATGTGCTCGTCAACCGTTAGTATTTTTAAGTCAGTATCCAGAGTTTTGTTATTGACATACTAAGGTGCTTTTGTGACATTTCTGATTATTCTTGATTGGAAAATTTGTATTTGTTTTCAGTGAGTCTGTTTAGCGATGCGGTAAATTTTTAATGCTGCCCAAACTTGTTTTAGTAAGTACGTGTAAGTGTTAATTTTTGTCATTTTGAAATCTTAATTCTTAGTTTTAGTCTTTGTTTTTTAATCGCTTGGGTAAAATATCAGAACTGTCTTTTTTTTCCACTGATTTTCCATTCATTGCTACTTATTCCAATTTATACCGTACCTCTCGGTCAATTAACATTTTCTCTAAATTTATATTAAGTGATAGAAAGGCGAGGGGAGATAAAATTATTATTGCCCAAGTTTGTTAGCCTACCCACCCCCTCAGAGCCTACCAGCGTTATCTCTCAATTAAGCCCACCCTGATAAGAAAGGGCGGGAAAAACAGTTACCGCCATGTTATTTATTTCGACGGCAAGGACTCCTTGATTGTCCATTGTTGCTGCTACGCTATGGCCTCAGTGTTTCCTTATACCTGACCAATGGCCTATAACTGAAGCAGTATATCAGTTTTATAGTCTGTAATAAAAAAAAAACCTGTACCACTACAGTCCGTTGATGGGTATTGAACTCAGCAATTGGTAGGGACCGTACAGCTTATAAAGTAACGGTTGCGTAGGGTGTTTTTGCCTATATCACGCTCAACCATCAATTTTTATTCCAATCAAATCTCTTTGAAGAGGCTGAGGGATTCCAAAGGTCTGCAGATTCATGGGGTCTACCTGTGGCTGATAAACGACTAAATTATTTATCTATGTTATTTAACCAACACAAAAAAAATATCTAATACTACAGCTTATGTCTAAAGTTTAGTATTTGAAAAAGACCGATCTTTATTTAAGCTTACGGTTTTGCAGAGAGGTGTTTTGGACTAGATCATACTCAACAGCCAGATTTTTCCCAAACTAAACCAATATTTAAAAGCCCATCGAGTGTGTATATATTGATCCCATCTTGTCAAGATATGATTGTAAAATGGTTAAATTATTTATCTTTGTTAGAGAAGAAATTCGTTGACTGTAAGTACTAATGAAGGATGGACATAGTTGGGGGTGCAGTCAAAAATTTACACATTAAATATGTGGAAACTTATTATATTTTATGTGTGCCAACGTTTCGAACTACTTTGTAGGTCATCTTCAGGGCTATGAGAAAAAACAGACAAAAACAAAAACGACTATAAAAATACATAACAGTACCAAGAATATAATAAAATAAAATAAAATAATAATAATAATATAGAGATATAGAAAAATTGAGCGAAAAAAGTGAAGGATATATTATGAAAGGATATATGAATAAAGATGATTACATAATAGATGTATAGAAAGGTGATAATGTAAACAACATACAAAGAGAGAAATCAAGTTAAACAGAAAATCATATAATGAAAAATATATAAATATAATGAGTGAGATATATAAGTATGGAAAACTTAGTTTAATAAAGATAGAATTGCATTGTAGAAAAAAATAACTCTTTGAAACGTAAGTAAATTTTTGACTGCACCTCCAACTATTTCCATTGTTCATTATTTATCTTTGTTATTTAACCTACCAAAAAAAATCTGTAATATTACTGCAAGCTTGGTCTACGGTTCAGTTTTTCTGTATTTGAAAAAGGCTGAACTGTTTATAATCCAACGGTTGTGCAGGGAGTTCGTTTGTTCTAGACCACGCTCAACTACCAGATTTTTCAATTAACCCATTTTTGAGACCCTGAAAGAGCCTAGAGGGGGTCTGCAGTTCTCGTAGTGTCGCTTAACGTTTGTAAATTGATTAAATTATTTTTCTTTGCCCTTTTACCCCTAAACAAATCATTACTACTTCAGGGAAAATCTAGGGTTCAGTGCTTGAAAAGGACAGTTTTAAAGCTAACGATTTGGTAAGCAAGATCCTCCCCTTAATTAACGGTACTATAGACAACCTGAGAGCTCCAGGTTTGTTGAACTGTAAACTGTGTCTATCATTAAAGAGCTTTTAATAAATAAAAACAGATACTTGTATTAAAATATATATTTATTGTTGAATGGAATGATTTAAAAAAAGACTTTTTGCTACGAACTAAATTTACTATTAACTATTGAATAACATTATAAATTATGAGAATGCAAATGAAAAAAACACAAGCAAAGCCTTATGTTTCAAATCTGGAGTAAAAACAAACAATTTCCAGTCGACGTTTCGCCTATTCAGGCATTATCAAGACACAAAAAAGAGTAAGATCAATCACATCTCAAAGAAGAAGTGCAATACATCCCAACGAATAGCCCAAATAGTATCATAACCAGAGAACCCCAAGACGTTCAACCCAAAACTGAAAGGAAAGTGATACGCAACCAGCTGGGAAGGTTATAGAATCAGCTGATCCACAACACATATCAAGCTTGATATGTTTGTTTTTACTCCAAATTTGAAACATAAGGCTTTGCTAATGGTTTTTTCCATTTGCATTCTAATAAATGTTAATGTTTCGTTTTGAGTTTTAGCTCTATTTCATTTATTATAAATTATGAACTAACAATCACCACACAATCCACCCAGAGTTAGTGAGTACTACCCAATTTTAAATTTAAGGTTTTTAAGGCGAGATACCGTCAGATAACTTAACGAAATATATAATTTATCTGATTCAGCCTGTATCAACAACTTTAGATCTAATAAATACTAAAATGTTTCAAGCAATGGCTTTTATTTTAAATAAATAAAAATAGGGAAATTAGCAGAACTGGAGAGTACAGAATTCCTCACACTGCATAGGCGTTTCAAGAGGACAGAATATGATGATGATGTAAAAGTATATGGTTGAACGCCTTTGAGGTTATTGACTTTGATTGATGAGTTTAGAACTACTGATGTGAGATGTATTACTATTGTATTGTTTTAGTGTATGCTCTGATGATGCCTGAACTGGCAAAATGCTGACTACTAAGTTTGTTTGTTTTGGTTATTAGAGCTTTCATGTTGCATTATTTTAACTTACTTGTAATGGTTCAACCCTGATTGTGCTTGCTACTATTTCCTTGATTACATCGATGGCCAATACATCCATCCAATATTGACACGAATCGAAGTAACAAGGAACGTACGGGGCCATTCAAATGAATAGAGGTTAATCTTGCCTTTATACGAGCCGTTCCTAAGCTATTCGGATTCCCGTACGTACGCGTTGCTAATAAGGCGGATTCAGAATATACCTCTGAGGTCTCTCCAATTCAATTATGAGCTCACAGAGTAATAACGCAGCTGTATTCAACCCCAACCACTACAGAAATGAAATTACAATTATCGTGTATAATTTTCTACGCATGAAATTTGTCGTCTTATTGATCGTCGCCTGCGTAATTTAATGCGTAGGGAATGCCTTGGCTACCAAGGGAATTTATTTTCGCTAATTACAGGGGGTGAAGTACTACAAGTGTGCAGAGCGCTGAGTTGGACTCTTAAAAGATGCCGAGTTCAATTCCAGTTGCGACAGGATAATTATTCGATCAGTTAGCAGCGATATACAGATCTTGTGGGATCTACAGACCATCCTGAGGCTCACTCTAGAAATACCTTATTGGTGATCCTTAATTGGGGGTTAACCTGGGGGTTGAGTGTGATCTCGGACATATTACCTGTACCACCGTTGTCCTAGAAACAGTACAGTCTCTACCATACACAGATATAAGGAATATATATGGAAGGAAGAGATCAAGGAATATAAGTGGAAGGAATAGATCAGGAAGGACTCACTGATGGCGTGGAACCAGCGGTGTGTGACAAGCGAAAAAGGAGGTACATTGAGGAAGTACTTCCCCACCGTTGACACAAGAATAGAAGCCAAGTGGGTCCTCCCTGACTACTGGATGTCACAGATCCTCACGGGGCATGGGGTATTCAGATGGAACGCGAGGTTGTCAACCAAAATCGGATAATACCGGATAGAAGAGGACGTATTCCCTGAGCTCGTGAAGTATGAGAACTACACAAGCTTCAGGGAGTTCGTATGTGGATGGAAGGAGACTGTAGGTCCGGCCCACTTCATGATAACCAGGAGAGGACCGGACCCAGGATGACCACCGGACCAACATATGGTGGAAGCAGACGATGACCAATAAGGGGACAGAAGGAAGAAGACAAGGACCAAGGAAAAGGTGTGCAACGGGCTACACCATAGTTCCAGAGATTTTTATATAAATAAACGTTAAAACAGAATAAAATCCCGATAATAGTACCTCCAGTGGTGATCCCCCACTCTAGGTAAAACCCTGTATGCCTCAAAGGGAGGGAAGGAAGGGGAAACAAAAATATATAAGGAATATAGAATGTAGTATAATGGGACTAATATAAATCTATATTTGAGGCGTTCAGGATGAACAGCTGTATAACCATAGAATATCAACAATTATGCCTTAAGTATCCAAAACTTCACGTTCAAAACTAGACTGAAACCATGAGAAATAAAGCTGCGAAAAGTCTTGTTAGGTAAAATTTCTCGACTAAGCCAGTGAAAAAGTAAGTCTTTGAAATGTTTTATTTATCCGCTTTGGAACCTTAACGCCTCTTATATACTTAATAATCATAATGTATATGAAAAAATTGCCGGGAGTTGAATGCACTTCTTAGAGTTGCCTTATATTAATTGTGATGTAGATATATTTTAAAATTTTTACAATATTTGTAATCATTAAATATTTTATACATATCCTTTTTCTTCTTTATAATTTTTTGTTTAAGCAAACTGGTAATTTATGTATTTTACTATTTCAATTGTTGTTGTTATCTTGTTCTTGTTTTTCAGCTCCAATTTCAGCCTAGATGTTTGGCCGAAACCTCAGCACACGATAAATAATAAATTGTACTTGGTATTTTAGGGTTGTGAATGTAAGCAATTATTTTATTTTTAGACTTTATTTTTATTACATTTTCTCATTTATTTTGTTTTTTATACCGCATGTATATATTTTTATTACATTTATTTATTTTATTTTTGTTTTGTTTTTTTGTTTTTGTTTTTATGGAATGATTGTATACTTACATAATACTATTACTTATTGCCCACAAGTAGCATGTTGTAATAATTCAATAAAGTATTAAAAAAGATATATAAAAAAGTATTTTAGGGTGTGGTGTAGAGTGCTGAGTTGCTGTGTTAAAATTAAGATATTAAATTATTTGATATTTTAACAACCTCTGTGAGATAATGTTTATGTATTAATATTTAAATGAACTCTGTGAGATCTGTAGACCCACAAGCGTGTTCTCTGGCAAGACAACTCCCTTCACTACCGTTGTTAAAGAAACACTCTTTAACTAATACTCTCAAGTCTACTAAGTGAACCTTTTAAAGTTTGTAGCGGTACAGGTTTTTTTATTGACATTTTAACCCAGAACTTTTCTTCATATTATTACTTATAGTTACGTTTATCATCCTTATATCACCTCTCTTTTTACAAGCAAGTTAATATGACTGGAAATGAGGTCACGTTACATGTAGATGGATCAAGAGAAGTTGTCGGTTTTATGCAGACTCCATTCCATTTCCTTAATCTTCCATCAAGTTCCTGTGTCCTCCAAAGCCCCTCCCATATCTCTTCCTCAAGTCCACGTCCCGGAGGGCAATATTTCTGATCTCCTTCTCTCCACCCACTTCATCGGAAGGGTTTGAGATTTGGCTATAAAATCATGGTGTTTCCTAGTTGGATGTAATCTTGTTACAGATTCAAGGCTAAGTTAGAATAATGTTTAAAGTAAACACTCCGTTTAAAGCTGTAAATAAAATATGCAGAATCATTATTGGAAAAACCGGCTGAACGTGGTCATTGCACAACCGTTGGCTTAGTATAAGTACAGTCGTTACAATGTACTGAAGCCATAACGTATAACATGTACACTATTCTCTCCTTAACGATTACTAAAATCCTTAGAAAATCACTAAAAATCTAAAACTAAGGATGTATAAGATGTAAACAAATCGTCCTGTTCGGACGATGTGAAACCTGGGCTCTTTTAGGACTCTGGAAAACAGAATTTAAAGATTTGAAAGGAAAATCCTTTCCACGATAACCGTAGCGGTGAGAGCAGATGAGAGCAGACACTCGTTGAGGAGAATAGCCAATAAGAAATTGCTTACGAAAACTGGTCAGTCGATATCTTATCATATGAAGTCAAGGAAGCTAAGACGGGCAGGGCCTGGAGCTCGAAGTAATCCATCAGGACGCTTCTACACATCTATGAATGCAACAGTAGTTTAGCAAGAGACCACGTGGGAGGCCAAAGACTGGATCAACATAGATTCTGCGTAGATTCATGCAGTAAACTGGAAATCAGTGGCTAATTATAATATTAGATATTTAACATCTCTAACACAACTTGAAGCGTTACCTCCAAAAGATCACATGGCTTGTAGCGTTTATGTAAAACCATTCGCATATTTATAGTTTTTATTAGAATGGTAATTCTTATTTGTTAGTATTAGGGACTTAGTAAGTATTAATTATGGTACAACTATATAACTTTATTACCTTAGAATAGTCTACGTGCAGTGGAAGGCTTCTGACCCACTGAGCTTTGCGCGAAACATTAAGCTAAAGTTAAATTACTTGATTCTAAGTCCTTTAAAGCCTTAAACAACAAAGTCCAGAAGCTAATGTGTATCTAAGAGAATCTCTCTTCCTAGGTACAACACGTTCATCCAATGAGCGTTTCCATCCGGTTTCTGATGGAGTAGAAAGTATTCAAAGAATGAATGTAAATTAATGTTTCGAATATAAACCTGATTTTTTAATTTAAAAAAAAAGTAAGTTTTAATTAAATTATTCACGGAAACTAAATAACCAAATATTTCTTTTGAATATGGAACTATTTCATCCTGATAAGCCATAATCTAGCACACTTTATAGCTTTCTTACACTATTATTATAAGGTTACTGGGTATTACAGAAGTTAAGATCCGTACAACATCCATATAAAGCCCTTAATTATATATGATTAACATAATTCAAAAGCACAGTGTGACAATTTAGAAAACGACCTGCGGAGTAGTCACCTCAGGTCAGTTGAGCGTAGGTAACCTACGCCATTTCCCCACTAACTAGCTTACTTCACTCATCATTTGCCCACATAATAGCTATAATGAAATTATAATATCATACAATTAAAAATTATGAGGCTGTAATTATGATCGAATTAATTTGGCGCCGTGAGGGGGCTTTGGCATCTTGATACTGGAATTTAACCTGGATAAGGAATTATACTTGATAACGTTTGTTACTGATGGCAACTCTCCACCTCACCTCCTCAACTCCGCCTCCGATTCCTCAAAAGGTCGTTTTCTCAACTGTCAGACAATAGTAAATTTTTGAGAACACCGTAGTTACTAGTCACAAGAGATCTGAGCATACCACAACCTTAGTATAACTTTGACTAGTATTTAAAAATTGTTAAAAATGACAATCAGAAGTGAAAATGACATAGTATTTTTATAGCAGGTTCTGAAGGTTCCACATAATACAAACAATTAAAAATAAGATTTATTAGAATATAGACTCCAATCTATGAGAACATATTTATAGAAACATAATTACGAAATTGTGCAATTTTTTCCTTTAAAAATCATATCAAAAAATTATCAATGTTGTTTCTAATTCATTTAATGTCACTTTCTGCAGCCATGGCTGATCGGACGATGCTTCAGTGGGAGCTCTAATTTTTGCCTATACAAGCATAATGAGAATAGGGATCTTTAACGTATACCTAACCCCCCTACAGACTCGGTGCTCCATTTTACGTCTCTCCTGAAGGCATCACCAGGGATTTTTTACTTCCTTTTTAAAAATCTTAGGGTCACCTCCTGGGCATAGTTGCGTTTTATCCTAATAACTACACCACAGGTGATCCCGGATGTTAAATTATTTCTTCCTTACTAATAATTTAGTTCTTAACAATGTTTAGCAATCAGATTTAATGAGACGATTACACGTTTCAACACTCTTGTATAGATCATCTTACATAGTATTACCCAGATTAATATGATTCGATAGTTTATAAACACAATAAAAAAAAAAATAAAACCATTTAATGGCAGTATTCCTTATATAAATAGTATTGCTTTAACATAAAATACAGAGAGACTACCCTATCCGATAGATTAGACTCCGGGGAGGAAAAGGACTTGGATTATCTGTGGAGAGTTGATGCTCAAGCTCTCGTTGAAAAAGAGTCATAGAAGGCCTACGCTATTAAAAAGCTTTTGAATAAATCCCATTCAAATGCTCTCAATGAATAGAAAAGGTGGATCATTTACGACATGAAAATATTATAATCCACTTCAACCGTCCCCGATAAGATCAGATATCTCCTTAGAAAGCAAAGTAAAAATCTAGATTTAATTTTTATAATTTTTATTTTAAAGATTAGATACAGTTTTATACAACTGTAGATAGTACCTACCGATTAAATAATTTATATGCCACAGCAAGTTTAAACCTGGAACCTTCAACATACCCACACTGCGCTCTACCCAGTTAGCCATCCCGTTCCTAATCACATATAAATATATGTTATTAGGAATTTATATAAATTATTTCATTAATATTTAATAAAACAGGAAACTTTCAGTGTAGCGCTAAAATAACATTGAAAAAACAAAACAAAATACACAACGAAATATCATGAAAATTATTAATTATACTTTGTTTATTATTAGCCATTGTTTTCTTTTAATGTTAGCAAAAACCTCTCCACGACTTAAAGAAAGAAATTACTATGAAACTTGGTTTAAGGCGATTTTCAACGAAAAGCGGAAGAAATTTCCAGAATTTTCACCCCTGCCAATTTGTTGTAAGGTGGCGTATGACAGGTCGATATTGCTTATGAAACTTTTTAGAGCTTTAACAAGAGATTAATATTCTGGGAAACCGTTTTAGAAATATTTTCTAAAAAGTCGTCAAAAATTAAAACTTACAGCAATAATTTACATGTCTTGTTTTTTTTTTTTAATATCCATACAATCCCGGATAGAGAAGTTGCAAACTCGGAGAAATTTCGGTTTGGCTTTCGAGCGAATTAAATATGAGGGATGGATTACTCGGAAAATGGAGTCTCCTCGTGAATTTTGGACACGACACAACGCAGGATTACTGCCGTTATAAGATCGGCTTGTAAAATTGTGGGGCTTTGTAACGAACGAAATTCTTATAAGGTAATAAGCTCTGAGCAGATATGTGATCGTTCCATAGGTTAACCGAAGTGTAGGTGGGAGGATTGAATCAATATTGTTTTCAGGGGTTTGGTTTTGGGGGCCAATCCGTAGTCCGTGGACGGAAGTTAGTAAACATCGATTGGTGGCATCGAGCCTTCAGATTATCGTATTTATGTAACAATGTGTTCGATGGGATTTGCGCTTTCTACTCAATCATTATTTATCGAAATACATTTAGAAAGCATTCCAAAACTTTTCTCATGAATACGAATAAGAATAAAAAAATATATATTATTTTTTAGCGCTCATCAACAACACAAATCGGGTCAAAGTTCGAAATAATAAGGTTGCTCAAACTATAACTATGAATCTACCTCCGTTTTTTCCATAAGTACTTTTTAGATTAAACAGTTATAGCCCAGGATCCATGGTCCATTTTTTCACTTGATAACTATCAAGCTTCGTGAATAGTTTCGTTAGTAATAAATTTTTGAGAATCGTCAAATCGACATATTTTATCCTTGCTACCTCTGTGAGCTACCATAATCGAGAATTTTCGGACAGGAAACTGTTGGGCGTCTCATCGAAACGAAGCTATTCACGAAGATTCAGCTTGATAGTAATCAAGTGCAAAAATGGGCCCATAGATCCGGGACTATTATCGGTCAATGGCTTTAAGCAATTTGCTGAATAAAATATTGTAACAAGGAAGCTTCTGTGTTGTCAGGAATGTAAACTTCCTTGTCCTCCCCTATTATTTTACATGTATACATACTAGATCTGAGATTAGGATAAGCTAGGAGGTAGGCGGTACGATTGTAGAGAGTAGAATGTGGTTGATAAGTTATCGCATGTAAGAGAATAGTCACTAAGTTAGATGTAGCCCATAGTCAATGAGTTATAATGACAGTCGATAGCAATAAGTCACCTAGTTAGTTCAAATAAGAATGTATCTTTTGTATACCTTGAATATCACATTATATCTATTCATCACTCAATAAATATATATTTGTCTTACAAGTCGTCCACCGCATTATAACTCTACGCTTTGCCGTGATAAATGCGTATGTTATTCTTATGAGGTCGCTGTTTATTCATTTTATGACACTTTATGCTCCAATGGCTAATTGTACGTTGCAACAGTGGGAGTCCTAAATTTTGCAAATCCATGATTATAATCAGGATAGGTATCTTTTACGAGTAACTGACATCAAAAAGACACGAGACCCCCATTTAACTTCCCATACGAAGGACGGCACAACTAAGGATTTTTCATTAATGATAAATTGCATAAAGCAATCCTAGGCATATACGCTGTTATGCTTATCACTAGACCACAGGTGACCCCTATTTAGGTTGTTATATGGGATATGGTGTTGAAACATGCTTGTGTTTGTGATAATTATTTAATCTGATATCATGGGTGATTCAACCTATTAGATCTTCGGATCTTCCTTCAAACCACTGAGCCTCAATAAACGATACACTTAATTGGCTGCTTTATATCGATTCCCCATGCAACCAATAGCGAAGACTCTTCTTTACAAAGCAATGAATCCTAGTTCCTTCACGGTTTGTAATGGTACATATATTTGTCTTTCTTAATAATTCTTAATTTTCTATTTTGTAGCATAAAACAATCCTATGAATGATTCTGTTTTTATATCTCAATATTTTTTATGTGTTTCTTGTTTAGCATATGACATGTAAGTAATCATTGAAATTTAATCGGTCACATACCGTAACGGTTATAAAATATATAATAGTTCCCATAATTAATAGAAGTTTTACGATAACGCGACAAAAAAAAAGTGGGGAGCGTTGGTGGGATGAAAGATGTTTAATTCATGTAACCACCTTCTATTCCTACATGCAACAGGTGTGTATTTGTCATCGCCGACCAGCATCGAGGATTTCATAAGTCGATGCTCCTCATCCCTTACTCCCGATATAGCATATGCTATCTCTTCATAGTATGTTATGAACTGGGAGTGGGAAACTCAGTGTGTAAAGCGCTGAGTTGCTTTACTGAATCACGGGTTCAAATATGGCTGTAGCAGAAAAATGATTTAATCTGTTAGTAGGTGCTGAGGGTTTAGTTGTATATATCATAGCGATATAAGTAAAATTTAGTAGAAAAGTACCTTTATCCTGGGACTAAATCCCTTTAGAATAACAAACATGCGCAGAAAAAGAAACATGATATATATATATATAAGGCTACATAATCAAAATTACAAAAGTTCCATGGAAAGAAAAAAATAATATAAATAAAGAGTACGAAATATCACAAATTTCTAAGAAACTAAAGAGAATATATAATAAAATACATGAGGTTGTCATTATTGTATATCTTCAATACAAAAAAAAAAAAAGGCCAAACAAAAAAATCCATTATTCAAAACTGATTTATTTAAGCAAATGAAAATCTGCTTTGAGAGTATATGTTTGGGAAACCATAAGATGTAGGAAAAGCGGGGATTTAAATGAGGATAGAGACGAAGGATGATGGATGATAGAATGAGGGTGCATTGAGGGGAGTATAAAGCATTTTGTATTGGATAGAATAGGAAAGGAACTTTATTCTGGGACTAAGTCCCATAAGAGTAACAAACATAAACAGAAAAATAAACATAATATATATCTGGTCAGGAGGCTACAAAATACATAATTATGAATTGCCAAAAAAAAAGCAAAATAAAATAATTAAATACGAATCATGACCAAAAATACTAAGCAACTATAGAGAATAAACAAATTAATAACAACCAAAAAATACGTGAAATAGGATGTAATTATTTGTTTACATAATGTAGAGCTTCTGTACAAGAAACAAAAACAAGAAAAGACTAAACAACAAAATTCATTATTCAATACTGATTCATTGTAAATGACAACGTAATTAGAGAGCTTCTGTTTGGTAAGCCAGGAGGTGTTGGAAAAGCAAGGAATTAAATAAGGATAGTGTAGAAGCATGACGGATTATAGAAGGTATTGAGTAGCACACTGCTATGGAGAGGGCGAAAAAGGATCGTTCGAATGTTTTGGTTTTATGTCTTGGTTTGAACGAGTATAGAGATCGGAAAGGCGAGATCTTGTTTCGTGGTGTTGGACTGAGGATTTGAATTGAAGGAGGCTGCAGATAAATGAAGGGAGCTGAAAGTTGATGGATTGGTGTAGAAAATATAGAAAATAGCACAAGGAAATATTGTCTACGAATGTGAGGGAAGGAGTTCATCATTCGCTTTAATCTGTCCTAAAGCATTTACACACTACAGTAGTCAATTGGGGGACGATGAGAGATGATATGTGTATCTTACTGGTTGGTTCTATTTTTATTAATAACTTCATGGAGCTTATTGACCGTCGGAGTATTTGGGTGATGTGGAGTTTACAGGAAACGGTTTGTCAATAGTAATGTCTAATTAATTGAAAGGAGCTAAAAGTGCTGGGGTGATCATTTAGGATTATTGTTGGGAGGGTGTGGATGGATGCAAGGAGCTTGGGTTCTGTGCTGACTTTATTTATGTTCACTGTTAGAGAACGGCTGAAGTGGATAAAAAATTTATTATAAATTATTATTGTAAAATTTATAATAATTATTATAGTAATAGCCGTGAATCAATTTTATGGGATCAAGAGACTCTTCTGGGAGTGAAATAGCCTCCAAACAGTGGGTAGCCTTATTGGTAGAAAAATTGATTGTGACCTTGGACAAATCACCTCAATGCACAACCCTTGGCCTAGAAGCAGTGAAGTCTCTATCGTGTACTTAAAACGGTATTCTTTCGCGGGTTTGACTAGTTCTGCATCCATCTATTTATATTTCTTCTTTTAATGATAATCTTATCGGTTGCTTAGCGATCGCCTATTAATTATTTATTCTTTGATACAGCAATCTATAGACTACAAATCCATAACGAACGTTCAGGTTTTCTTTCTCGAGGTGTTCTTTCTTTAGCGTTTAGTTTCCCAGCAGAGATCTTTCAACCTCTTACTCCTTCTCAATCGTTCTTTTGCAGAAATCGTATGCCTTTCATTGGTGGGGGGGGGGTCCTTCACAGCTGTATTTATACTTCGCAATCCTATCCTGTTCCATACTTCAGTAAGTCCAATATTTGCCCTTAATAATTTATTCTGTCGAATCAGTTTTTATTTTTAAGTATCTTTCCAGGACCAATGGTTCTACCGATAACTATAATATTTAAAAAACCCGTACCGCTACAACCTACGAACAGTTTTGGGTTCAGGTTATGGTAGTATTGTTTCTAGAACAACGGTTGTGCAGGGAGGTGATTTATCCAAAATCACGCTCGACTTCCAGGAATTCCCCACTAATGTGGGTACCTACTTTGAGGCTGGGGGATCATCTGACGGGTCTCCAGATCCTACAGGATCCATTCCCAGCTTATTTTAATACATTAAATAACTTATTTATCACAGTCGGATTTGAACCAGGTTAACTTAGCGCTCCACCACCGAGCTACGTTTCTCCCTAAATAACATCAAAGCTAAGAATATTATTCTCTTTTATTTAATTCCTTTATTTAAAAAGCAAATCTCAAATCTATAGAGTAGTTTTACTGAATAATCAGTAATTGAAGGATACACAGACTCAGTAGTAAATACACAAGACTCATTCCCGACAATAAAAGAACAATATATCTCAAGGAAACAGTCAAACTAACAAGAAGGAGGTTCGCTATCTTGGCTTGTTCATCGACCTCGAGTCTAAATGAGGATAGCAGAAATGGTAACATGAAAAATGAATAATGGAAGGAGATAAGGAATCTGGAGCCTCCAGTGCTCCACCCTTTTGTTTTTATCGCCACATCACCAGCAGTAAACGGGTTCCGGGAATAGGGATCAGTACTAATATTAAATAAGATATCAAATTTATATTCGTTATAATATTTTATCAAGAGCGCTGAATTGCTTGAAAAGGGTCCGGTCTCGAATCTGGCTGTGGGAGATAAATTATTTAATCAGTTAACATGCGTGGTTATACCCAATGAGATCCGAGGACTCAAACAGCATCTACGATCGTATATAGCTTTTTTCAGTGAACTTCATAATTTTTTCAACCAATTTCATAATTTTACCCATCTAATTCATAATTTTTTCAACCAATTTCATAATTTGTAAGATGTCGTGGCGTGATTGTCAGGAAATTATATAACATATATTTGGTTATAATACATATATTTGGAAATATTTGGATGTATTAAATTATTACAAATTCTAATGATATACTTATAAGGAGGTACTTATTAAGATTACCTTTTCCAATTTTTGTATTCCTCTGCCAGAAGACAACATCCCTCTTGCTTTGGATTTTACTTTTGAGAAAGCATATTCTGCCGGATTAACCATTGGGAATATGGTGGCAGGTACTTTATTATATGCGAAGATCGCGCCATAACTTCTCTAGCCTGCTCAATTTTGTTGATAGCTGCATTGTCCGTCACTAAAATACTATTGATGAAGGGAAGCTGATCAAGTTTTTCAAGCAATTAAAACAAAAATTGGCAACATAAATCACTATTACAAGTTCCAGAAGCTATAAAAAAAAAGTGAACGACCTGTTGGTTGTTGATAGCCAAGACGAGAGTTGTGTTCCTCCTTCGTACTGTCGGCGTAGTCACAGTAGTAACATAATGTAAGTTAAATCCGGATTTATCAATGAAGACGATGAGAGAGCGATTTTGAGGTGTCCAGCTTTCAAAATCTAGAGCTTATTGTTTTCTTTGCTCAATGGCCAACTCGTTCATACGGTCAAGCTCTTTTGCAGCGCGTTTTAACGTAAATTTCAACTGAAGTAGTCCTCTATGAATTGTGGAGATCGAAAAATTAATGTTTCGCTGGGACAGTTTCTCGTTTATTTCTTGTAAGGTATATAAATTCTTCTTCAATTACTTCCTCAATCGCAGCAAGAGTTTTGGGTGTCAAACTTACGATACGATGGGTACCACCTCTTTTTTTCGTGTTATATGATTTCCTGACAACCGCACTGCGACATCTTACAAATTATGAAATGAATATGATTGGTAAAATTATGAAATTGGTTGAAAAAAGTATGAATTTGGTTGAAAAAATTATGAAATTCAATGAAAAAAGCTATAAAGCTGGTGCCCTTAACAGGGGAAAACCTGGTGGTTGAGCGTGATCTCGGACAAATCACCTCCCTGACACAACCGTTGTCCAAAAAACAGCATGATATCTGCCATGTACAGAGGACCCTATATTGGCTGTCGTTAATATTAAAAAAATTTAGCGAAGAAGAAGACTCGATGCCGATACCACAATCTCTGCTTACAAACTTCTGTCCATGGGCCACAACCCAAACCCGCTTGATCTCTCTTAACGCAATGTTCCTACCCACACCTCGGTCTAGGACGAGGGGCACAACGCTTAATAACGTTTTAGGAATTCGTTCGTTACCGATTCCAAGAACTCTATATCTTAAAACTTCGGTTATTGAGATGCACTTTTTTTTTTTTTTTTTGCTATTTATTCAATAAAACATATATTGAACTTATCATATAAGTTTATTTGACGACCCTGGGACTTCTTAGGTCCAATAATTATGTGGGAAAATACGAAAATAACCAATTTCCAAAAATAGGAAATTTGAAAAAATTGAATAAATTTGGAAAATGGAGTAAATAACTCTAGGAGGCTAGGTGAGCCCCAGGGGGGTCTCTAGATCCCATTAACCTTATCCGGGGCTGTTTACTGATTTTTTCTATCTGGCACACCCGTCCTCGAACTCTTGAGTACTTTAACCCTGCATCCAGCTCTGATCTTAAAATAACAATATATTTTCTTTTTTCCCCTAAATATATCTTTATTGAGATCTGAAGAGAGATGAAGAAGATCCCTGAAGGGGCTAAATAGTGGATGAGTTTAATATCTCCTCCCTCATGTTAATTACTTTTTAATCTCGGGACGAATTAATTCTACCTTGGCTCTTAGAGCTGAGCCCATTTCTTATCAACTAATAATTCTTTAATAAGCCGATGGATAAATCCATTTTAAGAGTTCTTTCAATTAACTGCTGATTTTAAGCGAATACTCAATTAATAATATTTTTTCCTCATAAATTATAAAGAAATTCAATTCCGAGCATAAAAGTTGAAATACAATTATCCATATTACATTACGTTTGAATTTCATTGCCTAATGAAATGGTATTTAAAAAAATATGAATATTTGTTTGCATGAAATAATTAATTAGTTATGTTAAGGTTTAATGTATACTCGTTTAATATCATATATATGTTTTTATTTTTACATTTCATTCATTTTCATTTTTTCATTTCATTCATGTTTTTATTTTTACAATTCATTCATTTTCAGTCAGATACTACTTCATGATGTTCATCCTAATTATATCTGGTTGGCCAAAATTTATTACTCCCACTGTACATCTTCCGATTAGCCAAAACAGCATAAAGGAAATGTCGGTGTTAGGATGTAATAACTGCCAAAGATATCGTTATGTTGTGTGGACTCGTGGTGGAACACATAATGTGGTTTTCTCTCATAGTCATGGCACAGGAACCATCTTGTTTTCTAAGGTGGGAGGGTGTTTGTCACTATATGTTCTTAAAAAGGTTTCTTGTTGTATTCCTATAAATAAATAAAAACCTATACCTTTTCAATCCATGCAGGGTATTGCGCTCAGTAAACTAACTTAGTTTGTTCAACTTAAGACAACTTCGATTACAAAACCCGAAACCAATTCAAGCAACTAGATTTAGATGTTTCTACCAGACTCAAGGAGGCTTTGATAAAGACGATTGTTCTAAGGACCTCGTACAAACTTAATCGGCCAAGCTAGGCCGAAACGTTGGCGCATAAGTACCTCGGTAACTGAGAAAGTGTACATCATTATTGTTATTTATAGCTTATTAATCATCACTTTTATGAAGTATAATGTGGATCCATTTATTATCTGTGCCACTACAACCTATGATTAAATCATTGGTTCACTACTTGGTAGAGAATGTACTTTTTCTAAGCCAACGATTGTGCAGGGAGGTGATATGTCCGAGAGACCTCGCTCAACCGCAAGGTTTTCCCTTAAGGCGACTTTATATTGACTAGATAATCCCCAGAAGGGTCTGGGCTAACTCTGGCTGTTATCAGATTAAATAACTTATCTACCACAGCCGCAATAGAAATCTGGAACTTCAGTTCAGAAGCTATATCCTCTACACATTCTGCTACCCTCCTTCAATCGCTAAATATACAGACATATTTAATAATAAGTTATGAAGTCTATCTCTAATTAGCTTAGTTGAGGAGCGGAGATGTATCATATGGGTTCCAGGACCCTCCTGGGGCTCACCCAGCCTTTATAAAGTGGGAGGAATAAGTAGGAAAAATCTGGCGGTTGAGCGTGATCTAGGACTAATCACCTCCCTGCACAATCGTTATCCCCGAAACAGTACAGTCTCTACCATGTACTGAACCATAGACCCGCTCACGGGTTGTAGTGGTACTGTTGTTTTTTTTTATTTATTCAAAAATAGTTTTATTTATTACAATCAACCAAAATGAAAATTTGAGTGTTCCTGAGATAAATAGCTAGCGATTTATATAAACTTGGAAAGGACCAACAGAGGGAAGACAAAAACAGCGCTTGGCACTCCAGCTCTTGGGATGATGGAGATGTGATGTCCCGCAACACAAGGGTCAGTCACATTTAACAGCCACGATTTATAAAACGAGCTTTCTTTCTGCCATTTTCTTTTGTGTTTATTTACCCAAACATTGGAGGATCTGGGTATATCAGTACGTAGAATTGGAATGCAGAAGTTCCCGGTGTCAAATTCTACTAGGAAAGATAAATAATTTAATAAGATAATTATCACAGATCGCCATCCTGGGCCTTATCTAGCCTTTAATTGAAGGAGACAAAACCTTTAAAGTGCTATGGAAGCAAACGTGTCTCGCAATGGCAATGGGTGGGGGCTACAAGCTTATATATGGGATTTCAATTGTTTTCTGTTTTTCGTGTAATAATTACACGAAATTATAATTAAGATATTACGTATATCTTTATGTGAGAATGATATGTATGTATACCTTTAGGAAGATCATTAAATAAAGATAGATAATGATACAATCAGATTTATTGAAAAAATAAAATTAAGTCAAGATATAAAAGAGTTCAAATTAACTAAAATATGTACCAATATTTTAAATACATTTTGTGGTAGGTATTATTGGTATAACGTTCGTAATCCTGTGAGAATCGCCCGGACTCTAGGGGATACTAAGTGGTACAGATAAATTAAATGAATCTACAGCATACTTGTTCAAAGTGATGATTAATAAACTGTAAATAAATAATAATTATAGCTTCCGTCGTGCTGTACACTACCTCGGTTATTGAGATACTTATGCGTCAACGTTTCGGCTTAACTTGGAGGAAAAAATTAATATATTTTCCCTATTGCTTTTCTATACCAATCCATTGACTATCAACACCCTTCATATACCTACAGTCTCCTCAAATTTAAATCCTCAGTCCAGCACGACAAAACAAGACCCCAAATTTCCGATCTCTATACTCGTTCCCACAAATCTCGTTGCACTCAATCCCTCCTTTTATCCCTCATGCTTCTTCAATGGCTTCATTTAAATTCTTGCTTTTCCAACATCTCCTAATCTCCCAAAAAATTATCTCTAAGCAGGTCAATCATTTTCATAAATAAATCAGTATTGAATAATCGACTTCGTTGCATACGCGTTTTTTGTTTATTTTTCCAAAGAAGATATAGACTATGTAAAGACTTTATTGCATGCCATTCAAATCATTTATTTTATTTAGTAACTGTTATTATTAATACATTAATTCTCTATAATTCGTTAATACCCTGTCATGATTCGTACTTTTTAGTTATTTCATTTCTATTTTTATTCTTCTTATGTTTTTGTCACTTGTTAATTACTTCATGATTCATATTATTATGTAGCCTTCTGGCCAGATGTATATTATGTTCATTTTCTGTTCATGTCTGTTATAAGAAACTGACTTGGTCCCAGAATAAAGTTTCATTTATATTCTATTCTATTCCAGAAAATTATTTATTTAGCATTTTCAAACGCTTGAATTATTATAAAATGTTTGGGATGCAAAATTTAAAGCTAGTAAACATTTCCTGAAGTTGCTATGTGTTTTTAATTGAATGTCCAAGATCAAAATATAATAAATGGAGCAACAATATTATATTTTTTGAGACATATTAGTAATGTAAATCGAGATCTAGGAAGTCAAACGATTGAGAAAGTATAGAAATAGCGATACTTGGGCACTATAAATAAAAAATATAAATCTACTCGGAAGATATCAGAAAACGAATCGATCAAGCAAGAGCCTTCTTATGAAGACGAAGACAATATTTTGCACTAGACGCTTCACGTTAGACTTCCAAATAAGATTACTAATATGCTTTAAGTTCCAAATGGGTAGAATGCTGATCTCAAAAGAAAGCAGAAAACAAAGACTGCATACTATTGGAATGCAGTTGTACAGAAAAAAATACAAAATAATTTGGATGGATAGGATTAGAAACAAGACTTTTATGCAGAACATAAAGAAAAAAAAGAGGTGTTGATAACTATAAATATACGCAAACTTTAATACCTTGGACACAAAAGCGTTGGAGATAAATATAATTTATATCAGCTGATAATGCAGGGAAATAGTCAAGAAAGCAGAAGCTTAGAAATGGTTCAAGTGCTCTACAAAGCAGCTTTCCAGATCTACTGTATACCAAAATTAGTATGGCATTGGTGATTCGGTTCGAAGGAAGTACTTGTAAGAATGATGTGTGGTATTCAGGATCTGTGGAAAAATCGGTTTAGGGTTACGTAGAGAAAAAGTTAAAAAAAAAACCGTAAGTCTGAATTTCCTAAATTGGTCCAAATATATTAAATATGTATATCGTCGTTTTATGATTGGCAATTAGTTAAATCTAGCGCGTTCTTCTGATTAATGATGTGTTAATCGTAGTAGAGCTGTTTTGTGCCATTCGAAACTTCCAAGACAGTCCTTTGTCTCAAGCAAGTTCTAGATAAAGGCGAACAACTTGAAGAAAGACCATGTGGTTAGAGCTTTGTGCGACAGATTACACTAAATGAGGGGGGGGGGGACTACACAAGTTTAGGCAGCTTCCTTGTTAGATTTCGAAATAAATTTTTTTTCAATTGCCTTCACTAATTCGTAAGTTTATTGTTATTACAATTATTTCTATTATTTAAGATAGAGATACCTCCGTGCTTAGAAACATGCGATTTGGGTTATGTAGACTATAAAAAATGCTATGTTTCGAATCTAACGGTTGTGTAGGGAGTTCATTTTGCCGAGATTCCGCTTGACTTTTAGGTATTTCCTTACTAAGAAAATTTACTTTATAGTGGCAGTGCGAGCACCAGGTTTACGCCCAGATAACAGAATAAATAATGAGTTAAATTTAAAAATTAATAATACAAACTATAAATCTTTAAAATAAATTATTTTTCTTTTTGAGTTTGAGGTACCAGTGGGTGGGATGGTTGATGCTTCACCTTAGCTGTCCCGTAATACTTCGGTGGTTCGAATCCGGTCTAGATTAAAATTTGTTTCGAGGTGAAACTGGAATAAATATTGACCTGCCGACTCCGGTTAGTAAGGTAGTTAACCTGTTGTAATGACCCATCATGTCTGACTTGACAGGAGTAGAAAAATACATAAAAATACCGCCAATAAAAAATATAAAACAAGAATAAAAAAATACTCTACCATTATTATATTTATTATTATACGTACTGAACATGTATACTGATATTCAACCAGCATCAAATTTCCCAATTAAAATTATCTGAAATTAAAAATTAAATAGACATTACTGTTTCAACAGGATTAGGAAAGGTTGTGTCACAATCAAAAAATTAAATTAATAACAAAATAATATTATTGGAAGAGAAAAAAGTACACCTCCTTTGTCCGAAAGTGGTCCGAAGAAAGAAGATAAATGCAGTCGAAAATCATGAAACTGAGATGGGAAGAAAGAAAATCACGGTCCTCAGTGGCCGGTAAGTGATTAAAAAAAAGGATACGGCATTGTATCCTCATGGGATTTAAATGAGCGGAAATCAAAGATTAAACTGATTTTAATTTATATTCATTTTAAATTTAAAAAATCACCAGACTGAAATAAGTAATCGCTAGCCGTTTCAGCCTACTTCAACACTCACTGAACAAACCGTCTAAGCTCCCAATTAATTACAAAATACTCATAAGCATGACTATTATAAGACTTATCTTATTTAAAAAATCACCAGACTGAAATAAGAAATCGCTCGGCGTTTCAGCCTACTTCAAACTCAATGGACAAACGCTCAAAGCTCCCAATTAATTACAAAATACTCATAAGCATGACTATTAAAAGACTTATCCGACGGAGTAGACCTTTGGGGCTCCACTAAGCCATAAAATCCTCGCGTATCCAATCCTTACAATCCAAAATCATTCGTAAAATCCTCAACGCTCCTTACTTTGCTTCGACAAAGTCATCCACAATTACCTCAATGTCCCACTCTTTTCTGATTTGGCCCGATATCACTCCTTTCATGACAAACTTTATTCCCACTTTAGCCCACTAGTTTCAAACTTAGCAACCTCTTCAATTCCTGATATTCCTCCGAATTTTGTGAATATAAGATGACCCCGTGATCTTTTAAGTTGAATTTATTATTTGAGTACTGCCAGGGTTTTTCTACTTTATCTCATGGTGTTACGTACCATTCATTATATTTACTTAGAGAGTTATTAAATTTCACTAAATACATTTAAATTAAAAAAAAAATTGGAAGGAAAACTAGACCGGAATTTATCTGAGGGGAAGTGGTTCTTGTTAATTATTCGGTTTAGGCGATTTGGAAAAGAGTAAAAATATTAGAGTCCAATAATAAAATATATTTTGAATCTTATTTTTTTCTTATTTTGATTTTATTCAATATTTTTTGGGTGAATATCATTTATTTTTTTACCTCCTCTTCCATTTTCCTCTTTTTCCAAAGACCTTTCATTCTTTTAGAGCGAAGTGCCTTCGTTTCTTCAGCCCATTTCTTGCAGGCTTTGTTTTTCCCAGCTCTCTCAAGAACCTTTATTTTGTTAATGTGTTTTCTAAATTCTTCTCTGTTCCTTCATTCGATACTGCTAATTCATTTATTATTACCTTTTTTTTTAAATGTTTTTATTTTCCTTTCTCTGGCAACTTTATTAAATGATCTTGTATTTTTAAAATCTAAAGCTTCCATGCTCAAATATATTTGTTTAGTTAAATAATTGTCTATGTTATAAGAAAGTTACAGTATGTAGGTATTTCAGGTCACATTTCGTAAGAATAACACATAAAAATAACTCTTACGAATAATGTATATACAAAAAAAATAATAACAAGAATATTAATTCATGAACTAAAATTGATATTGTTGACATTTAAGCTCAGTTTAGTACTTTAGTAGGGATATTAAATATTTTCCATTGAATATAATCATGAAATGTTTTTTTATTTTAGGTTTGTTGTACAGAAAAAATAATTATAACTTATAAGAAAAAATCTGTTAATACTATTTCAATGCATTCTCTGTATTGCAATAACAGCCCTCAAATCGAAATATTGGGATATATGAAATATATGGCTATAATTTCAGAAGTGGTGCATTTTAATTCAAAAGCAGTCTATACTTTGTTTAACGGCGTAGTGTAGTCAGGGACAGTGGCTTTGTGATTTGCCAATTTTATAAATATTTATAATTCAACTGATTGAGCACGACAAAAGACTATAAAAATATTCTATTCTAATTTCTAGATCCGTTCCTAGGCAACGTAGATAAAATATTCACAAAAAACTTCTTTGTACAATACTCAGTATCTCAAAAAAATACTAAATTGTTACTTTATGTTTTATAATAGACTCACTAGGGGGTGCTAAATAAGTACTTAACCAAACTTCTAGAATAATATAAGCACATATTGTATTAAAATAAAATAAAATAAAACAGTTGTATAATTTGTAAAATTATTTAGAAATAATAAATTTTAATTGATTGCTATTTGAAGGTTTATTTTATATTATGTAGATATCCATTACTTAATAATCTTAAAAATAATTATAAAGTAAGGCTGAGTAACTAAGATATATTGACTGGTTCAAGAAGAATGTGGTAATAAATAAATAAATAAAAAGTAAGCTGTAAAATGGACATTATATTGAAACTTAAGGACTGACTAAATGAATTTATACTCCTTAAGCGTTCCCAGTTTTGCTTAGTTACGGAAGGATATATCTTTTAATATTCTCGGAATTCCTGAGATATCTCCGTCCACAGGGAAAAGTGGGCATTATATTTTTGCAATAATGGCCCCGCAGAGCGATATAAACTCACTGCCCACAATTCAATTTCCTCCTTCGAGTCCCGTCGAGGCAGTAAAACTTACCAAAATGAATTTTATAAGCGAGTAGACCACCCTTCTGAGGGTTAGGACTTGAGACTAAGATATCGCGACAGGCTTAAGGAATTTAAATGGTTTTTCTAAGTAAAATATACTAAAAAATATCCTCTGTTAAAAAATTATTAAATTTAAGATATTTAATTTTATGATATACTAACAAATAAAATAAGTATATCTGCCATCTCCTGCCAGCAAAAAAAAACCATACTGCCAGATTAACATATCTAGAGTGATTTAGGAAATTTAAAAGAATTTGTCTCGTATTCATCAGTCAGTTATAAATATATATTTTAAATTAGCAAATACTACAGTTCCTAATTTCTCTAAGCCGTTCAAAAAATATGGCATTGCTCATTAATTTATATAGAAAAATGGAGGCAGTTGTATTTATACAGAGAATGCAGTAAAATATGATTAAGATACTTTTCTCATAGACTATAAGAAAAGTATATATAATATATTTTAGAATAGAATCATAATCTAAGTCCCTTTAGGATAACAATCATGAAAAAAAATAATAAACATAATATACATTTGGCCAGAAGGCTACATAGTAATACGAATCATGAAGTAAAAGGAAAAAACATGTTAAAAATAAAAATAGAAACGAGGGATGATATTAGAAGCTTACGGGTAGATTGTGTAAGGAGATGCCGAGATCGGGGGGATTAATTTCAGGGAACTAATTGACCGTCTGGACTAACTCCGTCCAGGCTCGGATCAGAATAAGCCTGGGGTATCTCCTACCAGTCGTAAAAGGCGACAAAAAGGGGCACAGTGTGGGGCCAGCACCCCACCTGCGTACCTGCGCACCCAACTGACACAACATCTAGCGTTTGCAGATGACATTGTGATTACTGGAAGAACGGTCAGTGCCATACTTGGATCATTAGAGGACACCAAACGATGAAATGCTGTTAAAAAAAATCCCCAGAAAGATCTTTGGTCCTACAAAAGAAAGAGAACGCTGGCGGATGAAGATTAACGAGGAACTAAGAAGCCTATACTTCGTTGGCTGCAGAATGTGAAGGAGGATCTTAGGACGTTGGGTGTCAGCAGATGGAGAAGGGCAGCCGAAGACATGCTGGAGTGGAGGAGGATCACTGAGGAGGCATGGCGCCGTTAGATAGATATATAGATAGAATTGACTGTCGGGATATTTGGATGTTATGGGGTTTCCAGGAAAGGTTTTGGTCGATAGTAATGCATAGGTTTTTGACACTGATAAAGTTGAAACTGAAGGGGTGGTCGTTTTTTAGTATATATAACAGTGATTGGTGCATACCAATTATACCAATGGCATCGAGTCTACGGCTTCATTTTTTACTTTATTTTTTTTTCAGAATAAGCCACTATGGACAACGTTTCTTCAACTTTCTGCATCTTTTTATTCTCCTCAGCTCCAAAATCTTTTTTGAGCAATATGATTTTCCTTCCGTTATTTTGTCAGGCAGCCACCGTCTTCTTTTTAAGCGCTTCCTGAAGATCCATAGATTTGTACAATCTTGTCTTCTAGGACCGTGGGATGGGATCCCTCTGCATTATCTTCTCTTCAGCTGTTTGAGTATTCTTCAGCTACTCCATGTATTTTGAACTTCCACAAACCATATATTTAATAATTCTAGTTTTATACTAGAATAAATATTTAATCAGCTATTTCAAATATTTGAATCTTTCAGCTAATCGTCTGGGATCCATTCTACAAAGGTGTCCATAAAATGAAAATCTATTTTATTTCCGGATTGGATCTGAGACTTTTTTCTATTTTATACACCTATATATATATATATATGTTACTTTAAATGCATGAATATATTTTTACCTCAGAGAAAAGGAGTTTGTACTAATCTGTCCAGTGTAATAATATAAGCCAATATGTTCATGTCCCAAAGCTAGAACGTCAATAATATGGTTTACACCAAACTGCATTTTTTTTTCTATTGCATATTTTGTTATGTTTTTATATATAATTTAATTTTAATAAATATATTTTTATGAGTTCTAGTAGTAGTATGTATTTAAAACTTGATACAGTACTAAATTTGATAGTTAAATTTAGAGTGAACTTTAATTTTTTTTTACGTGGCTCTATTTTTTTTAACGAAAGTCCTATTTTATTTATTTTTTCCTTTCAAGCCCATTTCTTTTTGTTTTTCGGTTGTCCGCTCTTGCCAGCTAACGAAGTTAGTCCCAAATATGGTCAAAGCCCCAGTCCTAAAGGTTATTTTTTGAGTTAATAAATTCCTCGATCGATATTTTATTAAATTTTGTTTTATTCAATCGGCAATAAAAATATATAATATGTCAAGATTTACAAAAAACTTAAAGAATTATAGGTCATACGTCAAAACGTTTTTATTTGTTGTCAGTCGACATATGCGGATATATATTTGTTTATAAGCATAAATATTGTTTCGTTCCATATGTAATGCCCGTTTTCAAAATAAAGGTTATTTAGTAAAACAACTTTATATAGCCATGACATTAAATACACTATTAAATTGCCACGGCCAATATTATGAATCCTTTCACAAAATTTTTTTTCTGGTTTCGACCCGAAAATGTTAACATAGAAGAAGCCAAAACGCCTGAAAAATAAGATGAACCAATCAGAAGCCAGCCAATCAGAGACTATTCGGTCGGAGCTCACCCAATCAGATCACTGGAAGAATAGACTGCGCCCCCCGGACCCGAACAGGTATAAATACCGAAGGATAGAAGGATGGTTTAGTCTCAGATTTATCCCTGAAGAAGCTATGGCCATCGAAACGCCGGGACGATCGAAACCTTTGATAAATGGATTCTAAACAAAAGATTTTAATTCAAAATATTTCCCAAAATATATATATTTCAAAATATATATATCAAAATAACCCCCAAAATTTCCCGAACTGAAAAATTCAGGGATTCGTTATGAAATAAAGTTTGAAAATATGTTTATGACTTGAGAATCATTTTCAAAAATTCACACTTAAGGAAGTTGCCCAAATGTATGAACAGAAAAAAATCTGTTGGTGATTATTCTAGCAAATACGGTGGTTATGGTAGGACTTTGTAACCCAGCTTGTTAAGTTTTGAAACATGTGGTCTTGCGTCGTGTAAGAGTATAGATATCTTCCAAACAACCAATGCAGTTTCATTTTGATAAGTGTTTGTGGATGAATTAATTGTTTATTTATTAATTACTCTTTGTCACTAGCTGAAACTTTCTAAAACCAACAGCGAATGGTCCGTTCGTTATGACACCCATCCATGAACGCGGTGGGAATTTTTCTTGTAGCTTGGGCTCTCGAGTATCCAAGTTTGAACTCATAAAACAATCACACGAAAATCGCGTGTTTCCATACTAATATCCGATGGATAAAGTAAATATTATAGAAAAAAAAAGAGAGCATATATAACAGCTCATTACAATCAGTGAACATAATCATAGTAAACAACAGAAGTCCACTAATTTCTATTTTGAATTTTAGAAATAACAAAAACGGTCATTTCATGTGAAAAAAACCCAATATATAAAATAATAATAAATAAAACATAAGTTAGTTAATGTAAAAAAAAAAATATTGTTTTAAACTTACGGAGTAGAGCTTTGGAGGTCCACCAAGCCTAAGAATTCCTCTCGTGTCCGATTTTTACAATCCTAAATACTTTGTAAAACACTTAACACTTCTTACTTTGTTACGAATAAAATCGAACATAATGGCCTTAATGTCCCTCTGTTGCTGATTGGGCCCGAACCCGGCAACAATCCTTTCATGACAAACTTTATTCCCAAACAAACCCTTTAGTTTCAAACCTAGCAACTTCTTCAATTTCTCCGAGTCGTCGAAAAAAAATACAACCTCGTGACCTTCTAACTTTAATTTGTTATTGTTTAGTGGGTAGTTTTCTCCACTTGACCTTATCTCATGCCATTATATTTGATTGATTCATTATTTATTTAGCGGAACTTTATGCTGCTATGGCTAATCGGAAGATCCCTACATTGGGAGTCCTAAATTTTGCCTATACAGGTTTAATTAGGATAGGGATCTTTAACGAGTACATGTCACTTAAAAAAGTAATTTAATAATCTCGTACTACCATACGAGTGTAGATGCTGCTTGGCCACTGCTGCCTAAGGTCGCTTTTCAGTCATTCCACCAGTTGTTTGGTCATCCTCTAGGTTTTTCTCACCAGGAATTCCATTATATACGTTCCTTGCAACTCCTCAAGAGGATAAAGCTTACATTATATCCTTATGTGATTTTGTGGCAGTTCACTTTTTTGTTTGTTTATTAAGGTCAGTTTATGCTGCAATGGCTAATCGAACGATCCTACAGTGAGAGTCCTAAATATTGCCTATCTAGGTTTAATTAGGATATGGATTTTTAACGAGTACCTGACATCGTACAGGTTCAGGACCCCCTTTAACGTTCCTCCCGATGGACGGCATAACCAAGGATTTTTTATTCCCTTACTACGAACCCGCGATCTTGGGTAAATAGGTTGTTATGGCAACCACTAGAGCACAGGGCCCCCCTTATTCATTCTATTTACTTCATTTATTAATACTATACAGTTGTAAATTTCAAAAAATAAATTTTAAAATACATATTAAAAAATTATTAAGATATGATATGGTTGAATAATATATGCCCTTCCTGACCCTCTATAACGATCCCTTCCTGGGTCATACAGAGGAAGCCTATTAGGAAACTGCTCTTCCTCCTTCAGGAAGCCCTCAATAAGTACTCGCATAAAGGTCAATATCTATTTATAATTATAATTAATTAATACTCTTCGCATAATTATATAATTGAAAATCGTTCACAAATTAATCAGTAATATTAATATTCGCTGATATAAATTTGTCTAATAAGTATAAAACTTAGTGTTGTAAAAATAAAATCGTGCTTGGGCATACTAATGATCCGACACACTCATGTGAATATGCAGAATATAATTAATTAAATAATCAGGGACTTAAGAACTCAATTTCTAACAAGAGGTAAGGCCATGATCTGTGGTACTCGTATTACACGAAGCTATTATTCAAATGTAGAACTCAAGGAGTTTAGAAATTTGAAATAGAGTTTATTTATTTTTAATTTAATGTAGATACTAGTGGAGGGGGTATTTTGATGTGGTTGAATCTCAGCAGTTTGCAACGGGATCTCTATTATCCGGATGATACAAAAAAAAAACCGTAACATAGCCCTGCATATGCCTGCGAAAAGATCATCTAATTAGGGGATAAAATTGTGGCATTGACTGGTAGTAAGTCAAGAAAAAATTGTTTTACAGGAAAAGCAAAAGGAAAAATCATTTCCTCAACTTCAACCAGAGTCACAAAATAATGGGTCTTCATGAATTATGCTATACATGTTCCTTGGAAAACCAATTCACCTCAATAATTATACGTAAGCCGGGACAATCTAGATTCTATTTCGGAGAACAATTTAGTTGAATAAAAGCGTTTATTTCTAAACTTTTTACTTTTCTTCCAAAGGCAATAGACCATGTGTTTGCGCGAAGAACGTATTAAAAAATAATTAGATCAAAAGATATTGCACAAAATTCATATTTATAAATATATATAATAAGGCTTACCGTACCCGTAGATTCGATGTCTATACCACCACTCTCTACTTACAAACTTCTGTCCACGGACCACTACACAAGCCCAAACCCGCAGAAAACAAATTAATTTTTTTGCGAGGAAATACTGAATGATTAAAATTGATGATAAAATAATTGAATAGAATAATGTCAGTGATTGACCTAGTTTAAATAAAAAAATTGAAATAATATTAGGATTAAACTGAGAACTTGAGCATTCCCGAGTTTTATATACAAAGCTTAACGTCATCCGATGACAGGATCTGTCCATACCCGAATTTTTCCCTTTTTCTTTTATTTTTTTATCTTTTCTTTTTCCACTCGAGTCCTTCACGGTTGACTCAATACGCCCCAAAGCAGAGTGGAAAGATTGAAAACTGGATTGGGGGATTCTGTTTATGACTCCTTCCGGGCGGTCGATGTGGAAACAAAAATTGAAAAAGTTTAACCGCGCCCCCCACTCCAACCTTGAGGTACACTTGAGAGAATATTAGGCCACCTGACGTGCGGGTGATGAAATTTCAGATGAGAGTTTCCTGTGTTTTTTTTATTTATTCAAAAAGATAAAAAAATCTCTTCCATGATCTTCAACAATCAAACCGTTTTGTATGATCAATTAAAAGCTCTTAAATGAAAAAAAAAAGTGATACCAGAAGTAACATTCTCTCGTCGAAAACTATAAATCCATACCCGGGAGAGGTAGCATACATTTATGTTACATAAGATTTATCCCCGTGAGTATTTCCCTCACATTGTGATTTCCATCACTGTAATTTTTTTAATTTAACTTATATTATACTCCTTACTTTGTTACGAACAATGTAATCCATAATGACCTTAATGTCCCATTTGTAGCTGATTTGTTCCGACCCCTATATCAGTATTTTCATGATCAACTTCATTCCCACTCTTACCCACTAGTTTCTAACTAGCAACCTCTTCCATTCCTCATAATCTTCTGAAGCGTCTGAAAACAAGATGGTCTCGTGACCTTCTAAGTTGTTTATTTGTGTACTACCACTGGGTACTTTCTCTACTTGTCTTAATGTTATAATCATGACATTAAGTATCATCCCTGCCATTTACTTGTATAGTTATAATACACTTGTAAATTTCAATGAATAAATTATTTTTAAAAAAAATGTCTATTCAGGGCACAAGAACAAGGAATATAGGGTAAAAATATCGTTACACAAATAAAAAAATAAATGATTGAGAGAGAAAATAGTTGACTGGAAGATCTAATGTGGGATATAGATAGTCTGGGGTGCAGTCAATAATAACACTAAATAAGACAAACTTATTTATTATTAGTGCCGATGTTTCGTCCTACGTTGTAGGCCATCTTCTGGGGTATGAGAGACATAAAAAAATAAATGTATTGCAATATTTTGCACATTATTAACAAACGAAAATTGACCGCATTGAAACAAAATATTGGAATTTAAATAATATTGCAATGAGGGAAACCTAGGTTTCCTTATTTCCGCACGTAGCTTAAAAAAAAATTGAGACTTTCTGGTCATATCTCTCAGACCGTATTGTGTATATTACTGTTTTGAGCATGTCTCTCCATTGCATGTCTATTTAGGCCCAGTTAGACAAAATATCAATGGAGGAGGATGGATTCATCGATATTCATACTTAAATAATGATCCTTTTTAGGGAAACCCTCAAGGGGACACATCTCTCGGGCTTATAGAATTTTTTTTAATAATCATATAATATTTTTTTGTTTCAGGTGTTGTTTTCTGAACTTTACGGTCGGTGTTGGATAGTTAGCTATATAACGATCAATGGAAAACTGACTATTGACTACAACTTATGAAGGATCTTGAGCACAGTAGATTATAGAGACTGTTTAACGGTTGTGCTGGGAGGTGAATATTTCTTACTAAACATATATTATTATTATTATGGCACTATGTTCCTACAAGAACCAGGGGCTCCATCCCCACAACCAACCATCCGAGGCTGTGTTTTGTTTTCTGAACTTGATGTTTTTCGCAGGTTGGTGGGGGTACCCTACCGAACCCACCCTCCTCCTTTATCCGGGCTTGGGACCGGCAACTGACTCAGAAGGAGACAGCAGGCGGAGTTACTAAGCTTCAAAAGATGTTTCGAAATAATTACGCTCTAAATATAAGACTGTAAGAATGGTAATGTGGGGTCGTAAGAGGACAATCCCATGTTACTTTAGAAGGACGGGGTCGTGTGTGGTGTAGTTAGCATGACACCCTCGAGCCTGTGGCACAGGAATGTAGAGCTCAACACACTGATCTACCCCGCATCGAAAATATTACATAAAACGTTGTTGTTCTGCTGATTGTAAAACTATTTCTCAGACATTGCATTATGTTTTATTATCTTCGTAAATATTATTTCTTGGCCTAGGGAGTTGGCGGCCCCATTGCCTAGTCATCTGACTGCAATTAGCCACTGGCCCTCCAGGTTGGGGGAAACCCAGTACCGTTCCCCCGGTCACCCTTTCTCCTGAGGGGACATAAATATTCTGGAAACCAGTTGTCCCGAGGATACGGGGGCTCCATCGCTGGGCTAATGACCCGCAGGGCAGAAAAACTATCCAAAGTAAAAAAAAAAGCCTACAGCCTCCTCAACGCTAGAAATGGCATAAGAAGAAGTAAAAAAAAAAAATTTAATTCTTGTTAAAGTAAATTTTTATCAATTATTATACGATTTAACTTCATGTATATTTGATTTCATTCGTTTTCATTCCAATATTTTCTGGGTTTTTTTTTTTCTATACTGCACTATTGTTGTTGTTTTTCTATATTCTGTCAATACAGCTTACTTCTCTTCGTATGCATATTTAATTTTCTCTTTCTTTATATGTGTTATTATTAATGTAACCAATGTTTTTGTATCATTTCGCTATTGTTTCCAATACATAGTTGTTATTATATATTGGTTTTCTCTGAAGATAAAAGAGTTTTAAATTAGCATATTGTTGTTCTACTGGGGTACTTATATCTCCTGAGAAGAGGACAGGGAGATAGATTTGTAAGAAACATTTGTTTACTGAAACAACCATACCGTGCTTCTTCTAAACCATAATATTGTTCCGTAAATATTAATAAGGGAAAATGGCAATGAAAATAAAAGGTTTAGCAAATGTTATGGTTCAATGCTGATTGCACAAATCGTAATATACAAACAATAAAAGAGTATAAACAATAAATATTTATATATTTACATTATATTTTGTATTAATATAACTTCATTCTAATTATATACATTTATATTACATCCCATACTTATATTTTCATTTTATATTTATTTTTACTTCTCTACCTGTCATTCATGAGATTCCTTTCATTACTTTCTGCGTATTTCTTCT
Organism: Troilus luridus; assembly: GCA_964056705.1. Lineage (NCBI taxonomy): Eukaryota > Metazoa > Arthropoda > Insecta > Hemiptera > Pentatomidae > Troilus > Troilus luridus. Next base: position 23,899,616 of record OZ057417.1, on the reverse strand, counting down.
GTATTTATTCCCTGGCATAATATATTGTATCAATTTTCTTTCATTTTTACTTATGTAACTTTCCTGCATATAATCATGCAATTTATATTATCTGTATTATACTAAGTTTTCTATACATTTATATCTCAATTTTTATATTTACACTTTTCATTTTAAATCTTTCTGTTTACCTTATCTTTTTCTTTCTCTTTACATTTCATGGCACTGTAATGTTTGTTTTATAGTTTATATTTTTTTGTGCATTTTCTCTCAAAGCCCTGAAGATGATATACAAAGTCACTATAAATAAATAAGTCTCACTTATTCGTTGTTTACATTGACTGCACCCCAAACTATTTCCATCCTACAATAAAAGATGATATTTAAATATTATATTAAGATTAGAAGAAGACTCATTTTCTTTGAGGTACAAATATACAGTTTTATTTAAAAGTATATTGCAAGGTAGGTATCATTTTAGAATTTAGAATAAGGAAAATTTTTTAATTTTAACTTGATTATGGTAGATTTAAATGAAACATTTTTAGTATGTAAATCAAATATAGTATAAAATGAGACTAAAGTTCAAACTATGAAACAAAAGGACCATGGAGGATAATGGACCTCCAAGTAAAAAATTTAAAAAAAATGACAATAAATTAAAAAAAGGTATCTATACTTACTTCTATTTGTGGACAGTTTTTATAAATGTTTATAAATTAGTATTTGTTATATTGTGGTTGTTGTGTTTGATAATTTATAGATAAGTGACTTGTAACTCTTTTCAAGATGATGATAAAGATGCAATGATAAAAAAAGTTCTTAGATGGATTGAAAATGACATGTTGTCGAAACTTTTCATATAATAAGGTTGTACTTCATAAATGACTGGAAAAATGTTTTCATTGGGAGAAGGAATTATTAAATAAATTCAGTCCAGTTTACATCCTTTCAAAATCTATGTCTCTTTTGAGCTTATGCTCTTATATAATATTCCCGTTAAATAATCTATGCTGTACTATTTTCTAGTATACCTTACATCTTTCGTCCTGGGTTCATATCAATATACAGTTGGAAGAAAACTAGTTAGAAAAGATGGGATAACAAGTATTTAAAACCCTTTATGGTCGTGTTAACGTAGAATTTTATCTTTACCACTACTACTCACGAAGGGTCTTGGGTTCGGTACATTGTAGAGACGGTAATGTTTCAAGTTAAGCGGTTGTGGAGAGAGGTGATTTGTCCGAGATCCCTCTCAACCGCCCGGTTTCCCCCAATTAAAGGTACCCAGTTTATAGAGACTGGGTGAGTCCTAAGAGGGTCGTCAGATACCACTGAGTCCATCCATGGCTGTTAATAGAATAAATACTCATCTTCCACAGCCGGAATTGAACCCGTAAGAAGAACTTAATTTCGTCTTAATTGATTAGCATTGGTGAATTAAGGGGAAATCACTTATTTCGAATTTTAGGATTATAAGCCTCGCGAAAGCCGCAAACGCGGTAGCTAAGGTGTGGCGTTATTTCGAAGATGAATGAAACATAAGCTGGTTCAATAGTGGTTATTACCATACATCACCGCCCTCTATATTCCTTTAGTCGAACCCTTTTGTGCTTCTCATCCCGAAATTCAAATTTCGCTAACGCTTTTCCTGGCTTGATTAACTTAGGCTGTGGAACTTGATGCGTCTATAATTCCATCATCCGTTCCTGATGAAAAAACACGATAGCGTTTAAAGGAAGATTCTGGATAAACGGGATTTAATATAAGTATTTAATGCAATACAAAAAAAGAAAAAGAGATTTTGTTTGTTTAAAATCCAACGGTGATGCAGGGAAGTAATTTGAACGCGCAATCACCAGGTTTATTTCTTAAAATAAGCATGCCCAGGTTATATGGGTAGGATAAACCCGAGCAGAGCCTGCAGATCCTACAATAATACATTATATACATTTATGATTCAAAAGATAACCTGTGATACTGATAACACCTAATCAACTATTATATTGATCGGAATTGAACAATCAAAATGTAGTAGTAAAATGCTGTTTCTAGACTTTCAAAGTTATATATATTTTTTTTTTTAATTAATTTTTTGAAATTTACAACTGTATATTATATACATCAAGTAAATATAATCAAAGATAAATCATGTCCCGGAATAAACACAAGTAGAGACTGTACCCAGTGGTAGTGCTCAAATGAAGGTTCAACTTAGAAAGTCACGAGGCCATCTTCTTTTCAGACACCTCGGAGGATTATCAGGAATCGAAGAGGTTGTCAAAGTTATATTAAAATCCAGAAATAATAACTGACCTAGTTTTAAACTAAAAAAAGAACTCGTCAGAACTAATAAAAAAAAGTACTGATATTGATAAATTTGGTAATGTTTAACATGATATTTAAACATTGAACCTACTAAATTTTAAAATAATAATTATTGTATTTAACTTGATTCTACACTGATTTGTCGGTGTTTCAGTGCTGCTTTTAAATTAAATGGTAGTAAATAAATAAATCTTTGGCACAAATGTTTTCACCAGAATAATTGAATAATTAACTTTTTAGAGGTGCTTTTGTTTTCCAACTTAATGAATAGTTAAATAAATTATAAAACTAATTTAACAACTCACCAGAGAATAAATTATTAGGTCAATATTTTTGGAAATCGGATGCTTTGTTTTGCTAGTGAAATATTTTTTTTTTAATCAATGTTGTAATGTTTAATTTTTTAAATGGTACTTTTAAATTTAGGAGCGGCAGACAAACAACGGAAAATTTGAAGATTTATTTCCGTGATTATCTTCTGCATAATGGTTCATTAATTCAATTGATGATGGTTTTTCTATCTTCAACACCGAGTAAAAAAAATTAATCGTTAAGTTATAATTCTCCTATGCTAATTGTAAAAGTATATATAATTTTATTAATAAGATTGTAATTTCTTAGCCCTGAAGAAGACTTTCTATGTGGGTCGAAACGTTGGCTTTAAAATTTATATTTCTCCTTTTTTAAGATATTTTTTTAACTTCAACCTGGACCATTTTCTTCTTCATTTATATAAGGCCAACCAATATTATTCAAGAAATATTGTTAATATTTTTAACAATTTTTTAAATATAATTTCGGTCTATTTATCCGACGTTAAAAAAATAGTTAAAATTTAATGTAGAACTGACGGAGAAAAATCACAGTTATTTGGTCAGTACCTTTCCAAAATCTTTCATCCACATCCTGATATCATTAACCCAACTCACATTGAACATATAAAAGAAGCGTTAGATGTTCCCCTCCAAATGTCCCTCCCACCCAAAGCCTTCCATCCTACAGAAATATCCAACATTATACACAGATTACCTTCCCGCAAAGCTCCTGGGCACGACCTCATCACAATTCATATCTTAAAACACCTTCCTAGAAAAGCCATTCTATTCCTTACCTATATATATATAATGCTGTACTCCGCTCCACATATTTTCCTGACCTCTGGAAACTATCCATTGTAAAAATGATACCCAAGCCTAAAAAAAAACCAGAATACCCTTCCTCTTACCGTCCTATCGCTCTTCTACCTTGTATGGGTAAAATCCTTGAAAAACTCATCCTCAAACGATTGCACCCCATCCTTGATGCAAATCACATAATTCCAGATCACCAGTTTGGATTCCGAGCATCCCACTCCACTATTCAGCAATGTCATCGTGTGGTGGATGTAGTCTCCTCTGCATTAGAACGTGGATCATATTGTTCGGGCGTCTTTCTTGACGTGGAACAGGCCTTCGACCGAGTCTGGTATCCGGGATTGCTCTATAAACTCCGCCAATTTCTACCGCCTACCTACTTTCTCATCCTTCAATCCTATCTCACAAGAACTTTCCAAGTAAACCATAATAATGTCTATTCATCCCTCTTTTCCCAATCTGCTGGTGTTCCTCAAGGTAGTATCCTTGGCCCAATCCTTTATACAGTTTATACAGCTGACATCCCAACTGATTTGGCCCGAACCCGGTATCTATCCTTTCATAACAAACTTCATTTCCACTCAAACCCTCTAGTTTCAAACTTAGCTTCCTCTTCAATTCCCGATAATCCTCCGAGGCGTCTGAGAAGAAGATGGCCACGTGACCTTCTTAGTTGAACATGCGATTTGAGTACTACCAGTGGGTAGTTTCTCTACTTGTCATTATATCATGTCATTATGTATCACTCAGCCAATTTACTTGTTATATTATTGTAATATAGTTGTAAATATCAATAAATAAATAATAAAAAAAAAAAATTAATGTATGTATTATTTTGGGGTAAATAGTACACCTCGGGAGCTTAGGTTAAAATTTTTGGAAATTTAATCCTTTGTTTTGCAAGTGAAATTTTTTTTTTTTAATCAATGTTCTAATTTTTAATTTATTTAAACGGTACTTTTAAATCTAGGGGTGACCGAAAAACAGGAAAAACATTGTTGAAAATTAATTCAATTGTTGATGATTTTTTTCTTTGCTCTATATTGAGTTATAAGCTAAAAAAAAATCAATCGTTGAGTTATTTGCATTTTAAACTATTTGAAGAACTCTCATGAACTAATTACAAAAGTATACATAGTTATATTGATAAGTAGTTTGAAACCATTATAAGCCTTGAAGAAGTTCTGCAATTTTGGTCAAAACGTTGGCTTTGAAATAAATAGTTCTCCTTACTTCAGAGATTTTTTTCTGACTTCCATCCTGGCTATTTTCCACCACATAAATGTGTATAAGTTCAACTAATATTCTTCAAGATATATCATCTATACTTCGAAATGCAAGTTTTATTTTTTGATGAAATGATTACCGAAATGTACATATTTTCCATAACTACACTCTTCACTACATACAGAAGTTCACATTTTTTTTCATTTTGGAGAATATTTGGTGAAAACTTACCCCTTTATCTCATAAACACACTGTAATTTTAAATATTTATTTTTTCACCATATTTTGACTTAATATTACTATGCTAAATGCTCTCAGAAAATGCAAAGAAACAAAAAAAATCTCGAATCCGATCTTTTTTTAAAATCATTTTGTACAATGTACGAGACCTCGATAGAAATTCCCAGATATAATAATAAAACTGTCGTTGTTTTGGGTCAATATATTGACCTTTTGTTATTTTCAATCAATTAAATTCAAATAGTCAAGACATTTATTTTCTCAAGCCAGGTTCTAGAAATGTTGAGAAAACATGGTTTGTAACGCACAAATTTATGCTCAAATTGCCATGGTTCTGAAATATGCTCTAATATAGAACAGGAAGTTAATGATTCAGATGAAATTGATTTTAATTAAATAGCTCAAAGTTGTAAAAAAATTTCGGTTTCGAGTTTTTTTCCTTTCTTTGCATTTTCTGAGAACATTTACCATACCAATGTATATTTTTTTACAGAAAATAGAGATTTCTACGCACAAAAAGCCCACCGACTTTTTTTAAAAAGCAGATATTTTGACGTGTGAATTTTTGATTGAAAATTAGGGTGCTTTTTCGATATTAAGTCAAAATAAGGTGAAAAAATATATATTTTAAATTTTAAAAATGGCAGTGTGTTTGGGACATAAAAAGGTAAGTTTTCAACAAATTTTATGTACAAATTTTTTTTTTATAAAAGATAAAAATAAAAAAACCAAAAACTTGCTTATTTGAATTTTTCACATACATTTTGAGATTATGTGAAAAAAGTGTAAATACAAAAGTTGTAGACCTTTTTATTACCTACAACTTTGCCATTTAACTTTTTTCCATAAGACTTGTAGTTTTGCCGGAAATCGAGATAAACCGATTTTTACCATTAAAACCTCCCCCCCCCCTTCCACTTCCCGACCTCAGATCGCCCGTAAATTATTTTTCCTTTAATTTTTGTTGTATTCTCTTCCTTTTCCAATGGGTTTCATTCTACTATAATTTTTTCCAGTTTTTAGAATTTTCAAAGGCTTCTGCACTGGTCTCCAGGGCCATTTTCTTCCTCATTTTTATAAGGCCAAGTAATATTATTCAAGATAAATCGACAATTGATTAATTATAATTTCGGCCTATTTATGCCGTACTCAGAATTTAATGTTTGAATTATTTTGTAGTAAACAGTACAGCTACACCTCGACAGCCTACTTGCAGGTAGTTGATAGCAGAGCAGCGCCGAAGACTAATGAAACGCTCCGACAACCCATTGTATTACAGAATGCCCAACTAATTTTAACGATCAGTCTTCACCGGTCGGGGGCTGAATAATTTGAAAAGATAATTGGAAACAATTGGAGTTAGAAATAGTAATTTGTTAAAGGCTAATTTGAAGGTAGGCAGAACCAATATGCCTCTGCTAAGTCGAGCTAAAGGAAGGCACAAGCTAATCTACTGATTACAGGCCCAATCTCAACTCGCGACTTATAGCAACCACTAGCCTTGCTAAAACTTTTCCATTAAGCTATTGGATCCCCCCCCCCCCAAAGAAACCCCTTTATACTCCTCTCCCACTACCTTTCTACTTGTAATAAATTTCACTCAAAAACAATTTATCTCATATAAAGTTTTCGGCGGAGTAAGGGTCTAGCGTTTGCTGGTAATTGGAGTATTAATGATAGCAGTGTGTTTGTAAGAGTCTTTTTTATTTTCGAAGTGAAAACTTCATTAGCCGCGTTTAGCGACTTTTGGTAGGGGGAAAACTATTGGGTTCGCGTCAGCAACATGAGCGATATGCTCGTGATGTTACTAGCGACACAATTGAACGGTCCTTTTAAATATTTTTAAAATGCCACTTACAATGAATTGCAAATGACAAATAGTCATATCATACTAACACATATTTACTTATATAGGGCCGAAACATGGACAATAAAAAGGCAAGATGCTCCTCGCTCTTGAGGTGGACTTTCTAAGAGGTGGCTGGGGAATCCCCCCAATATAGTTTATGCTATAAGAGAAACTACAGAGCAGGAGAAGAATATATTGAATGAAACAGAGATCGGGAATTCAATGGTTTGGCCACCTGATGAGAATGAGAGACAATAGATGGCCGAAGAAACTCTTCCTTAATAAACCGGATTATAGAAGAAAGAGAGAAAGATATGCATGGAGGATGTAAGAGAAGGAATGGCAGCAAGAGGAAGAAGAAGAATGGGCGGGGAAAAGATTTTGGGTATCGTGATGCATTAATGAAAAAACAACAAAAAATAAATGAATATATAAACTTTTAAACTTAGACAACACTTTTAATGTATATAATATTATGTTGGGGCTACAACCCGCAAGCGAGTCCCTGTCCTCTATCGCTAATAACCATGCTTTTCTATGGCTGTCATCCATGTTGTCCATGTCTTCCAACAATCATGTTGTCATCCAGCTGTTAACTCCAGCTTTCTTGGCATCATTCGCTGAGCAATCCGTTCATCTTAATGTATATATATCAAATAAAAGTAATGTGAGGCCTTTAACAGCAGATAGAATGCTCTAGTGTGTTAAGTTTAAGTAGCTTCCATATGACCCACTGAACATTCAAGCCATTTGGTTCGGTAAGACTGTTAATGAGAATAAATTTTATGCAATCATCCCACCTACGATTTGGTGGGACGTTTGCCACTTTCCTCAGTACTTTATATATTTTTGTATGTGAAAACATTTTTAGCCGCGTTTAGCGCTTATTGAAAGGGGGGAAACTTTTGTGTTAAAGTCACTAACATGCTCGTGACGTATTGTACGAGACTGGCAACGCCTAGCGCCCTGTGCATGAGTTATGCGATTCATACTAATACTGCATACATAATAAGAATAATACTCGTAAATTAAAACTGGCTATAACTAGTTAAACTTTTCGTTTCCTCTAAAAGATTTTATTTGTCATGGTTAAATGCTTTGTTTTATGAAATTACTGAAAGTACGAATGATATATCGCTACCTTTGTATTACAAGGTCGTATGATACACACATATGAAAATGAGAAAAACGATATCAAAGATTCTGAGTATCGGATTCTTTATGTGGTGAAACATTATGGTTATATTTCACTTCTTTCAGGTGCAATGATCAGCAGAAGAAGAACCCCATAAAAACAACAAATGAAAATTGAAAGCATGATCCTATTTATTGAAAAAATAAAATAACATTCAACTTTGTTACTCCATAGTGAGAAAAAAAATTATCAAAGTGTAACAGAGAACCTTATGATTCCGAAATCAAACCTACAGGAGTGACCTATGTGACCGAATTGGTCCGACCAATTGGCTTGATATTTTCGGTGCCGTATTATTTTATATTATTATAAATATTGTGTACATATTTATATTATTATAATATTATAAATATTATTTATTTTATTATAAATGTCTAAAACAGAAATTATTATTATCCGATTATTATCGTACCGCGAATGGGAAGATTTGGCTAAAATAACTGGGACTACAATTAAGTATAACACATATATTTATTAATTTAGCCAATAGTCATACGCTGTTGGCAATATTCGACAATATTCCTTGAATAGCAAGGGTTGGGCCGTAATTCCTCAAACAAATTGTGATATTCTCCATAAATAAAGCATACAATAAATTCTAATATAAGAAATAAATTCTAAGTATAAAATATTAGTTCTACTTCTCTGCCGTACATACTTCTTGAGTATTTGATATTTAAGTAATGAATTTTCCAATAATATTTGTTTCCGCCTGTCCGTGACGAATGCAGAGTGTATACCTAGGGTTCCAAAGGTTTATGTTCTACATACTGCCATGTTTCTCCCATATAAAATCTTCACGACATACACCTTTGTATTTTTGGTCTTTGGACCATACCAGGTCGCGATTTTTTGACGTTTTTAAGATCTATGTATATGTAGTTTTCGACCCACAGAAGCATTTGGTATCAAAATCGTTGATTTTTCAATTTTGTAACATACAACCTTTTAATACTAAGGTAGCGAGCGATATGTATTGTTAAACTTAACGATAATAATAATGCTAAAAATGAAAATAAAGCTTATTATCAAATATGTAAATACAAATAAAATTTATAAAAATACAAATATTTACTAATCATATAAATAAAATTATCGAGTTTGCGCAGCACTGCATATGTTTTTATTAATAAACAAACTACTTGAAAATGTGTCAGTGGAGTGTCAGTATATCTGAAAACCGGACTAAAGTTTTTTTTTTTTTTTTTTTTTTTATTTAATTCAATGATATTTACAGCTATAATGGTAGGGACTAAAGTTAAAAACTTAAATTTAAGAATTTGATATTTATATAATCCTGAGTATAATTGATTTAGAAATTCAAAGAAGAACACAGTTATTCCAAAGTTTTGAGTTTTCACTTCTGTCGGGAGTCTTCATGACTGCCTATTTTTTTTTTTTTTTTTTGAGTTATCTGCATTAACATTAAAGAAGTCCATGAGAAGTTGTAAATAATATTTCCTTTAGAAGGTTACTTGCCCTAAAGAAAAGTAGATGGAGAGGAAACAAAGCCTTGTACTTAATTTTGTTTCATTTTTTTGTCTGACTTACAAAGACCGACAATAATATTAAAATAAAAAAGGAATTCCATGTCTTTACGATGCCTTTGAATTTTATTAAGTTCTAAAAGTTATCTTTTAGCATTTTTGCCGATTTATTTTCTTTACGTTATAATTTTTTTTTATATATATAATAATTAATTACAGTACTTTTTCTTAGACTGAATTGTCCGAGATAAAGCTCAACCGCTAGGTTCTTTCCCCACTTCAGGGTACCCACTTTTTACAAGCTGGATGAGCTCGAGAAGAGTCATAAGATCTCATAGGGCCTAATTGTTAACAGATTAAAAAGATTATTCCTCACAGTCGGAATTGAACCCGGAATTCGACATAGCAACTAACCGCTCAACCCACTTAGCGACCATGTTCCATTGTTCATTTTTCTCTCTGATAGTTTTGTAAATTTTAAATTTTATCAAATTTAAATATTACCAAATTCTAAGGATTATTATTTAAAAATACTTTTTTGCCATTATATAATTTCCATATAATATTTTAAGGGAGTGAGGTATCTCAGCTTGTAAACCTGTGCTACGACAACCCACAAAGGATATTGATGAGTCCTGTAGAAATGGTAGGGAATGTACAGTTTCTAAGCCAACGACTGTGCAAAGAGGTGATTTGACCCATATCACACTATTTTCTCAATTATAGTGACAGGGTGAGCTCCAAGAGGGTGTCCACAGCCCACTAGAATGAATATTTCAAGTCTGTTTACGGGCTGGATAGATATTGTATGGTATGGAAACAGTCAGCCTTCCGAGTCAGGAGAAAGTCCTGAAGATTGAGAGAAAAATTCTGAGGAGGATTCATGGACCCAAAGTAACACAAGATAGGAATAGTCGAAAATCCAACGAAGAAATATACAAACATTTAGAAGATCTTGAAACAGTCATCAGACCAAGAGACTAAAGTCCACATGGTCAGAATGAACAATAAGAGGCTGAACTAAAAAATCTTTGATAAAGTATTATGCTATAAGGGTACAGGTGGATATGTGAAACAAATAAAAGGGGAGCTGGATAGGCTAAAAATCAAGGATGAGGACTTCTAGGATTGAGGGCTTTTTGGGAAAAAAATGAAAGAGGTTGGGGTTCTTGCGGGAAGGAAGAAGAGACAAGGGAGAAAATGGTCTAAAAAAGAGCGAGAGGAACAGTCCAGGAAGATGAGAGAGTATTGGAGTAGACGGAAGGCGGAGAGTGTGAAGAAGATTTGAGTGATATTCAAATATTTCAACATATTTCTTATTATGTAATAAAAATCTATTCTACATCATCCATTTCCCTATCATAATTACATACCCATTGATGGGTTTAAAAAGAACGTTTCCAAATCAAATCCAATCACTCTACTAGATATTATGCTACCTAACAAACTTTGATAAGCTAGAAAACCTAAGAAATGCAATATTATTTAAACGGGTTCAAATCCAGTATATGGAAATCATCAGTAACGACCAGCGGATATGCCAGTAAACCAGAACATACCTTTCCAGACCGAAGCACTACCATTTCAACATTCCAAGATCTACCCCCTAAAAAAGAAAATGTCAGTTCTCTTTTTATCTATGTGGAATGCCTATTAACTACTAATGGACCACATCATATGATTATAATCACAGAGAGGACACTGCAACAACTGCACTGCAGCGATATCTAAGTGTAAGGATTATAATAAAAATTATATCTATACTAATAATGATGAGAACACTGCCATCAGTAAACTGAGAAGAGAGCATGCTATTCCAATTCATTCATATCTTATTAACAATCTTGGCTCACTAACGTATAAAACCTGTATAAGTACTCCCACATTAGGTCATATCTTTTCCAACTGCTCATTTTACATGTGAACTTTAACTGGATCTCAGTGAGGCTTAGTAATGATGATAGTAAAAGGGAAAAAAAAAATACCTGTTCACTAAAACCCATAAAGCATATTGACTTCAGTAGGTACTTGTACTTTCAGGGCTGTTTCTAAGCGAAAGGCTGTGTAGGGAGGTAGTGTGACGAACGGTACCCACTTAATAGAGGTTGGGTGACCCTATACGATGTATCGATATCACACCGAGTCAATTAATCACTGTTAATAATATAAATTATTTATTGGCTACAGCCAAAATCGTACCAGCAATCTTCAACTCAGCTTTCTGCACATAGATCTACAATGTTAAGTGTAATTTTAAAACAATATATTTTCTTCTACAATGTTTAAAGTAGAGAGAGGTTCAATATCCAATTTAAAACATTGTTTTAAAGTTTCTGGGAGCAGAGTGGCTCAGTGGTAGAGCTCTTAGTTGCCATGCGGGAAATCCTGGTTCAAATCCCGCTCCGGGCAAGACTTTTATTTAGTCTGTTTGGAGTGGGAAAAGAATCATTTGGTATCAACCAGCCTCTCTAAAATAGTATAAAGATATGGGTACCATACCTAACGGGGAAATAACGAACGATTGAAGAGAAATAACGGGGAAAAATCTGGCGATTGACCTAGGACAAGCCACCTCCTTGTACAACCGTTGTCTATGAAACAGTACAGTCTCTACCATGTCCTGAACCCCAGACCCATTCACCGTTGTAGTGGTACAGTTTTTTTTTTTTTTTTTTTTTAAGTCCATGTTTAAGTATTAAGTTTAACAATAAAGTAATTTTAAATTTTAAATTAAAAAATATATATATATTATAGTTGTAAATGTCAATAAATTAAATTAAAAAAATAAGTAAAAAAAATAAAATAAAAAAATGTAATAAAACATGTACCACTAAAAGCAATTAAGTCTTGAGCTCAGTACGTGGCAGAGACTGTACCGTTACTAGGACAACGGTTGTGTAGGGGATGATTTGTTCGAGAGCTCAATCGCCATGTTTTCCCCTCAATTAAGGTTACACAATGAGTAGAGTAGTGTCTGTAGATCTCACAGAGTCGATCTATGAATGTTCACAGTTTAAATAATATAACTGTCACTGCTGGATTTTAATCCGGAACCTTCAGCATAGCAACTACCCATTCAACACACGCCCTCATTGAAACTTTAAGTGACATTAAATAAATAAACAAACCAGTGAACTCCATAAATCTATTTATTGTGGCATCTGTTTAGTTTACCTACATTAAAGGGGTTGTATGAGCACCTGTACCATGAACGGGTCTGGGGTCCAGTACATGGTAGAGACTGTACTGTTTCATGGACAACGGTTCTGCAAGGAGGTGACTTGTCCTAGGTCATGCTCAACCGCCAGATTCCCCCCTTATTCTGGATACCATATTTTGATAATATTTTTTAGAGGCCGGGTGAGCCCCAGGAGGGTCCTTGATCCCATATAATTCATCTCCCGCTGCAAACAGACTAAATAAAAGTACTGCCTGCAGCGGGATTTGTACCAGGATTTACGGAATGGCAACTCAGTGCTCTACGACTGAGCCACTCCGGCTGTTAAGAAAGTAATTAAATTACCTGTCATAGCCGGATTTGAACCCGGGACCATCAGCTCGGTAACACAGCGCTCTTCAATTTTTACTCAGGGATAAATAAATGAAATAGTACTGGTAAAGTTTGGGGTTTAAGGTTTAAAGTCGGAAAAAAACCCACTGATTTAAATAATACCATAATTAATAAACAAAAATTTACTATAACGAAATTTAGTTGTTATAAAAACATCCTGGAAGATAAAACCGTTGCAGCTTTTATGAATTCAAGCATAACAAGGAGGAGTAACTTTATTTATTAGCAGATAATTGAAATGGAAGGTCTCTTAGCTTCTGGCGTTTTCCTCAAGCAATTGCTTCTGTAAAGTGAGAAAGCTAAGTAACCGGCCAAGAAATACACTTCTCTTGATTAATTCCCCCAAGTACTTGCCTTTATTTTTAGCTGATGAATATATAAATAAAGATGTTATGTTGTTTTATGATAATTTTAAATACCAATCCATTAATACATCGGCATAAAATTATTATTATTGGGGTAGTAAAGAAGATACTGAATTGACTCTCCCTGATGAATTTAAATTTAAGACCAATGCATTGCCCATTTCAGATGAAATGTGGTTTGTATTGAGTTTTTTTTTGTACAGGATATGTCGAAAATTTTTTTAAAAATTTCAACGTTATATGTCTCCTGTAAATGACAGATAATTCATTAAGAATTTCAATGACTCAGGTTGAACTCTCACTATTATACAAATATATTATATGTCCTTTAAGAAATGGATAGTCCCTTAGATCAGATTCTTGAGATCCACCAAGCCTCTGGTTTTCCAATCCAATTTTAAACATTTTACCCTCACCTACTGAATTCAACAAAGAGCGTTGCGAAGACAACGAAGAGAAAAATCATAAAGAAAGTAGGAAAAATGTTTTAGGTCGGTTTTTAGTTTTTCACGCATTTGCGGGTTCAAAACGGAGTTGGGGGGGGGGGGAGGGGGGGACAAGTCCAACCATCTCCAGTTAATATTTTTCTTCTTCAAATGTTCAGGAATTTATTGACGATCCTGGCTGTGTCGAGGAGAACTGACTGTTGAGCCACCTTTAAAACGGCGAACGGAAGTCCCAGACTCTCCTTTCCCTCCACTGTGGATTCAGGAACAAATCCATTAATGGAGATTATAATAGGTTTTACCATTACGCTTTCCATTCGATAGAGCTCTTTTATTTCAACAGGTAGTTCCTGGTATTTGTGAAGTTCGTTGGGGATTGCAGTGTCAACAATAGTTGCTTTTCTATCTCTCATCTTTATATGGAGGATGTCTGGTTTATTATGGCGCACAGTATGGTCTGTTAAAATGGATTCATCACAGTATAGCTTAAGGTTATATGATCATTTTTTTTTTCTCACATATTTCTCTGGCGCCAAATTCAAGGGAAGTGAATGTTTTACCGATTCAAGAATTTTCTCACAATTCTCTACCTGTCCAACATAACTTCCTTTTGCGCCAATTTAATTTTTCCAAATGGAGGCCAAGATCTTCTGTCCCCTCCCTTGTGCTTTTCAATATTAGACTATTCGAGGAAATGTCTATTGGAGTTATTAGCACTTTCTTTAAATGATAAAGGGATTTTAACTCAATATAAAGTTCTTGGTATTTTCGGCTCTGGTGTTCATAACGTTTGCATCACATGGGACTGTTATTTCTATGATTCTACCAATTTTCTTCACTTAATGGATCAACGAAATATCCGGACGGCTATGTATTACCCTGTGGTCCGTAATTATTTGCACTCCAGTTAATTTTTATTTCGTCATTTTTATAAGTTTTTTCCGGTTGATAGCGATAGTAAGGCAGCTCATCTCCGCCCAACAGTCCCAATAGCCTGCATATACTTTATATTATATAATATATGATACGATTTCCAAGACAGAAAGAGTGCTCAAATTGCAGAAGGCATACAAGTTGACCTGGAATCATTACAATAAAAAAGCACTATCTCGTAATGCCAAATTACGGCATTACAACACAGTTGTGTTACCTGAAGCCCTGTATGCAGCAGAAACTACAGTAATGAAAGGGATGACAAAAATTCATGACATCGAGAAACAAGAACGGAAAATTCTTAGAAAAATTATTGACGGTGTTCCCTGGAATGGAATCTGGATCAAAAGACCTACTAATGAACTCTATGAAAATACAGAAAACATCACAGATAAATTTAGAAAAAGACGGCTACAATTCTCAGAGCAGACTCACTAAGAAACATTTTAAGATTGCCAATGCTAGTAAATTAAAGTCTAATTGGATGGCAGAAACACAAGAAGATATGGAATTATTTAAAATCTCCAAAGATGAAATTCAGAATAGACAACAATTCAGGAATAAGATCAGGAACAAGAAAACTGAACAAGACTTCGAGTAAAGAAACAGCATCGAAAAAGTGGACTGAGGAAAGGAAGAAAAACACAGTGAATTAATGAAGAGGGGTTGGGAAGAAAGGAAGAGAGGAAAAACAGTGAAGCTATGATTGATTTAAGTTCTAGCGCTCTCCTAATGGGGAATAAAAATATATATATATATATGGGAGAGGAGTGGCTCAGTGGTAGAGTACTGAGTTACCATGCCGGAAATCCTGGTTCAATTCCCGCTGCAGGCCATGATTTTTATTTAGTCTGTTTGCAGCGGGAGATGGATCATATAGGATCTAGGACCCTCCTGGGGCCCACCCAGCCTCTATAAAATATTATAAAAATAGAGTACCCAAAATAAGGGGGAAAAATCTAGCGGTCGAGCGTGGCCTAGGACAAGTCACCTCCTTGCAGAACCGTTGTCCATGAAACAGTACAGTCTCTACCATGTACTGAACCCCAGACCCTTCATGGGTTGTAGTGCTACAGGTAAAAAAAAGGTAAATATATATATATATATATATTATAAGATATATTAAAAGAAGGTAGTGTTATTTTAATTGTGTTAAATTATAGCCTGGAATATCTTACGACCTTGAAGGTATTTTATTAAAAATTACTTTATGGAATTCCTTCTTGGGATCTCTGTTAGGGAGTGACTGTAGAAAATTAGATCCTAGAGAAGTCGGTTGCTGTTTGAAAACGAAGCTCGAGAAGACTTCATATTAAAGATGCTTGAGTCCATATTACAACTTCTAGAATTATGAGAAGTTGAAGTCGTTTGAATTTCAATCCTAGCCGTTGCTGCGTGTTGAATTATGTTAATGCTTCTCCCGAATTAGGGCTTCTTTATCCAGCTTCTGGAGTCAATATGTATGCGCTAAGTTTCCAGTAGAAGTGGAGTGTACGGTTCAACTTTTTCAAGAATATTATAATAATAAGTCTTGATAATTATTCGAATATCTCTCTCAATGTACGAGTCATTGTTACTTCGTCGTATCTATTCTTCTTGTACGTTATTGTTATTGAAACCAAGTACGATTTTTTAGGAACAAATTGGACTATTGATACATTTCTTAAAGTTTCCTCTTCTAACAGTAGTTTGACTTTGGTTTTTCATACTGGATATCCAAAATATAAAAAATCAAAAGTTGGATTTATTTTTTAAAAAATAAAATAAAAATGAAGTAAAGCATATTCTTCATGGAACGTAACCATCAGTTGCCTTAACCCTCACATGTACGAACATTCAATAAGGAGAAGAAGAACGCTTAGCGAACCCTTAGCGAAGGATTGTACCAATCTGTTAACAAAATGACCAAACACAAATTGTATCTCTCTTAACGTAGTCCACCCACCTACGTATCGGTCTACATCTTAGAGTTTACCTGTCAGCTCCACATATAGATTTTTTAAATATTTTATTTGTTCCTTACTTCCGACGCTATTATTAATCGGATGCGTTCTCTATGATGCCGATATGAGTAACATTTTTTCTTCAGTAGACTCCTCTTTCTTCGGACCGATTATCGTACACGATAACTAATTCGAATACCTTCAGAGGTTTTCCCCTCTTGAAGTTAGCAACGAAATTTCACACCCAGAACGAACAGTTGTAATGAAAGTGGTTTTCGATGGCCTTACTCAATGGTTACAGGAAAACAATATTCTATGACCAAGAAAGCTTTGCAGCCCTGCAGATTTTCTAGGGATGTTTTAAAGCGAATAAAAATCTTTGGTTATGCCGTCCATCGAAAGTGATGTAAAATGTTGGATCGGAGCCTGAATCGAGTCAAGTACTGATTAAAAATCAATATTCTAATTATAACTGGATAGACAAAATTTAGGACTCCCACAGTAGCAGCATCGTACGATCAGCCAGTAGTACAAAGTGTCGTTAAATATACTAACATAGTAAAAATCTTCTAATCAACCAATAAATACTTAATTTAATTGTAGATTCCTTTGTCTAGTGCCAAGAGTAAATTGGTACGTGGAATACAATTATTTCGAACCTATAAAAAACCAATGATCAATACAATCCCCATTTTCTTTAGTTTCATTGCCTCTTTTTTTTCTCTAAATTTACCGAAAAAAATTCAATCAACAAAATTATGATTCACTGATATCGGGCATATTAGAATTGCTCCTCATCCAGAGTAAATTGAATTCGCAAATATATTCAGAGCTGCCATGACACACGAGGCGGGCGGCCGTTACATCGTTGATTGCCGTTTTAAATTACGCGATTTTGTCGAGGATAATAAAGCGCTCTATTTGCATTTATGAAGGCGACTCGGGCGAGGGAGCGCTCTCTCTCTCTCTCTCTAGCTCGCTCGCTCTGGCGAGCAACGGATGAGGCAATTTTTACACAAATGTCCGCTGTTGATGTTGATGTTGATTAGGACGTGGTGTGGATGTTAATTTTGGACGTATCACTTCAACCAAAAGTCAATTGGCCATGTTTCAGCGGCCATTTTACCTTCTTGTTTCACCAAACTTATTACTATGTTTATGCTACGAGCGTAATAAGCGTTCTGCGTGATCTTACTGAATTTCAAATTTTTATTTTCTCTAAGTTTGAGAAAATATTGCATTCATGAATAATTTCGAATTGGAATACTTTATTCGATACAATATAAAGTATATTGAATACACTATATAATGCACAGTTATTCCAGATATTTAAAGTGTGCATATAGTAAGTCTAGATTCAAAACACGCATCCAACCCTTGTAGTGCCAGTGATGATGATGATGTTGATCGAATTATTAACTGTTTTCCTTAATATTCTTGAATGTATAAGTATTTTATTTCATGATTTATTTTTATTTATTGTTCTTTTGATGGTGAATATTTTTTAATTCGATAAGTTCATCTGGAATTTAGAAAATATGGTTTATATAATATGAAGAATTCAAAGGGTATGAAGTCATGGTGTAAGTTTTTATTGGGAACGGAGTATGGAGCATTAACCCTCAATTGTCAGCACTATCAAGCATATCAGCTAACGAGACGCGTATTTTTTCACAAAACATTGGGTTCTAAGAAACGTTTTTGATTTGTAAGATTGGGGTTCCATAAATGTAACAGAAGCAAAAAACGAAATATTTTTATTTTGAAGAGAAAATATTTGTCAACACGGGAATATAGGAGCGGTGAAGAGAATGGATTTGTCGGACTTGGATACGTAGGGTAGCTCAGTTGTTAGAGATGCAGACGACCCGGGTTCGAATCCCGGCCAGGCCAAATCTTTTCTCTTCAAAATAAAAATATTTAAAAAATATTCACCATAAAAATAACAATAAAAAAAATGATATATATAATATATTGACGTATGTCAACAAGATCCCAATTAAAGTAATGTTCAATGAACATTCTTCCCCGTGTATACATAGCAAAAATTGCGAGGACACGGGGATAAAGGATCGGTGTAGAGAATGGATTTGTGGGACTTGGATACGACCCCTGGTAGCTCAGTGGCCTAGAGCACTGCATTACAGGTACAGACGACCCGGGTTCGAATCCAGCCCAGGACAATTTACTCTTCAAAATAAAAATATTTTATTTTTTATATCTATTACATTTATGGAACCCCAATCTTGCAAATCAAAAACAGTTATTAGGACCCGATGTTTTGTTTTAAAATATGCCTCTCGTTAGATGATATGCGAAAGCATTGTTACATCTGCCAAACAACAAAATGAGGCAAATATCTTTTCTTTCTAATATATGCCTGGATGAAAAACCGATATGTTTGTAGTGCTTAAAGAAACTGTGCCAATTGCTTGGAATTATTGATAATTTAATTGATAGTTTGAATATTGATTTTTAATTGCTTAAAATCAAAATTAAATATTTTGTAATTAAATCGTTATAAATACACAAGTTTTAAAATATTTAGTTTTTATTTTCACTGTTTCCTTATTTGTTTACTGAAAATATCATATATTCGTTGATTGTGGGAAATGCATGAAGGTTCGTATAAGTTATACAAAGCAATAAAATGTTTAAATATTTTATTTTGTATTTATTAATGAATTTTTAAATCAGATGGTCCGTGTCACCAGGTGTCAGTACTAGCGCTCCATACTCCGTTCCCATACTCCATGACTTCAAACCCTTGCATTATTCATATTATAGAAACCATATTTTCTAAATTCCAGATGAACTTATCCAATCACTCAAACCCTCTAGTTCAATCCTTATACAGTGCTCATCATTACAGTCAACCCCGGTGGCTGATGCGGCATTGGCCAAGAGACCTCTTAATTGTAAATATGCCAGTGACGCGGCTGGCAGTGAAGCACTAGGATCTTCTGTAGTTCAGCTTTGCTCTCCACACGTGTAGGGTGAAGCTGGACTCGGAGATCCCTTGGGCATTGTGTAAATAATGTATTATCATTGCCCTTAATGTGACAGATTGTATTTTTATCCAATTAAATTAAATAAGTAAATGATAAAAGTAAAAGATAAAAACTGTTACATTAACATCATTATCGAAATGGACTAGTTCCACTTTATACTACAGTTTCTACAATTTTATCATTATGGAGTAGGGATAGTTCAATGTGTAGAGCGCAGAGTAAGTGAACTGTAATCTAAAACCAGCCATAGAACAGAAAGGTCTACCAAGTGGGAAAAATGTCGAATACCATATTACTAAGGGTTTCAGGATGAAGAAACGCCAAAGAAGGTTAGACGAGGCCAGAGAATCAAAGGAAACGTAGCAGTGAACGCATGAAGCAGTATTGGATACCTAGAAAACTCATGCAAAACAAAGGAAATAAGATTAAGTTGTAACATGAACCGAAGTGGTCAATACGTAATTAGCAAAAAAAACCAATGAATGAATGATGCAGACACTCCCAAGAACCATCCATTCTGTGCAATACTTTTAATTTAGGTAAAAACTGATAGTCGAGCGTCATTTCGGCCAAAAGATCTGCATTACTTGTGATTATAGGACTATAATAGTACTGTCTCTAGCATGTGCTGAAGCCAATACCATCAGGTTATATTGGTACATTTTTTTTTTTAATTTTGAAGTAATATTTATTTTCAAAGTTTACTGAAACATACAGATTACACACAAATGTATTATCTGGAATCGCTGATTTTCTTTTTGTTACTACAGAAATGGACGTAAATCCAGCATGTAGTATGTCTTCAAAAATTCAATTCTATCCAGACTGGGGGGCCAAGATATTTAATACAGATATTTTTCAATTTTTATTTGATGCTATAAAGCCGGATCATCATCGTTTCCGAGCTACTCTACACTTTTAGATTACATAAAATATGTAAATATAAGGTCATGCTCAACTATTTAAGAAATATAGAACCTAAATTATTTGTTAATAATTTTTGAGAAACTACAAGACGTTTATTGAAAAGAACCATTTTGTTGAGCCGGCAAATAGGAAGGGCCTACACACTTATAATCTCTCTCTTCCGTTTCTCTCCGCCAATAAAAACTCTCGCCTAACCCTCACGCTTCTTCCTCGTCCAATGAAAAATGGGAGAACAAAAAGAGCCGTAAACCTGGAGAATCTGAGCTATTATCCTTAATCCTCCATTTCCTCTTCTTTTTATTTCTTCTCTTTTTTTCCACCCCTCTCATCTTTATCTTTATCTAGCAATAAGCGTTTTATGGGTATATACATTAATGGCAAAACCATAACAATAACTAAATGCCTACCAGTAAAAAATACATGAATCGTGTGCTTTTATGTACAAGGAAAAAAACCCAACAAAAAACATAGATTCCAGACAATGAACTAGGCTGTGTTCTAAATTATGTTTCAGTGAACGAAAAAATATTACAGCAAACATAAAACAAAAGACTGTACCACAATAACCTAACGTCGGTATTGGGCTTAGTTCATGGTAGTCTGTAGTGTTTATAAAATATGAAATATGAAAATAAGTGATTTGACCCAATCCACGTATGAACCCCAGGTTTTATCTGAAATAATGGTACCCATTTTGTGCAAGCTAGGGGAGCCCTAAGAGGGTCTACAGATCCCACGAGGTCAATCTATCGATTTTAAACAGATTAATTAGTATATTTTCCACAGCAGGATTCGAAACCTTCAGCATTCCAATTCCACGACCCGGACACTGATCTACCCCGATCCCTTACTTCATGATGAAATTAAAAATATATATATATAAAATATTTCTTCAATATATTTAAAATATATTTCATACATACAGGGAGCAGAGTGGCTAAGAGGTAGAGCAAGACTTTTATTTAGTCGTTTCACCCGGAGATGTATCATATAGGATCTAGGAGCCTCCTGGGTATCACCCAGCCTCTATAAAAAAATTTAAAAATATGGTACCCAAAATAAGGGTGGATTATCTGGCGGTTGAGCGTGTCCCAGGACGAGTCACCTCCTGGCAGAACCGTTGTTAATGAAACAGTAAAGTCTCTACCATGCACTGAACCCCAATCCCGTTCAAGGGTAGTAGTGGTACAGGTTTTGTTTTTAATTTTGTACATAGTATATTTATTAATTTTTTATTATTAGTATTAGTATTATTTAAATCCATTTTTTATAACTAACTAAGGCCTATGCAGGAATAAAATAAAACAAGTTTTTCCTATTTCAGTGATTTTTTTTTCATTGACAGCTTATATTCTATATATTTTTAATTACAGTGATTTATTGTATGGATATTTTAAAGTTATGATAATTATTAACTATTTATGCTATCCTACAAAGATACATTACACGTCTAAAGTTCACTACCAATAATAATTTATTTTAAGCAATACTTAATGTCATGTTATCCTTGTATACTTGTAACAATTTGGTGCCCCTAACTATATAAGAGAAAACAATTAATTTATAATAGTAAGTAAATATTAATAGTTAATTTAAACTAACGTCCTTATTCTGACTGACGCTACCCGCATAACTGGAAAACTGATCTAGCACTTTGCTGACATGTGGAAGCGAACTATCTGCGATAAGCACTAAAGCTGGATAAAGCCTTAACAAAGCTACCAGCGACAAATGAGACAGATTTATTACCAAAGTTATAATTCAACAATTTCCAATTCATGCAATAGTATTTTCTTTAATAGGTTTAAAGAAATAGCAACGACGGAGAAAGACATAGCGATATTTTTTTAGGGAAATGATAGGAAATATCATGAAAAAATTATTTATTTCAATCCAAGTATCCGATGTGATTTTTATATACTCTTTAGTAATATGTGGAATCGGAGTAGCTCACTGCGTAGAGCCTGGAACTGTTGAGCCGTTGGTTCAAAACCGCGAGTGGTCAATAAATTATTTTTACTACTAACAGCCATCGTAGATCGACCTTGTGGTATCGAGAGGTACTTTCCGGGCTCATCTAGCCTCCATATCAGTTCGTATTCCATAAATGTATGTGGATATACAACAATCGTATATCCCTTTTTGTGTATATATATCGCGATGGAATTATGCATGAGAAGTAATTACTCCTGAAAATACTTTAAGTAGTATGGGACCTAATACCCTCCTGGGGCTCACCCAGCCTCTATAAAGTAGGTACCCAAAATAAGGATATAAAAAGCTGGTGGTTGACCGTGATCTAGGAGAGGTCAACTCCCTGCACAACCGTTGTCCAAGAAAGTGTACTGTCTCTACCATGTACTGAACTGCAGACCCTTCATGGGTTGTAGTGGTTGAGAGTTATTAAGAGTTATCGTAGATCGACCCTGTGGTATCTGAAAATCCTTCGGGGCACCCTTAGCCTCTGTATTAATACATATTCCATAAATGTTAAATGTATGTGGATCTACAATCGTATATGGCATTTTGTATGTATGTATAAATATATATATGATATAGCAATGCAACTATGCATGAGAAAATCTTGCTCTTGAAAACATTTTAAGTAGTGTTTAGAAGAATGCCTTAAAATTATTTAAAAAAAAAAATAATCATTGCAAGTTATATATTCATTTAACGTCACTTTATGCTGCTATGGCTAATCGGACGATACTACAGTAAGTGCTCTAAATTTTGCCTATCCAGGTTTAATTAGGATAGGGATTTTTAACTAATACCTGACTTCTTTAACGAGTTCTTGACATCTTACAGGCTCGAGACCCCCCTTTTAACGTCCCTTCCGAAAGACGGCACAACCAAGGATCTTTTAGTCCCTTTAAAAAATCCTAAGGCCACCTGCCAGGCTACGAACTCGCGATCTTGGGCTTAGTAGTTTGTTATGCTACTTACCACTAGACCACAGGTCACCATTATCATTGCAGGTTGGTAAAAGAAACCAGCACAAAAAATAATTGTTGATATTAGGAATATTTCTGAGTCAGAATAATGGATCCTAATGTATTTATATATTTCCAATCATCATCATCATAGTCGTTCCTCTCTACCGCTCTGCAGTGTGAGGTTTCTTTCTGTATAGCCCGGACCACACCGTACGATCCTCTACCATTTCTCTCCTTCTATTCCATTCCAGACTTCTCTTTGCGAAGCTTTCCTTAGTACCATCTTCCCAGGTACGTCGGGGTCTTCCTCTGGACTTTCTTTCTTCAACCTTAGCCTCGTATGTCTTCTTGGCCAGCCTGTTATTTTCCATTCTTAAAACATGTCCAAACCATCTTAGACCGTTTTCAATGACTTTTTCTGCAGGCTCCACTCCGAGGCTTGATCTAATGATTGAGTTGCAAATTCGGTCTCGTCTGGTTTTCCCCTCTATCTTCCTCAGGAATCTCATTTCTGAAGACTGGATCCTACTTTTATGTTTGGTGGTCAACACCCAAGATTCCGAGGAGTATGTTAATATGGGGAGAAAAGTAGATTTCTATATTTTATTTAGTGCATGGAACAATTTACCAGCTGAGTTGACCCTCTCCCGGATTTCATTGTCCATGACTCCATTCTCATCAAGGTGTGCTCGATAACCAATCTTGTTATCGATTCTAATTCTCGAAACGATGTGTTGAAGTATTATTACCCTAATCTATAGTTGGAAATGACATTATTTTAACATTACGTCGTTGCTACCTGAGTACGCCATCAACACAACAATCACTATCAGCACTGATTTCACCTCATTTCGAACCCTGACTAGCTGATTTCATCACGATATTATTTGCCAATTTTTACCTGGATAGAGAGCATTATATTACATAATACGAGTACATGGTATATATTACAGTCGGAAAATTGCATAAATAAATAAACTGCTGTAATAATTATTCATATACAAACCTACTCATAATCTCCAAAGCAAACATAAAACGGCCTAAAAAAAGAATATTATTTTTATTTTAAGCCAGTCATTTAACGAAGATATTTCTCAATTATCGGAATACTGCCCATTTTGGCGATGCAGTTTTGTTATTTAAATAATTTTCACAATTCCAATCAATTTCACAATCCTGGACGATTTCTCTATTAATGCATTTCAATTTTCCCGTTTTTCGAATTACAAGAAGGTTTACTGTTCGGCATTAGGTAATCAGTGATTATAGGTTCTTCCCAAAAAATAATTGTTGATTTATCTGAGGTAATGAACAGCGGTATATAACGGTAGTAACGCATTGAAACTTAAAGTTAAAAGAGTAAAGTTATAACTTTTCTCAAGACACAGTGGAAATACTTTTGGGAAGTTATTATGCTTAATAGCATATATCATACAGACAGATGTTACATGTTGGATGGACTCTGTTGTATCTTAACATAATCGGCATTTGTCCTTAATGCCTCAAGAGTTTGAATTTTGTCAGCATGTTTTATTCAACAAATGTTTTGCTCCTTAAGTTCGTGTAACTTCGTTGGAAACTAATGACTTTCTGTCCTCCAGTATCTTTTAATAATATACTGACTCCTGTAGAACAAATCCGATACTTACGGTGGCATCTCGACAAACGTTTAACTTGGAATCTTCAAACTAGACCTAAAAGACATGAAACTGCTCGCTGTTTTAATTAATTAATTAAAGAAGACTCATATACATGACAATCATTAGACCCATCTGGTCTTACGGAGTAGAGCTTTGGGGCTTCCCCATCGAACTCCTCTCGTATCCAATGCTTATAATCCAAAATACTTAATGCTCCTTACTTTGTTACGAATAAAGTCATCCCTAATGACATCAATGTCCCATTTGTTACTGATTTGGCCCGAACACGATATCAATCTTTCTTGACATACTTCATTCCCATTCAAACCCACTAGTTTCAAACCTAGCAACCTTTTCAATTCCTGATAATCCTCCGAGGCATGGGTAAAGACGATGGCCTCGTGATCTGTTTCTTTGAACTTGTTATTTGAGTACTACCACAGGGTAGTTTCTTTACTTGTCTTTATTTATGTCAATGTCTATAATTCCTGCCATTCACTTGTTGTATTATTATAATTCAGTTGTAAATTTCAATGAATAAAAAAAAAAAATGTACTTGCGGCAGTTTATATTATGTTTATATGAGTTAGTTGCCACTACTTGGTCCTGTATGGCAAATAGCCGAAGTCGGAGCACATACAATCGAGAAAAATCTATCATACAACTATTTACTGTTAACTAGTTCCTGCTTCTGATCGGATCCTCATAGGTTGTTATATCTCTTAGTGGTTTAGCTTCAATATTTAGCGCTGTCAAATTGTTATCCATAGCAATTATAGTAACTATTACAAGCGAACTACTGTTAATAATATAAATTCTATGCTGTATTTCCTAATCTCTACAACTTTATAAAGCCAGAGTTATCTACCACCCTGTTTCCTAGGAAGAGATATTGAATAGACATTTAAGATTTTGGATGCCTATTATTGGCCTTTGTCATCAATCTCATAAATTAAAATTTAAATCTCCGCGGGTCTCGTTCACAATTGTTACCTTGGCGACAGATAAAAGGGGACTTTGTTTCCCTCACTCCGTCATGTCGCACTTCACTTGACTTCCGATTCAGACTGGAAGATACCTACATATCTCTGCTCTGCTCGACTAAAGCTAACCTCACCGTTCACCGCATGGAGGACATTGTTGATATTCGCCCATAGCCCTAGATCGCCTAGCACCAGAAGACACAAGAAGTATACCCTTGTTGATACCACCGGATCGCCTGCTAACCAGAGGCAATCAGAGCTCAGGAATCGAATCCTTCGCTTCAAGTGTAAGTTCACCTTTTCATTCAATTAGTAAGAGTGAGCTGTTCACCGGCCATCATCAACCTCAAAGACAATAATTTTCATTCCCCGTACGAAATAAATTTTCTTATTTATCCCTTTTAATTCAGTCTAATCACGCTCGTACAACAACTAAAACCCTATGGCAAGCTTGTATCTGTCCATTTCAACACTCCCAATATATATATATATATATATATATATATATATATATATATATATATATATATAGATATATAGAATAGAAAACAAACTTTATTCTGGGACCAAGTCCCTTTAGAATAACAAACATGAACAGAAAAATAAACATAATATATATCTTGATAGAGAGAAAATCGTTGACTGGAAGATCTGATGTAGGATGGAAATAGTTGTGTGTGCAGTCAATGTAAACAACTAATAAGTGAGACTTATTTATTGATAGTGCCGACGTTTCGACCTACTTTGTAGCTCATCTTCAGGGCAAATCGAAGGAGTCGCGGCTAGGTGAAGCTTGTAACTCAAATAATAATGACTTAATATATTTAATTAATAATAACTTAATTAATAATAAATCAAATAATATTGAGTTACAAGCTTCACCTTGCCGCGACTTCTTCGATTTGCCCTGAAGATGAGCTACAAAGTAGGTCGAAACGTCGGCACTATCAATAAATAAGTCTCGCTTATCGGTTGTTTACATTGACTGCACTCCCAACTATTTCCATCCTACATAATATATATATCTGTTCATAATGCTGCATACAAGTCATGAAGTATTTTAAAGTGCCATAAAAATAAAAGAAAAATAGAAATTAAATAAATAATTAGTACGAATCTTGGCAGGAATTTAACCAATTTTAGACAATAAATAACAACAGTTACTAAATAAAATAAATGAATGGGGTAGCATGCAATACATTTTTTACTTAGTGCATATCTTATTTAGTAAAAAAAAAAATATATGCGTAACCAACGAAAGCGATTATTCAATACTGATTTATTTAAGGAAATGATTGACATGCTCAGGGAGCATCTTTTTGGGAGGTCAGGAGATGTTGGAAAAACAAAGATTAAAATGAAGCCAGTGAAGAAGCATGGTGGATAAAAGCAGGGAGAAAGGGACGCTAGAATGGTTTGGTTCTGTTGGAACGAGTATGAGATCGAAAAGGCGGAATCTTGTTTTGCGGTGCTGGACTGAGGATTTGAATTGGAGGAGACTGTAGATATATGAAGGGTGTTACGAGTTAATGGATCGGTATAGAAAAGCACTAAGGAAATATTATCTACGAATGGGAGGGAAGAGCTACTTTAACACATCATAATGGTGTGACCCGCGGTTTCTATGGACAAATCTTATAGAGCAGTTCATTATTCGCTTTAAATGACCCTCAAGCAGATATGCTTACGGGAGAATATCACACATGTCGATTACTTAATTATATCAGTAAATGATTATTTTTTATTATTTTTATGATTATACTATTATTATCGAAGAATAAATACTTCAAATACTCAAATACTTTCCAAGCCTGTCCATCGACTCGCTACCCAGAAATTCTCGAACAGATCCACCATCAGAGATGACAATTGCAGCGACCGGGAAGCGGTCGTTGATGGCGGCCATGGGACATTACTATGCAACAGCGGGTGCGGGTTCGAGCCACGACCACGATCATTCTCTTTAACGAGCCTATTAGCATTCCATACATTTGCCTTTTTTCTGCTGTCATTACGCGGTCGAGTTTGCAATCGGTTCCGCTCGTGAATTTTAAAATGTCTACCTGATTTGTCGTTCAGTGAAAACATAATAGAACCATTGAATAATTTATTGCTTTAATAATTCCACGAAAAGCAAGCCAATAGAACCACTATTGTGTAAAAATATTTTCCTTTTTTTTTTGTTCCTTTTTAAACTGATTTTTAAGAACGAGGCAGAAAGTTAAATCGTCATTGTTTTGAGAAAATTGTTAAAAGTAATATAATTAATTTAGTATGATATAATCTCTACATTTCAATTTTATTTATTTTCTTTAGATTGTATTTTTTCATGTGTATACCTGTAGAACCGAAGTGGTGGAAGATTTAATAGTATCAAGACCATGTTGATTAGGAGAGACGAATTGATTAAAAATGTCTAAAGGTTGAGTACTAGAAGAAATCAACCATGGAATTAAATTTTTAAATATTTTATTTTGAAGGGAAAAGATACGCCCAGGATCGGGATATCGAACCCGGGTCTCTCACGTTTCCGTCGTGTTACTCCGCCACTTGAGGTATCCTGGCTCGCATCTCGGTCAGACAAATCCATTCTCTTCACTGATCCCATATCCCCGTGTTCTCGCAATTTGCGATGTATACTAGGGGAAGAATGTTCATTGAACATTACTTTAATTAGGATCTTGTTGACTTACGTAATTATATCATTGATATTTTTTTTTTTTTAATAATTATTATAATTTTTAAATATTTTATACTCTGTCACTTGAGCTATCCTGGCTATTCCGGTCTCGGGCATATCTTTTCTCTTCAAAATAAAATATTTAAAAATTATAATAATTATAAAACAAAATAAAATAAAATAAATTATTCATGGAATTAAATGTTTCATCTTAAACAAAACCAAAAAAAAAACAGTAGTACTACAATCCCTAATAAGGGGCCTTGGGTTCAGTACATGACCGATACTGCGATGTGATTACCAAGGTGTTTTGGTACTGATACAAAGTGATTTGGTCATAATTGGAAATCTAGTTTTGCAATTGCATTTTGATTTGAGATGTTAATTTGTTTGATAATGTTAGCAATGTATGGAGAATTGGAACTAATCGCGAGGTGTATTCCTTGTAAAAGAATGCTCATGTGGTAAAGTTCATCTAGACAAGCGGTATAGACTGGTCCGGCCATGTTACCTAATTGCCATGTAATAAGAATGCCTGATAGAAGAGTACCGAGAAAACTCCTCCAGAGTGTAATAACTTGAGGAAGAAGAGTTGGCCAACCGCGTAAGTGGTGGATGCAAGATGTTGAAGGGGACTCATAAGTATTTGTAACACCGAATGGAATTCGAAAGCCAGGAGCAGAGAAGTGTGGAATTCCATAGTTTGACAATTTTTACTTTATTTATAATAACTAATGATTGAAATTAAAATTTATTTGGTTAACAGTCATCCTTTTCTAATTTCTAAAACTAATTATTGATAATTTAGAAATATATATATTTAATTAAATTTAATTAATATATATATTAAATAAAGTTAAGTGGGAGGAATTAATGCCGAACTCCACTTCCCAATGGAGCTGGTCACTCCGGGAAGTTAGGCCTTGCTTCCATTAGGAAGGCCTATAAAGAGCACATATGTATATATTTTGTAAATCATTTTATTTTGTTTATATTTCTCTTTGTAATAAAGGCTTAATTCATTCATCCTTTTCTATACTCTCACACACACACTCTCCCACTCCCTCTCTCACACTCTCCCTCCCTCTCTCACACTCTCCTTCACTCCCCCATCTCTCTTCCTCTCTCACCCACCCTCTCCATCTCAGTCTCTCTGCTTGAGTGAAAACACTTTTGAATTTCTGAAAAAGAGAGCAATACCATCGGATAGAGGATAACGAGTAGATTTATCGGCTCGGGAATGCACGGGGATGACTACGAGATAGGGTTAGGTTAGGTTTATTGATATTTCGCAATAAAGCGCTGGCTTCAACACCTGCCGCAGTACCTCCCCCCCCCCACCTAGTTCTGATATAGCACTCACACTAATGACTGCTCCCGATCGCTATCAGCTAAACGGAACTGATGAATAGCGTGATAAAAATGTTTAATACGTGTCATCTTATCCATCGGTTCTCAACTGATAGGAACTTAAATAGATAAATAAATATATCGATAATATAATTAACGAGCATTTCCAAATAACCGTGTTTACAGATGTTAGATAAATGTAATTGTTTAGTTACAATATTCCCTTATTTTATAACTAGGTACATTATATAATAACGTATTTTTTATTATTGGTCTCTTTTGTAGTTGTATTGAGTTTTAATATAGTTTTACTATGTTGTACTGTAATAAATACAATTTTTACTTTTACATGAAGGAGGATTCAGTACTTGCTAAGGACTGTTCTGTTTCTAAGCCAACTGTTATGCAGGGAGTTGATTTAACCCTCACCTCGCTCAACATCCGGGTTTTTCTGTATTTTCTCTATTTACGGATACCTAAATTGTATAGGTTGGGTAAGCCCGAGAAAGGTTCTATCCAGTTGAACGATTTTGATCTCCTAAAACAAGATTACGCGATTATTATCATAAAAGGACTGAATTAGTCCCAAGTGGATCCTGGGGTAACGAATTATTTTCCACATTACGCACAAACGCTGCTTTAAAAAAAAAATGGTTCATCCATTTACGTTTTACTCCATTTTACGATATTGTAATTTTTTAAGTACAGCCTAGTAGAGAATTTCATTGTTAATTTGTCAGAGGCTATTACTAAATTTACAAGCTGACCAACTAAACTAACCTGATCAACACACGATTGGTTTATACGCTTTAATAAAATACTTAGAGATATTCATATTAAAAAAAAATGTAAAAATCTGGCATCATAAATAAATACTTTATATTCGAACATTTAGCTCAGCATCCCAACATTGCATTAATTGTTCAAACATATATATTTGAAAATATGTCAAAAATAAACAATCGTATAAATTATAATTTTATTTTGGCTTTTAATTATTATTTGAGAAGTCAGGCATATCTCACGGTAATTGTAATGCATTTTTATTATTTTCCGGAAACTAGTTACAGAATAATAATTAATATTCATTCCTATTTTTTCTCATAACATTATTCAAAGTATTGTTCTAGAGAGTTTTACTAATTTAAAACATTTGTTTATTCAATGATAAAGAAAGGGAAATTTCAGTTTTTAACTTTGGGGGAAACTTGAATTAATTGAACAGTTCAAAATTAATAAATCATTACGGAATATTATCTTTTCTGAATTGATGAATGTCAGATACTTAGCTCCACTTAGCGTTGGCCATGGGCAAAGGAAGTGGCAATGTAATGCAGAAATATAATATAACAAACTATAATTATAAAGTTAATTAGGAAGTGTTTACATGTATAATAGTCAAATGTCCAACAAGCATAACCAATTTATTAATTGGAGTGGTATTTTAAAGAAAACATAAAATCCTACTTTTTATTTCAAAAACCCAATATTGTTTCTTCTATCATCTCCCCTTTCCTAACTTTATCTATTATCATTTTATTTTATTTTTCTCACAGATATCTCTGGCACCAAATTTACATCCTGGAATTCAAAATTCAAAGGAAATGGAAAAGACTTTACTGATTTAAGAATTTTCTCACATCCAACAGAACTCCCTTGGGCGCCAGATTAATTGTTTGCAAACACAGGACAAATAGTAATAATAATTATTACAATATTAACGATACTATATTAAAACATAGTAGTTTTAGTATGTATATAAATACATACTAGTATACTAGTTGTATATATAACATACCAAGATATTTCAAAGAAGATCCATCACTTATATTTTGTTTTGTTTTTTTTCAGAACCGGAGCCAGGAAGCTACCGAATCGAGAAAAGGAGAAGATAAAGAGAGAAAGCTTTTAGATTAACCTTCTCAACGTTAAGATAGATAATGTGATTAAGCGAGTTAATCTCTTGTGTAGGGGGGGCTTTTCTCTCGAGTCCTCCAGTCATTACTGAACCCTATTTAAACCTTAATGACAATATTGTTTTATATTATTATTTAATAGCTGTGGGCAATATCAACATCCGGGGTACGAATCTGGTTGAGACAGACAAATTATTTTATCTTATACCATAGATGATAGTCTATGAGATCTGTAGAAGCTGCCTCTGTAATGTGCTTATCCATAAAAACACTGCCTTTGTTTTAGAAACAGTAGTCTCTAACATGTACCGAACCGAAAAACCTACACTTTTTTATTATATAAATAAATTTAATTATTCATTTTTTTAACCTAAAGATATAAAAAGTGTTAAAAATTGTTTTTCCTCTCTTCGTCCGAAATGGAGGATTTTTGTGTAAATTTGTCTTGGAACATTATGTTTTCATCATTAGTAATTAACTTATCTGTTAGATTAATTAGTGAATTGATTCTGCTGGGTCTTTCGCAGTTTCTTTAAACCAGTTGGGTTTTGTTTTGCGGTTAAGGAAAAAGTCAAAAATTTGTTTGGTTAATCTGAGAGGATGACCATAAAAATGTACTCTCCTTTTTCGCATAGTATCTGAAAGTTTTTAATTTTCATGTACAAATTTTCGTTCTTGATCTATATATTCTCATTATCTTGAAATTTTGGTCCTATGATTTTCCTTAATATTTTCCTTTCCTTTTGCCCAAGTTTCTCCATTTGACCTTTGAAGTTCTTGTTTAGTGTTTCTGCTACATATAAAGCTTCTGGCTTAACCACGGTCTTCTAGTCTGTTATTTTGGATCCCCAGGAAAGAGAATTTTTGTTGTATGTATCTCTTGTTAGTTGGAAGGCCAGTTCAAGTATATTCATTCTGTATTACATTGCTTTGCTTTCCCCACCATTCCAACTAATCCATTCTCCGAGATATTTGAATTCTAAAATATTTATTATTACTACTCTTATTGTTTTTTGTTTATTATAACTGTTGGGAAATATACTATACACTCTTTTTCATAAGCTGAACCCAAGACTCTTTGTGTTTTTACTTTTACAGTTTTTTTAATATTTATAAGTGAGTCCCCTAAACTAGAAAAAACCTGACTGTTAGTTTGGATTCCGGCCAAATCATTTCCTTGCACTACTGTTGCATGGAAAGTGTAATCTCTACCATGTGCTGAATTAAAGACCTCTTCGTGAGTTAAAGCGGTACAGTTTTATTTTATTTCCAGATGTGACCAGAGACTACTTATTACGATGCCCTAGATAACTTTGTTGTTACAAACAAAGTCCTTCCTAGCCCGAAGACTGGAGCAGAGCTAAGATATTGGGGAGTTGACGGGCTCACCTAACTAGACTCAATGGATCCGAGCCAGATCCCTCCACATCCGCTTTCCCGGGCGAGGATTTATCGCCGTGCAGGTCCGATAGCATTCGTCGTCCGTTCTCTCTGTCTCCTTCGCGATTTACCGGCTTCACGCTAATGTTATTGAAGCTCTTTACTCTAAGCTCCTAAGTCCTTTGCCGCAAACTTCGCAGCACGGATAACAATCTCCCTGTTTCATTAGAGGAGAAACAAGTGGCTTGGACAATACAATAAATATAAAACGCTGAGTAATTACATTAGTAATACATTGCTTTAAAAATGTATTATTTCAAAATAAAGATTTGAATAATAATAATTTTGTACAGCAGTACAGAATAAGCCTGGTTCAACAAAACCATACAAGAGAATTCTTAACATTTTTGGACAAAATCAAAGTTAATTTGACATTGACAAAAGTAGCAATGAAACGTTAGGCAGTGTTTACTTGGAGCATTCATAAGTTCCTATACCGCTTATGCATATGGTAATTCAGAGAACACGTAATAACTGAGTACGCAAGTTTGATTTGAGTCAGCAAGTTAAAATTCAAGCAGCATAGCACCTTTATGAGTTGCTATACAACATAAATTTGAACTTGCAGCCTTGAATAAGAGTACTCAGTTGTTGGTGTTCTCATTGTTATCATACGCATCAGAGACATGGACACTTATGGATACTTCAAGTAAATGTATACAAGCATTTGTTGTGTATGCTCAGAGTTTGATGGGTGCACAATGTCACCAACGAAAGCATACGAGATTCGGTCATGTGACGTGAAATGAAAAGTACTACCTGCTGCAGTTAATCCTACAGGACAAGATTGTAGGAAAAAGTGTTCCAGATCGTAGGGAATTGACAGATTAATATCGGTAGACTTGTTTCGTGCAGCAGTCAGTCAAATAAGGCGGGCTCCTGTAATCGCCATGAGGACAGGCACTTGTAGATGCAGAAACAATGGATCGAGAAGCTACATTTTGTTTAGTCTTTTGTCGTGCTCGGTTAGTTCAATTATAAATATTCAAGTAAACTCTATTAACATAAAAAAAACTTAAAAAAAAACTCAAGAAAACCTGTAACCGTAAAAAAAAGAAAAGAAAATACCACCAAGGCACTAGATGCGTCGGAACAATATTCATGGTGAAAGCAATACACATATGTTTCAACAAAACAGGACTTAAACACCGTCAAGATTAAAATTAAAAATATTGTAAAAGAAAAATGCCAAAGGGTGATATTATTTACATATTAAATTTTCAAAATGTTTACGAAATTAGTAGATCACTAGAAAAATACTGATTAACATCACAAAAAATTATATTATCCGGCCGGGAGGATTAATATTGTTATTACAGTTATTATTCACTCAGTTTGAATAAAATGGGTACCCTTAGTTTAGGAAAACCTCGGAAAAAAATTGTCTCTGCACATCCGTTATTCATGTACAGTCACTAGCATGTTCTCAATTCAAGACCGTTTATGATTGTAGTGGTGCAGTTCTTTGATATTATTCGAATTTTATAGCGGGTCA
Organism: Troilus luridus; assembly: GCA_964056705.1. Taxonomy (NCBI): domain Eukaryota; kingdom Metazoa; phylum Arthropoda; class Insecta; order Hemiptera; family Pentatomidae; genus Troilus; species Troilus luridus. Next base: position 23,864,539 of record OZ057417.1, on the reverse strand, counting down.
CTACGTTTTAAAATAAAATACTGCCGTAATATTTTAAACGATGTTGTAATAACTTTGATTAATTATTTATTTTTAAATAATATTTTATCAGTGGTTGACTAATATTATTCATGTGGGATAGTTACATAACTATAGTGGGCAGATTGAAGCGAACTTGTACTTATGTGACTCCGATACTCTCTTAATCGCCTTGGATCACTAGCTATAGATACGTGGTCGCACGTACTCAATGCGCTTCGATCAAACTTCATTTGAATGTCCTATCTAGAAAATGACCAGTCATGGTAGTAATTTGTTTCACAGATATCTCCGTGACTCGTCTTTATTTACTAAGTAGCCTGGGAACTGCGAAATAGGCTGTGGAGTCTCATGAAACTTCTACGAGGAAAATACTTGTTTAATGGTGGAAAATTGGAAAATAATTAGATCGTTGGCATAGTTATGATTCGGATCTTAACGTTATATTTTTATGGCAGGTTAATTATATTAAACATTTTTTCGATTACCATATTTACAATCACTTATGTAAAAAAAAAGCTGTACCACAACAACCCATGAAGGGTCTTGGGTGCAGTAAAAGGGTATAGACTGTACTGTTTCTATAACAACAGCTGTGCAGAGAGGTGTCCGAGATCACCCTTAACCGACAGGTTATTCCCCTAAGTAGATCCCACGGGGTCCATTTGAGAGTGTTAACAGATTAAATAATTTATCAGCCTTCAGCACAACCCAGAACCCAAGAAACTGTGATATCCCGCTCTCTACATTAAAATAAAAATGTAATAAATATTTGTAAAAAAAAACAAAAAACAGGATTGGTATTTTACATGTTATGATATTAGTAAATGTTAGAAATTGAATTTCTTCCAGCCAACAGGTGATTCGGGAGAGATCACTGTAAGATTGCCAGATTTCTACCCACTTTATAAAGCTTGGGTGAATCCATGGAGAGTAAGTAAATACACCTTTACACTCGTTCATGTATATGCGTAAAAAAAAAGGGTAATAATAAATACTGTTACGGTCAGAGAGGGAAGAAGGACCGGCTGGGAGGATAAGACAAACAATGGGATTAAGCGGAAGGGATTATAGAATGGCGTAGAGCCTTCTGGGTCGGTCTAGGTGGTCCTCGTCCTTCCGAGAATTGTCCCACCCCGACCTAACTTGCCTATATAAAAAGGAGAGCTGTTCGGCCGGCCGGGGTCAGTAATAAGACAGTCAGTAATAAGCCAGTAGTAATGAGCAGTCGTTAACTAGTGATAGTGCGTGTGAGTTACAGTGAGTTAGTATCAGTCTGTAATAAGTGCTTAGTGAGCAACAGTGACAATTAGTGGCCGTGTAATAAGTGTAATAAACTGTGGGTCAGTTTGTCATATTTGGAGAGTCTTACGGTCGGTGGACTTTAGTTAGCGAACTGTAAGTGATAATTTGTAATTGTAAACTATAGTGTAATATTATTGTATTTGTACAAATTTATATATAAATAGTTTAGTTATTTAGTATTAGCAATATCTTATTATCTTATAAATTAGATAACATTTAGTAGAATATTGTTATTGTAAATTGATATTAGTTTAATAATTGAATTGTGTTAAATAATCTCATTGTATTCTTTTTAATTTGTTAATAAATATTAGATTCTTGAATTAAGTAGTAGTTTGGTCCATTTTACACCCAGTAGCCCGTAAAAATACTATAAAAAAAACAAAAAAACTTTTACAACTGTAAATGACGTAGGTTCTTGGGTTGAGTGCATGGTGGAGTATAGCCGGATTTGAATCCGGAGCCTTCTATCTAGCAGCTCAGTGCCCTACGCATCGGAATACCCCCCTACCTGCTTTGTACAATTATGATGTATAAATAAGTGTTTATTGGTTCGGGTTACTGTCTGAATTTAATTTCCATAACTATTGGATACAACTTTTTAAAATGGATTCCGTCTATTTATTATATTTTTAATTTGTATATATTGTAAATAAATCTTGGAGGAATAAAAAAAAACCCTGTACCACTACAATCATGAAGGGTCTGGGGTTCAGTACATGGTAGAGACTGTACTGTTTCATGGAAAACGGTTCTGCAAGGAGGTGACTTGTCCTAGGTCACGGTCAACCGCCAGTTTTCCCCCTTATTTTGGGTACCCTATTTTTATAATATTTTATAGAGGCTGGGTGAGCCCCAGGAGGGTCCTAGAAGATCCATCTCCAACTGCAAACAGACTAAATAAAAGGAATGGCCTGCAGCGGTAATTGAACTAGGATTTCCGGCTTGGCGACTCAGTACTCTACAACTGAGCCACTCCGCTCCCTAATAAAAAAAATATATATATAAAAAGTACAATATTTGCTGTTTCTGCTCCTATCTGAAATGAAATATTATAGTATGCTCTTTCATATTCTTTAATGTGTTTTTTTTGTACGCTTTTTGCACGTACCACTATCTAATCCCATCATTGCTTATTAATTAATTTAACATTATTCCTAGATCAATGAAACATATTTGTTAATGTGATGCTGCCGAATGATTACGGTGAATTCTCTACAGCTTTCGTTGGCGTGTTGTCATTATTACTTGTTGAGTAACACAGGTATGATAGCCCTGTCATCACCATGAAGTACTCGCTCATTTAGATAATAATATGGCTTGTTTTCTGGCATTGTCATCCTTAAAGCGATGATTGCGATGCTAAAAATAGTTTAGTCGAGAGGAGAGAGAGAAGAAAAAAAGTGAAATTCTTGTTATTTTTATATATTGTAGAAGAATACATTATATATAACAAAACGTGGGAGAACTATGTAAAGTATGTGTAAGCTAGGTAAAGATAGCAACTAGTTACTTACAGAATAATGGAGAATAAATAAATAAGTAATATATAAGAATATGCACATATATGTTATATACTCGCATATATAGTAATAAATGACTTTTTTATTTTTTCTCGATAAATCCGCTACAGAACTGGGTGTATTATTTCTTAGCTTTGAGCCCATATTCTCTTCATCTTCTCACTCAACTCTTTGCTTCCCTTTTCTATTAATTTTTTCCCTCTTTCGTCTTCTTTTCCATTACAAGGTCCTTAATGTATATTCTGAATATTTATCTTTCCTGGTATTCTTTTTCTGTAATACCATCTACTGTTTTCTCGTCCATCTGAGTATCCTTTGAGGTTTTCTAGTTCTATCACATTGTTGAATATCTGTTTGCTCAACCTGTTTTCATTCATGGGCCCGAAAAAAATTTAATCTACTTTTGCTTATTCTAGATTCTAAGACCTAAGTTTCTTCATAAAATTCTATGTTGTTTCTTTAGTTCAACTTTCTTCTCCTACTTTTAGGATTTTTCTTTCAATTTTGAGAAATTTTTTATGATCCCCATTGCTTCGTATTACTATAGTGTCACAGTTCTATGTTTCATCGTGCCTAATTTTATCCTTTTCAAATTATTCTTTTTATTTAAGAAATCCTTTGTCATGTGTATTCTTCTTTTTAATAAGGTTTTATTTTAATTATATTTCATTTGCGCATTTTCACCTGCGGAATTGCGCATCCAGCAAATTTGATCCAACTGTTTTTCTTTTTGCTTTTCACATGACCATCGAATTTTGGAATAAACATATCAATAGTGTCTAGGCCAATGTCTTTTTAGTCTTTTAATAAGTATAATACCTATTTTTGTAACTGTCTTAATAAATAAATATTAAATGATAGTGAATAAAGGTTATGTTAATAAGAAATATTTTCTATTATAATTAATAATATATTACTACTGTTGTTTGAGGTTTTTAGTAGAATAACTACTCAATCATTTATACTTTAATAAACAAACAAAAAATTAAATAAATACATCACAAATTAATTGAAATATAACTTTACTTATTGTTATGTTGGTCATATATACATATTATTAAACAATGTCCTCGGCCGCGTTTGTTCGCGGTAAACTCAATAACTACTGCACGGATTTTCATGCGGTTTTCACCAATAGATAGAGTGATTCACCAGGAAGGTTTAGGTATATAATTTGTCGAGGTTTTGTGTAAATAGGTTGGAATATCGATGGATTTCACCGAAGACGCTGCTTGCCTAATCCCGTGTAATTATCCAACGTGCAAGATAATAAATTAGTATATAAAGAAATGTTTGGTTTGGTTTTTATTTTTATAATTTCTATATAATAAAGTGCATTAGCCGAAATGGAAGAAAGGAAATCAAGACTCCCAAAGAAGGCTTACCAATGATATTCCCGTCGTCCTTAGTGGCCGGTAGGTTATAAAAAAAAATACATTACACAGACAAATTATGTAGGCATAATATGCCTTATTACCCGAGCTAGTTATTTTATATTTGTTTATTATTTTCTAGTATAACAATGCCTATTTAATAAAAGTTAAATGTTAATATGTTTCTAATCGTTATAAATATTACAATATTTAATGACAAATAGGTCTTTAATAATCCAATCTTAGCCTGAATCATATGATTTCGGTTTCACTTTATTAACGTGTCTTCATTAAAATTCCATATAAGCGAGCAATGACTTCCTATTACTTTATAAAATAATCCTGCCTAATTATCTAAGGCTTAGCTTGATTTATATTACTTCTAAAATCTTCTGAAATACATTGTAAAATAATCATAAAAACAATTTATTTTTTCATAGAAACATTTGTTCTTGTTGTTAATTCATTTAAAGTTACTTTATACTACAATGGCTAATCGGTGGATGCTACAGCGTGATTCCTAAATTTTGCCTATATTTAGGTAGGGATCTTAAACGAAAACCTGACACCTCTCAGGTTTGTTCCCCCATTTTATGCCCCTTCCGAAAGATGGGAAAAGTATGGATTATTTACTTCATTTAAAAAAATCCTTGGGCGCAATAGGTTGTTGGGCTAACCACTACACATATTTGTACATTTGACCATGGAAGAAGGTTGACTTCCAGGATTCTTTATAAAATTAATTTTAGATTTGTTTGACCTCAAGTGATGAATTGACTTGTGAGTTTTTAAAGGATGTTGTGAAGAAAAAAAATTGAAAATGACAAATAAATTGTCGAAACGTCTTTTTAACCCTTTGTTAATTTTTTAACAAAAATTGTCTGACTGGAAAAAAGGTTTTTTCTTCATTATTGAATTATATGAATAACGTGGTAACTGAAAATGCGCCTGCAACGAATACTTTCCAATTATATAATTATTTAATATATTTTTGCCTTGAGATGAACCCTTTTCAGTACGAAACTACTCGAGGAAAAGCTTTATTGGGATTGAAGAGAACACATTACATTTTCCTTCTAATCCTTACACCGGGAACGAATTAAACCCGTTAATTCTTCGTATTATTATATATTTGCCGAGGTATTATATTTCCCATTATTCCCGAGAACGAAACATCATTTCCCATCGCATGGATGAGATGATGGCACCCCTATGAAACGAGAATCGAACGGGAGGAGTGGCTACTTAGCGATTATGATGATGATGATGGACCTCAAACCTGATTTTGAACCTCCCCCACATTCCCCCCTCTGTTGCCAATCGATGGTATATTCCATTCCCTTCTAGAAGAATTCAATGGTATTCGAAAATGCAAAAAACGTCGGAAGCTATGTGATTGCCTTCCTTGGTGTCCCAAATTAATAAGAAACCAAGTAAATAATGCCTGCAGCCTCCGTAAGTGGTTAAGTAGAATTAGGTCCAGAGAGAGTTAACTAAACTAAGAGAAGCGGAATCGGGCCATGTTTGTTTATTTAACGTCACTTTATGCTGCTATGGCTAATCGGACGGTGCTGCAATGGGAGCTCTAAATTTTGCCTATCCAGTTTTAATTAGGATAGGGATTTCAACGAGTACCTGAGATCTCACAGGCTCGGGACCCCCAGTTTACGTTTCTCCCGAAGGATGGCAAGGATTTTTTCCTCCCTTTTTGAAAATTCTAAGGCTATTTCCCGGACTATGAACCCATGATATAGGGTATAGTAGGTTGTAATGCCAACCACTAGACTTTCATATTTAATATTTCGTAAAAAGTCCATTGACATCAATAATTGCCTGTAGACCTCTGGGCATGGAGTGGACCAAGTTTTTAACCAAGTCAAGACTGATTGTTTCCCATTCTTGGACCAGTACTTGTTTCAAATGGTGTCTTCCAGTGATGTGATGCTTTCTCGCATTCTAATGCAAGATGTGCCATACATTTTCTATAATATTTATGTCAGGTGATTGAGGAGGGATGTGCAGCTGTCTTCGTACATTAAATATTAACCATTTCTTACATAAACTTGCATGCAGGTTATGGCGCAAAATGTTCACATAACCCTCAGCATTTAAAATTCCGTCAATGGAAACAAGATTTCCCACACCGTGGTATGAGACACACCCCATACCATAACATGTCCACCATGTTTTACTGTAACAGAAACATTTTGCTTTTTCAATTCTTCCTCACGCCGCCTCAAAATACTGTTCCGCCCATCGGACCCTAGCAAATTGAACTTGCTTTCATCAGTGAATATGACATCCTCCCAAAAAATAAGCGGCTTGTGATTTCATATATATGAGTTTTCTTTCGAGGTATTCTACTATGCAGGTCTTCAGAATTCAGGCAGTATCTGATAGTCCTGTCACTAACCTGAACACCAGTAGTTGTATGGACCATATTAGCCAGGTCTCGAGAACTTACTGAGGGATGCTTCATAGCTTCTTTTTTTATCTTTCTCATCCTGGAATAAAACTTTTTCGGACGGCCTTTTCGCTCACTGTTTGTTCACAACAGTTGTCTCACGTTCCTCTTCCCTCTTTATGACGTACCTGACCGTGGAAAAATTTATATTTAATAAATCTGCAATCTAGCGATGTGATTTTTGTTGACTCCGCAACAAAACATTTTTTTCGCGAGTTCCGAAACTTAATTCACTTGTTTTCGGCATGATAGTTAACCAGTGACTAAATAATTTAATTCCCAATGCTTTAGCATCGTGGGAAAACATTAGATAGAGTAGATGTAAGAATTAATAAATAGTAAACAAAGAATATTAGTGATATTAGACAAAGTGTGCAAATACTTTTTCCCAGACGATTTCATTTTTTTCCCCCCTTGATCTAAAAAGTTAATTATTGTACACATATGGAATTGTTTTAGTTTTAAATATACTTTTATTAATGTAAAGTTCAGCGGACTATTATTTCCATTATTACTGATAGTTTTATAGAAACTGGGTGTGCAAATACTTTTTGCCGCTACTGTAAAAACAGTCTACATTTTACCAACTCCACGATATTGTTCCAAGTTCCATTCGCATTGACTAAAATATTATATTCACTACTACAATAAAAGACCGACTAAGAATATTTTTTATATACAGGGAGTTTCTCCAAAGTTGGGGTTTTAACCAACCAAAATTTACGGAAATATTTTTTTCAGGTCATGCAGCCTACAGCAACTTCTTCATTAAGTCCGCACCCTACAATTCTTACCTTAACTGGATGGTTCCATGAGAGAATCTTCTTTTTCTTCGTTCAGGACATCAGTACAGGGGCATATTTAATATTGGTCTATCCTCCATCCTCTTTATGTGTCCTATCCAAGCCTTTTCAATTAAATTAAATACAAGTATATTAAAAAATAAGAAGTATTTATTATGATGTAAATAAAAAAATTATTTTCTAAATATATAAAATAAAAAAATTAATAAACGTTAAAAGAATTTTTTTTTCTTTTGAAGAGAAAATATTTGCCTTGGCCGGGATTTGAACCCGGGTCGTCCGCTTCATCGTAGCAGTGCTTTAACCAACTGAGCTACCAGGGGTCGCATCCAAACCAGGGAAATCCGTTTTCTACACCGATCCTATATCCCCGTGTTCTCGCAATCTATGCGATGTATACTATATGAATCCCAGCCAGGGCAAATCTGTTTTCTTCAAAACAAAAATGTTTAAAAATAATAACAATTAATAAAAATAAAATTATAAATAATATATTGACGTATGTCTACAAGATAATAATTAAAGAAATGTTCAGTGAACATTTTTCACCGTGTATAAATCGCTAAAATTGTGAGAACACAGGGATATAGGATCGGTAAAGAGAACGGGTTTGTCTGACATGGATACGACCCCTGGTAGCTCAGTGGTTTTAGAGCACTGCAACGGAGACGCAGAGGACCCGGGTTCAAATCCCGGCCAGGCCAAATCTTTTCTCTTCAAAAAAAAAATATTTAAAACTTAATTATTTTATTAATATTTTATTTGAAAAGAAAAGATCTGGCGGGTTTTCCGCGTAATCGTCGTGGGGCCAATCGTCAGAGCACTGCTACGGTGAAGTGGACGACGCGGGTTCGAATCCCGGCCAGGGCAAATCTTTTCTCTTCAAAACAGAAATATTTAAAAATAATAACAATTGATAAAAAATAAAAGTTAGAAGAAAATATTAGTGAACGACAAGAACTAATCAATGATGTTAACAATAAAAAGATGAATTTTCTTCTTACTAATGGATATTTAAAAAATATATGTAGAAAATTTAATTGAATTATACATAGTCTTTTTCCCTTTAATCTATTAAACAAAGTAAACAAAAAAATAAATAAATCTGTTCGTTTGTTGTATGGATTCCATTTGACACCGTATCCATTGGGATTTGTGAGTTATAGATTACACACGTGTATACCCTCCGGCGAAACACTGATTGGAACATTTTAATCACAAATGTTTGTTTAAATGACGTTGTCATGTTTGTACTTGGTTTTCTTTTTTTCCTTTTAGAGTATCAAGGAAAATCTTTTACCCGTTAGAGTCATTTGTTTATATGTGTGTGAACGTTTATATTTATGTACTTATGCGTCCAGGAAGGTTCTACTTTGTATTTGGTGGGACTTGAAAGGAATCATTTATTATGAGTTACTTCCGTATGGCCAAACACTAAATTCAGAGCTCTACTGTCAACAACTGGACCGATTGAAGTTAGCGATTGACCAGAAACGGCCAGAATTGGCCAACATAAGAGGTGTGTTCCATCAGGACAACGCAAGGCCAAACACGTCTGTAGTGACTCGCAAGACTTGGTTGGGAAGGTTGGGCGTCCGGACCTGGCGCCAAGCGATTACCACCTTTTTCTCGCATTGGACAACTTCCTGAGTGATCAGAAATTGGGATCAAGAGAAGATTGTGAAAATCGATTACTAGAGTTTTTCGCCAATATGGACCAAGACTTCTATGAGAGAGAGATTGTGAAGCTACCTTTAAAATGGGAACAAATTATACAACAAAACGGTGCATATCTAACCCAAATTGGACAATCCGAAACATCTTACATAAGGTTTTGAATTTCAGACAAAAATAATGGATTTCTTTTTCCCCAAACCTATTATATATATATTTATATATTGTTGAGGGAGAAGTGATAAAATGATTTAAGAATGCCCTTTAGTCATTTAATCATTACGTTTAAAATAATTTATTCCAAATGTTCTTATACTTTCCTTTACATAAGAATATTGCAGTTATTTCGGTCAAGTAAATTGACCGTTTTTATATCTGGCTCAATCCATAGATGAAAAAAAACAGATAAAAGTTCTTGGCCTCCAAAGGTTAGATTGTTCAGTTTCTGAGGGAGGTGATTTGTCTATAATCACCGCCCAGGGTTTACCCCCAATTAAGGGTACCCACTTAATAATGGCTGGGTGGACCATAAATAGTAGATCTTTAATAACAACTATGCGATTTATGTTGCTTGAAAATAAAGATATCCGGCAGTTAAAGAGCTACAAACTCTCCTACGGCTCAGCCGACCAGAGTTTCACCCAAAATCACAATCCACCACCAGATTTATCCCCCAATCAAAGGCACATCTTTAAAAAAGCTGGGTGAGCCCAAGGGGGCCTGCAAATCCATGACTGATAACAGATTAAAAAGTTTATCTACCACATCTTGATTTGAACCTGTAATCTTTTGCATAGGTTTTATTCATTTGGAATCTTCACAAATTCAATTTCAATCGAACAAAAGCGAATATTATTGAAATAAACGTTAGTTGAATAGAAATTTTTCCCTAAATACATAGTATAACATTTAGCTTCCTGTAGCGGATATATGGCATAAAAGTGATTTTACATTAGCTTTATTAATGTTTGTAATATTTAAATACTTGTTCGGGAAAACGTCCAGGTTTTTCAATGCACGCTAGTTTAATAATAAATCATTAAATATAAAAGCTTTCACCCTTTTATAATATTCGTTTTAGTATTTAATAAAAAAAACAAATAATACGATTGAGGGATATATGTATTTCTTTTTGGCTCCTAAAAATCCTATTAACACAGTCCACTGTACATATATATGTTGCTTTTCCATATACGTTCCATATAATCCCTGTTCTTGAAGGTACTCATTGTCTGTGATGTTGGCAGCACTGTAAGAGGACTCAGGAGACAGAGGAACGCTCATTAAGATCTGGTCATTAACAGTTGTGAAAGGAGGAGAACTCTACTGATCAAAGAAAGACATGACAGAAAGGATTGAGGATGGAGAGGCGCTTCACATACCACGGAATCGTTAGGAAGGATCGCAGGCTGCTGATAGAGCCAGTGAATAATATTATTCCCGAGTCTTCTGAAAAAAAATACGAATCCGCAATCGGTATCTTTATTCTTATTTCCATGAATGTATTTTATAATATTTCATTAATAATAATAATAATTATAAGGCTTAGCGAACCCGAAGGTTCGATGCCGATACCACCAATCTCTGCTTACAAACTTCTATCCACGGGCCACTACCCAAACTCAAATCCGCCAGGTCACTCTGAACGCAATCCTCCCACCTGCGCTTCGGCCTACATCTCACACGCTTCCCAGTCGGCACAGCACTTAACACAGCAATTAACATCTTAGGAATTCGTTCTACTATGCCCAGTAACTTTACAGGCCCATCTTAATGTTTGTGATTAATATTTTATTCAGATGCCCTATATATCACTATTATTCTGGCATAGAATGTGTAGATGAAGCCCTTGCTAATTATTTAGTCGCTTTATATAATAGTGTGTAATAATAAAAATGACCAATTTATCAAATTCCAGAGTTCAAAAGTCTGTAAATAATGGTGACTGACAGTATCTTTCGGCACACCACACTCCCTGGCAAGCTCGAGAGTACTTGTGGACGGATTTGACTCAACAGCTTCCGTCAGAACCTTATAAATATCCATTAATGGTCGCCCGGAGCCCTTCTTTCTTTTCAACGTCGTATCTCCACTGCTAAATTTTTCAAACCAACGCCACGCAGTGCGCTGGTTAAGGACACCTCCCCCTTTCATATTTAATAATTTCACCAGTTGGTTTAGCGGCTGTGAAATTTTTTTTCCAGTAATGTATTAAAATTGCGAGAATTTCGTTAGGCACTGAGGCTTTTTTTAAAGAAGTCCAGTGTTAGTAAACAAGCTTAGAGAATGTTCTTAAGGGATTATTAAATGTTGGTAAATAATAAATAGAATTTAAATATTTACCGACTTTTGAACTCTGGAATTTGATAAAACGGTCATTTTTTTATACACCCTATTATAATGCTCGTTTCTATTATTTATAAAATTCTAATTGAAATTAGTGGATTGTAATGGGCTGTTATTAATCCTATATCTTTTGAAAATATTTACTAGCATATCATTTGAAGGAACATTGCTTAGTATGCCATCAAGTATGACCATGGAAACACGCGATTTTAGTTTACTTTTTTTTATTTTCTGAGTTAAAGCTTTAACACTAGGCAGCCCAAGTTGCAAGAAATATTACCACTGCGTTCAGGGAAGGGAGTTGTTGTAAGACAGGGACACATGCCAAAACCAAATTTGCAGCCAAAATATTTTTGGTTTCTGTGTGGTTTTTCAAGGCATGAATAATTCATTTCTCGTTTCTACCCAGATGTTAAATCGTCATATCCACATTTTTACTCCTGGGATATTGATATAATCCAAAAAAAATTCCATGCTGAAGGACAAACAGCGAAGAAACTAAACGATCTGGGCTACGAAGTCTTCCCACACCAAGCATATTCCTTATATCTGTTTCATATAAATCTTTCCATCTGTTCGGATAATTGGACAACATCCTTAAAGGTAAAATTTTTTTAAAAGATTCTAAAGTCAAAATTGCATTTTTAGACCTTATTTCATCACACAACTCTGATTTTTTCACTTCTGGGATTACAAATTTGACAAGACGCTCATAATATATAGAAACTGGGGATATGTACTTTTAAAATATATACTGAGTAACTATTCCTTTGAAAGGTGTTATTTCATATGAATCGGCACAATAGTTTGTATCAGAAGCTCTTCTTTCTAAGTCCATATAATATCATTGACAATAGACAAAAAATAGTTATATATTAATTGACTGAACTATATTTAGGACATATATAACTATATTTTCAGAAAGTTCAACCGAAAAAACAATGAAAAATGATAAAACTATGGAATAAAAAATAATTAAATGAGTGAGCTCTGAATTATATTTTTTTCGCTTTATTTTTGGGTTCACTTAAGTCAAAAATGTCGACATGTGAATTTACTAGCTAAAAAAATGATGTTTCCATTGATATATAATTTTCAGTGGAATACTTTCTTGTATGTATCAGTGTATATGAACTAGAGGAATGGCGATTCCTCTAATACTTATTTTCAGCGTTATAATATTCATTTGATTTTTAAATTAAGAATTGAAAATAAAAATGTCCGTACTTGAAGCTTCAATTTAGAACATTCTACGAAGAAAAATATATATATTACAAGTGAATTTCTCTTCTAGAAAGTGGAACTCAATAAAAATAAATAAAAAGTAGAAGGTTTTATAATTAAAAAAATAATTAAAATTAAATTAAAAGCGTCCTTGCCTGCAAATAAATTAACACGCGCCGCACAGTGGAACGAACCAACGCATTTGTTGGACACTGGACCAATTCTCTAATAACTAAATTTGTCCTGTATTTTGATTTTAAATTATACTTTATACTTCTTCTCAACAAAATCCATAGATAAATTTATTGTGAAATCAAGTCTTATATAAAAAATTCTGAATTGAAATATAAATTTTTCAAAAAACTCATATTTTTAAAGCAATCCACTGTTTGAGGTAATGGATTAAATTAATCGTGCACCTACTGGAAAAAAACACATCCATAATAAGATATTTTAGGCAAATAAAACTTGAGATTATTTCAAACGTCTGGGATTTTTCGGTGAAAATTGGGTGATAAAATTAAATAATCAATTGCGAAAATCGCTCAAAATCGCCCAAAAAACTACCTTCACAGTAAATAACTAGAATGTTTGAAGTTTTTTTTCCATTAGTCGGATTTTGCTACTAGGTGCTATTTTCCGAGAAAATTAATTTTTTATTTTTATTTTATGGGCCTTGAGAATTAATTTTTTTTTTTTTTAAATTTAATTCAATGATATTTACAACTATAATGGTATTATATCAAGTAAATGTGCAAAAATGTAGAATATGACATGAAAACACTTGTGGAGAAACTACCCATCGATAGCACTCCAAGAGAATTAATTTAAAATAATTTCTGTTGATATTGGCGTCTACTTTTCGCAAGTTTTCTTTTTTTTTTTTTTTTTACTAGTTTTTGTTTACATTCATTTATCCGAACAACCCTCATCTAACATAATAGTATTAACAATGAAACTTAGTTTGAGTGTGGTATTTGAACGACTTAAGTGTAATGGTGCACATAGGTGCAATAGTCCCTACAACAAATCGTCAAGTTTTTAATTTTTGATTTATTTAATTTGTATTTCGTTATTTAAATAAAAGAATTTTATATAGGCACTTACATTTATTATAATTTTGATGTATCAATTATACCTAGTATATTAACTAAAAAAAGTAATTATCAATTATTTTATTAATTTTGTTTAATAATTAAATGATTTGGTTTGTTACCTTTTCCTTTGTGTAACTTTATTTAATACCTATGTATCTGTCTTTCCATAGAATACTGTATTGTACCTATTCTCGTAGTATGTAGGTACAATAAATGGTACAATGTTTGATACTAAATAATCTGACATCGAAATATCAAATCTAGAATTTGTACACGTTTATCCTAAAAGGTTTGATCCTGTTTATCATATAATTAAATAGTTCCTTCAAAAAGCTTTTAAACCGTACCAATAGCCTTATTCTAGGAGAACCAGAAGCGGAGATATTAATGAATGTCCAGACGCTCCTAACGCTCGTTCCACTGTGCGCCGTCGAGCTAATACATTGAGGCAAAGACTGGCCCGTCAACGAGTCACCGACATATTCAGAACACGTGAACAACCGCGTTTGCAAGTATATCGCGCATTGACACGTGCATCACTTCTTCGCCTTGCGTTTGAATATGAGTCGGACATCGACTATTCGTCACTTTCACAAATTTTAACATTTTTTGCTATGAACAAACAATGCCAACACTGGCATGCACTCAAATACAAAGGTGAATCGGCCGGTTTCTGCTGCGTCTGGAAAAGTTGTATTGCCACCATTGAATTCGCCAGCGGAACCATTGAAATCACTATTGGCTGGAACTATATCTCAATCTAAATTGTTTTTGCGTAAAATTCGCAAATTCAATCGTGCTTTCAAATTGCATCATTTGGAGCAACAAAAATCGTTCAGAAAGAGGATGGTCGCAATTTTTAATCAACGTTTAAGATTCAGCTCCAAGTGTATCATCAAATTAGTTCTTTAATGCCGATGTCTGATACCGATTCAAAATTTCTGCAAATCTACTTCATGGGTGATGAGGAGCAGCAAATAAACGCACGCTGCCAGTACAACCATACCGAGCAGATGGAGGAGACATTGTGGGTATTTTAGAACCGTTTTTACAGAATCACAACCAGTTGGTCCAGTTGTTCAATGGCGTTTCAAACAGACTGCAAAACGACAACTATACGATCGTCATCGAAGCCGACAAAGTACCATCTGGGCAGCACGCGGGCCAATATAATGCATCGACCATTAATGAAGTTGCAGTTGTTATGGTTGGCGACGCATTTGAATCAAATGCAGAGACAACACAGTGCATACAATTGAAGACAGTCATCGCTCTTACGACGCTTTGCAATATCCATTTTTGTTTTGGGAAGGAGAAGATGGCTATCATTTAAATATCAAACAAAGAAATCCAGCAACAGGTACAATCTACACATGTCACAAAAAAATGTGAAAGCGAGGTGTTCCGGATGAAGGATACAACGGCATATTTATGGGAAATACATTAGGCCGATTATACACAGTCCATCGAAAGCAACGCGAATGTTTCTTCTTGCGTATATAGTTGGTTAGTGAGCAACTATTCACTGATGAACAGAAGAATTGACAAATTAATTCAATTATAGAATTAATTTGTAAATTACACCAGAACAAGGTGGATTCTTTTTTTTTTTGGACGCACCAGGTGACACTGGAAAAACGTTTCTCATCATTAGATCACAAAATCATATTGCGTTAGCAGTCGCTTCATCAGGTATTGCAGCCACTTAGCTTGATGGCGGACGGACTGCACATTCAGCACTCAATTTGCCGTTGAACATTCACACAAATCCAGATGCAGTGTGCAACAAAAAAATGCATTCCGGTATGGCAAAAATGCAAAATTATTATCTGGAACGAATGCAGGCCCATATATATATGGCCCACAAGCATTCAGTTGAAGCTCTCGATAGAATGATAAAAGATCTAAATAATAACACCAGGCTTTTCGGTGGTACTTAACTCCTGCTGCCCGGTGATTTTAGAGTCATTGCCGGCCATTCCACGTGCTGCATATGTGGATGAAATTAACGGATGTATAAAACAATCATATCTATAGCGAAATGTCAGTACAATACGTCTCAACACAAATATACGTGTTCAACTGCAAAAGGATCCATTGGCATCATCATTCTCCGAGCAATTGGTCAACATTGGAAACGGAACAAGACCATTGCATGGAGAGACACAATGCATCAAATTGCCAGACAATTTCTGCAACATGGTAAATACGAAAGATGCTTTGAATGAAAGTATATTTCCAGATTTAAAAGCTAATTATATTAACCATGCGTGGCTTCTTGAACGAGCTATTTTAGCCGCAAAAATATCGATGTTGACGCTATTAACTTTAAAATACAACAGTCATTGCCGGGGATATATTGTTCAAATCGATCGACAGTGTTACCGATCCTAACGAAGCAGTCAACTATCCTGTTGAATTTTTGAATTCGCTGGATTTACCAGGAATGCCACCACATAACTTGCGATTAAATATTATCTCACCTATCATTTTGTTTCGGAATTTTAGTGCACCTAAGCTATGCAACGGTACAAGATTAATCATAAAAAAAATTATGGGCAATGTTCTTGAAGCTACAATTTTGAACGGAAAATTTGAAGGTGAAGTTGCTCTCCTGCCACGAATCCCAACAATTCCTTCAGACTCACCCATTCCATTCAGACGTCTGCAATTTCCAATTCGCTTGGCATTTGCCATGACTATCAATAAGTCACAAGGTCAAACAATGTCGATTTGTGGGTTTGATCTAGAAAATCTGATCTGTTCACTTGGCCAATTATATTCTGCCTGTTCCAGCGTTGGAAAATCGTCAAGTTTATTCATTTATACTCCTATGACTAAAAATATTGTTCATCAACTCGCTTTAAGATAAAATTAAACAAACTGTATTGATTTTAAAGAATTGTGTTTAGAAAAATTGATGATATTTCAAAATAAAGAATAATGAAATTATTATATTATTTCTCTTTCATTTCATACTTTGTTTAATATCCTAATCGCTACAAATATCATGCAGGACAACGTCTGTCGTGTCCGCTAGTTTATTTATAAATTAAAAACAAGTATAAAATAGCTTAATTAAGTAAGATAATTTTAAAAGTGACAGGATACTTCTCGATGGGCAAAGGAGACAGTCTCAGCCCTCTGCTCTTCATCATATTTATGAATATAAAAAATAAATATGTTAGAGAAGAACAGCAAGTGTATCGATTGGTTATTGGAAAGACTCCAGGGGACGACAAAGATGGGGAGGGACAGAGAAAAATGCAGATCCTGAGGTAGAACAACTCGAAGCAGAATGGAACGTGGAGGAGGTAAAAGAAGGAGAAAATCTTACCTAGGAGATAGGCAGGATTCCAAACCACCCATGAGGTTCTGCCAGTGGTTTCGTTACCCATTTTTTATAGTGGATGGTTCGCATCACTGAATCCAGTAGCAGGAATGGTTGCCTGCTAAAGCAATCAGTTTTGCCCTATTAAACCACCGACTGGACCTTCAGTCCCTGCTCCCACGTCATCAATCCGTCGAGAACACCATAAATTCTTTGGAAAAGGAAGCCTGGCTAAGCCTCAAAGCTGTGGTGGAAGGATTTCTAGGCAGTAACTAGGACCCCAATTACCGAATTTCATGGGTTTAAGTGGATCAAATTATTCCACATGGAAATTTAGATTGATGAGTTTTGTAGAGTAAGGTGTCCTCGATGTGGTGAAGATGGAAGAAATCCCGGAGGGGGAGAAGCAAGCTAATACATGTGATGCCCAGGCCCGGTCTGTAATCATAGCGTGTGTCACAGGCGAGCACATTGGATATACCAAGAATGCCAAGGCATCATGTCAAATGGTAAAATCTCTACAGAACGTATTTGAACGGAAGAGTGCTTTTAGGTATAATGAATAGCGGATACGAGGCAGTCACGGATAGGCTCCAGTAAAACATTTATTCTAAAGACTGACAGAAGACCGACCCGACCTTCAACTTGCGACCAACTCTCTCATCACCTCCCCACTACACCTGCGTTCTTTGGGACTGAGCCCGCACAAGCGCAGTACTAAGGGCACCAAATACAAAACGAACTTCACAGAAATATAATTGAAATCACTTTATTATTTGGGAAAAGTGTTAATGGTTTTTTTTTTATACGAATAATGATTATTTCATCAAATGACACAAGGGAGGTTACAGAAGGAATTATTTTATAAACTTTCAGTTGATTAGTTGATATAATTTATTCTTTAGTTAATTTACTACGTTGATATTGCATTATAAGTATCGTATTCACAACCAAATTTTTCTAGCTTAATAATATAATTTTATTATGGAGTAAGGAAGTTATTATCTATGGTAATTATCTACAAAAAATAGATTTTACCACTCCTTTGTCAAAAGTGTGACATTATAAGATTCAGAAACATGGGCTATCACTACCGCGGATTTCTTTTACCTTGTCAAGCCACATATATTCCTTTCGGGACCGGAGATAGCACGCTGACTGGAACATTGAAATTCATATCTTTTAGTATCAATTTGGATGATGCGGGCTTCGTGGGTATTACAGAAGCCGTGTCTCTAGATTGGGCTGCTCAGAGTGGACGTGGGTTGTCTACGGCTGATGTACTTGCAATTATCAGTGATGTCCAACTACCTGCATCTTTTAAGCAAATTTTTTTTCTTATTAAAGGCGTTTAATTTCTCTCGTCCAGATATTGTCCAATGATTGTAATAGAAGGAAGAAAATGACTAATCTAATATTCAAACTGAAAATTGGCATTGATATATATGTTTATAATAAATATTAAACCTAAATATTGTTGTTTCATTAAGAACTTATGTAATTAAACATTTGAGTTTGTATTTTACTTCTAATATTTATCTGGCGGTTGAGCGTAATTTACATCAAATCACCTCACTGCACAACCGTTGGCAAAAAAATAATACAGTCTCTACCATTTACTGAACCCCAGATCTTTCATGGGTTTAAGTGGTGCATGATCTTTTGTTATTATTATTATTATTATTTTATATATATATAGAAACCCGTATCACTACAAACCATAAAGTGTTTTGGGTTCAGTACACTGTATACTATACTGTGTCTTGTCCAATGGTTGTGGTGACAGGTAATATGTCCGAGATTACCCTCAACTACATCGTTTTTCGCCTATTAAAGGTATCCAATTTATAAATCCCAAAGGATTTATCCGTGACTGTCACGTATCAGCTATTCATTATACCAAAAAGAACTCTTCCGTTCAAATACGTTCTGTTGAGATTTTATCATTTGACATGATGTCTTCGCATTCTTGATATATTCAATGTGCTCGCCTGTGACACACGCTGTGATTACAGACCGGTCCTTGGAATCACGTGTATTAGCTTGCTTCTCCCCCTCAGGGATTTCTCCCATCTTCACCACATCGAGGACTGCTTAAGCTACGTTCACAAGACTAGACCATTGCTTAGACCTGGTCTCAGAGACGTGGTCTAGCTGGTCTAGCTAGGCGGTTGCGGAGCCGCTGCAGAGACTAATGCCCGTTGCTGAAACCAAAATCGCTGGTCTAAAGCTACGTCCACACTATGAGACATTTGGTAAGCAATAGACGAGACAAACCTTAGTCCGCCTCAGCAATGGACTAAGCAGCGGTCTTAGCAACGGCCTAGGTGCAGGGGATTAGTCTCGTCTAGCGTCCACACAACTATTTAAGTTTCTAGACCCATCTTAGTTAATTTCCCTCTTTTCACGACCCAACCCTACCACAGTCTTGGCCGAAAATGCCTACAATAAATAGTTAGGTTTAAGTGTTGTATATCTGAGGAATACGTAAATTCAAGTAGTTTTTATACCTTATTTTTAATTAGGCAATGTAAAATTTTTAATTCATTGGTAATTTAAGCAAGTAAATAAATTAAATTTTCACCTGCTCCAAACTATTACAGACCATACTATTACTATTAGCTTTTTTTTATTTGTCTGATAAGTGCGACCTTTAATCATTGCATCAGTCTTTATATTTTCTACTTATTGCAAATTTGTATTTTATTTCATTGTGCGATCTTATTTTCTATTATTATAGACGACAAACATATTTTTCATTTGAATAATCCTTTGGACGTAAAAGCTGTCCAAAATGCAGTTATCTGTGATAAAGACGATGAAATTTATCAAGTTATCGCGACATTCCTAGAAATAATTTTGAGTATAATTTTATAATTCTAGTCATTTTAAAAATGTAATTTGTGTTGTTTTACGACAGTCATAACCGAAAATCCATACAATAAATTCCTAGAAATAATTTTTAAGTATAATTTTATCTATCTAGTCCTTTTTAAAATGTAATTTTGTATTCTTTCTGATTCACTTGAGAAGCTTTATAAAAAAAAAGAGCAAAAAAAACTGTTCTATATAACGTGTTTATTTTTAAATAAACTTTTATGGCAATTTTTTAATTTATATTATTTGAGAAACGTAAGTAAACTGAGTTTGTAAATTCTTCAAAAATACAAGAGTTCTAAAATAGTTAGTTCTTGATTTTCACTATTTTCTTCATTGATCGCATTTGTATTGTTTTTTTACTGAAATTTGAAATAATATCATATATTCTTTGATTGTGGAAAATACAAGAAGGCTAATAATATAAGTAATAACAGGCAATAAAATGTTTAAATATTTTATTTTGTATTTTTAATAAGCATAAAGCAAGAATTCATTCCGCACAAAACAGTGCTCTCCATGGAGTATTGACTAACATTGGTTTAGAATGTTTGCGGTGCGATGTCAAACTCGTCTTCGGGGCCATTTCAATCTCGCGATCGACACAAATACTTTACGCGAATCCCGGACATGGGAACTTAGCTATAGTCCTTTACACTAATTATTATAATTAAAATAAATAATTATCATAATTTTAAATATTTTATTTTGAAGAGAAATGATATGTCCAGGACCGGGATTCGAAACCGGGTCTCCCTGTGTCTTTCCGTCGAGGTACTCTCCCACTTGAGATATTCTGGCTCGCTTCTCGGTTAGACAAATCCATCTCTTCACTGATCCTATATCCCAAACACATACTGGCCCCATAACCTTTTAATGTTTTGGGGAAGCGAAATGGCACACAAAGACTCCAGTAAAAGATTTATTCTAAAGACTGACAGAAGACCGACCCGACATTCAACTTGCCACCCCACCGACTCTCTCATCACCTCCACACAACACCTCCACTCTTTGAGACTGAGCCCGCACAAGCGCAGTACTAAGGCCACCCAATACAAAACGAACTTTACAGAAATAGAATTGAAATCACTTTATTATTTCGGATAAGTGTTAATGGCTTTTTAATATGAATAATAGTTATTTCATCTAATGACACAAGGGAGGTTACAGAAGGCCGTATTTTATTGCATTTTTTTAAAAATATTTAAAAATTAAAACAATTATTATTTAATATGTTGTTGTACCCGTTAACTCTATAACTTTCAGTTGGTTTAATTGGAATACATTGATTCTTTAGTTAGCCTACAAGGTTGATATTGCTAATGCAATATCAACCTTATAAGTTAAACATAGTAAAAAATTAAAGCTTTATAATTTTTTTGAAAAGTTACTTAAATGTAACTTGTTATTATAATTCTATTATGGAGTGAGGAAAACTCATTTCAATATTTTTTTTGAATTAAGTTACTTAAATGTAACTTAATATTATAATTCTATTATGGAGTAAGGATAACACATTTCACTCTGATCACTACAGTGCCACTATAGCCCGTACGACCGAAATCCCGAACGAAGAAGTGGGAAATAATTATGTTTGTATCTCCGAAGCAGCTGAAGGCTGTACTCCGTCGTTCGCGGGGGTATAAAGCCGTAGGCCACGTCGGGATACAAACTATACTCCTGAAACAATTACCAAGAAGAGGCATAGCTCACCTGACGAACCTCTACAACTCCTGTCTCAGGCTAAGATACTTTCCTGAGGCATGGAAAAGAGCTATCCTCTTTCCGCTGCTGAAGCCAGCAAGAAATGGTAATCAGCCAGCCGACTACCGGCCTATTAGCTTACTTCCGCACATGGGCAAAGTTTTTGAGAAAATTATCCTTAGTTATCTCATAACCTACTGCTCGGTAATAGCGTTAATCCCACCGGAACAGACCGGCTTCCAGGCCGGACTATGCCCGGACCACCATTTGGCGAAGCTACACGCGGAAGTAAGCCAGAACACAGTTCAGAACGAGGCAACCGCTTTGATATCCATGGACTTCACGGAGGCGTTGGACTCAGTGTCCCATATTCTTCTATGTAAGACACTGCAGGACAACGGATTTCCCGAGCAGCTCTATACTATCATAGGGTCCTTTCTGACACAACGTTCAATAAAGGTACGAGTCGGGGAAGAGCTGTCCAACCCGTTTCCACTTACGTGAGGTGTAACTCATGCTATCACCGGTATTATTCTCAGTTTATACGGCGGAAATCGTT
Source organism: Troilus luridus (assembly GCA_964056705.1). Lineage (NCBI taxonomy): Eukaryota > Metazoa > Arthropoda > Insecta > Hemiptera > Pentatomidae > Troilus > Troilus luridus. The sequence goes on along the minus strand of OZ057417.1, from coordinate 23,842,241 downwards.
TGTGCCAAATACAAAAACTACAGTGGCGGCGTATGCCGATGACTTCGCCATCTACATTAGCTCATTGAATGCAGAGAGAGCGCTACGGCAGGCGGAGGTGGCCTGTGAGGAAATAACTAAAAAACTGGACTGATTGAATTATTACAGTTAATCCCAAGAAAAACCGACTGTATTATCCTCTCCTTCCAAATGAATAGCCCTCTGCCTAAGGTTTATATAGTAGCAGGCAGAGTAAACCACCCTGCGACTAGAATAACGTATCTCGGTGTCACCCTCGACCGGCACATAACGTTATCCCAACATTGCAATAAGAAGATCAGGTCGGTTAGAACCAAATCTTACAGGCTTAATCACCTTTTAACCTCACCGAACTTATCACTCCGCCTCAAAGTAATGATTTATAAGGCAGTTATTTATGGGGAGCCTATGATGAATAACAAAGTAAAATAAATTTTCTTTCATATAAATGCTTACGTTTATAAATAAACCTACGTTTTATAAAATACCTATAAAAATTTCATTTGTATTACATGGCCTCCCACACAAGTTAATATAACATGAATTTTTATATTGGAATGATACATCACACAACTTTTTTGAAAAATATTTAAATATCGAGAAATAGATTGTCTTGTATATAGAACATTTCATTATCCTCGAATTCGTTTCATATATACTATCCAACTACTAGGTAACACAAACATGTCTGCCACATTTCTAGGTTATACTTCAATCTCCTGAGGGTTTAATGATTTTTAAGCGGTTTTTATCGTTTTTCCCCACTTTGCGTGGAAGGGTAATATGGCCTTATAAATTCGCAGAAAATAACCTCCGTTTCCACATCTGAGTATTCTTCATGAGCACATAATTACAGGCATTGAACCGATATTACACCTCTGGTATTCGTAGAACAGAGATTTTCACAGCACAAACACTTTGCATCATTAACATTGCTTCTATCTGGACTTTCGTCAGAACTGTCGTCGCACAAAGGTTCGTTTTCTTCTAAACTAGACATTTCTACCCACTTGGATCTTGGTTTTGTCTTTTTACCTTTGCCCTTACCTTTTTTTCCTTTATTCAGTGTCTTGTGCGAGGATGAAGTAAGCAATGTCGACTTACCACCTTTATGCCTCGGTCAGTAGTTTTCCTAGGTCATAATTGTTGTATCGGGTAAAATTTAAATGGCGTTATAAAATCTCTTGAAGTCGATAGATGTGGTGACCTCGTAATGGGAGCTGCAACTTGTTGAAATCATACAGGTGGTGTTTTCTTCTCGTCTCTTGAAACAGAGGTTACATTAGTACCCATCGCAATACTCATAGCAGGTTCATTTATGGTGGGTGTCATGTCAACAGATTCATTTTCTATAGCAGGAGGAGCATAAGGAGCAGAAGATGAAGTGGTTGGCTCTGGTGTAGTATTTTATTTATTGGTGAGTGTATATTCTGGCTCATTATCCTTATCAATAAAATTGTGATCTTTAAAAACATTCCTGTTAACAGGATATAAACCTGTAGCAGGAAAAACGCTGACAGCTATTTCACCGCTTTGAGTACGGAGATATGAAGGTACAAAATACTTCCATCATTTCATGCTGACCTAGTCGGCGTGAGTTGTTCCTAACCCATCATCTTATTTCTTCAGAAACGTATTTTTTTAATGGTCCCATGAATGATTAGTCAAGTGGTTGTATTTTGTGGCTGGAATATGGTGGAATTGAGAGTGAGTAGACATGATTTTTTCTTCTATAAATTCAAGATTTCTTGTTCGACTTGTGTGGCCATCTAGAATAAGCAATACCGGAGATTCTTCAGTGAGTTTCACGTGTTGGATAAAATGTTGAAACCCCTTTGTAAATAAGTTTGGTTGGATCTAACCTGAAGGGTGAAATTCATATATGGCACCAGGAAGCGCACATCTTTCATTGAAACCGGATGGCTTCTTTTTCTTGGGAATACAATCATGGGTGGAACGAATGATCCTCCTGGACTCATAATTTTCACGCAAGTTATCAAAGAGTCCCTTTCCGCAGATGTTAGATCACCAATTTTGCGATTCCCCATTTGACTTAAAACATGGGGCACCTGGGATGGAACCACACTTATGCCCGTCTCGTCCACATTGAAAATTTTGTCTGGGGGAAACTTCTAGTCATCCATAAATTTCTCGTATAGAATGAAGAAATGGTCCACACTTTCTTTATTAAATCCCCTAGCCCTGCCAATGAAGGTCCTGTTGTGTGGCGAAACAGTAGCTCCAGATACCACTCTAAAAAATATTTTATCCAATCTTTACCCGCACTTTCATTTTTTGACGAAAAGTTTCCCCTTATTTTTGTTAAGGCCCTATGTAGGTTTAATGTTGAGAAAAATCATTTAAAAATGACGAGGGGAATAATAAAACCAACACTTTTCTTTTCCCATACAAACCACTAATAAATAATATATGTCAATAAAAATGAATAACCAAATTTTGGCTAAGAGAACGGCTCGACCTATCCGGCTAATTTTGTTTCCCTTTTTTTTAAGGGCACAGAAGGTTCTTATAGAGAGAGAAAAATCATTTAAAAATAAACGGGGGAGGAAAATAACAAAAAGAACATTCCAAAAGTATTTATGTTAACTTATAAACATAAAAAGATTACATTAGACTAAATGATCTTTTTATGCGTTGAAATTCTTTTGATAGAATTTAAAAAAAATCACCTTAAAATTATAGGAAGGAAATAGTTGGGGGTGCAGTCAAAAAAACACAGCAAATAAGTTGAAACCTATTATATTATATGTGTGCCGACGTTTCGACCTACTGTGTTGGTCATCTTCAGGGCCAATAGGAGTGGCTGCTCGGTGCAGAAGGTAACTGGTAAGGTAGCCACTCCTAATGGCCCTGAAGATGACCTAAACAGTAGGTCGAAACCTCGGCACACATATAATTTAATAGGTTTCAACTTATTTGCTGTGTTTTTTTGACTGCACCCCAAACTATTTCCTTCCTACATTAGTACCTACCAGTCAATGTATTTCTTTCCTACACCTTAAAATTAATTTAATTAAAAGAATTACCTGAACATATGGTAGTTCCGCCATATCTCGAGATTCTTCTTTTCTTCTTTGTTCTTTTGTTCTTTATTCGTCTTTCTTCATTCTTTTCTTCTTCGAAATTCTTGAATTTTATTGAAAAATTGCTTCTTATATTATAGAGGTTTGGACATCTACTGAGGCAACGCAATTTTTTAAAATCTTATTTCGTATGATTTCCTAATAAGTGTTGAATATTAAAAATCAGCAACTGTTGAATAAAAAAAAAACACCTTAAAATTAATTAAATTAAAATAATTACCTGAACATATGGTAGTTCCGCCATATTTCAAAATTCTTTCGTATTTTCTTTGTTCTTTTGTTCTTAGTTCTTCTCGAAATTCTTTGTTGTTCTTGAAAAATTGCTTGTTATATTTTAGAGGTTTGGACATTTATTGAGGTAACGCAATTTTTAAAAATCCTGTTTGGTATGATTTCCTAGCAACTGCTGAATTTGTTGTATTGTTTTAATATTTTGAGTTTTATTATGAAATATAAATTAGGTATAATAAAATCAATTACCTTTTTGTGGTTGGGATTGTATGAAAATTCAAATATACTTAAGGATAATTTTCGAATTAGTTTTGTGAACAGATGAAGTTATAATAAAAAGTATGTATTTAAATTTAAGTATTTAATCTCTACTATAATGTAAATATTAGAAAAAAACTAGAATACAAATGTGAATTTGATCAGTTTTATGTCAATATCTGTAATTATTCCGTACTTATTAATAAGATAATTGAGTAATTTTGAATACGGATTCGCTGAACCTTTCATTATAAAGTCTCTGAATTGTAATCTAGGGATAATATTTTTCTAGTCTGAAACATGCAGTCATCCATCAATTTCTCGTACAGATTGAAGAAATGTTCAACACTTTCTTTATTAAATCCTCTAGCCCTGCCAATGAAGGTCCTGTTGGGCGGCGAAACGACAGCTCGGGATACGACTCTAAAAAATATTTTATCCAATCTTTACCCGCACTTTCATTTTTTGACGAAACGTTATCGGTTATATTGTTTTTTACTGTCAGCTGATGGGCTAAACTCATGACATCTTTTCGCGAGTTTTAAACAAAAAAAAACATAAGTACGTATTTTTAAAGTAGATTAAATTTGCTTCAATTTGAGCCAAGCTGCAGGCTCTGTAGGTCTAGTAGATTCCAAGTACAGTCCCTATCATATAATAAATAACTGAAATCTTAGCTACATAAATATAAATGAATCGCCAAATGTGTTTCTAAGCGCAAAATTCGAGAACGGCTCGACCAATTATGCAATTTTTTCCCATTATTTTTGTTAAGGCCCTATGCAGGTTCAAATGTAGAGAAAAATCATTTAAAAATGACGAGGGAAATAATAAAAACAACACTTTTCTTTTCCCATACAAACCACTCTGTTCCCAGCTGTATATCTATATAAATAAAAATGAATCACCAAATGTGTTTCTAAGCGCAAAACTCGAGAACGGCTCGACCAATTATGCAATTTTTTCCCATTATTTTTGTTAAGGCCCTATGCAGGTTCAAATGTAGAGAAAAATCATTTAAAAATGACGAGGGAAATAATAAAAACAACACTTTTCTTTTCCCATACAAACCACTCTGTTCCCAGCTGTATATCTATATAAATAAAAATGAATCGCCAAATGTGTTTCTAAGCGCAAAACTCGAAAACGGCTCGAGCAATTCGGCTAATTTTTCCCATTATTTTTGTTAAGGCCCTATGTAGGTTCTCATGTAGAGAAAAATCAATTAAAAATGAGGAGGGGAATAGTAATATATATAGTATGAAGTTACAACAATACCCATCGAAATGCGCAGAACAGCGGTTGAAAACTTCAGGATTCGCATTCAAGAGTGCATCGCGGCTGACGCCCGCCACCTACGTGTTACCACCCTTCAAACCTGATGTAAAAAACTAGATTATGTACTGAATTAAACAATATAATCTTAATTTCTGTAAGTTGAATTGTTTTTGTTTTACATCCCTTTAAAACCGGTTCATACCTTTGGCCCCACCCATATACACAGAGCTATGGTCTTCAAATTTATTTATTGTCAATTGATAATATTATTACAAACTTCCTGTTAGTACAAATACAAACATACAATATTGAAATACTTTAGGGACCTTAGGTCTGTATTAATTTCCTTCATGAGTAAGAGAAAGTAAATAGTTGTTAGGAAATTAAAATTTTTCCAGTTTGATTCGTTAAAGAATTGTAAAAAAAACCTGTTCCATAACTAGTCCCTTTGATAGAAAAAGTAACGTGTTATATTTATTTAACCAGTTATTTCTCCCTAACTTTTAGTCATGCGATTACTCTTTCTTTATTTTATTTTACTTTTTATATACATTTGTGCCATGTTTTATAGACTTATAATATATTTTTAATATTATAATTGATTCTGGGATGCCAGAGTAATCATTTAAGATGATTACTCAAATTATTATTTCTTTAAACCTAACTTTATTCTTCCTTGGATTTTTTTTCCTGAGGTTGGTTGTGTCTTTACCAATTTGCTATTGAATTAAACCATCAAAATATTATTCATAAATATATAGTGCGTCTGGGTTTAAAAGCATCAAAAGAATTATACTAAATATACTTTATTCATACAACTTGAAATACGATTAATGATTCAGATATATATATATATATATATATATAGAGGCTTGCCTTAAAATAGATTCAGAACTTCAATTACAACTTATCTTGTGAAACAGGGGTAGCATTGCGTCTTTGGAAGGTCTTCGGCCTGGCCGCCTTCGGATACTCCTGCGCGCGCCATCGTTCGCTGGCCTCCTTCCCGTTTGAGGTTTCTTTCTGCACAGCCCGGACCACACCGTACGATCCTCTACCATTTCTCTCTTTCTATTCCATTGCAGACTTCTCTTTGCGAAGCTTTCCTTAATACCATCTTCCCAGGTACGTCGGGGTCTTCCTCTGGACCTTCTTCCTTCAACCTTAGCTCGTATGTCATCTTGGCCAGCCTGTTATTTCCTCAATTATGCAATATTATATTTATTTTTATTACAACTCCCGGTACGATACATAGTATTTGATAATATGGCACGACATATTTTTTAATATTTCAATAATAAAACGATGATTTTAGGCTAATTTCATAAAAATCGTTGCAGATAAAAAAGAAAAAAAATTATAAAGTTGATATTTCGATGTATATTTTAACTAAAAATGCTAATATATAAACAAAAATGTATGAAAGAGTTATTGTAAGGGAATAAAATATAAAAATATTAATAAGGATTTGACAGCGACGGGGAGCGATGTAGTTAAGTGTATAGACCACTGAATTGCTATGTTGAAGTTTTCGGGTTCTAATCCAGCTGTGGTAGATAAATTATTTAATCTGTAAACAGCCACGGATTTACCCTGCAAGATTTATAGACCTTCCTGGGGCTCACCCAGCCTCTATAAAGTCGGTACACTTTATTGGAAAATAACCGTTCTCCTAGAAACAGTACAGTCTCTACCAAGTATTTGACCCGTTTGAGGTTTGTCGATAAACGAAATGAATTTTAATAATGATTTTTGCTGACATCCAACCAATTCTAACACTTTCATATCCACGTATGCTGATGACACATGTGTGTTATCAGTTAATAACAACCCATATATTCCATCCCAATCCCTTCATTCACATTTATCAAGCCTCGAAGAATGGTGTCGGAATTGGAGAATTAAAATCAATTCCAACAAGTCCCACAAATTACACTTCGCCGGAAACCCATGACTTCCTGTCCTACTGTATCCTTTAATATTACTCCACTTATCCCTGTTGAACAGATTCAACTTAGACAAACGTCTTACTTGGAACCCTCACACAAGATTGAAAAGACAAGAAACAGCTAGACGCTTCCAACTACTTCAACACATACTAGACAAACACTCAAAGCTTCAGATCAATTACAAAAGACTTATTTATGCGACTGTTATAAGACCTATATGGACTTACGGAATTGAACTATGGGGCCACCACCGAACCATCAAATTCCTCTCGTATTCAATCATTGCAATCCAAAATCCTTCGCAAAATCCTAAACGCTCCTTATTTTGTCAAAAATAAAACCATCCATAAAGACCTTAACGTTCCATATGTCACCGATTTAGCCTAATAATGTCACCGATACCTATCATTCCTTAAATAAACTCCAGCCCCATCCAAACCCACTAGTTTCCATCCTTGCATCCAATTCCATCCCGGACAATCCTCCTAGGCGTCTGAAGAGAAGCTGGCCTCGGGACCTTATATTATAGACATGTTATTAGAGTGCTGCCAGTGGGTAGGGCCTCTACATGTCCTTCCATGTATCTAGTAAGTCATATAGCCCTTGTACTAAATGTATATATTACAGTTGTATAGGGTGTTTTTTTAAGCTAGATAGAACTTTAAATTGTAAAAAGTAACACAAAAAATTAAATTGTAATCAAAAATTTTTTTTTATTCGAAAGATCAATACGTGACATTAACATTTGAAAATGATTTCGGGCATATGGGCACCGCTGTTCTTGACGAAGCGCATTCTGGACGTCCAATTTTGGGCCACTTTTTCGAGCACTGCTGGCCGTATGTCACGAATAACACGAACAATGCTGGCCTCCAAGGCGTCAATTGTTTATCAGCATAAACCAGTGACTTCACGTAGCCCCACAGCACGACCTTGGAGGCCAATTGACAGGTCCATTTCTCGAAATCAACCAAAAATGCGCCTCATCGCTGAACACAACTTTGCGATAAAACAACGGGTCAGTTGCCAACTGCTCTAGAGCCCAATCGGCGAAAGAAGTATACGAAATGTCAGAGTATACTGAAACAAATAAAAAAAAATTTTTGATTACAATTTAATTTTTTGTGTTACTTTTTACAATTTAAAGTTCTATCTAGCTTAAAAAAACACCCTTTACAATTAAATAAAATAATTTTTTTTTTAAAATAATGATTTTTATATGTAAATATGGATATCATATTATTTTTTTAATATAAGTATATGGATAACATACTATTTTTTTTAAACCATAAGAAAATATATCAAAGATGACAAGAGTAAATATTATGATTGAAAACGGCCAATGCGAAGGGGTTGCGGGAATATTCAAATAAAACTACAAGTTCTGTGGGAACGATATTGAAGTTTTTTTGCTTCGTTCTTTTGTTCGTTTCTTTATTTTTTATTTTCAAAAGAGTTTCCGTTTAATATGAATCAATATGTCTACCCTGTCAATATTATTCTGGTGTCTATATTCCGCATTAAAAATATATTATAGTTATGTTTTTTTCATCTTCATTATGGCCAAGTATGCCTTGAAATAACATTATGTGTATGCATAAATATAAAGGAATAAAGAAAACTGGACTGAAAAGTATTTTTCAAACGAAGGCTAAAAGTAGATTGACTTGAGTTAATGAAATTTACAATTGTATTATAACAATACAACAAGTATATATAATGAATGATAAATAGTTGTATGAATGAAAAAAAGAGAAACTACCCACTGGTGGCACTCGAACAACAAATCCAAATTCAACAGGTCACGAGACCATCTTCTTTTCAGACTCTTCGGAGGATTATCTGGAATTGAAGAGGTTGCTGGGTTTCGAAAATAGTGAGTTAGAGTAGGAATTAAATTTGTCATGAAAAGATTTATATCGGGTCATATCAGCAACAAAAGGGGCAATAACCTCATTAGGGATTAATTTGTTTTTAAAAAAGTAAGGAGCATTGAGGATTTTTACGAAGGATTTTGGATTGTAAGGTTTGAATACGAGAGGAATTCGAAAGCTCTATTCCGTAAGTCCAATTAGATCATATAATAGTCATGTATATGAGTCTTTTGTAATTAATTGGGAGCTTAAAGCGTTTGCCTATTAAGAATCGAAATAACCTAAAACGGTTATTATATGAGTGTTTCTCTGCTATTTGGAAACTTGTCTAACCAAATTTTATTAAATGTTGAAAATATTTGTTAATAAAATGAAGGACCATGTTATATTAAATATATCTCTTTGAAAAGCCCACTTATTTTCGTCCTTGTTTTTGAGTTATAGGCAATTTTATCCAAAATCGTGACAGGGGACTGTTGTAAACGCACAGGGGAATGTTTTTATGAATTAAAACAAATATTTCAGTATGAAAGTAATCACATTTTGTTTCTAGTTCTTACGTATTTAAGTAATTATTTTTGAAATAAATCAAGAATATTAAATGAAATTTCACTTATTATTTATTTCTTTACCTTAAGTTATTAACATTAACAAATGTTCTTAACATTTGTGTTCAACTTGGTAAAATCATCTTCTTAAAATAATAGTATTTTTAAGATACAAATTGGATGACACTAAAGTCAGTCTTTATAATGATTAAATAATAAGGAAAAAATAGAACCTCTGCTAACTATCACAATCAACATTTTAAGTAGTTGAAACATATTTTGAAACATTTTTACTTTTAAAGTAATTAGCATTAATTTCACAAGGGCTTACAGAAAACTAGCTTTAACATTGCACTTCAGGAATAAATCTTAAAATTAACTTATTTCTCAAAAACAGAAACGGATTTTGAATAAAATAATCTTCTGCCATTTGGAGTAAGATCTATCTGTGGTAACTTCTCCACAATTTGGTCAAAACTGACATCAGAAAATATCATCTTCAGCCATTCTGAACGTGTGGCCTTTATCATCACAAATTTACATTAAAGTGACTGTTAGTTCACCATCATTGTCATCTACGGCAGCATAACTTTATTCCGTGTTTCTGACTAAAACGTAATCACCATTGTTGTATTGGTGTTGGCTGCTAGTACTAGTGTTAGGTGTCTCATCATTTTGATTATAATAACTAACTTTTTTTTTCAACCGCTGTAACCTCTTTTTATATTTTTCCAATTTCTGTTTTGTATTCCTGAATCTTATGGTCTTTTTCTTTCCGTATCTTCTCACGTTATTTTTAGCCTCTTTCTTTCTTGCTGCAACTGATGATCTTAAAGGTGCTCGACATTCCACTGGGGGATCTATTGAATCAGGTGTATTTTCCCTTATAAAAGTATTTTTTATTTCTTTCAAGTTTTTTTTCTTTGCGCGATACTTAGTACAATGTTCTTTCAAAGTTTTTTTTAATGCCTTATGCTCGCGACGACTCATACACTTAACTAATTGTGTTGTGCCTTTTTCTTTTTTCTTTTGGTATTGCTGTCATTCTATTTCTTTCATTTCTTCTTTTTTTGTGAGTCATTTTTAAGTCGCTGATATCTAAAACGTTCAGCTATACGTTTTTGTTCTAATATTTATTCTCTTGTTTTATGTGGCATTTTGAGATACTACCTAAGAAAGAGATGATATTGTTAATGATTTTGATCATAGATGCGCAATCTGGCATGTTAGACTAGACAAAACGTAAAGAAAACAGTCCCTTGCGTTATAAAACAGTCCCCTGTGCTATGTAAGTGACAGAGGACTGTCGGCCAGGGGACTGTCATTTTCACATGTAAATTGAATAAAATAAAATCATCTAAACTTATCACATTAACAAAACAAATGTGGCTACATACTTAATAATCAATTCTTTTAAACATATATTTGTAATAAAAACTCTTAAAATAGGAAAAAAATGGCTTACCAGGGGACTGTTTTATCTACCGGCCGCGGCCGGTAGTCCACAGTGGAACGAGCGTTAGGGAGGCCTGGACATTCATTAATATCTCCGCTTCTGGTTCTCCTAGAATAAGGCTATTGCTACGGTTTTAAAGCTTTTTGAATGGACTATTTAATTTTATGATAAACAGGATAAAACATTTTAGCGGAAACGTGTAAAAATTCTAGATTTGATATTTCGATGTTAGATAATTTATTATCTAACATTGTACCTATATACTACTAGAATGGGTACAATACAGTATTCTATGGAAAGACAGATGCATAGGTATTAAATAAAGTTATACAAAGGAAAAAGTAACAAACCAAATAATTTAATTATTAAATAAAATTAATATAATAATTGATAATTACTTATGATAGTTAATATACTAGGTATAATTGATGTATCAAAATTATAATAAATGTAGGTGCCTATATAAAATTGTTTTATTTAAATAACGAAATAAAAATTTAAAAAATAAATAAATAAAAATTTAAAAACTTGACGATTTGTTGTAGGGACTATTGCACCTATGTGCACCATTACACATATGTCGTTCAAATACCACACACAAACTAAGTTTCATTGTTAATACTATTATGTTAGATAAGGATTCGGAATGTAAACAAACATTGGTAATCAAAAGAAAACTTGCGAAAAGTAGACGCCAATATCAACAGAAATTATTTTAAATTATTTCTCAAGGCCCGGAAAAGAAAAAAAAAAAAGAAAAAAATCATTTTCTCGGAAAATAGCACCTAGTAGCAGAATCCGACTAATGGAAAAAAAACTTCAAACATTCTAGTTATTTACTGGGAAGGTAGTTTTTTGGGCGATTTTGAGCGATTTTCGCAATTGATTATTTTAGTTTTTCCCCCAATTTTCACCGAAAATTCCCAGACGTTTGAAATAATCCCAAGTTTTATTTGCCTAAAATATCTTATTATGGATGAGTTTTTTTCCAGTAGGTGCTTGATTAATTTAATGCATTACCTCAAACAGTAGATTGCTTTAAAAATTTGAGTTTTTAGAAAAATTTATATTTCAATTCAGAATTTTTCATATAAGATTTAATTTCACAATTAATTTATCTATGGATTTTGTTGAGAAGAAGTATAAAGTATAATTTAAGATCAAAATGAAGGACAAATTCAGTTATTTGAGAATTGTTCCAATGTCCAACAAATGCGTTGATTCGTTCCACTGTGCGCCGTGGGCATGTAACAAACTAAATGAGGTTTTTATTGTCCACTCGAAATTCTATAAACCACTTCTGTATGGTTCACTGTTAAATGTCACGTGTCACCAAATTTTAAAAAAAAAAGTAATACATATAAATAAAAAAAGTTATAAATATAAATGTTTGTTTTTATTTTTAAGAAAAGTATAAACTGTAAGAAAACAATTTTTAAGAAAAATGTAAATCATGTTAACATGTTTAGTAACCGTGTTACAATAAGATAAATCGAACCCATGCTTGTTTAGTTCAAGTTGACTCCAGTACATGGTAGAGACTGTACCTTTACTAAGGCAACGAGTGTACAGGAAAGAGATTTGTCCGAAATCATGCTCAACCGCTAGGTTTTACCACAATTATGTTTACGCAATTTATGGAGAACCGGTGATCACCAGAAGGATCTACAGGCCCATGCATGGCTTTTTAATAGAATGAAATAATTCGACATTCACGTCTAAATTCATACACGGGATGTTCAGCGCAGAGCCTCAGCGTTCTACTAAGCTAAATTTGTTCTTCTTTCTCCATTTCGGTCTCCGGGAACCTCGATGGTGTTTAAATTTAGTCCTCTAGTGTTTTTTATTATTATTATTCTTTTTATTATTATTATTACTAAATTAATAAGAAGAAGATCTCTTAGGGGACCGGAGGGTTCAATGCCGATACCACCAATATCTGCTTAAAAATCCCGTTCACACACACCTACCCAAACCCAAATAACCCAGATCTCTCTTAATGCAATCCACCAACTTACGGATCGATTATTACAATTAACATAAATCTCCTAATTTGTGTTGTATTGTAGTTTTATCTCCGTTTGTCGTATGGAGAGCATAATAGTCATGAGATCGATTATTGTAGGCCTACAAAGAAATAAACTTAGCCCGATACTAGTTAATTATTTTTGCGAATCGAACCCCTAAATTGAAACAGTAATTTTAATTCCCCCCCCCCCATACTTTCAATATAGGAGTAACTTTACAATAATTTATCAGATGGCTCTAGAAAGAGGAAGTTAGCGAAGAGCCTTCTCTTATCGCAGGGGCAGTCTCGCGAAAGAAATGATCTCATTCACGAACCATTGGTCTCACCAGTTCTATTCTTGTCCTGTGTAAGGATCCGGTCGATATGAGCAAAATCAATCAGTCCTTTCATTAATTTAAGTTTTATATTTATATAAGTATATAAATATTAGTTCATCAATATTTTTATTTGAAAAGAAAAGATATGTCCAGGACCGGGACTTCAACCCGGGTCGTCCAGATCGCTAGTCTGGAACTCTACTTTGAGCTATCCTGGCCTAATCAAGCACGCCTCCTGGTCTTGGTCATATCCTTTCTTTTCACTGATCCCAAGTCCCCGCGTTCTTGGAATTTGCGATGTATGCGGTTGGAAGAATGTTCTTTGAACATTATTTTAATTTGGATCTTGTTGACTTACGTCATTATAATTATTATAATTTATTGTATACTCGAGTCCCGGGCCTGGACATATCTTTTATATCCAAATAAAAATATTTAAAAATGAATAACAATTAAAATACAATAAACTATAATAATTATAATGGCGTAAGTCAACAAGATCCAAATTAAAACGATGTTCAAAGAGCATTCTTCCAATCGCATACATCGAAAATTCCAAGAACGCGGGGACTTGGGATCAGTGAAAAGAAAGGATATGACTACGACCGGGAGGCGTGCTTGTTTGGGCCAGGGTAGCTCAAATGGTAGAGTTCCAGACTAGCGATCCGGACAACCCGGGTTCGAGTCCGGTTTACCGTATCTGTAATAAGTAATGTAAAAAGTGGTTGTACTAATGTATGATCAATGAATTATGCAAGTTCAACTTATTATCTTTAGTGTGCTCACGTTTTTCCCTGTTTTACTATTTGGAGGCTGAAAAACACCGTAACAACTTAACAGTTCAATGGGTTCATATTTATACGGGCAGAAATTGCTGGTATAATTAAATAACGAAATATAATGAACAAAATTAATTATAATGAAATTGAAAAACAAGCGTGGGAAAATTATACATACGACGGTAATATAATATTCAATAAATAAGTATTTATACTTTTATTGGGGATAATTATATTGCTAGCTCCTCCATTGCAGTTTCTGAAAGATTCGTTAGATTGCCATTGATATATTTTTATTTCGCTTTAATATTCTTATAAATGGTTTACAATAATTGAATGATAATCCTTTTATGGAACAATTTAAATTTATTTTAGATAATAATAATAATAATAATGTTTTAACTTCATGGATAATATACTAATAACTCGCAGAAAGATGGGGGATTGCCCGAGGAGTATAGACGTCTAGGTCGACATCTAAGGCTACACCTACATTGCATCCGATTCGGTGCGACGTGATTCTATCACATACGATGCTGGGGTGTATACTTTATACATATTTTACTATACATTATAGTAAAATATAAATGTATTAAAAATAATTAATAAATAATCTTAATTTTATAAATTTAAATTTAAAGAACCAAATGTTATAACTCTCGATATATTTCAGTCATTTGGCTTGCTAGCGACGTCTCATCGTATCACACCGGATCCAATGTAGGTGTAGCCTAAGGAGCCTTGGCCAGTGTTTCTGAAAGAACCGTTCATTCGTCCTTCTTGCTCCGAAGTGCATGGTTCAAGTTCTTGTATCCAGAGGTACTTCTTCATCTGCAAATAACAACCTGAATTATTTGTTTTTAAAATTAAAATTCACATTTATTAGATAAAATTACTTTTTTAGAATAGGGAATGATATTGTCCGGGTGGAGGCCAGGGAAAGGATTTCTCAAATAGGGTTGAACTATTTATTTGAGTCCACATTGCAGGTCTTCTTCATGGCTGGATATTCAAGATACAATACACTTAAACTGATATATGTATATATCATATGATATATTTATCCCGGAAGGCATAGAATATGGGTCGAAACGTTGGCTCTCAAATCGGATCCTATTAAAGAAATTATTTCTCTGACCTCAAACCGGACTATTTTCATCCCCACATTTATGGGGAATACATATGTAGGTGTGTCCATGTGTGATTATACATATATATATATATATATATATATATATATATATATATATATATATATATATATATATATATATTATTCCATTCTCACCATTGCTTAACATTTTTATATATAATAATTAAATAAATTGATTGATCTTTATTACTTTCAATCAAAACTAACTTGGTTTCACTTGTCTAGGGTGTTTACGGGTTTAAATGGGCAGATGTTAATTATCTATATTCACTGATAAGAACTGGAATAAATTATTTAAGTTAAATTGAAAATCTTACCTTGAGTAGATTAATTACTTTTATTTACTATTAATAAACCTTTTATGAATTCAAATATGGATCAACACCAGGAAATTAATAGATAAGGCAATACATTTATTATTATGTATTTGTTAATATATTTTGTTAACACTGATATATTATTAACCCTCCCGGCAGACGGTATAAAGTACCATGCTGTGGTTGCTAATGTGGAAAATAAAATTAAAAAGAACAGTTGTAAATAATTTAATAATAAAGAGCATTTTATATCTATCTATCTATCTATATCTATATTATTAACCCCAATTGAAAGCAATTAATAAACAAATGGTTTTCAATTTAAAAACAATATAATGAACAGACTAATCTCAATAGAATAATAATATAATAATAATATAATAAACAAATTAATTTCATTAGAAAAACAGTTTTACCAATTTCTTACTATCAAATCATATAATCAAGATATAATCAACTAACATATTATATTTATATAGCGCTTTTGAATTTATTTAATTTAATTTTAATGAGCTCTAAAAATTATATTTGTCAACGTTATTCTGCAGAATATTGAAATCTAATACTTGCATTTAATAGAAGAGGTGATCCTTTCGCTGTGAAGTTCTGGTTCTTGGTGTATGTTCGTGTATGAAGGCTTCAGATGAGATAGATGGTCATTCTCGTTCGAAGGTCTGAGATCTAGTGTCTTGTTTTTTTTATGTGCAAGGGATAGGTGTGAGAATGCCGACCTCTAGTGGTTTTTACCTGAACTCTCCAATGATGTTAGGGTTCATCATTTAATTTTCCTAATTCTCCAGGAACAATTATATCCTCCCGTCTTTGTTTCCAGGTTTATTATTATATTCTTCTTAGATAAATGATTTGTTCATTAAACGATAGTTGCGTCGATGTATCAACGAGTATGTTGATGTATCAATATATATATATATATATATATATATATATATATATAGGTCAACTAATTCTATTCAAGCTGAATAAGTAATGATTTAACTCTGATGGAAGAAGAGGCAGATACAGGATAACGTTGACGAAAGCAGGTGATTAAAGTAAATGTATATGGTAGCTAAGATGTGTTATGAAGAAACTACTGATCAGTGATGATTTAATGACTTTTCTCATTCATTAGATCACGTTATGTTATTTTCGTAAGTCTCACATAGCTATCGGGAGGTTGAAGTGACATAGCAACCTCGAGTCTGAAGCGACAAGGAGCCATAGAAATAATATCCATCCTCTTTTTTTTTTTTTTTTTAATATATATTTATTGAAATTTACAACTGTATAAAGAATACATCCAGTAAATATTATGATTGAATAAATTGACATGAAAAGACAAGTAGAGAAACTACCCAGTGGTAGTACTCAAATTAAAAGTTTAGCTTAGAAGGTCACGAGGCCATCTTCTTTTCAGACGCCTCGGAGGATTATCAGGAATTGAAGAGGTTGCGAGGTTTGAAACTAGTGGGTTTGGGTGGAAATGAAGTTTGTCATGAAAAGATTGATATCGGATTCGGGCCAAATCAGCAATAAACGGGACGTTTAGGTCATTGTGGATTACTTTGTTCGTAACATAGTAAGGAGCGTTGAGGATTTTCCGAAGGATTTCGGATTGTAAAGATTGGATGCGGGAGAAATTCGATGGCTTAGTGGAGCCCCAAAGCTCTATTCCGTAAGTCCAGATGGGTCTAATGATTTTCATGTACATGAGTCTCTTGTAATGGATTGGGAGCTTAGAGCGTTTATCCAGTAAATGTTGAAGTAGCCTGAAACGGCGAGCTGTTTCTTGTCGTTTCAGTCTAGTAATCCATCCTCTCTTATTATTACATAAAGGTCTTATATCCTCCCTAACCTGGATTAGTAATAAAGTAAAATAGTCAAACAGTTTCGACAAGGTTATAATATCCGATTTAAGATTTAGAACAGTTGTTTTCATTTTATTAATTTAATCATTTTAATTACTTTGTGAATTACATAAATATCACATTTCCAATTTCTTTATGTACCTTTTGTAACACTATTTGTTATTAAAATTTTCAATATATACAGACAATAGATATCCCTGATCCTGGAATACTAATGTAGCTTAGATACAAATATTTTATTCCAATATATTTTCAACATCCCAAAAGATATAATCTCAAAAATTAGTATTATCTAAAATTAAAAATTAAAACCCGCTACATAATGATCCATTATGTTGTTAAAGATACGCAATTAAGCAATATAATAGAATTCCATTATAAATCAAATGTAAAAGTTTAACTCAGTATCGTTATATTGATAGACAGCGTCGGTGTTATGATTGATCATGTTATGACAAAATTGGAACGCACTTACTCTGAAACATGGAATTCTTTTTATATCATTGCAATAGATTCAATAAAATTTATACCTTTAACGTTTATGCATTAATAATTAAGTTTTCGCAAGTAGTAATAGTCGGACTTTTTTTCTTAATGTACAATTAGCCAATGAAATTGATGGAATTGAACTGGATGGCACTGCTAGATATATAGTCCACATTGATGGTACGTACCTTCGCCTTGGCATCGACTGAGCTAACCAGCTCTTCATCCTTGAGCGAATTCTGTTGACAATGTTCAGGATATTCCTATTCATACGTTTCGCATCGGCTGCTCTGATCCTTATCTATATTATATATATTTAAATTAATCAGGGCATTACCGGAACTATCTAATGAGACCCAGAAACCGAAAACACGAGCTTTTGAACATTTCATAGCAAATAATTTAATTAAAAATAAAAACTCTAATAATACTGGACAAACGCAATAATTAGTACTTTCATGAATGTTAGTGTAGAAAACTAAATCTTATTTTTATCTTACTTATCGTATAGCAAAGGATTTACGAAAATGAAGAAAATTTTCATAACTAATTGAAATTATAGGAGATGAAAGTTTCAAAATATAGCATCGAATTAGTTTCTGATATGCATGCAACATATCAGGCATTTAGATAACTCCGAAGTTTCATAAACAGTCCTATTCATATTTTTACCTCGTTTAGTCAAGCAATTTTGTAGCCAAAGTTTCAAGTTCAGAACCGGACTAAAACCCATGAGAAATAAGCGGTAGAGTGTCGTGTTTTTCTTGGCTAAACTAGCGAAAAAATAGGGTTTTGAAATTTTGGAGTTATCCACTTTTGGACCCAAATGCCTCTGCAACCCAATTATATTCTAGAGCTTATATTTTCTATTATAGAAGGTCCCAAGGCCATCTTCTCTTCAGACACCTAGGAGGATTGTCCGGGATGGAATTGAATGCAAGGTTGGAAACTAGTGGGTTTGGATGGGCCTGGAGTTTATTATGGAATGATAGGTATCTGGAATGGGCTAAATCGGTAACATGTGGAACATTCAGGTCATTATGGATGGTTTTATTTGTGACAAAATAAGGAGCGTTTATGATTTTGGATTGCAAGGATTGAATACGAGAGGAATTTGATGATTTGGTGGAGCCACATTAATCCAAAGTTAAACTTGCAAGATATGAAAATTTGTAAAATGTACAATGAAAACAAAAATAAGCCAAATAAAAAAAATCCTAACGTTTTCTTGTTTTAGTTAAAAAACATTAAAATAAAAATAGATAAATTGTTATCTTGCTTTCAATTATTGCACTAGAATTTTGCACCTCCCCTTGATAATGTTTACAGTTTATACTGATATATTGCAAGATAAATATCTCATTATACTGATTAAGGATATATGCCTATGCGACAATTTTTTTGCCTAAAAAAATCTTTTATACCAGAAATTTTTATAATAGTTGTGCTTTATCTGTCTGTTATACAATACAAAAATGTTTCTTACAAGTAATGAATTTATAAGAATGCAGTGTCGTGCGGGTAGTGTAGTACGAAGCCCCGTCATTGAATGGGAATAGTGTACCCAGCCAAAGTTTTAAGTATAGGCTAAATTATTGGGCAGGAAATAAGGAAATAAGCATGCTATAAAAAACCAAAATTTTGAAGTATTAAAATTGCGAAAAAAATATATTCAGGCAAAAACTGTGTACAAAAAAATTTACAAAATGGAGTAGTAAAATCATTAAAATTAAATTTGACAGATGAAGAATATCAATAACTTATTTTGAGAAACTGAGTAGCTGAGTGGTAGAGCTCTAAGTTGCCACGTCGAAGGTCCTGGGTTTGAATCCCGCTGATGGCAAGACTCTTATTTGATCAGTTAGCAGACGGAGATAGATCACAAGTAGTTACCCAAAATAATGGGGAATTCTGGCGGTTCAACAACGGTTGTCTTTGAAACAGTACAGTCTCTAACCATGTACTGAAGCCCAGACCATTCACGGGTTGTAATGATAGGTATTTTATTTTAATTTGAGAAACAAAGAAAAATATACTATATAACAATGGGCGCTATAAGTTTGTAAAATGTTACAGCTTCCGCTATTTCTTTTATTATTACTGTGCCTCTGAAACTTCGTGCCTAATAAGTTGTTGCCTTTACCAAAATCTTATGGATTTAATGACTTATTTTGGTAAAATTTAAACAAAAAAATCGATGTAATTATAGTGTAAGATCAATGGCCTAGGATGGAAGAAAACGTGGTTGCTAATCGCTAAAGCCATATCTAGCGAACACAATCCTCCGCGGTGCCGGCCCTATTCAGATGTAAATACTTTGTGTCCTATATTTCAGGGTCCATTGTTGTCGAGCTGCTTCGCTCTATTTAATATGGGGCCTTTCTCTCTCAGCTAGTGTTGTTTGAAAAATTTGCTCCATTTTCTCTAACTCGTATTTTATTTCTTCTAAATGCAGTCAACTTGAAGGGAATTTATTCCAACCCAGACAAAATTGACCCTTCCCGAAATGAAAAAAAGTTTCCAACATCTTTTACCCTTTATAACATATTTTACTCTTATAACTCATAAAAAATTTAATACGAAGAACTTCAAGAAAATAAGGTTACAACGAGTGTCAAAAATTGAAAAATGCATTTATTTAAATGAACTTTATAGGTGAAATTATGTCATTATTTTTCTACATAATCCTTGATGAGGTCAACACATTTATGAAGCCTAGAAACAACCTTTTGTACCCTCGTCGTATACATTCCGCTTTTTCGATAGCTTCTTGGACCTCCTCGACACTTGTAAATGTTATGCACCAAAAAAATCAATTTACTGAAAATATGGACGTCCGATAAGGCTAGGTCCAGAGAGTAGGGTAAATGTTTCTCGATATCCCATCCAAATGAGACACGCAGTTGTTAAACATACATCCTGAATGATCCGGGCGATATGAGTTCTGGCGTCGTCATGAAGGAGTGACGCACCTAGAGTCAGTATTCCCCTCTTTAATTTGTTTTTAACCTTTTCAGTATCTGCATTGATAGTGGTTCCTGCGGGGTTTAAAATCGATCAACAAGATCACACACCCCAGAAGACACACGCCATGATTATTCTCTCTGAAAACTGGACTTTCAATTTTTTGGTTCATGTTAAATAGGAAAGGCGCCACTGTATGGATAGGCTTTTTACTTAAAAGTATAGTGGCAATATCACGTTACATCTCTAGTCACAAATAAGTCGAGAAAATCCCACACCTATGTACGGAAGACAAACTGGTCGACGAGTTTGGCTACTGTGACGACATTTCCCAACGGGCTAGTCAGTGGTACCAACTATGAAAAAAGAACGGCACCCAAGTCCAGCAGATCACACTAAACGCAATCCTCCCACCTGCGCTTCGGTCTACTCTTCAGACGTTTAACAGTCGACACAGCACTTTTAAACATGTTAGAAAATCGTAAGTTACTCCTCCCAACAACTTTACAATCCCACCTTAATCTTTATCTCTTCAAAAATATCAATAGATGCTTCACAATTCCATGTTGTGTATTCTTCTAATTTCTAGTGGTCTCATATTTTTCTACATTACACCTTCTTTTCGAATACTTTGAGACGCTGTTAATCCTTCCATGTTAACGGTCAATTATCAGATCCGTAAAATAAAGAACCGTACCTGCTTTGTAACCTTACTTTCGGGACCTCCACCGTATATTACTGTTTTAGCTATATCGAATCCCTATGATTACAAAAAAAAAACGTTTTACAGGATTTTGCTTTGACCAAGATCACGGTCAATCATCAGGCTTTTTAATCTAGCTAAGGTTAAGTAATAAACCATAAGTGGAGTTACTATACATTTCTTTTTAAAAAATGGGATGGGAGACCCCGGGTCTTCAAATATCACAAAAAAAGAACAAACAATTAATCCGCCATAGCGGTTCTTGAACCCGGGGCCTTTAGATTATTAGACAAGGACCTTACACACTGAGCTAGCTCGCTCGCTATCTTCGCGAACAGATGATGTAAATTAGGTAATATATCTCCTCTATCTCCTCCCCGATGATGTCTCGGATGGCACATAAAT
Source organism: Troilus luridus (assembly GCA_964056705.1). NCBI lineage: Eukaryota > Metazoa > Arthropoda > Insecta > Hemiptera > Pentatomidae > Troilus > Troilus luridus. The sequence continues at coordinate 23,820,504 of OZ057417.1, read as the reverse complement.
CTTCCCCTATTTAGCCGTGGTTATTCCTTCTTATACTCCCAGCAACGAATTTGCATTACCATCTTTATAAAGATGCTGACAGGTAACGAAGGAGGTGGGGAAGGGATGGAAGAGGAAGAAAGGAGGAAGCAGGAAATTAAAGATGAAACAGTGTCGGAATTCACGAGGACGGTGTGGGATGGAAGGCCTCGGAGCACGAATGCATAACATTATCGTCCCTATCACGTCTTGCCTCTTATCACTACACCCATCCTTTATCCTTAGCGCTATGGAAGAATTATGACTCAGTAATTACACGCATCTTACATAACTATAAAGATAATGAATCACACTTACTGATACATGCTTGCACATACCGGTCGTTCAAAAGAACAACGACTTAACTCAAAAATTGCCATTTTTAAGTCAAGACTTCAATATCTATTGTATTGGTTGAAGGTTTTTAATTCAGGAAAGTCTTATCGTATATACCATTTCCAACAAGTTTTATTTAAAGTAATGTATTGAGTGGAATCATGTTTAAACTTTTAAGAGAATATCGACATAAGTTATAAAATCAATCACTAATATAAAGAGATTTTATTTTGGAGCCATCTGATATATCTACAGCCCCGGTGAATAAGTTATTAAGTCGAATTATCTCAAACATGAGTTTCTTGTACTTAAGTATGCGGAATGGTGTTATTTTCGCAATGGATAAATTACTAAGTAAGTTCTTGGTTTGAAAATGAGTTATTACTGAAATTTGAAGCGAAAGACAGCGATCATGACAAGGCTCTTCTTCTCTAAACAGAGTTAACTGTACAGGGTGGTAGAGCACGGAGTTGCCATGCCGGAAATCCTGGTTCAAATCCCACTCCAGGCCATCCCTTTTATTTAGTCTGTCTGCAGCGGGAGATGGAACATATAGGATCTAGGACCCTTCCGGGCCCCAACCAGCCTCTATAAAATATTATAAATATTGGGTACCCGAAACGAGGGGGGGGGGGAATCTGGCGGTTGAGCGTGACCTCACAAGTCACATCCTTGCAGAACCGTTGTCCATGAAACATTACAGTCTCTACGATGTACTAAACCCCAGACCCTTCATGGGTTGTAGTGGTACAGGTTTTTTTTGTCTCCTTAGACAAAATTCGACTTAACCATTTATTCACCGCGGCTCAGATATCAGTTCTCGAATTTTCGAAACGAGGGGGAATTTCTGATTTCCAAATCATTGTAATCAACAAAATGGCATTTAAATATAGAATAATTAATTACTTAGTATATCTAATATCTTCATTAAGTATAATAAAGGTTAATGGATTATTAAAATCAAAACCTAACGTTATTAAATTTGATAGCAGCATAATATCAATTGATCAATATAAAGTAATTCATACCTAATATCAAAACAATTATCAGGCTTTTTGTCCAGTCTAATATTTTGTACTGCCACTGCAATGATTGACAAATGAAAATCAGTCATCTGGTAAAAAACACATGTTCACAACTCCCTTCTTCTGAGACTCAATAGAGAGAAATCAATATTTTTTTTTTTAAATGGATTACAAATTATTTCTATTGACTGTAAATAATATTCGTATAATGTCGTATATAGTACATTCATTAAAATAACAATATATATATATATATATATATATATATATATATGACGGAAAAGCTATATTCACTTAATTCCATTTGAATGGATATAATTTAATAAGGGGGGAGGGGGTCATTCAATAATTGGGCAGTACAATCATTTGGATGTAACATATATCGAAAGTTTAGATCGCCCTTTTAAGAGGATTAAAATGTAGAAATCCAATAGGAAAAATAAAATATTATATATATTTTTTTTATCCATCGTTTTTACCATTTATTTGTTTTAGCACACAATCATTTGTTCATTTAACGTATCTTTTTGCTGCTATGGCTAATCGGACGATGATACATTTGGAGCTCTAAATTTTGCCTATCCAGGTTTAATTAGGATAGTCATTTTTAACGAGTACCTGACATCTTACAGGCTCGGGACCCCCGTTTAACGTCCCTTCCGAAGGACGGCGTAACTAAGGATTTTTTCACTCCCTTTAAAAAATCCTAGGGCCACCTGTCGGGCTACGAACCCGCGACCTTGGGCTTAGTACACAATTGTTGAAATAAAATAACTAAATGTAATTAATTTCAATTAAATGGATTGAAGTTTGTAGTTGGATTTAATCAGGGGACAGAGGTATAATGTAGGGACTAAAATAACCATTTTTTAAATAGTTTTTTTGAGGAGAATGAAATTTAGATACAGAATTTGTAAAAAATATTGCCAATATGTTTATTGATTATTCATTTTATTTTATATTGATTTTTTTTTCTTACAATATTTAAGTTGTGTTTTTGTTTCCACTCAAAATAACCGGATTCGCTTTATTTAAATAAAATACATAATTTATTATATCTGCTAATTTACTCAATTAAGTAATTTTATAAATTCAGTAGGGCTTTCAGAGTTATCAATATTTGGTTAGAATAGTACATAACCTATGTATGGAAATAACTGTACACAATGTAGTAGATATATACAGTTCATTCCTATTCAATTCATTTATACAGATTAAATTTAGTAGGGAGGTTAAATTAATTGACGGAATAATCTTCAATAGAAAAACTGATAATAATTGATGAAAACCTATGAATAAAAATTTTATGCATTGCTCTCTAGATGGAATGGTGAAGTACGTTTAGAAATGGAATCAGAAAAATACAATTGATGATTATTTTAATTTTTTATATAGGATTTATATAGGACGATAATAATAATAATGATTAGGAAACCCAAAGGGGCAATCACAATACACTAATCTCAGCTTATAAACTTCTATCTACGAAGAATCCAAACCCAAATACGCCAGATCACTCTTAACGCAATCCTCCCACCTACGTCTCGGTCTATCCCTCATACGTGTACCTCAGACGGTACATCATTTATTAACTTTTTAGAAATTCGTTCGTTACTCAGTCCAACAACTGTACAATCCGATCTTAATCTTTACGACGATATCTCTTCAAGAATATCAACAGATGCTTCGCAATTCCGTGTTCTGTATTCTCCTGAATTCTCTCGTGGTCTCATACTTTATCGTATCAAATACTCTAGGAATTGCCTTATTTTCGAATACCTTAAGACTTTGTTCATCCTTTACTGTTAAAGCCCACGTTTCATATCCGTGAAGAACAGTTGAAAGGATAGTGTTTATATAAACTCTGATTTCTAGATTTCAATACAAGAGGAGCGTATGTCGATTTAATTTTGTTTTTTCGATTTTTTCTAATTATCATAAACCCTCTTCAATACAATATCGCCATAATCTTCCCCTTTTCTATTTCTAATCATACTTAGTCTTTTCATAATTTACCTCGATCTCTATTTCGTTGACTCCATTATTTCCATCGTTAATCAGTCACATAATCAGTCATCTCAATATCAAGGTTGTATCTTCCCTAGAGGCTAGGCTCATTATGTTATGCTACGAGGAAGAAAACAATCACCACAATTGCATCATCTATCATCATTAACATCATCTCGACTGTGACATTAATGACATCATTGCTTTGAATATACTTAGTCTCAGCTGAAATAACTCTGAATCTGGCAGGAAAAAACAAAAAAACCAACTTACATGGACGATATTTTGTTATTAGTTTACATAAACGGTGCCTAATTGATTTATTTAGCCAGAATATTCTCAACGAAAAATGAGAAATTCTGAAATAAAAATAATAATGATGAAGAATAATGAAACCAAAGAAATTTCTGTAGAAGGCGCACAGTGAAACGAGCGTTAGGGAGGCCTGGACATTCATTAATATCACCGATTCTGGTTCTCCTAGAATAAGGCTATTGCTAATGTTTTAAAGCTTTTTGAATGGGCTGTTTAATTATATGGATAAACAGGATCAAACATTTTAGGGGAAACGTGTAAAAATTCTAGATTTGATATTGCGATGTTCGATAATTTATTATCTAACATTGTAACTATATACTACTAGAATGGGTACAATACAGTATTCTATGGAAAGACAGATACATAGGTATTAAATAAAGTTATATAAAGGAAAAAGTAACAAACCAAATAATTTAATTATTAAACAAAATGAATATAATAATTGATAATTACTTATGTCAGTTAATACACTAGGTATAATTGATACATCAAAATTATAATAAATGTAGGTGCCTATATAAAATTGTTTTATTTAAATAACGAAATAAAAATTTAAAAAATAAATAAATACAAATTTAAAAACTTGACGATTTGTTGTAGGGACTATTGCACCTATGTGCACCATTACACATATATCGTTCAAATACCACACACAAACTAAGTTTCATTGTTAATACTATTATGTTAGATAAGGATTCGGATAAATTAATGTAAACAAACATTGGTAAACAAAAGAAAACTTGCGAAAAGTAGACGCCAATATCAACAGAAATTATTTTAAATTAATTCTCAAGGCCCGGAAAAGAAAAAAATCATTTTCTCGGAAAATAGCTCCTAGTAGCAGAATCCGACTAATGGAAAAAAAAACTTCAAACATTCTAGTTATTTACTGTAAAGGTAGTTTTTTGGCGATTTTGAGCGATTTTCGCAATTGATTATTTTAGTTTTATCCCCCAATTTTCACCGAAAAATCCCAAACGTTTGAAATAATCCCAAGTTTAATTTGCCTAAAATATCTTATTATGGATGAGTTTTTTTCCAGTAGCATATGCATTACCTCAAACAGTGGATTGCTTTAAAAATATGAGTTTTTAGAAAAATGTATATTTCAATTCTGATTTTTTCATATAAGATTTAATTTCACAATTAATTTATCTATGGATTTTGTTGAGAAGAAGTATAAAGTATAATTTAAGATACAGGAAATACAGTAAGATACACAAAATAAAGGACAAATTGAGTTATTAGAGAATTGGTCCAATGTCCAACAAATGCGTTGATTCGTTCCACAGTGAGGCGTTGCCAAGAAACCATGAAATGTTTAGTCAGAATGTGAATTAAAGTTTGATTAAATATCTTTATGTCATGACGGCAATGCTACACAATAATAAAAACAATTGTACCACTACAATCTGTGAAGTGTCTTGGGTCCAGTTCATCGTAGGTAAGGTACAGGTACTGTTTCTAGGTACTGTTGTGCAGGGAGGTGATTTGGCTAAGATCCTGCTTATTAATTCTCCCGAATAAGGACAGCCGCTTACTCGATGCTGGGTGACCTTTAGTAGTCTGCATTAAGGGTTCCATTATGGCTGTTAATACATTTAAACATTTATCCACTACAGCCGGATTTGAACCCTGGATCTTGAGTACATTGAATACACTCGCTCCTAAGCTACACAATTGTATCTATAGATAAATAATAAAAATGGAACACACTAAATTAAATCCAATTAATGTGGAAGAAAATGGTCCGGGTAGATGTCAATAAATTTCTCTAGATGTGGAAAAATGTCTATTAATTATCCAACGTTTCGGCCTACTTTGCGGGTGTTCTTCAGGGCTGTCGCGGAGGTGGTGGGGTTCCCGATATAGATCCGTCACAAGATCTGATCACATCACCGTCTGAATATTCAAATGATCTTATCATTCAAGATAAATCCAATTAAATTTAAAAAAAGAATCAAGAGTAATGATTTCAGGCTATTGCAACACTTACTAGACAAACGCTATTATTTCCCAATTGATTATAAAGAAACTCATATGCATGGTTATTATAAGAGCTATTTTGACTTATGGAGTAGAGCTTTGGGGCTCCATACCATCTAATTCCTTTCGTGTCCAAATGCTTACTTTTTTACGAATGAAGTCATCCATATTGACCTTTATGTCCCATTTCTGGCCGATTTGGCCCTAACCCGATATCAGTCCTATAATTTTAAACTGTATTCCCACCCAAAACCACAAGTTTCAAACCTAGCAACGTCTTCGATTCCCGAAAATCCCCCGAGTAGTCAGAAAGGATAGCCTCGTGACCTAAATTGAATTTGTTATTTGAGCTCTACCAGTGGGTAGTTTCTCTTTTGCCTATATCCATCTCATTGTGTATCATTTATTATATTTACTTGTAATAATATTATACAGTTCTGAACTTGAAATAAATTTTTAAAAAAAGGAGAAATAAAAGTGTAAGATTATCATATTATTCACTCTATGAGAAAAATATGAGGTCTCGAGAAAGATTTTTTCATCCCCCTCGACAAAACTTAAAATAATATCTCAGGAAAGTTTTGAGTGGTTGTCGGGAGCATTCTGTTTTTGAGGACAATCTGGTTGTTTATATCTGCGAAGAGCATCTGAGAAGTTTCTAAAGTCACCGAGTCTTTTTAAGTTTGATAAGGCTACATTCCCAACTTCACTCTAATGTACCTAAAAATTAACTAGATTTGCATTCGTTTTCAGTGTCAGATTCTGGCCAATAATATATTTCAAGTATTTTTTTAATAATATTTGTTTCTAATGTAAAAGGTATTGAGGACAGTATGACTTCGTATATGATCTTCCTGGAGCTCACCCAGCCTCTATAAAATGGGTATCAGAAATAAGGGGGGGGGGTGGCGGTTGAGCGTGATCTAGGAAAAATCACCTCCATGCACAACCGTTGTCCATGAAACAGCACTGTCTCTAACCCGTAAGGAACCCCAGACACATCACGGATTGTATTGGTCATAATACTAATAACTTATAATAAAAATATATTTCAAGTAATGTTAGTATGTTCACCATATTAACATGTTTATAATATTTCTTATTATGAGTATTTATTGATTTCCTATTTGTAAATAAAATAATTGTTTAAATATTCTACAGACGTATATATATTTTTAACATGTGCGTATGATGTCAGTCAGTAACTAGTAAATGTAAATAGTTATTTTTTCGTGTATTTTGTTTATATATACAGACAAATGGTATGCTGTATAATATTTAAAATTAAAAAAAAAATATTATGTAAGGGTTATTCTGAATCAATAATTAACAAATAACAGTGGACATAATTATAAAGAATCAACATGTATATCTGAAACAAATTTAGTAATAATAGAAGAAATAAAAAATTGGAGTAGCTATTTAAGCATGTAGTTTAGGATCGATGGTCCATTTTTGCACTTGATTATTATCAAGCTGAATCTTCGTGAATAGCTTAGTTTCGATGAGACGCTCAACAATTTCTTGTGCGAAAATTCTGGATTGTGGTAGCTAACAGAGGTAGCAAGGATAAAATATGTCGATGTATGATTCTCAAAAATGTATTACTAACTGGGTTGTTTTTTTTTTGTTAAATCTCAAGATTTAAATTATTTGAAAAAATATTTGTCCTACAAAATGTATGGTTTGATCAAAGAGTCCTCTCCTTCCAACGTGTACCGATAACGAGGTCATCAAAAGTTCTTACTAACCAGCTGATTTTTTTTTCATTTAGGGGACTCTTTGATCAAACCATACATTTTGTAGAACAAATGTTTTTTCCAATAATTTAGATAATTATCTTGAGATTTAACAAAAAAAACCCAGGTAGTAATGAATTTTTGAGAATCATCAAATCGACATATTTTATCCTTGCTACCTCTGTTAGCTACCACAATCGAGAATTTTTGCACAGGAAATTGTTGAGCGTCTTATTGAAATGAAGCTATTCACGAAGATTCAGCTTGATAGTAATCAAGTGCAAAAATTGACCATGGATCCCGGACTAACGTATGTAGGTGTCAATAAATCAAATGACTGTCTCGTGCACAAAGGAATTGGAATTGTTATAATGACATGAAAAGCGTGAATATGATATTTAATTGCTATTTATTCAATATTTATTCTCATGTTTATAATTTTAGCAGCCATAATTGTTAACAAAATTATAAATACTTAAATATTCTTTGTATATTAGCGGTAGTCTCTGAACAAGAGAAGAAGATAATTCCCTGAGAGAATAATCCAACTTTTGCGAGGCTCTCCAACTCCCTTCTTTGACGAAAGAGCTTAAGGTAGAACTAAAGCTAAAAGAGTCTAAATGGAAAATTTATGTTAACAGCTTCAAATAATGGCAAAGTTTTTCAAAATAAATTCATATCACAGAATTCGAAAATAAATCCATTAGGAGTTGGAAACTTGGAGATGCTCAAGAAGTTATAACCCGAGTAGTAAATAACCTTTGTTTTCAGCCAAAGTGTGTAACGATTTCACAAATTGTTAATAAAATATAATATATAATAGGTATAGTGAATTGTTTATTGTTAACTGTAAAGTCTGCGTTGGATTAGAAAAGTATATATCGTGGTGAAAAAGTGAAAAAATATTCAATAAGTGAAAAGATATGCCCAGGGCCGGGATTCGAACCCGGGTATCCCACATTTCCGTTGTGGTGCTCTACCAATTAAGCTATCCTGGTTCGTAGGTCGGTCAGATATATCCATTCTCTTGACTGATCCCATATCCCCGTGTTCTCACAATTTGTGATGTATACAAGGGGAAGTTCATTGGGCATTACTTCAATTATTATCTTGTTGACTTACATCATTATATATTATTATAATTTATTTTTTTATTTTTTTATTTTTTATTAGTTATAATTTTAAATATTTTTATTTTTGATTGGTACGAACTAGGATGCTCAGTTGGTAGAGCACCGCAATGGAAATGTGGGGGATCCGGGTTCGAATCCCGACCCTGGGCATATCTTTTCTATTCAAAAATAAAAATATTTAAAATTATAACAATTTATAAAAAAATAAATAAAATAGAAAAAATATTCAAGTCTTCCGAAAATTCCGCAATAAAATTCAAATTAAAATATAAGAGTACCGCATTGAATATTATTAAATTAGCTATATAGGGTTACTGATCTGTACCTACAGGGTCTCTCTATTATATATTTTATAAAATTATTGATGTAATATTTTTTCGGCGATACCCAGACAAGGATTGAGAAACTACTTTTTATTTAGTCTTTAGTTGTGCTCAATCAGTTAAATTATGAAATTTTTTTTAAATTTAGCGTATCATAAATCTCTGGTCCTGACTTTTTTGAGCCGTTATACAAAAAATGAAGCACTTTTTGAATTGAAAAATAAAAATCGATGAAAAAAAAAGTAAAACAAGCCATGTGTTATTCAAATATTTTGTTTTTAGGACAATTATTTCAATGCATAGAATGCATTGAAGTAAGGAAATTTTCTTGTGAACTATAAATTATTTGTTTATCTATAAATCAAAACTAAAATAAAAAAATATTATTTTTATTTGATAAAAAATACTCAATATCTCAGGGAACATCTACTAAGAGGTTCGAAACCTGGCAGTGACAGAAAAATAATCTATTTTGTAATTTTTGGTTGGATTTCCAAGACCAACGGAATCCACAGCCGCGGAAGTCGAGGGTTACAATAATTTAAATAATAGCAAATCAAAACTGATAATAATATTAATAATCCTAGAAGAATATGAGGGGTTATAAAAATGATTTTTGCATTTGGGTCTTGGTGGTGGATTGCTGTCTCCAGTTTGTCTATTATCAAAGTGTGAAGTTGGGATGCGCTTAATTTTATATGAACTTTTCTTATTTCTTTCTGCCCTGATGATGCCGGTTGTTTCAGAGACTCAAAGAATTTATTTTTTGAAATTATTCCAATCATTTCTCAACAAATATTATATTTTTCTTTAATGCTTTTCTATTATAAATTAATTAAATTTGTAGTTGAATATAAATCAGTTTCAGTACTGTGGCATGAACAAATAATGCTGCAGCACTCTAGAGTTTTAATTTACTTCTTAAGGGAATATCTAACTGAGTTTCTTTATAATTATAAGAAATTATAAAAAAAATATAAAAGAAGTAAAAATCGATAGGTCTATGAATATTTTCCATTTTTTTAAATAAATAAGCATAAAAAATAGCTTCTCAAAGTAAAGTATACCTTAAAGTACCTCTTTTTATAATTTTCATAAGAAGCATCCGACTAATTTAAAATTAATCAATGCTAGACTCTAAGTTGTTTAGGCTTGGCAGGTAGAGGCTCGCGGATAAAAAAAAAATAGAAAAAAAATTAAAAAAAAGTAGACCAAGCTTAGGTTAGCTAATGATGTTCTGATGACGAGGAAAAAAAATAAAAAGAAACTTCTCTCTGCAAAGGTTTGTCAATTATCTAGAAAGTCTTGATCTGACAGCTTTTATTCCTTCCATCAGGTCATCAGGATTTTTTTTTTCCAGAGTAAAAACAAAATACTGTGGTTTCTTTCAAAAGAGCAATTTCACGAGTAGCATGGGGATATTGAAAAAAATAATTAAATTTGTATTTAAAAAATAAAAACGTCAATACATTGCAACGCTTAATACTTATGTACTAGGTAATTTTTTTGAAAATTCATCTTTTTACTTGTATAATATGAGGTACCTCCTGTCCGTCCAATTGTCTAATTACACACGTATTCATTCAATTGGGCAATAATATGTACTTAAAGTTATCCTGAAGTACCTTGATATCATTGTAAAAAATAGGTTCATTATAGTACTTGTTTTGTACCAATACCAGCAAAGGAATCCTCAACAAGCAGTTTATAAGAATAAGATATAGGATAAAATCTTCTAGGGATCAATCTCCTTGTACTGTGTCAAAGTTCTCGACTGGTCCTAGGAGACACCACCTTGACGTCGGTGGACCAGCTTGCTCGTATTGAGGATGTCTCATCTATCTTCATACAATTACTATCGCAGGCATGAGGTATTTCTTTTTTAATTTGTATGTACTATACATTGTTTTGGTTTTTTAATTTACATTGCCTTAGTGACTACATTTCTAATATAAGAGTTGGAGACTTGGTGGCTAGTTTGAAAAATAATTTTATTATACAAAAACACTTTGTTTCAATAAACCTCAATGAATGACCAATAACTGAGATAGACCAACGTATAACAAGCGTAAATAGAACATTCTTCAAACTTTTTTTATAAATAAAACAACTTAATATTAAGACTTAGCGTACCCGAAGCCTCGGTGCCGATACCACAACGACTGCTTACAAACTTCCGTCCCCAAACCAAATCCAAGAATACTAAAATCCCGAAAAATATTTAGAAATTTAAAATTAAAGGTGCACTAAGTACGGTTCATATATACGGCAGGTAAACCTGGCCTCTCACTGGCTCCCTGAAAAGCAGACCGAGAGATGTGAAAGGAGTGGTATTGGATGTGAGTCTACACTCTTGGAGGAGAAGGCGGAGAAGAAGCTGGATAGTCGATATTTCACGATATGAAAGCAAGAAGGTTAAGATGGGCGGGGCATGTAGCTCCAAGTGATCCCTCAGGACGCCTCTATACAACTATGAACGCAACAATAGTTGGGAAGAAACCACGCTGGAGGCCAAAGACCAAATGGATAGACCGGGTCAACAAAGATGCTGCGCAGCTTCATGTAGCATACTGGAAATCAGTGGCCCAAGACAGATAAAGGTGTTGAGCTGTCTATGAATTTGGTCATCAATGAACCGGACTAGACTTGTGGTGTCTTTTTTTTTTCTTCTCCACACTCTCTTCGTTCGAAGCTTAGGCTTGTCCTCTTCACAGGTTGCGTTTTCTATCAGTAGCGGTTCCTGTCACGTATTATTTCTTCTGTAACGCCTAATTTGTTGGCATCTTGTTAACGTAATTTAATTTAACGTAAGTTTGTTAACGTAATTAAAAATCTTCTATTTAATCCGTGTTTCTTCCATTCTTTTTAAATGTCCATACAGTTCTAGCCTTCTCTTCCTCATTTTATCTGTGATTTTTTCTATGTTTTTATACAAATCTTCATTTCTCATTTTAATCCATGTATTTCCATTGTCTTTCTCAGGCCCTAGAATTTTTCTCCCTCTTTTTTCTAGTTCTCTTAGTTCGCCTTTCTTCTGCAGTGTTAAACACTCTGGTCCACATGTTGTTTGTGTCGTAATAACTGAATTATAGTGTATAATCTTCGCTTGGCTAGATATCGATTTCTTATTGTAGTAGCTTTGCGTTACTAAATACATATAAATTGAAGATCATTATAGATCTTTTATCCATATATCCGCCTAATATACCTCAGAGGGCAGAGAAGAGATTGATCATGACGAAGGGATGAGGAGTAGACTCAGTAGAGTGATTTTACTAACTGCGTGCAGCCGTGCCTGCCTCGAACCAATGAGCCGGAATACTTGTCAAACGGAAAAAAAATTATTTTTTTATACACTTCACTTTAGTTTACTTTCCAAAGGAAGTATGTCTTTATTTATACTTTATAGGGTATTTTAAACAGGGTGATAATCATTCTGGTCTATTTATTATTTATATTTATATATATTTGTTTAATTTATTAATGATGCTGTCTTAAGATAGAAGTAATGTAAATATGCCGATGAATTCAAATGATCCATAATCTGTGGTTATTACTAATTATTACTTTTGAAGATACGAGTCAATTTCCTGCACATGCGTTGTCCCAGACGTATAACTATATCAGTCAATAAAATATTTACGACAGTTAAAATCAAGCAACCCGCGCTATTTTATGATTAATAATTTTTAATTCGATTGGCCTTAAATCCTTGTTCCTTATGTTTCTTTAAAAATAATATTCGTTTTTGTTGCAAAAATTTCCTACAAGTAGTCATATGATTGTCTCAAAAATTAAGCCACATAAGCCTTAGTACTCGCCACTGAAGTGCAGGCGGTTTGTGGTTAGCGTAACAACATACTAAGCCCAAGATCGCGGGTTCATAGCCCGGCAGCTAGTAAAAATTAAAATATAATAAGTCCTTGGTTATGCTATACTTCGAAAGGGACGTTAAATGGTCCCGAGCCTGTACGATATCAGGTACACGTTAAAAATCCTTATCCTAATTAAACCTGGATAGGACAAATTTAATACTCCCACTCTTCTTCTATCCAGTCTTCGGATATGAAAAATCGCTTATCCTGATTAGGGTAATGAGACAAACTTATAAAATTGTTTTACTTTCTTCTGTCCTTGAGAAGTGTGCTAAGTTACAATTTAATTCGATTTTTTGAAGTTGGCGAAAACCGGTATATAGCTACAGGCCAAGATAATAAAATCCAAAACTTATTTCATTGTACAGTATCAACATCACTGCATACTTTGGCTAAAACCGCGTCAAATATTTAAATTAGTTTTAATGATGGATTGAATTAGTCAGGGGTACAGCCAAAGATAACACAAAATATGTGAATCAGAGAAGGAAATAAACAGAAAACTATATACATGTAGCTTTCCTAGCCCTGATGATGGCCTACATCTTAGGCCGAAACGTCGGTACAATAAAATAAGTTTAATGTATTTTCCCCTGATTCGATCCATCATTAAAAATAATTAAAATATATGACGCGGTTTTAGTCAACATATGTAATGATGGTGAGACTGTTGAATCCCACGTCTTCTGTCTGAGGTCTATTATTGGAAATTCCGTGAAGAAAAGAAACGAGACAGGATTAGTGATCGGAAAGCGGACGATATGTTGGAGACCTGTTGCACTCCCTCAGAGCCAAAACCTTTCTGCTTCCGCCCGGATGTGACCCGCGCTTCTTCCCAAGGCGATTGTTCTCCTCAATCAGGTCCCATTGTTCTCTCCTCGCTTCGGTTGTTCCCGCATGTCTTCGAGGTCCTTCTTCAGGGTGTACTTACCCGGGTGTTGGGCTTATATACTTGTAACATTTGTACTAGGACTTTGGCCTGGCTTGATAATTAGTATATAAATAAATATTGAAAAGAGAAAGTATATTGGTTTGTTTAGTTTAACGTCACTTTATGCTGCTATGGCTAATCGGACGATGCTGCAGAGGGAGCTCTAAAGTTTGTCTATCCAGGTTTAATTAGGATATGGATTTTTAACGAGTATCTGACATCGTGCAGGCTCGGGGCCGCCGTTTAACGTCCCTTACGAAGGACGGAATAACCAAGGATTTTCTACTCCCTTTAAAAAATCCTAAGGCCACCTGCCGGCCTAGGAATAGGGAAAGGGATCATACTTAAATATTACGATTAATATTCTCAGTATTAAAAAATAAGTAAGAAGAAAATATTATGATAACGGTTTCGAACTTTTTTTTGCTTCGTTGTGTTAAGAAGATGGAAAAAAAGAAAATGTATTAATTAACAATAATAAAAAAAAGTCAAATATTAAGAAAAAAGTTACTTTTTTATAATACTTTAGTAATAATAAAGCGTAAAAGCTCCCGTCCTATTTCTAACTTATTTAGGAGAAAAAAATAAATAAAAAAAGATTTAAAAAACCTGTACCACTATAACCCGTGAAACAAGTTGATAATAATAAAATATTATGCAAGCAGAGTAATAACAACAAATTATTGTAAGCGAAAATAAGTTGTAAATTTCTAACTTATTTATAAGAAGAAAAAAGTAATAATTAGTACAGATTCAGTGTTAACATAATGTTATATAGTGAAAAACAAGTATATTAATTATTTAAGTATAAACTCGCCTATTAATTACCCTAATTTTAAATAATTAATATTATTTAACCAGTTAACATTTACGGATGGATTTATCCGTTCACCCAACCTCTACAAAGCAGGTACTCATAATTGGGGGTTCAGCGTGATCTCAGATTACTTGTCTGCACAACCGTTGTTTAGAAACAGTCAGTCTCTTCCATGTACTGAACCAAGGACCCTTTTTGGGTTTTGGTGGTACAGTACAGATAGTCTTAATATACCATACAATATGGAAAAGGGTGTTATAAATCTTTTTAAATTGTATCAAATGAAAAAAAAGTTAATAATTTTTTTTTTTTTAAATCAGAGGAAATCTGTCTTTCTGTATATAAAAAAAATATGTTGGATCACGAGATCGGATGCTCCTGGAGATCAGACTCTTAAATAATCGTATATTCAATTAGTGCCTTTGTGTATCCCAGGCGGACTTAAACAAAGCTGGCTTCCAAACGTTATCAAAGGCCAATCCGATATAAAAAAAACTTTTTATTTTGACCTCTCCTAACTAGAGGATATATATGAATTCTATTAATACTGACCTTTAACTAACATGGTGGTCTGCTAAAACAATCTGAAAATCATACTTGTTTATCAGGGTGTTTTTGTTAGTTGAGGTTCATAATCCTTGGAGAAGCAAAATTAGAACAGGTAAAGTCGATCAAGTTCATATTAATTGTTTAAATAATAAAGAAAATGTAGTGACAATTCCTAAATAGTTTATTCTGTTAACACTGGTGTCATTAACAGTTCTATACCCAAATTTGTATTCATTGGAATTATTACTGCTTCCAGTAATAATTCCAATTTATTATTAAATGTTATATGTTAAATTGTATTATTAAATGTTATCAATATGATAACATTTAAAAATACAATAGCAACCAATTTTCCTTCATGAAATTTTTTCAACTGGGTCGGGGCATTTCATTTATATAATTAATTCGCATCTTTAGAGATATTTTATGTTTTAACTAACAAATTGGATGGGCTTTTTACAGTTAATCCTAAAGTTTATTACAGTTAATCGGACTGTATTATTTTCTCTTTCCAGAGGAATAGGGGCTTTCTACCTAGAACGTATAGAGTAACAGGCAGAGTAAACAAACCTGCCAATAGGTATCTATAACGTATCTCGGTGTCACCCACGACCGGCACTTAACGTTATCTCAGCATTGTAATAAGAAGATCAGGTCGGTTAGAACAAAATCTTACAGACTTAATCACCTTTTAACCTCACCGAACTTATCACTCCGCCTCAAAGTAATGATCTACAAGGCAGTTAGTTATCTCCTTTATGGAGCACCTATGTTAAATAATATTTCGCCTACAACTTCAAAAAGGCTCCAACAATTTCAAAACCGTATACTGAGGCGTATATTAAGGCTCACCTCTCTACAAAGGACGAAATCAGACATACACGAGACCCTCGGACTCCCGACGGTAACGGATTTCATCACACGGAGGCATTTCAAATTCTTTGATAGCCTCCAACACTGCACGGACCCACTATTCAACACACTTACACCGACAGACCTCAGCGCTGGCAAACACATGTACAGACACTCAACATGGAGTGAAAGAACTAGTGAGCCCCATCACTAGACCCCCCCCCCCACTCCTACCATCTAATTAATCAAGAAAATCCTATTCACATTTTCAGTTTTGCTTTCTTAAAATGCACCTGGTGCAGTAAAAGAGATGGTTTCTCTCCTTACTATATTACATTCAACACAATTATAAAAGCCGAGGAGCTAAGAAAAATAAAAAATATTTTATCCCAAAGAAGCCCTTATATAGTCTCACTGGTCAGGCACTTATTGTGATTTCATTTATTGTTGCTTGAATTATTGTACCATATCGCTGAATGGTGTCAAAACTATAGAATTAGAGTAAATGCCCACAAATCCAGTGTATACATCCGTAAAACACCTTTACTCTTTGCCGTAAACCAATAATTCATGTACATAAATATCCTATGATGATACCCATTCTTATAGAACAGTTTCAATACTTTGGACTTTGACAAACGTTTAACTTGGAATACTTATATGAGACTGAAATTGTAAGAAACTGCTCGCCATTTCAGGCTAGTTCAACAATTTTTGCTGGACAAACCCTCTAAGCTACCAATTAATTAAAAAAGACACATATATCTGACTATTAAATGACCTATTTGGACTTACGGCGTACGTCTCGACTGTGCTATCGTATTCCTCTCTTATCCAATGCTTACAATCCAAAATCCTTCCTTAAATAGTTCTTGTTGGGTTGTAGTGATGCAGATTTTCATAAAAGATGGAAATGATTTATAATGTAATTTTAATTTTATTATTATACCAGTTTTTATATGTCTAATGTTATGGTCACCGTGAATTCATCGTTTGCCTGAGCCTGATCTCAGACCCAGGTATATTTCTTAAAAATCTTATCGGACTGTAAAGGTTTGTTTATATGTATTTTTTAAACTCATTTGTTGTGTTTTTTTTTTTAAATAATAATTTATGAAACATTTTCCCACCCCTACATATCGATCGACTGCAAGGCAAACACTCGATCTCGAACCGGTCTAACGCTCTTCCAGAGCGATAGAGCTATTGGAACGATATGTTAATGAGTCGACTGTCTGCTAAGGGATACGCAAACAGAACCGGGACTCAGGTTAGTACTCAAGAGCCCTAGACGACTGCCTGCGGGAGACAGTGGGCTCACACTAAGCTCAGAGCACACACTGCCTCGAGTGTGAAGGGCCAGCCATTTGCATCCAGATTGAAAAGCTGCCTTATTTGTTGAAAGGAGTTGCATATTCAAGTGAGCCTGACCCCACTCAGGGCCTCTTGGCATCTCAGCTTGAATCACAACCGTCTTAAGGCAATGTCGCAGGTTCAATTCTCGGAGTATAAAAGTTTACTTTTCTTTATAAAAAATCTAAAACATGTTCCACTACAACCCGTGAACGAGTCTGGGGTCAATACATGATAGAAACTGTACTGTTTATCGGACAGCGATTGTGCAGGGAGTGGTTTTGTCCAGACCTTCAGTTCGGTAACTCAGCGCTCTACCACCGAGCAATCCTTGCTTCATGAATATAGAATAGAATAGTAAAATGCATCGAAGAAAATGCATCTAACCAATAGTCCACATTGAATAGAATAAAATAGAAAAATAATGTCATTCTTGGACTAGGTCTTTCTAGAATAAATATCATATACCATAAAAAAAAAACACTGTAGCCAAAAGGTTTAAAAAAATCAGAAGTCATTTACATGTAAGTTCCGAAAAAGTTAAAACAAATAATTAACTATATTCATGAAAAACCACAAAGTAACTAAAGAAAAAATATATCAAATAAAAACACGAATTTACGGAATGAATGCAAGTAGGGTACTCAAAAGAATATTTTAGTTCCTTAGAAATAAAAAAATTAAGCGAACTGGAATAAGTAGGCAGATAGGGACATGAGAGAAGAGAAGTCGGGTTTACGGAGGATATGCTTAGGGATGAAACTGCCTACAGCATAACCTGTGACAGGAGGATAAGGTTTGAGGCGAGAACGAAGCGGACGATCAAAATCTTCGATGAGTATATGAGGAGAGGATGAAGAGATACTGGGCGGAACAAGCACTAATGATTGATCCGGAGTATCCAAAAGTTGGGTGAAACTATTAAAAAAACACATAAAATATAAAAAGGTTACAGGAAATGAAAAACTAAACAATAAAAGCCATTATATACTTCTGGTCGATTTACGCAAATAACTATACTTGCTTTGAAAGCATCTGCTTGGGAATTTAAATGTTAGAAAATCTTGGATTAGGATAAGAATAGGGAAGAAGCATGGCCGATATTAGGCATGAGTTCCACACTGTGGTGGGGAGTGCAAGAAAGTAACGGACGGATGTTTTTCCTAAAATGTATTTTAGAATCAAATAAAATCTCATTTTTTGCCAATTTATATAGACATTTAGAATTCCTTATACAATGTATATAAATCAAACTTTCCATGCATTTATTACATTTTCCCCTGTAAGAAAAAAGTAAATATTTTAATAAATAATAAATAGATAAATCCCAAGGACCAACAAAGGTATTTACTCTATAAATTTGAAACCTGTCAATATAATCAAGACCTCGAGCTTTATATCGAGTGTATACTCGAGCTTTGTTTGGGAGAAAACTTGGTGGTTGAGCATAATTTCGATCAAATCGCCTCTGTACACAACAGTTAGTCTAGAAACATTACAGTATATATATAGTAAGTACTCTACCCAAGACATACGTACATGTGTTTTTTTTTTAAACTGATTTATTTCTTAATAAATCAGAGAAGGATATAAGTTTTACTATTTATGAATAATTTTACATTTTTTTTGGAATTTATAATCAAGCTGATGATGTGAGATATGCTATTTCTTATTATCAATTTCATATTTTTCTTCCTAAAGTTGCTTGCTTAGGTTTCGAAACATTTACTGGTTAGTTATAATATAATTGTACTGGGAGGTAGATTAACTTCCAACTCCAATCTGATAATATACATTTTATGGAAGCTTATGATGAACTTCTTGTTAGGCTTAAGCTTTTAATTGGAATATTCTGTCTAAAACAAAAATATAAATACTTATTTAATCGCCTAGAAAAAATTATTTGGATAACATATATAAATCTTCAAAATTAAACATTGATTAATTTATTTTATACTTATACAACTTGACAATTTTGGAGTTTTGAATTGGTTATGTAATGAGTTGACTTGGTCGTATTTTTAACTTTGGGATACAAAATATTTTTAACACGCCTCAGGAGATATTTTTAAAAATTAAATATTCCATTTGATATCCGGGATACAAATCCTGCTTTGATAGTCCTAGAGCGGATATAATGACAAAGTGATGGAGCTACAAAGTAATGAAGCAGGGATTATTGATGCGGCTCAAGTCCCACCAGGCTGCGCTAGTGTGTAAGCACGTGATCTGCTTGCGAAGTCCCTGTCGGCTTACCTCGTCTTGTATTTACTGACACTTAATTTTATTTAATGTTTAATTAGGACGTATATCGTAAAATAAAACATGAAAATCGAGAATTTTAAGTAATTATACGTATAAAAGAGAAAGGAAGATATAGAAGATTTACTTAAACACAGATAAGCTTTTAACTTCACAGAAGCATAAATTGATACAAAATTAGCTTATTAGTTTTGATTTTTTACTTTATATATAAAGATTCTTTATGTAATCTCTATCATTACAACCCCTGAAGGGTCTGGGATTCAGTACATGGAAGAGACTGTACTGCTTCTTGGACAACGGTTAGGAAGAGATGTGATTTGTCCTAAACCATGCTCTACCGCCAGATTCCCCCCAATTATTTTCAATACAAATTTAACAGAGGCTGGGTGAGCCCCAGGAAGGTCCGGGATCCCATAGGATCCACATCACCTGCTGCTAACAGATTAAAGAAAAGTCTTGGAAGCAGCGGGATTTGAATCCCTGCGCAGAAATTCAGTGCTCTACCACTGAGGCACTCCGCTCCCTATTCTTTATCTAAAATGTTATTATAGTATATTTTCTAAATTATTATTAAACTTATTCATTTGAAAAGAAATTATTCCTTCCAAATTATTAAACTTATTTGTCTTATAAATTGTCACTTATTTTTAAATCATTAATAAAAATTACAAAGTTAAATATGTATTATTAGGCTAGCAATAATTAAAAGTGAAGAAAAGACTTAAATGATTTTTTGATTTCCTGAGACTAATTTTGAATTCATTAGATATTTATAAAATGCAATTCTGTAGAGGCATCACTCTATCATATATAAAATTAATTAGTAATTTTAATTTTTATCTCTGCATTGCCTTGCAACGGATCCAGCAACTACTTTTTTTTTATACTTTTACGTGTTCGATTAGTTAAATTACAAATATATGTAAAAAATGGCAAATAACTGTTTCTGTACTTAGGTCCTTTCTGACACGACGTTCAATAAAGGTACGAGTCGGCGAAGAGCTGTCCAACCCCTTTCCCCTTGAGTATGGTGTACCTCAAGGGTCTGTGCTATCACCGGTATTATTCTCAGTTTATACGGCGGAAATCGTTGGTGCCAAATACAAAAAAGCTACAGTGGCTTTTTTTTTTTTAGATGACATCGCCATCTACAGTAGCTCATTGAATGTAGAGAGAGTTCTACGGCAGGCGGAGGTGGCCTGTGAGGAAATAACTAAAACACTGGACTGATTGAATATTACAGTTAATCCCAAGAAGACCGAATGCTAATTCTCTCCTTCCAAAAGAATAAGCGTCCTCTACCTAAGGTTTATAGAGTAGCAGGCAGAGTAAACTAAACCTGCGACTAGGACAACGTATCTCGGTGTCACCCTCGACCGGCACTTAACGTTATCTCAACATTGTAATAAGAAGATCAGGTCGATTAGAACCAAATCTTACAGACTTAATCACCTTTTAACCTCACCGAACTTATCACTCCGCCTCAAAGTAATGATCTATAAGGCAGTTATTAGACAAGACTCCTTTATGGGGCGCCTATGTTGAATAACATTTCACCAACAACTTCAAAAAGGCTCCAACAATTTCAAAAACGTATACTGAGGCGTATAGTAAGGCACACCTCTCTACAAAGGACGGAATCAGACATAATACACGAAACCCTCGGAATCCCGACGGTAACGGACTTCATCAAAAAGAGGCATATAAAATTCTTTGATAACCTCCAACACTGCACGAACCCACTATTCAACACACTTACACCGACAGGC
This sequence comes from Troilus luridus, assembly GCA_964056705.1. NCBI lineage: Eukaryota > Metazoa > Arthropoda > Insecta > Hemiptera > Pentatomidae > Troilus > Troilus luridus. Next base: position 23,799,208 of record OZ057417.1, on the reverse strand, counting down.
CGACCTCAGCGCTGGCAATCATATGTACAGACACTCATTGTGGACTGAGTAAACTACTAACAAACGTCAATCTGAATTAACTAGTGAGCCCCATCACTATACCCCCTCCCCACTCGTTCCATCTAATTAATCACTAGATTGAATGCACAATCCTCTCTTAAAATGCACCTGGTGCAGTACAAGAGATGCCATGTATCATATTAACATGTTATTGTCAAAAATTAATAAAAGCCAAGGGGCTAAGTAAAACAAATCTGTATTTGCTAAGAAGTTATAAAATATGGCACTGTTTTTTTTTAAATTTAAATAAAAATAATGGAATACTTCGATGTAAAAAATAAAACAAGCTATGAGTTAGTCCCAGGTTTCGATTTTCGGACTATTATTTAAATAAAGTGATTGCAGTGAAATAAAATTAAGACAATTTTCTATAAAACATATAAAAATAAAATTTTTATTTAATGTGAAATACTATATATCTAAAAAAATACACATATTCCGATAGGCTCACTATGGGAGTACAACATTACTACTAATCTGTATATACATTTCTAGAATATTGATATTCTTAAGACTAAAAAGTTAAGAACCTACTTCACAGTATAATTGATTCCACGGTTTTATTATACTACTTAATTATCTGAAAATGGAGAAATAATACATATTTTTGTTTTGGAGAGAAAATATTTGTCCTGGCCGGGATTCGAACCCTTCTATGTGGTCGTCGGTATCGCCGCTGCAGTGCTCTAAACCACTGAGCTACCAGGGGTCGTAGCCAAGTCAGACAAATCCGTTCTCTTTACCGATCATATATCCCCGTGTTCATCCAATTTTTGCGATTTATAAAGTTCGATCCGGACAAATCTTTTCCCTTCAAAATAAGAATATTTAAAAATAATCACCATCAAAAGAAAAATAAATAAAAATATATACATATGTATGTATGCATATTTAAATTTTTTATAATTTCTCTAATTGATTCTTGATGCACACTTATATTAATGGTATATATAAACTTATTTCTAACGGTAGATTAATTAATTACACGTGGTGATTGGTTTCGTTGACTCTATAAATAACGTAATATCAATTCCAATCACTTTATCTAATCAAATAACATCATTCATACTACATAGTACCAATCATAGCAGATTATGATTGAGATATTAAATAGTATCGATTAATACTTTTAATTATTTTTATGAGATTAACTTGGAAACCTCATACTAGGCTGAAACGACAAGAAACAGCACGCCATTTCAGGCTACTTGAACACTTACTTGACAAACGTTCTAAGCTCTCAATTAATAACAAAAAACTCATATACCTGACAATCATTAGACCTATCTGGACTTACGGAATAGAGCTTTGGGGCTCCACTAAACGATCGAATTCCTCTCGTATTCAATTCTTACATTCCAAAATCCTTCGTAAAATCCTCAATGCTCCTTACTTAGTTACGGACAAAGTAATCCATAATAACCTTAATATCCCATTTGTTGCTGATCTCGACCCAATCCGATATCAATCTTTTCATGACAAACCTCATTCCCACTCTAACCCACTAGTTTCAAACCTAGCAACCTCTTCAATTCCTGATAGTCCTCCAGGGCGTCTGAAAAGAAGATGGCCTCGTGATCTACTAAGTTGAACTTGCTATTTGAGTACTACCAGTGGGTAGTTTCTCTACTTACCTTTATCTCGTGTCATTATTCAACTTTTATTATATTTGCTTAATGTTATGATACAGTTGTAAATTTCAATAAATAACTTTTTTTTTTAAATTATTTATATTGTATTTTGATTCATTATTGTAGTTTGGAAGGCTTATTTTATGGTTCGCTTTTTTTTACGTTAAGCTCAGAATTGACGAAACATCGATTTATTATTTGTTGATGTAGTGACATCATAGCTTTTCAAAAATTATTCGTCTTGTATTTTTTTCTTGAGTTTTGGGGTTCCACTAAGCCATCGAATTCCTCTCGTATCCAATCCTTACAACATTCATTAAACTTCCTTAGATATTTTAATAATCATAAAATTAAAAATATACTTTTCGTTTTGGTCATTTGAAAAGATTAATAAATCTTCAACTCGAAGTGGCAGAACACCTGTTGATTTCATTTCTAATTAAGCTCTCCTGGCATCATTCCAAACATCCTACTAAACCCAGGGCTCATAATTTATTGTTCATATTCAACGTTTGTGTAAAATAGTCGAGAGGATAATAATTCATAGCAAATAAGCAGATACTCTTTCTTTTAAACCAGGCTATTAAATATGTATTCATTTCATTCATCAAACCTTTAATGACGTCGCAGCTCTAGATATGAGATAGCATTTTTTTTTGTATCAATCTGTTATTAAGGAATGCTATTATAAATAGAATAAATGTCCTGGAATCAGTCAATTTTTTTATTTTTATTGAATACCCCTCATTCGAGGCCAGCTCTAACAGATAAATTATTTATCGTAGTCGTGAATCGACTCCGTTGGATCTGGAAAATTCTCCTGGTACTCACCCTAAGTCAATGAAGCGGATATCGTAAATTGGGGTGAGAGATACCTTGTAGTTGAACGTGATCTTGGCCAAATCGCTTCTTTGCACAACCATTGGCTTGGAAAGATTACAGTCCTTATCAGGTACTGAACCAAATACTATGCATGGGTTGTATTGGTACAGGGTTGTATTGTACCAGCTGACGTTTAGTTAAAAAAAACTTTTAATTCTGCTTGAAAACAGTTAAATTTGACTCAGCCATGTACATAGATAGGTAATTTAGTAAATTTATTTGTCGAAATAAAATAAAATTGATAATTTAAATCTGTTTTGATATTCATTTTATATGAAAAACGTATTTATGGAATTTACATGACTTAGGAATGATCTTGATATTACTGAAAATGATATATAATTTTCATTCATTCATATCTACTTTGCTGTGCAATATATTAGTTTGTTTGTTTAGTATACCTTATACTGGCATAGGTAATCTGACGATTCTATAGTTGAAGTCTTAAATCTTGCCTATCCAGGTATAATAAAGATAAGTACCTGGTACCATAGAGGCTCAAGATTGCATTTTACGTCCACTCCGAAGGATCTAATACTATAAGATGAACTTTAACTCCCTTTAAAAAAAAACCTAAGGCCACCTCCCGGCTGTGAACACGCAATCTTGAGCATATTAGGTTCTTGTGCTTAACAGTACACCACAAGTGACCCTATTATAGAGGCAGTATATAAATACAAAGGATGTTGAGGAAGTTTACAATATTGACTACAAGGAAGCAATCCCATAACTTCTCCGATACAATTCCGAACCATAATCATAGATCCTTTGCTAGCTATAAGTACTATTTCGTAACTTTTTTCCAAACTATTCTGCTACAAAACAAACACTTTTATGTTATATGCTTTGTAGATTATGTTACTTTAGGTTTCCTAACCTCTGCCTTACCCTCCACCGGTCCTCCATGATCAGACCAAAACGGTTTTCCATGTTCGGGGAGAACGGACAAGATGGGCGGACCTCGTATGACATACATCGCCCGTTATGGAGAGCCCATCAGTCAATGGAATGGCAGAACCGAGGAGGGGGGATAAAGTGGGTAGCGAACCCTTCGCCGCCAGATGGATGAAGACCGATGCTAATGCGCTGGGAGCGATCCCAGCAGTTTTTGCTTCTCTCTCCCTGACCCTGTGATATATTTCGGCTTGTGTTGGTTAAGGGATGATGCTGCGTTAGGGGTTTTTTCGGAAATAATTTGTATTTATATTATTTTATATATTTTTATAAAACTTATCTATATATATATATATATATATATAAATCTCATGTCACGATGTTTGTTCGGGCTAATCTCCGAAACAACTGGACCGATTTTTATGAAATTTCGCACAAATATGTAACATTGTCCAACTTAATATATAGGCTATATTTTATTTCGATTAACGACATTAACCGCGACATTTTTTTGCAAAATTATATTTATTCTTACCAATTGCATTGTTGGTATGTTATAAGGGCATGTCTGAGTAGTGAAACTCCAAATTTGCGTCCAAAAAAACATATGGGGGAACTCTTGAGGGTCGAAAAACATTTTCGGAGTTATTTCAGATTTTGGCATGTATCTCCTAATCGGTGCGTTTTTGGAAAAAAAACCATAATTAATCACTTTTCAAGTAAATTAATTTTTCTACAATTTGAGCCCAACCACACCTCTGTAGGTCTAATAGAATCTTAGTTAAGTCCTATCATATAACAAAAATATATATAAATCTCATGTCACGATGTTTGTTCAGGCTAATCTCCGAAACTACTGGACCGATTTTTATGATTGTATTATAATTTAAAAAAATATTATTATCAATAATTAAAAATCAACCATTATATACCTCATTCATTAAACTAATGTTTATATTTTATCAATTAAAAATATTGTATATTATTTATTTGTTATATACTATACTTAGATATAAGGTGAATAAAATGTAAAATCCAAAATCTATTTAATTAATTTTCATTCATTCATTGTTTCTTTAAAATTCAAATTGTAACTTGATATTTTTTAAAACTAGTAGAACAGCCAGAGGAATGCGTGGCCGGGTCAGCTATGTAGTATAAATTAATTTATGTATTGGGTTATTTCATTATTATTTCTAACATTTAAAACGGGATTAGTGGACTTCTAGGTTGATTATGTTTACTAAGAGCTGTTATTAATCCAATATTTTTGTTAAAATATTTACCATAAATATAATTGAACGACCATTTTTATGAGTTTAAACTTGGAGACTCGGCATTCCAAGCTGGAAGAAACATTACCACCGCGTTCAGGTAAGGATGTTATAACGAACGTACCATACTTCCTTGGTTTGAGAAATAATGAACTGGTGACACAGATTAATTCAAAAATAATGATTAATTCATAAACCATTCATTTATCCTTCCTACCCAGAGATAAAACCAACACATCCACATTGTATTGCGGGGATATGGACATAATGTAGTAAAAATGAACAGTAAACAAATTTCATAGGTAAATTGGAAGGGGCCTATCCTCTGACACGACAGACAGTGAAGAAACTAAACGAGCTGGGTTGCGAAGTCCTCGCACATCCATTTTATTACCCAGGCTTATCTCCAAATTATTTTCATATGTTCAGAAATTCGGACTACATCCTTAACCTGTTAACCGGGGAATTTTTTTTTAATTAAGCAGCATATGACGGGTGCGAGCTCTTTCACTAGAACGTGTCAGTAGGTCACGCCCGGAGAACGTAATTTCATATTATTATTTTTTTTTTTATTTATGCTTAAAATAAATGAAAAGACTATGAAATATATACGTTTTCGTTTATATATATATATTCAAGGTCGTATTCATATGTCCTACCATACACGATATTGTTTACGATTGACGTATTTATTCGTCCCACTCGGATAACAGGTTAAGGGTAAATTTTTTGAAAATGATTCTGTAAAGTGGATAAGTACAAAACCAAAGTATACTTTTTCTATTAGAATATTCCAGAACCTCCATGACCCATATCGACAGGTCCAAATTCCTTTTCATGGGTCGTAAAGTTACAGGATTTTTTCTTCTTTTTTATAATACTTATAATATAATTGAGGAATATAGATTACAATGATAAGTAAATTAATAATTATTTATGATTTTTTGTACAAGATAAATTCATTATCAGCAGTCAACCTAACTTGTTCGTATCTAGTGTACGCATAGGCCCAGTCGGTTTATCTGTATTTAAGAAATTATTTCTTTGTCCAACACCTGAGCCATTTTCTTCCCATATATATATATAGGGTCAACTAATGTTTTAAAAAGGAAGAAAATGGTCTGGGTGGACGTAAATTTTTTTTCAAAAATCGGGAGAACTGTTTATCAACCGATAGTTAAACTTCAATCCTTGACCTCATTATAAACCCTGAAGAAGAACTGCAACCTGTGTCGAAATGTCGGTTTCTAATAAATAGTTCATCTTTATTTAAGAAGTTCTTTTTTTCCCAGCACCTGGATCATTTCCTTCCTTATGTGTATCAGGTCAAATAATATTATTCAAGATTGTAGAAATCTTGTTTTTTATTTTGTAGAGTCTCTATCACTAATATGTAAAAATATATACATTATTTATCGAAGGAATAAAATAAATAAATTTCTAAAAAGTTGAAGTGGTGTTTCACTATTCGGATGGAATCCAGAACAAGAGGCTCTGTCCCTCAGCGAATTCCCTTTGACTGGGAGAAGGTGTTTTTATTATTTCCTCCCTCCTCCGCAGGGAGCGCTGTGTGTCAAAGGACCATTGGCAGGTCGGAATGCGTGGAGCTGGCACAACACAGCTCTTGTTTCATCCCCAAACACTTTTAAATATTCCATGAAGGTTGAATTTTAGTGGTCGCAGGAGATAAAGGGTTTCTATTCTAGAGTTTCTCTCAAGTACTTCTTCTGTTTTTCATTGATAAGAACATGTAATGGGATGTTACAGTCTAAGTACATGATTACTCAATATTCCAGAAATTAGAAATCGAATCTTGATTGTGAAGAAAAGGAAAGAAATTTACTGTCTATGTACAAAATGTTTCGTTTGAATCACCTGAGGTGCAGAATTTAGCCCAAGAACCTTCTAGGTAGGTTCCAGGGAGTAAAGAATCATTGTTTATGCCGTCTTCCGGAAGGGACGTAAACTGGGGGTCTTGAGCTAGTAGAGTGTCATGTAACCGTTAAAGATCCCAATCCTAATTATAACTGTAAAGGCAAGATTTACGATTTTCATTGTAGCATCGTACGATTAGCAATACTTGCATAGAGAAACGTTGAATGAATAAACAAAAAATATTTCGCTAATCAATTCATCGCGTATTTCTACTTGTATCAATCGTATCGTCAAATTCTCTACCGACGTTTTGTTGGCCATACTACTAGCTTCCTTAGGGCTGAAATCTAAGACTGAAATTGTTTTTTTATATTTCATGAGTTTGTCTATACTTCATCAAAAATATTGACCGTATCGATTTTAAGAGAGTATTTAACTAGCTTCCATGGGGGGCATATTGCTCGGAGGGTGAAATGTTGGAAACACGTAGAAAGAGGAAAATAAATATGAATTGCAGACTAGCCTTTCTTAAAAGATACATGGATCACATCCAAAATATTGGCCGTGCGAATTTAAGAGAGTAAATATTTCGTTGTTTTTACATTAATTAATCTCCTGCATTACTATAATTTGATCTTGTCTTATTCTTTTGGTTGGATTAATACAGAAAAAGAAAGGTATATTTAGGGAATCAGTGTGTTTTTGCATACATGATAAATGTATTTATTATATATATTGTGATATATTAAAGGGGAGATAGCTCAGTATTAGGGTGAAAGGTTACTGATCTGTGCTTTTTATATTCGAGAAGGGCTGTGATAGATTTACTATTTATTTATTTGACGGCTGTAAATCCTCTTTGTAGGGTACAACCCCCTCTCTCTCTTAAGGTACCTATAAAGTGGGTACCTTCTATTAGGGTGAAAACCTTGTGAAGGAATCACAAGTAGAATTGTCCAAGAAACATTTTTGAAAAACCTAAGAGGAAAAATTTACTGAGCGAGGTAGTTCATTGTGTAGAGATGCTATGCTGAGGATTCCGGATTGAAATCTGGATATGGCGAATAAATTAAAGCTGCTAGGGCTCACCCAGCCTCTATAAGGATGGTACCCTTATATGTGATAAAAACCTGGAGGTGTGATTTTGGCCAAATCAAATCCCTGAACTTTACAGTCTTTACCTTGAACTGAGCCCAACGCTCGTGATATTATTTTTCCCTCGTTCGAACCGTTGTCTTCGAAATAGTTCTGTCTCTACCATGGACCATCAGTGGTGCCCTCAAGGCTTGTATTGCTACATATTTTTTGTATTTTATTTGTTATTAATTTTTAACTACTTTTATTTTGAAAAGAAAAGGTATGGTTCGAGTCCCGGAACCAGGGTCGTCCAGATCGGTAGTCTGGAACTCTGCCATTTGAGCTATCCTGGCCCAATCAAGCACGCCTCACGGTCATGGCCATATCCTTTCTTTTCACTAATCCCAAGTCCCCGCGTTCTCGCAATTTTTCGATGTATACGAGGGGAAAAATGTTCTTTGAACATTATTTTAATTTGGATCTTATTGACGTCATTATAATTATTATACGTATATAAATAAAATACTATGGATTTTTATTTGTATCTTATGTTTAGCCTCTCCTTGTTAAATAAATATATATAGTAATTTGGAACAAAGAAATTTCATTTATATAATGAATTTATAAAGGAATAGTTTCAGGATCTATGAGACAATTACATAGTATTATTAGAGTAAGATTTTGCGATCTATTGCGAAGTATTGCGATGTATACGAGGGGAACAATGTTCTTTGAACATTTATTTAATTTGGATCTTGTTGACTTACGTCATTGTAATTATTATAATTTATTTTATTTTATTTGTTACTAATTTTATTATTTTTTAACTATTTTTATTTGAATAGGAAAGATATGTCCAGGACCGGGACTCGAACCTGCTTGATTGGGCCAGGATAGCTCAAATGGTAGAGTTCCAGACTAGCGATCTGGACGACCCGGGTTCGAGTCCCGGTCCTGGACATATTTTTTCTTTTCAAATAAAAATACATATTTTTTGTTTTGTTGCTAATCCCTGTTGTTAGCAATGGAGTCCTTGACTGGAAACCTATCAAGTACGTCTGTCTCAATCACATCGCTGCCATTGAAATGCAGTGGAGGTTGGAAAAAGCACATTGGTACAATACAAAGGATTGGAGGGGCCAGGCACTGCCGTCACTGCAAAAGCTACGTTCAACAAATGGGCTCGTGGCCATTGTTTTGATGACTGGCCATTGTAGCGATGAAGATTATTGTTGTAATAATGAACACGTTGTTTAGTGTTGACTCTTGGGTCCTTTTGATGACAACTTGTCATGGACAGTGATAACCTGGCATGTCCAGTCAGAGCAGACTCAAGACTCAGGCAGCCCATCAACCACTCATCAACGCTACAACATCCTGATGCTACCTTTACAGGTACTCTGGCATCTAACTCGCAACCATATTACCTCTAAACAAGAGATAGGCAAGAATTTTGTTGAGTTAGACCAAGGAATCAGGATTTTCAGTAAAAATATTTTTTCTACCTATAAAATTGAAATCCCAGGTTCACCACAATCTGGAGTTCAATCCCTTCTAATATCTGCCATGCTTCTTCCTTATCCTTATAAGGAGGGGAGTATGTCAGTGGTAGAACACTGAGTTGCCATGCCGGAAATCCTGGTTCAAATCCCACTGCAGGCCATGACTTTTATTTAGTCTGTTTTCAGTGGGAGATGGATCATACAGGATCTAGGACCCTCCTGGGGCCCACCCAGCCTTTTATAAAATATTATAAAAATAGGGTAATAAGGGGGGGAAATCTGGCGGTTGAGCGAGACCTAGAACAAGTCACCTCCTTGAAGAACCGTTGTCTATGAAACAGTACAGTCTCTACCATGTACTGAACCCCAGACCCTTCACGGATTGCAGTGGTACAGGGTTTTTTTCTCTTCCTTTTCCTCATTCAAACCCTTGCTTTTCCAAAATCTCCTGACTTTCGGAAAAAAACGTTCACTAAGAAGGTTTAGTTATTTAATTAAACTGATCGACAGCAAAGAATGACCTTTATTGTTTAGTATTCTTTCTTAAAACTTCTTCATATTACATGACTTTTGTCACGGCTTGTACTTTAGTTTATTTATTTTGATGTCACATTTGTAAATACCTTAAGATTTTTATTATGTAGCCTTCTGGCCAGATGTGTACGTATTATGTTATTCTCAAAGGAACTGGTCCCAGAATAAAGTTACTCTTCTACTCTATCATAAATTAATCGAGTGGAAACAGTGGCCAAAGAAAAAATTCAGAAGAAGGCAATAAACATGCAACCAGAAAAACGGCGAATGTATAACAGTTTTATAGATTGAATAATTAAATGTGTAACGCAGGTACTCGGAATTTTATTTCTTTAGAGCACTTGTAACCATTAATTTATAGCCAATAAAAACAGCTATTGCTATACGATTGAATATTTCTATATCGTTATATAACTAATTTCTTATTTATTTTTTATTATATGTATTTGTTAAAACATTTTGGCCTTCAACCTTGTGTTTTATTAGGATTTCTGATATCAACGTTATATTTTTATTGAGAGTAGTGTGGAATGGTCAGTGTGCAACTCCAATTGGAGTTTGACACTTCACCTAACTTCCTTAAAGATGGCATAAATCTTAAGCCGAAACGTAAACACATTTAAACAGGCCATTCTGATTTTGTGTAATCATTGACTGGAATCCCTGGCCATTTCACAACACTCTTAGAATTAACCAGTCAACTATTATTCACTTAATAATTTATTCATAATATAGAATAAATATATTTCCACCTTATATATTTCTTAGGTCTCCTAAAAGTTCTACAAATTATCCTCATCAACTATTTTCAAAGAGCCGACAGCTAGAAAGTAATAGTGCCTAACTTCTTAAAGTCTAAACTCTATAGAAAATCTATAGAGAACTCAAGACCTCTTTGGAGGGCTACCAGAACAGTTTTTTTTTATTCAAAATTTTTTTTGAATTTTTGAACTTCACAGATGCAAATCTTGATATTTTGGCTCAACTTGTAATAAGTATTTCCGTTTGAAACTGGAGTTCGAAACATTTCAGGATCGAAAAATTTCCTCTGAGCTACCCCTCCGTCATTTAGATTGTTACTCTGTTATCACTCTCTGTTTTCTCGTTCCATTCGAATTCTCAAAACAATACAATCTAAAATATGACTTTATTATCATCATAAACGTCTTATCTCGCTAAAGATCTATACAGAGAATAAGACACAATACAGAAAACCCGGCATTCATCCCGCAGCTTTTCGACTTAATTGCATCCGAACAATTTAAATACCCTTTGTAGTCGAAACACAATCACAGAGACCACCTCCCCATTTCCATTCAGTTCCTCAGCCGGTGAATATTTAACGAACTGACGACAACTACAGTGTATTTTTCGCTTCCTGTTCTCTATAGGCCGTTTTGTAATAAGTCCCTCCCGGGGGTTCGTGTCATCAAGGGCCCCATTGTTTACTAACAAAGGGTTCTGAAACCTCGGCCTGGTTCGGAACTGTTACCTAAACAACGTAGAACCGTATGCGGCATGTTTGTAGGCCTACCAAACATGTTACACAGGCTGAGTCAACTGATTAAATGTAAGGATTGGGGGCGTATAATCAACAACAGGAATTAGATGACCTCAAGAGTGTTCATTTCTAAAGTTATTATTTGTTTTTAAGAGGAAAAACCAGGTAATAACAGAACTATACAAAAATTTATTTATTACTCTGTTTTAGTTTTATATTATATTATGTTATGATATAACATAATATCATATATATTATGATCCTCGCTATTGATATTTCCATTTCCAAAACTTGATGTTCCTATAGCAAAGCAAAGAGAATAACACTTGGATCAAATTTGCTAGATGCGCAATTGCGCAGGTACAAATGAAAATTACATAATAATATTATATTATATTTGGACATAATATAGCTCCTTCAAAAGAACGATGTCATAACACAAAAAACATAATTATTCAAAAGAGGTTTTTGAAAGTTCCATGTAAAAAAATAAAAATTAGAGTATTGTTAAAGTAAGATATTCCTATTATAATGATGGTGTCTAAATTCACTTACTAAGCATTAGAACATTTTTAAAAGCTTTAAAATTTTTTGATTATAACTTAAAGTTCAAACATGATACAACTAAATTATGAATTTATGAAAAAACGAAACCAAAAAAAAAACCCTTATGGAAATGGAATATCAGTCATGTCGTTTCTGACTTAAAACCCTTTTACTATACTATGACCCAAATGATTAGGATTTATAGTTATGTCGTTGATCATTTATATGTGCAATGTTACTGAAGTTATTTTACTTCACTATTCGGTGTTGGTTACATTACCACTCCTGCATAATCTCCTGATTTATAAACTATTTGCACACACACACGCGCATACATATATATACACATGTACACATATGTGCAGTATGTAGAGGAATGGTTGAAGATGCAAATGAAGGCGTAAGGAAACTTTGTTAAATAGGAGTGAAGACATATTGAGCTAATAGAGAAGCGTAGCATGCGGAATGCCAATGTGTCTCATTGACGTCGTCCCGCCGCTGTATCGAGGTCCCTTCATTATATCGCTCCAATGTGTTTAGCAGCACGTGCCGGGAATTCAGAGCGCCCAAATCCGTTCTTCCATCTTCGGATTCATAACTTCAACGGATTTGTAAGTCAACAACGAATCCCTTGAAAAACAAATCTGGTCAAGAAGAAAATTGTGATGAAATCAATGATTTCGGGTGTTCCATACCGGTAACGCTACCAATCGTTGCATGCAAATGATAGACTGTAGAAATGGATTTTTCAACCTAATGATTATATTATTATTTCTTTGGCATAAAATACAATTAATTCTCAAAGTACAGTCCACTGTTATCTACCGTCATTAGCTATGTGCTAGCCAATTAATTAGCTTGATCCACTGCTGCTACCAGTCCTTGGGATGGCTGTCAAAGAAATCTCGGACCGCAATTTCAACTTCCGTAAAATTATCAAATATTTCCCTTAAAGAAATGGCCATGGACTGAAACGAGTAGTAACCCGATGGTGCGAGGTATGGACAATATGGTGGATGAGGCAGGAGTTCGATCCATGAAGCTCTTTAAACTTTTCAGTGGTTAGACGGGAAGTCTTGGACGAGCATTATCTTATTAGAATAAAACTCATTTTCGGTTGGTCAAAGCAGGATAACGCTCTGAAAACTTTGCGTACCATCTTCCCATTTGTTCGAAGTAGTGTTCTAAATTGAAGTGCATACAGCGTAAATTCGTGAAACAAACATTCAAAATTCAAAAAACGGATTTTTTGTTTTCAAATTTCCCCCTTGCAGCAACCGGAAAAGTAGTTTGATCGCGATCTAGCCATTACTCAAGAGTATTCGGATTTCCCCAGTAAACCAACTTTTCATTATCTGTCCAATGGAGCGCAGAGGGCGACTAACAGTATATGTCGACACACAACAATCCCTGGAAAGTTCGCGAGTACTTTTGGATAAATTTGACTCTAGAGCTTCCTGCATAACCTCATCCATTGATGTTCGCCCTTCTTCCTTTCCAACGACGTAGCAATAATCTATATAATTTTATTTCGTAATAGTATGATAAGTGGGTAGTACTACATATCTGAAAAGTGCGAGTGTTACGAAATCATGACTTCCTGCAATTTCGGGCTAAAGATTAACAGCCCTTGAAATGAAACATAAAAAAATTAGTATAATTATTTTTGAAAAACTGTTCTATTGCAAGTCCTCAAGTGTGTATTAGTACATGGTAAATGTTGTACCGTTCTATACGAATAATTCTGCCAGGAAGTGATTTGGACGAGATTAAGCTCAAAGCCTTTTTATAGAAGTAGGGTTAGCCGGAGTAAGGTCTGTAAGTGCCACAGGTTCGAGCTATGGCTGTTACCAGATTAAATAATCCATGTGACCTTAGAGATTCTATCACGGAAACATAGAGCTCAGCAACATCTCTAAACACACTGCTTAAAAAAAAAAATTAAAATTTATTCGAATTATTTTCTTAGCAGGGTTCTGTAAAAATCAATAATATTTCTTGTCCATAACCGTATCATGCTGATGATTATTGTTATTAAGTTCGGTTACGAAAACGTGACGGCAAGCGTAAATCACATTTTGTAACTTGGTTTGGGTCACAGTTTGGAAACTGGCCTAAGTAGCAAGTTGAAGAAATCTGACTGTGAGCATGATATTGTGACCTGACCCAGATAAGGACGAGGAAGGTCCACGATCATTGGGTAATTGCTACCTAACTTCATTCTTATTGGATCGTTACTGTTAGAAATGCAATATGGCTGCCCATGGATGACGTTTTGAAATCATTATTATTATTATATCATTATTCAAAAGATAATTGCTAATTTTAGATACGAAAACTTGGAATTAAAAATTTTTAATCTCAAGTTACCAACAAATATGAAATAATACACAAACAAACGAGACGTAAAATGATTATCAATATTGGCAATATTATGTCTCGTCCTGTAACGAACTCAAACTCAAAAAGGGTTTTGTTGTCAGTACATGCTATGTCGCTACTGTACTGAGTAATGCTGAGTAACCAATATCACTACAACCCTTGAAGGGTACAGGGTACATTACATGGTGAAGGGCTGTACTGTTCCCAAGCCAATAGTTGTGCAAGGTACGAGGTGATCATGACGTGATCACGCTCAACATCTAGGTTTTTCTCGATTTCAGGGTACACACTACATAAAGGCTGGCTGATCTGTCGTTGAACTCATTTCAGGGCTGCTTAAAGAATATCACTAAAAGAACGTTGTGTTAGTTAAATATTGATAAAAGTATATTCAAGAATGCAATCGCTTCAGAATGAAATTAAATTCCGACCAGGGATTTTAAGGCAGAACCAAAGCTGACGACGGGAAAGAAATGGACGGAGGAAAGAAAGGAGTAACACTAGCAACGTATGAAGCACTGGGCTAAGATCGAGGCAAAGAGAGGACAACAGAAATGACGAGGTTCTTGATAAGCCTATATGAAAATAAAAAAAATAATAAAAAGAAATCCTATATCCTATATTAATCACCCATGCTCCCAGCTCTAAGCTATGGAGCTCCACTAATCCATCGAATTCCTCTCGTTTACGATCCTTACATTCCAAAATCCTGAATGGTCCTTACTTTCTACGGACAAAGTCATCCATAATAACCACATTGTCATTATTTGTTGCTGGTTTGGCCCGAACCCATCATTCTCGATCATCCTGAGAGACGTCTGAAAATAAGATGGTCCCATTACCTCATTTAAGTTGAATATGTTATTTGACAACTACAAATGGGTAGTGTATCTACTTCCCTTTTTCCATGCCATTAAATGTACTATTTTATTGTTATAATAAAGTTAAGCATTTCAATAAACATATTTTCTTTTAAACAATCATCTAGTTCATTCCTGAGAGTAGGTGATGCTTGATCACTCCTGCCTAAGGTAGCTTTGATTGTCCACTTATTTGTTTGTTAATTAAGGTCACTTTATGCCGCTATGGCTAATAGAACGATGCTACAGTGGGAGTCCTAAATATTGCCTATCTAGGTTTAATTAGAATTGGAATTTTTAACGATTACCTGATATCGTACAGGTTCAGGACCCCCTTTAACGTCCCTCCCGAAGGATGGCACAACCAAGGAGTT
Source organism: Troilus luridus (assembly GCA_964056705.1). Lineage (NCBI taxonomy): Eukaryota > Metazoa > Arthropoda > Insecta > Hemiptera > Pentatomidae > Troilus > Troilus luridus. The sequence goes on along the minus strand of OZ057417.1, from coordinate 23,783,816 downwards.
CTTACTCTCTTAAAAAAATCACAGGGCCATCTGACGGTCTACGAACCCGCGATCTTGGGCTTAGTTGGTTTTTATCCTAACCACTTTTGAATGAAGGTACATTTCTTCATTAATGAAGGTTATAATTATAATTTTCACTTATAATTTAGTTTATAAATTCTAGTTAAACAGCTACTATAAGCCCTAGAATCTTCTTTTCTAACTACTTGTTGTTGATTCTGATAGGAAGGCTGGTTTCAGAGTTATTCTCATCATTGAGACTATGAAGTCTGTTATCTTCCTCGGTAGGACGGTGGACCAACTTCTTGCGTACATCCTTATCAAAGATATATGCCAGGGTAAGTAAGGTACTGGGAATTAATTTCTTGTCCTTGGGAGAGGATCCAGAGATAGCGGGAAGGTCGAAGAGATTTGTCAAATAGAGTAATTAAGGTAGACCATAAACAACCCTCACCACAAATCAATATTGTCTCGCGGGTCGACCAGAATAGTTCTAGGCAGTTCAGTTCAGCAACTGCTTCTCGCCTTTATTCCTTACAAGTATATTGCTTTATCAATAATCTAATATATTCTGTTAAATATTGTTTATTTAATATCTGTATTATATATGTTTCATTAAATTGATACTCGTAGTTGATAAAGGGAGAAGAAAATGTTGCGGGTAGAGCTCAGGGAATAATTTCTTAAATAAGGTTTTAACAATTTATTTCGATCTACATTGGAGTTCTTCTTCAGGGCATTGATTTTTATCTATTTTGATTTGAAAAGAAAATATATGTCCAGGACCGGGACTCGAACCCGGGTCGTCCAGATCGCTTGTCTGGAACTCTACCATTTGAGCTATCCTGGTCCAATCAAGCACGCTCCCGGTCGTGGTCATATCCTTTCTTTTCACTGATCCCAAGTCCCCGCGTTCTCGCAATTTTTCGATGTATACGAGGGGAAAAATGTTCTTTGAACATTAGTTTAATTTGGATCTTGTTGACTTACGTCATTATAATTATTATACATATATAAATAAAATACAATGGATTTTTATCTGTATCTTATTTTTAGCCTCTCCTTGTTAAATTTTAATTTAATTTATTGATATTTACAACTGTATAATAAAAAAAAATACATCCAGTAAATAGGCTATGTGATACAAAATGACATGAGTAATGGCAAGTTGAGAAACTACCCACTGGTAGTACTCAAATCACTAGTTCAACTAAGAAGGTCACGTGGCCATCTTCTTTTCAGACGCCTCGGGGGATTATCGGGAATCGAAGAGGAAGCTAGGTTTGAAACTAGAGGGTTTGAGTGGGAATGAAGTTTGTTATGAAAGGAAAGATACCGGGTTCGGGCCAAATCAGCAACAAATGGGACATTAAGGTCGTTATGGATGACGGTATTTTTAACAAAATAAGGAGCGTTGAGGATTTTACGAAGGATTTTGGACTGTAGGGATTGGATACGACAGGAATTCGATGGCTTAGTGGAGCCCCAAAGCTCTACTCCGTAAGTCCAAATAGGTCTTATGATGGTCATGTAGATGAGTCTTTTGTAGTTAATCGGGAGGTTAGAGCGTTTGTCTAGTAAGTGTTGAAGTAGCCTGAAACGTCGAGCAGTTTCTTGTCTTTTCAGTCTAGTATGAGGATTCCAGGTTAATCGTTTGTCGAGGTGCAACCCTAAATATCGGATCTGTTCTACCTGCACCAGTGGGGTATTATTAAAGGATACTGAAGGGCAGGAAGTCATTGGTTTACGACGTAAGGTAAAAGTGATTTGATGGGATTTTTGAGAATTTATTTTAATTCTCCAGTTTTGACACCATTCTTCAAGATCAGTGATATGGGATTGGAGCCTTTGGGATACAATAACTGGATTGGTGTTGACTGATAATACACATGTATCATCAGCATACGTGGTAAGGATAGTATTAGGATGAGTTGGGATGTCAGCTGTATAAACTGTATAAAGGATTGGGCCAAGGATACTACCTTGAGGAACACCAGCAGATTGGGAGAAGAGGGATGAAAGGACATTATTATGGTTTACCTGGAAAGTTCTATTTGTGAGATAGGATTGAAGGATGAGAAAGTAGGTATGAGGTAGGAATTTACGGAGTTTGTAGAGCAAGCCCGGATGCCAGACTCTGTCGAAAGCCTGTTCCACGTCAAGAAAGACGCCCGAGCAATATGATCCACGTTCTAATGCAGAGGAGACCACATCCACCACACGATGACATTGCTGAATAGTGGAGTGGGATGCTCGGAATCCAAACTGGTGATCTGGTATTACATGATTTGCATCAAGGATGGGGTACAATCGTTTGAGGATAAGTTTTTCTAGGATTTTACCCATGCACGGTAGAAGAGAGATAGGACGGTATGAGGAAGGGTATTCTGGTTTTTTTTTAGGTTTGGGTATCATTTTTACAATGGATAATTTCCAGGGGTCAGGAAAATATGCGGAGCGGAGTACAGCATTATATATATAGGTAAGGAATAGAATGGCTTTTCTAGGAAGGTGTTTTAAGATATGGATTGTGATGAGGTCGTGCCCAGGAGCTTTGCGGGAAGGTAATCTGTGAATAATGTTGGATATTTCTGTAGGATGGAATGCTTTGGGTGGAAGGGACATTTGGAGGGGAGCATCTAACGCTTCTTTTATACATTCAATGTGATTTGGGTTAATTATTTCAGGATGTGGATGAAAAATTTTGGAAAGGTATTGACCAAATAACTGTGATTTTTCTCCGTCAGATCTTGTCCAGTTATTTGATCCAGTGAGGAGTGGATGATTAAATTTCTTGAACTTTAGGAGTTTTTTGGTGGTCATCCATAATGATTTGTCGGTGGTTGTAAGATTTTCAGTCCAGGTAATTAAATTTTGAATTTTGAACTTCTTGATTTCTGCTTTTAGTTTGTTAGTTAATTTTGTATAGATAGTTTTATCTGCTGGATATCGAGTTCTATGCCACTTCGATCTTGCTCTGCGTTTTTCTCTTAATAAGATTCGAATATGCTGTGGCAAATCAGTCTGTTGATAGTTATTAATTGTATGATTTGTGATGTTATCATGTAAACTGCTTCTGATTGAAGTTGTAAGTTTTTCTATGGCTGTATCAATGTCTTGTTTTGTTTTAAGTGAAATTTTTAAGTCCAGTTTGTCCTCCAAGTCGTAACAAAAATCGTCCCAGTTGACACGTCCTGTAATCAATGAGGGAGGGGAAGGCTTGGGAGCAAAACTTGAGTGCAAGAAAAGGAGGACTGGACTATGATCTGATGAAAGGTCGTCCAAGGATTCAATATTGGCTTGTGCGGGGGAAATCTGGGATGTAACAAATATGTCAAGGATGTCGGGACGTTTTTTGAGGGATGTAGGCCAGTAGGTGGGATTTTTTGGGGCAAGGATTGAGTAACTCTTTGAGGATGTGAGAGAGGATAGAATATTTCCACGGGAGTTGGATGTTCGACAACCCCATCGTTGGTGTTTAGCATTGTAGTCTCCTCCAGCAATGAAACGCGGTCCAAAAGATTGGAATAGGGAATCTAAAAGGTTATGAGAGATGGAACTACCGGGAGGACAGTATACAGCTGAAAGTGTGATATGGAAAGGTCGTGAAGTTATGGATACTGATGTTGATTGAATAGCATCAGTTGGAGTAGAAGGGACAAGGGAATGAGAAAGAGTTTTATGGATGAGAATGCTGGATCCAGCATGTGAAGTGTTGTCTGGGTGGTCTGACCTATAAGTAATATAGTCCCGTATATAGAATTTCGTACGTTGAGTGAGGTGAGTTTCAGTCAGCAAAGCTATATCTATTTGTTTGTCATGGAGAAAAATGTCTAGTTCGTCACGGTGATTGAGTAGTCCGTTTGCATTCCACAAAAGGATAGTTAAGGGCTTTATGCTCATCGTGGCAGGTTAAGTGGAACTTCGGACAGAAATCTTGTGAGTAGGACGATCAGTGGTTTGATGGTTTCCTGAAGGTCTCGCAGGAAGGAAGATAAGATAACGTTAATGTCTGTTGGATGGTGGACTGGATATACATCTGGAGGTTGGGTTGGATAATTTATTTGGAAAGGATGCTTGCCTGTGAGTTGAGTCTGTGGAGCTGGATTTGTTTTTGTTATATTATGATTTAGGGAATTTTTTTGAGGGTTCTGAGAGGATGGGACCGGTTTTTTTTGTTGCGGCGGCAATTTGACCCGTAAGGGTAGATGATAGGGAGGAATTTGCTGACATGGAGGTTCAGCTGTAGGATGGGATGTCTGGAATTGAGGTTGGGATTCCCGAGGCTTGGGTTGGAAGGTCTGAGTCCTATTAAGGGAAGTCTGAGGCTTGAGTTGGGAGGTTTGAGGCGCCCGACTCCGAGGCTGTTGCAGATTAGTTGAAGTGCTGTCCTCTGTGGACGTTGTATTAGTAAATTGTTGCAGTTGTAACGTTTTTGGCAATTCAGGGAAGATTATGACGTTGGCGACTTCAGGTGCCTGAGTCGTAGTCTTCTCTATTTTATCTTTTATTTTAAAAGTTCTCTGGCGATGGAAATTTTTATAGACCGTACAGCCTCTATAGTTTGCGGGATGATCTCCGCCACAGAGTGCACATATTGCAGGTTCGGCATTAGATTTTTGGCAAGTGTCAGTTGGGTGTGAGCCTGCACACTTGACGCACCTGTCTTCGTGATGGCAATACCTCTTAGTATGACCCAAGTTTTGGCATTTAGCGCATTGTACTATGGTTGTTTTTTGTTTGGGCTGTTCGAATTGAACGGTAGAATAAACCAGTCTTGAGACTTGAAAAATATCCTCATTATTGCGTGCTGGTTCCAAATCCACGAAGAATAATGGTAGTGGATATTTCTCTGTGGGATGCAATACGCATGAGACATTTCTCACATTGTGGCCTATTTCTTCTAGGTCATTCTTAATTGCTGACGTTGGGGTGGATGAGTCCTTGTTAAATAAATATATATAGTAATTTGGAACAAAGAAATTTCATTTATATAATAAATTTATCCAGGAATAGTTTCAGAATCTATGAGACAATTACATAATATTATTAGAGTAAGATTTTGCTCAAGGAGAGAAGGGGAAAGGAAGGGGGTTGCACAGGGCTAAATATATTAGTGACCACTCTGAGTGACGTAACTTCACTTGAAGACTACTTATGATTACCCAAGTTTAGGAAAGTGTCTTAGACCCAACTAAGTCTTGATCCTTAGAGTTCTTGAAATTTAATGCTAGGTATTATACACCACTCAGGATAATTAAATATGAATAGATATATTTTCGTTAATGCGACACAATCAATATTTTTTTTTTTAAAAGTTGTATGAAATTTACAACTGTATAACGGAATACATCATGTAAATATAATGAATGTATACATCGGCATGGAAAGATAAGCAGAGAAACTAACGAGTAGTACTTAAATAAACAGTTCAACATAGTTCAACGAGGCCATCTCCTTTTCAGACGCCTTGGAGGATTATCAGGAATAGAAGAGGTTGCTAGGTCTGAAACAAGTGGGTTTGAGTGGGAATGAAGTTTGTCATGAAAAGATTGATATCGTGTTCCGGCCAAATCAGCAACAAATGGGACATTAAGGCCATTATGGATTATTTTTTTCGTTATAAAGTAATGAGCATTGAGGATTTTACGAAGGATTTTGGATTGTAATAATCAATATTAAACTTAATAAGAGGCGCACCTGTGGTCTAGTGGTTAGCGTAACAAACTACTAACCCCAAGATCGCGGGTTCGTAGCCCGGCAGGTGGCCCTAGGATTTTTTTAAGGGAGAAAAAAATCGTTAGTTACGCCGTCCTTTCTGGATAGGCAAAATTTCGAGCTCCCACTGTAGCATGGTCCAATCAGCCATAGCAGCATAAAGTGACTTTATTTATTTTTATATATTATTTTATTTTTTACAATTTTCTCTGTCTTAATTGAATTTGTTTGTATCTTGTTTATCAAACCCTGATGAAGACACGTAATGGTTTAAACTTAATAAGAAAATCACTTATATTAATACAATGTAATATGAACGAATTTCTGATTTGGCTGCCAGATGTTTCCCCTAATTAAGGATATTCACATTTTAGAGGGTGGGTGACTACAGGCGCGTCTGCAGATCAAGGGTGATCTATGGATGTTAACTGAATAAATATATAATCTTTAAATATTTTATAGAATGCCATAATTTGGTTTGCCCATTGACTTTCTGGCCAGATTGTCGAATCGAATCCAGCCCTTTCATCAGCCACAATCGAATTTCAGCGGAGCCAACGATGCAGTTGGAAGAAAGCTAGGTTTGCCTGATTTACTCTCCACAAATTTTTATGGATTATATAGGCCCGTTACAGAGGCATAATTATAATACATAGGTGTATGACCTAGGAACAATAGCTCACCACATCACCACTCTACACACTCAGCTACGCTGGTCGAACTTACTTGTTTATTTATGTATTTATAGAACGGTATTATGCCGACTACTTCACCACAGGTGAACCTCCCAAACTTAGTTATTGATATTTAAAATAATAAGTTATCCATTTCCATTGTTACGCGCCAATTGTTGTATCATACAAGTATTAATGTTTGAGAGGAAAATATTTGAGTGGATGGTTCTAAAGAAGGATAGAATTGGTCAGGGGGGTGCAATGAATAATTAACAAAAATACGAAAACTTATTTTTTTAATAGTGCCAACGTTTCGGCCATCTTCAGGGCTAAGAAAGAAAAAAGAAAACAACTTTAAAGACATTGCAGTACTAAGAATTATAGAATAACATATATAGTATTAGAAAAGTAAAGTATAGCATTGGATAGATTATTAAGGATATATAAGAATAACAAAATGACAGAATGTGTGTACAGAAAGGTGAAGAAAGGTAAAGAAATACAAAGGGTAAGAAAAATGAAGAGGTGAAAAATAATTTAATTAACTAACCAACTATTTAACTATTTAACTTTATTTATAATTTAACTAGGTTTTCCATACTTTTATGGAAGTTTTTACATATGTAGGCCGAAACTTTGGCACTATTATAAAAAAAGTTTTTCTTATTTAGTTGTTATTATTGACTGCAGCCCCTGAGCTATTCTATCCTTCACTATAAGTGTTAATATTAATAATTATGTTTGATCTTAATTCCCATAACTGTTTTGGGTCATTTTCAAAAAATTGTCACTTTCATTGTCCCTCACCATCACCTCATTTCTCCGTTAATATTGATTATTTCCATTAACTAATCTTGCTGAGTAAACTAAATATCTGGTGCATAAATAATATGTTCTCTGATTGCTCTCAGCTGATGGTTAAGAATTGTAGCTTCAAGCTATTTTATAATTGTATCCCGAGCAACTTTTTATCTTTCAAAAAGTCGTTTAGTGGTGAATAACTTTCTTTTAAATTGTACCAGTTATCGCTTCTTTTTAGCAATGTATGGAGCTGTGTAGTATAGGCAATTCTGCTTCAAGGTTAAGAACACAATTCATTAGAAAAACATTTGACAACAGATTTGTCCAATTAGTTACACCACATTAATGATTCCGTGGTAACACCGATTCAGTGAAAAGACTTCACTATGTTAATCTAACGTTAGTAATGCCTAAAGTTAGTTTTATAGATAGTCTAACATGAATAACTTAATTTTCACGTTTATTAAAATTTTCATTATTCTTGATGTTGATCAAGTTATTTAGTGATCAACTGTTGCGTGTACTTGACTGACTCCCAGTCTTAAAAAAAGAGTGTATAATGACTTTTTTTTTTTAATTAAAAAAGAAAATGCCAAAAAAAAGAGTAACGTTGGTTGCCCTAAAAAGTTGTAAAGTAGTTTGTTATTAAAAAAAAAAAAAAAAATCCATTTACTAAACTCCTACATTTTCACAGTGGCAAAAGATACTTTAGCCTGACAAACTTAATTTGTTACGCTTTTTATTTTTAAATTTTCGTTATCCGTGAGTCTACTCAAGTTGTCGTTTGGTGATTAGCTTTGGTGTGTACATACTTGTGTTGCTCCCATACTCTCTCAGCCATTGAAAACTTTAGTGCGGAATGACATTCTTTAGAATTAAAAAAAGAAATCGCCAAAAAGTCACGTCAGTTACTGTAAAAGTTGTAAAATGACCCATGTACTGTAGATATACTTAAATTTAAATAACATTGTTTCACATCTATATACATATCAATATATATATATATATATATATATATATATATATATATATATATATATATATATATATATATTGATTCTTGAGTTTCAGTCACTTCTTAAATTTCTTTCAACGATGTTTCGAGACTAGGTTAGTCTCATAATTATGCCCTAACAGTGAAACAATAGTGAACAGTGAAAATATAGAAATTATATACATATATATATATATATATATATATATATATATATTATATATATATATATGTGTGTATATATATATATATACTCACAGAGAAGAAAAGACAAAGAAATATAACAGCTATTGTGATGTATGATAATGCGGTTAGAGGGCGTGAGAACAAAGGCCCGGGCCTTGCCAACGCTCGAGAACATTTCTTCATGAGAGAAGACTTTTATTGCCCACTTGAGCAATATGCTGAATAGCCTGTCGTATTTATGGCAGACCTTTTCTCTCTAAGTCTTCCCAGCTCAGTCCTTCCCTTTGCCATTAAATTTTCAGAACAAGGAGGAGATGAGTGTAATTCTATTGTTTAACGAATATCGCTTATTGTATATTTTTGAGGAAAGTGGGTAGCTGAGAGGCTAAGGGTACTTCGCTACTAAGCTGCAGATATAAGGTCCCTAAAGACTAGCCTAAGGTCCACCATCCTACCTCTGGTCTAGTAAAGGAAACAAAATTGGTAAACCAGTGACAATACCATCAACATATATAATAGTGAATATCCTAATACTGTTCTTATTATATTCTTGATTATCCATGATAATCTATTGACCCTAAACTCGGCAGAATTTTATTTTTATTTTAATATTAAAAAAATATTCATACCACTTAACCCTCATGACCCAAGGATGTCTAGAAAAAAAAAATCTGATACATTACCAAGAAAAGTGTTAATATAATAATAACTATTTGTTATAAAATATGTAAAGAGGAATATAAACTAACTAATTAATTTCATACTTCATGTATTTTCTCTGGATTAAGAACAAAACCTTTAGTCCAAAACTAAATCTACACAGTATACGTTTCGACCAAAAGCGTTGTCATTTTCAATTATTTCATCAGTCAACATCATAAAAACTCTATCTGCAAAAAAATGTAAATGAAAAATTCAAAATAATTAGAAAATTCAATAATAATAAAAACCATCACTTAAAAATAACAATTTTGGTACTTTAAGAAGTTATACAATTATACAAGGTATTATAAAACTATATTCCATAATGGTTACAATTCATATATTTTTATTGTCCATACAAAAGAGATCTTTATGTATGTAAAATTTCTAAAGATAGTTCAGTTTTCCTGAAATATTAACAATAAAGGAAATGTTACAATATTGAAAAAGAGTTTTACAAGTTCAATTTCCCTTCTGTTTATTGAACTGATAAGACTTCCAAGAAATTGAATCAGGAAATCTATCTTTATATCAAACTCGAGATATTTTTTTTAATTACAGGAAAAAAACTTTCGGAAATCCTAGAACATTGAAATAGTTTATTTCAGGTTCTAATAAATATTAGAGGATGACTAGTTCTGAATTTATTGAGGCCTAGGTAAACAAATTACTCTCTTAACAACCGAGAATCGATCCGGTGGGATCTGGAGAACTTCATGGGGCTCACTCAGCCTCTATAACGTGATACAATCCTTACCATGTACTGAATCCAATACCTTCCTAGGGTTTCAAGTGTTTCTTTTTTCATACAATTAATATCTTTAAACCTAATATTTACACTAATCTAAAATCTAACTGCATTTTTTAATTCTAATTTATATTTTGTTGAAGAAATCTGTAGATATTTGAGTAAATACGCTTGTGTATCAGTGCGGGCCTTACCATGTTTTGAACCAATAAGTATACCTTTTGGTTTTTTTAAAACAATTTTTTCTAAACTCGAATCCTTGAATAATTTTTATTTATTTTTCTATATTCATGTATACACCTACAGCTACGGCATCTCTGGCTACCTAACCTCTTCATCTGGTTTTGGCCTCATCTTGGATAAACCAATGGGCTTGTGCTGAAGGAGTCTTCATGGCACCTCACTTTCATAGATCCATTTTCATCCTGTATGAACAACCCATTGTAATCAGATTGTTTCATAATCATGCCGGTTCTCCGTCTTCACATATCTCTAACCGGGCCATAAATTTTTCTGATGATCTTCATTTCAAAAACGCTGACTGATTTTCCATTGTTTATCATTCTTCCTCAGTGCCCTGTTCTCAGAGCTATAGGTCTAATAAGGGTCTTATAAATGAGCACATTCGTACTCTTTTCAATTAGTTTGGATCTGGAAAATTTTGTAAGCGAGGAAAGCATCTCTTGGCTGCTAATATTCTTCTAACAATATCATCATCATCATCATCATTATAATCTTTTATCCTCGCCTACTAGCTAAGCAGTTTGAGGATCCCCTCTGCAGTGCTTGACCCAGCTGTCCCTGTACTGTACCAGCTCGTTTCTTCCATTCCAATCCATTCCTCTTATCCTGAAAGCCTCCTTCACTCCGTCTTCCCACTTTAGTCTTGGTCTCTACTCTTGCGTTGTATCCACATTTTGCTGTGCGGCTTGGGTCCTTATGTAACCAAACCATCTGAGCCAGTTCCGGTCTATTAGTTCAGTGACTGGAACTGTCTCGAGACCCTTATTGTTTTATTACGCACTCGATATGTTCTGGTCTTCCCTTTCACCTTCCTTAGAAACCTCATTTCGGTAGCTGAGGTCTTGATTTGTGCTTGGTTGTAAGGGCCCATGACTCTGAAGAGTATGTAAGAACGCAAGTTAACAAATCCTTTTTTCTCTTTCTATAGAGTAATTATCTATAATTAAGAGGGAGGAACTATCCTTCCGTGGCATATACTTAGTTTTGGCAACGTTTATAATAAACCAGGGAGCGGAGGGGCTCAGTGGTTGACCATTGAGTTGACATGCCGAAAATCCTGGTTCAAATTCCCCTGCTGGCAACACTTCTACTTAGTCTGTTAGCAGCCGGAGATGGGTCATGTGGGATCTAGGACTCTCCTGGGGCTTACCCAGCCTCTATAAACTGGGTAATAAAATTAAGGGGGGGAATCTGGCGTAGAGCGTGATCTCAAACAAATAACATCCCTGCACAACCGTTGTCCTTGAAACAGTACAGTCTCTAGCATTTACTAAACCCCAGATTCAATCACGGGCTGTTGTTGTATAGTTTATATATATATATAAGCGAGCATGTGTCTGCTTTCATAAAAAAATTGAATTAAATTAATCTATTGGTTCTATGAAATAAAGTTTTAACAAAAAACGGAAAGTCATCCCGCCTCCGCATCCTGTAGCCCACCCTCCTAACTATATTCAACTAAGGAAGAAGCAGACACGTTGGTTATGGAGTCAGAGAACAGTTCTATAGCGAAGTTGAGATATTCAAGCAAAGTTAGAAGGTCAAAGGCTTGCTTGGATATAGCTCACTGCGTCGACATGTGTGCTCGATCCCGCCTCTCCGTCATATGTAAACTTAGTTGTTGCCTCCTCTAAGTGTTCATTTGTAAACCCGCGTCCAATGCTCTGTCCAAATTATGGCATTCTCAAGGCTAAACTAACCCTTAGAATAACATTATGCTATAAATAATTATTATTTAAAAGATGTAAAGATCAATCGAACCACTGAGTAGAAAAAGGGAATATCTCAATAGCTCTAGGCCATTTAAAACGAATAGGTTGTCTGGTGAACTGGTGGTGAGCGTGGAAAAAGTGACCTACAAGTATAAACTAATGTTGTAATAGATATATATTAAGATTGTCCAGGTATGAAAGTATTTTTTTTATGTTATTTTGTAAGTTCAACAGAAATCTATTTAGACAGTTTTTTGCGTTTCTGAAAAAATAGGTTTCAGTCACTTATTCCCTTTTTCCACTCAGTCGTTCATTTATTCTAATCATTCCCTAATGCCATTTCCAATAAAGCGACAATCCATTACGATCTCCAAGTTACTGTAACTTACCCAATAAAAATTAAGGGAGAGAAATCAGTTGGATGTGTTATGGAATTCATTTTAACTTTTCATTCTTAATACCTGAAAAAATAATAAAGACTGTTAATGAACTGTTTGTTTATTTAACGTCAGTTTATGCTGCTATAGCTAACCATACGATCTTATAGCGCTAGCCATCCAGTTTTTATATATAATTAGCATAGGGATCTTTAGCTGGTACTTGGCCGAGCACAGGTTATGCCCCCTCTGAAGGATATCTTACTACCTTTAGAAAATCCTGGGTTGCAAATCCACAATCTTGGGCATAGGAGGTTGTGTTATACTAACCATTCCGCCAAAGATGACATCTGTAAATGCTTTAATAAAGAATTCATGGCAGAAAATGACAAAAATTAACTTTATGGGACTTGGGAAGATTAGGACTTGAGCCATGGAATCAAGTACAACAATATTGTAAACAATATAAAGTTAACACTTTTGGCAAAAACAAATCTTATTACAAAACCTAAGGATTGGTGGATTCGATTCGTTATGTATTCGAGCTTTTCAAGCACCTGGTCAATTCTTGGATTTCGAATGAGCCTACTGGAATCAACGTACAACGACCAGGTATATGAGTGATGACCTTACTCGTGTACTCCTATTGGTTATCACTATTCAAAATGTCAAAAAGGTTTACTCCAGGCAGGATCTTAAATATAATCATTTTAGAATATTCTCACTAGTGCACATGCATTTTCTATTTCCTAAATGTTTTTATTGTTTCGTCTGCAGGGTAGCTTAGTGTATGGAGGGCTGTGTTGCAGTACTGAGGGTCTTCGGCTCAAATCCGGCTTTATTAATTAATTATTTAATCTGATAAAAGTATAATTTAATCTAATGTTTACTACAACGAATGAAAAATGAAAATAATATTCTACTGCCAGTAAAACAAATATTTTATAGCGCTACAACCCGGATGTCGGCATTGGCTTCCTCAATGTATTTGTTCCAGTCTCCTCTATTTCAGGCTTTCTATTTCCATTCATTGAAGCCTAATATTTCCTCTTCAATATCTATTATCTACCGCCTACGTGTTCAACCAAATATTCCTCTACCAATAATAGCACCCTGCAGGAGCTTTCTCAGTGCACTTCTATCAGTCATTCTTATCATATGGCCTAACCATTCTTTTATGTGTGCTTTGATGAATTGGACCACATAAGCACTCTCGTACATCTCTGTATTAGAGTAAAGCCTCCATGCATCCAATATCAAAAACCGTAACATAAATTTTACTTTCACATATTTAAAAATAATAAAGTAGATGTAATATTTTAGCCGGAAAGATCAAAACAAGTCAGAATAAAATACTCTTCCATTATGTCAGAAATGAATTGTCACCCAATTCATAATTGTCATTGCGGAAAAAAAAAATGTAATTAGCGTTGGTATTGGACTAGGGTCGTGTTGATAGCCTCATTTAGAAGGGACAGTAATGGAGCGAGATGAAGAATAGGGTCGCGACCAGAAGAAGGGTCGCACGCCAAAACAGCCAAAAAGGTTTTGGGGTTCTGCCAGGGCCCTTAGCCCCTCCTAACCCTTACAATCAAGTATTGTCTTATTTCTTACTCCCTTTCCTTGTTTAGATTCGATTAAATGCGGGGTAATATATCCTTTGCGAACTTATATTTCACTTTGCCAAGCAAAATACAGCTGAAGTAAATTTTCTACTAGAACGTAAATGAAAAAGTTTTATTCTTTCAGCATTGGTGTGCTTTTGTAAATTTTGTTAAACACGTATAAAAAATATGTATGAATATAAATCAGTATTGAGTTCAATACATGCAGGGTTCTCGACTGTTTCTCATCCAATGGATATCCAATAAACTGCATTTACCAAGGATCATTCTCGATCGTCAAGGTTTTCCTCAAATTTAGAGTACCCACTTTACAGGGCCTGAGTGAGCCCCAGCAAAATATACAAGATACAATGCAATGATTAAATTGATTACTCGACAATCTCAACTTCAGAAAAGAAATATAAAAGATTAAAATCTCAACTTATTTGGCGCATTTATTATCTAGATCTTCTTTTTCACCTATCTTGACGGATATTTATTTAGAAGAACTGTTAAATATAGTCATACCAAAAATACCATTTAATAACCCGTTTCTATTTAAATATGCGGATGATATAATAGCAGCGATACCAACGGAAACCAATGAAAAAGAAATAATTTAAAATGAATTTAATAAATATTCCACTCGATTAAACTTTACTATTGAATTTGATAAAGATAATAAAATACCATTTTTAGACGTTCTCTTAGTCAGAAAATCAAACGGAGAAATAGAAACTAAATGGTGGCAAAAACCTATTCACTCTGGTCGATAAATACACTACACAAGCCAATCCCCCAAAAGATATAAAATAAATATGGCTAAAAATCTAATAAATCGCGCGAGAAAATTATCATCCCTAATACACCAAAAAACAGCCGAAAACAACGTAGCGGACCTCTTATTAAAGAATGGTTACCCACACAGCCTCCTTCGTAATTTACTAAAAATAACAAAACACTTTCTAACCAAAACAACCTAAATGAAACCAATCCTAAAAAATACTATACTATACCCAATATACCAACACTTTCAGAAAGACTAGCAAAAACACTCACCGGTAATAAAAGTAACATTGATTCCGCGATTACTTTTAAAAACACAGCCACTGTGCCAAGACTATTTACTAAAACTAAAGATTCGGATAACTTAGAGTTAAAATCAAATGTCGTGTACGAAATACAACGTGAAGATAAATGTGGCGAATCCTATTTCGGAACATCGGAACAATACTAAAAACGAAGAGTGTACCAACACAAATATAGTTGTGATTCAATAATAAAAAACCCCAATAAACCAGATCAAACAGCGCTCACTACACATTTTAGAAATTCTCAATACATTTAAATTTGATGAACCTAAGGTGATACACCAAGAGAAAAATAGCTTCAAACGAAATATAAAATAATGATAACTATAGGTAAATATAAAAATCGCGCTGTAAACAAAAAATCGGATGTTCAAGGTCTAAGCTCGTGTTATGCTAATTTAATTAATTCTTGGTGATATAATAATAAATAGTCTAATATGATTCAACAATTAAATTAAACTGACCTCGGGTACAACCCCCAGCCAACCATCCATTACCCGTTAATTATCCCTATCAAACTCAAGTCTCATATCCATTCCAAATCCAAAACCCAATCGACTTAAACACTATCCTGTCATCTTTCCTGAAAGACCTTCAAGAAACAATCAAGCCTCTCATCAACCTACTCACGAGAATCCTTACCGAAGTTCCATTTAATTACCCACGATGAGCATGAAGCCCCTAGCTATCGTTCTGTGGAATGCTAATGGACTGCATACTCACCATGACGAACTTGATTTATTTCTACACGACAACCAAATAGACATTGCTTTACTTACTGAAACACACTTCACTCACCGCACGCATTTCTACATACGAGACTATATCACTTACAGATCAGATCATCCTGACGATACAGCACATGCCGGTTCTTGTATCCTTATCCATAAATCTATACCACATTCTCTTATTCCTTCTACTCCAACTGACGCCATTCAATCAACATCAGTAACCATTTCAACTAGTCCTTTCCATATAACATTCTCAGCTGTATACTGTCCTCCTGGTATCCCCCTTTCTTATAACATCCTCGAATCCTTATTCCAATCCTTCGGACCGCGGTTTATTGCCGGAGGAGATTACAACGCCAAACATCAACGATGGGGTTGTCGAACATCCAATTCCCGTGGTAGCATCTTATCCCAAATTTCAACCTCTAATAGTTTCTCTATCCTCGCACCCATAAACCCTACTTATTGGCCTACATCCCTCAAAAAACGTCCAGATATTCTAGATATATTTGTTTCCTCACAGATTTCCTGCAATCAAACTGCTATAAAATCCCTGGATGACCTTTCCTCTGATCACAGTCCAGTTCTGCTTCAAGTGCATTCGATTCCCATCCCTAAGCCCTCTCTTCCCCGACTGATTACAGGACGTGTAGACTGGGATAAATTCCGATCAAATCTAGAAAATAATTTAGACCTCAAAATTCCGCTTAAAACAAAAGGAGACATTAATTCTGCAATAGACAAACTAACAGAAGCAATACAAGTCAATATAAAATATAACACTTTACCAAGTAAAAATCATTATCAACAGAATAACTGGCCACTTCATATTCGCGAGTTATTAAAAGAAAAACGACGGGCAAGAGCAAAGTGGCACCGCACGAGATATCCATCGGACAAGAGTCATTATACCAAACTGACCAACAAATTAAAATCAGAGATCAGAACATTCAAAATTCAAAATTTGTATTACCGTACAGAAAATCTCAGTACTACTGACAAATCCTTATGGAATACCACTAGAAAACTCCTAAACTATAAAAAATTCAACCATCCACTTTTAACCGAATCCCAAACCTGGTCAAGATCTGATGAAGAAAAATCACAAATTTTCGGCCAGCACCTATTCAAAACATTTAACCCTCATCCAGATATCCTTAATCAAACCCACTCTGAATGCATTGGAGCAGAATTAAGTATTCCTCTTCAGTTGTCCCCTCCTCCTAAAGCATTCCATCCTTCCGAAATATCAAACATTATTCATAGATTACCCGCCAACAAAGCCCCTGGACACGACCTAATCACATCCCAGATTCTAAAACGCCTTCCTCGGAAAGCGATCCTACTCCTTACATATATATACAATGCCGTACTCCGCACCACATATTTTCCTGATTCCTGGAAATTATCCATAATTAAGATGATTCCAAAACCTAAAAAACCACCAGAACTCCCATCCTCTTATCGTCCTATATCTCTCTTGCCCATAATGGGGAAAATACTTGAAAAACTCATTCTGAAACGTCTTCATCCTATCATAGAATCCAATCAAATAATCCCAGATCATCAATTTGGTTTCCGAACATCACACTCCACCATCCAGCAATGCCATCGTGTGGTGGACGTTGTCTCATCTGCATTAGAGCGCGGAATGTACTGCACGGGAGCTTTTCTCGATGTAGAGCAGGCTTTTGATCGAGTCTGGCATCCAGGACTGCTGTACAAACTCCGTAAATTCTTACCTTCAACTTACTTCCTTATTATCAGTTCCTACCTCAGTAATAGAACCTTTAAAGTAAACCATAATTGTTCCTACTCTTCCCTCTTCACCCAGTCTGCCGGTGTTCCTCAAGGTAGTATCCTGGGGCCCATCCTATACTCGATATATACAGCTGACATCCCAACCCATCCAAGCACTGTCCTCACTACTTACGCTGATGACACATGTGTGTTATCAGTTAATAAGGACCCATTTGTTGCATCCCAATCTCTTCAATCCCATATCTCACACCTACAAGAATGGTGTCAAAATTGGAGGATTAAAATAAATCCTAACAAATCCCATCAAATTACCTTCACCCTTCGTCGTAAACCTACGAATTCCTGTCCTACTGTATCGTTTAATAATACACCACTGAACCCTGTCGAACAGATACGTTACCTAGGACTCCATCTGGATAAACGTCTCACTTGGAATCCTCATACAAGACTGAAAAGACAAGAAACTGCTCGACGTTTTCGCCTACTTCAACACTTACTGGACAAACGCTCTAAGCTACCAATTAATTACAAAAGACTTATTTACATGACAGTCATCAGACCTATTTGGGCATACGGAGTTGAGCTTTGGGGCTCTACTAAACCATCCAATTCATCTCGTATCCAATCCTTGCAATCCAAAATCCTTCGTAAAATCCTCAATGCTCCTTATTTTGTTAAGAATAAAGTCATCCATAACGACCTTAATGTCCCATTTGTTGCTGATTTAGCCCGAACCCGGTATATATCCTTTCATAACAAACTTGATTCCCACTCAAACCCTCTAGTTTCAAACCTAGCTTCCTCTTCGATCCCCGATAATCCTCCGAGGCGTCTGAAAAGAAGATGGCCTCGTGACCTTCTAAACTGAACTTTTTAATTTGAGTACTACCACTGGGTAGTCTCTCTACTTGTCTTCTCATGTCAATGTATTCACTCACTATATTTACTAGATGTATTTTGTATACAGTTGTAAATTTCAATAAATAAATAAAAAAAAAAAAAAAAAAAAAATTAAACTGCTGTTCCATAAAAATTGATTACTTATTCGTTGATCATAGCTATTGCGATATAAACATTCTATGATATATTGCGAAATAACTGACTGATGATAAACTGATCAATTCTTTGGAACTTGTAAGTACACCCTATCTATTACAACTTACACGTGTCATCTATATTTATTTTAGTGTGCTATTTAATGTTTTTACTAAAAGCTCATTTTTCACTGCCAGGGCATGAATATGAGACTAACCTAGTCTCGAAACGTCGCCTTAAGAAGTTGAAATAAACTGGCTGAAACTCAAGAACCAAAACATAATATATATATACAGAAAAGAAATAGAAAAGATTAAAATCTCAACTAAATGCCTATAGCTTCATAGCTTGAAAACGCATTTATTCTTACCTCGAAACCAAAAAAGTGTACGAGTATATCGTTAAATCATAAAAATGTGAAACCCATAATTAGTAATTTTCATAACTATATTCTATGGAATGTTTTATGACTAATAAATATATTAGTTCATTTTAACTGGTTGCATTTGCTGTTGTGTTAGAGGAGATTTCATCAGTAATAAATACGAGATATTAATGTAAAAATTTATGAAATTGAAATTATTTTTTTTAAATGGAGGCTGATTTGGGAAGAGGTGACCAAAATTTCATTCGAAAAAGTTGGATCGATTCTTCAGTTAATAATAATTTTACACTCAATTTTCCGAAATACAAGTAGTCAGATTGTTGCTTCTTCAATGCAACTTTCTCCATGGGTTACGGTAATGCTTCAACAAGTTACCTAATATTGTATTAATATAATATTACAGATTTATGAAACAAAAAAAATTATAGATTTTGTAAAATTTAGTAATTACATATTTATAGATACCAATCATAACAATAAAGACTTATGGCGATGATACGAATTACTACATACAAAACCAGATATTATAACCAAAAATCTTAAGATTAATAACGCATTCTATCCATCGACGTTTGTACTGCATCTATCGAAACCTACCACTGAGAACAGTGGGTCCCTAACATTCCTACTACGCCCCCCTGCACAACTAATTGTATGGGGATATGAAAAAAAAAAACATTAACGACAATATAAGTCACAAGATACGACATTATAAGTTTCAATTTCAGGTAAAGAAGTACAGGTGAGAGAGAAATAAACTAAAATTAAATCAGAATTTTTTCATTTTCAACTGGTCTCGCGGCCCCAGGTTGGGAACCGTAGCCTAAAATCTGCACAAGCCTATTTCAGCAACCACGAAGGTATAACAAATAATGGGTCGTTTGGTGCAACTCCACATACTCACATCAGACCCCTCCCCAGGCAGCCCTGAAGAAGGCCTGCAATGTGAGCCGATACGTTGGCACTCCAATAAACCAATATTGTGTAATCTCTATTAGTGTTTAGTTACTATATAAGAGTGTTCCTATACTAATATACTTCCTTTCTGGGACCAAGTATATAAAGCGACATCTTATTCATAAACTAAATACTGTATTGGTACATTTGGTATATTATCTAGTGATCGACCATGGAAAAAAAGTTCCCTAAAATTTGTAAGTTTTACGTGTTAAGATGTGTTTAAATATTTTTTATATTTATACTTCCTAATTTATTTTAAAATCTTTTCATAAATTTTTATATTATATATGTTTATGTGAGTAGAGGACAGCTAGCCGAGTTGACCTGATATATATCGGACCGAAAAGAGAAGAGAGAGACTGGGTGGAACTGACGGCTGGCAAGTCCAACACTTAGGTCGCGGCTGATCGTGCAAGAGGACCTGGCACTCCGCCAAATAGTTCTTTCTTCTGCGAGGACTGCGATGAGCTGGAGCAATCCGCAGCGGGAGGCAGGAAAAAATTCTACTTCAGGGCAGTACTTCAAGATAGGGGTTGGTTCATGTCGGGCGTAGTCTGTCCCCGTGGAAGTTTAGTACATGAGAAGATGAGTACTAGAATAATAGTAATAGAATACTGGCTATGTAGCTACAGTATAAGAATCATACAGTAATTACATATGTATTTGAAAATAATTATGAAGTAAATGTATATTCTGCTCAAGGAAAAAATACTAAAACTAAAAAAAATATCTCAAAAGACGAGAATTAGGCAGACAAAAAAAAACATAAATAAACTCACATAGAAAAAATTTAAAAAATAATAGTTAAAAAAATGAAGTAAAGTGAAGATAATATACATAAATAATTTGATTTAAATAATAAGAGAGTATCAATACCGCCACTGCAATAGGATTTTCTTCTTTACTAATACCCATTTTTTTTTAAACACACTTAGCTTTCAAATACCTCTAGTGAAAAATGAGATTTTTTGATTTATGACTATGATCTTTTAAAGAAGCGACATTAGATGAATCTGCGGGGCATCAAAGACAAACCGTTTACACACACATATGTATATATATATATATATATATATATATATATATATATATATATATATATACATATAGTAGTACATATTCTGTAGACACAAACTCTTTCCTTTAAGAAATTTTATTGCGAGGTTGCTGTGTTCCATCGCCTCACTGGCATGTGCCTCGAAGGAAATTTATTTTATTGCTTGGAAGTTAAGCGAAAAAGGGGGTATATATTGCCATCTCATAAGCTCCTCTTCTGTATTTAAATATCTTCCCTTCTAACCTATTCACTATACTATAGTTACATCTCGAGAAATTTTATATATTACATAAATAATTAAAATTTTATTAATTGAAATCTTCTTTCCTATAACCTATAAACGATATTTATTTTTTTATTAAATTAATCATGGAATCATCAGTAATTTCAAAAATTGTAAAATCACGAATAGACTGTTTCTGCCTAATTTAAGACGTTACACAAAATATATCTAATTTTTCTTAAAAAATAAAACAACCTACATTTTATTCCAATATTTGGATTGATTGGACAGTTATTTCAGTACAAATCATTAGTGAAAGATGTTTAAAACATTTTTCTTATGACTTATTAATCTTTTTTTTTTCTCTATAAAAAAAAACGAATAATAAGTAGAGTAATTTCATTATTTTATTTAATACGAAATATTTAATTTCTCAAAACAATTGAGAGCGGGTACAACTCATACTTTAGTAGGCTCACGAAGGAGTTACAAAATAACTATTAAACAAATCATAAATTTTTCGAATAATATCTATATGTAATTATTTATTCATTAAAAATTTGCTTTAGTACGATTAATTGAACATTTGTACTATTTGGTAAATGGTGCTCGGTTCACCGTTGGGAGGGCGAGGGGTTCTAGAGGTGTATTTAGAAATGAATCGATATAAATTTTTCCTGCATGAGCATGAGTTTTAGTAATTTTAGTAATAATTTCTAATTAGGTCCTGATAAAAAAAAAAAATTAAAAACTTCCCCAAAATCCTAACTTCATCTCATGTCGTTATGTATCATTCGTTTCATTTACTATATTATTATAATAAAGTTGTAAATTCAAATACATTTTTTTTTAAGTATAATATTTAGTGAAATATATTTTAGTTATTCCAGAATAAAAGTTTGCATTTAGAACATTTTTAAAATATAATTTATTCAATGGAATTTACAACTATATTTTAGTAATACAACAATTAACTATGAATGTACACATTGACATGAATGGACAAGTAGAGAAACTACCCAGTGGTAGGACTCAAATAGCAAGTTTAACATAGAAGATCACGATTTTCAGACGCCTCGGAGGATTATCAGTAATTGAAGAGGTTGCTAGGTTTGAAACTAGTGGGTTTGAGTGGGAATGTAGTTTGTCATGAAAAAATTGATATCGGATTCGGGGCAAATCAGCAAAAAATTGGACATTAAGGTAATTATAGATTACTTTGTTCGTAACAAAGTAAGGAGCATTGAGGACAGAATAAATAGAATAGAATAGAAGTTAGATGTTTAAATTAAAAAATAAGAAATGAAATTGAAAAACGAATTAGCAGTTTTCTCCATCAATGTTTCTTTTATGATGTTCCTTTAATTTTTCCTTCATTCAATTGTTGTTAAAAATCAGTCGTAAAACTCTCAATGCTCCTTACTTTGTTATGAACAAAGTAATCTATAATGACCTCAATGTCACATTTGTTGTTAATTTGGTAACGGTATAAATGAACATGAACAACTTTTCTCTCTTTTTTTACTGTACGAGACCCCTAAAATAGCACCCATTAGAATTTTTTACGGTTACATAACAGGAAATATATGTTAGTTTACATCCATCTCACGTTTCCGCCATGTTCATCCGAACAATCGTTCGAGAGCCCAGAATTCCTCCTATATCGCAGAATCATGTTGAACCTTAAGGGACGCCCCCTTCATGACGAGCCCTCCGAGATATGCCAAGTAGCAAGAAAAAGATTTTCATGAAAACACGTCACGTAGCACGAGATATCATATGTCACGTCTCGGCATAAACGACACTTACCCCCCTCCCCCCCACCCAGACACACACTCATTGCATCATGAGACATTCATAACGAGTTTTTCAGCTCTAATGACTCCGTGAATATATAAAGTCTTTAGTAGCCTTGTATGATAATTTAGTACATTAAGCACCTTTTTTTATGTGAGGAGGGGTATGATGAATATATATATATATATATTTCTAGAATCGATATTTTCTAAACAAAGAACTCAAATACATTCGTCTGGTAATGCCAAATTTAAGGAATCGGATTGATTTTTTTCCTTTTCAATAAATTGATGTCACTTTGCCACATATTTTTCTCTTTCTTTTTCTTTTCGGTATCATTTCCCCATGTTGTCACTTCCAGTTAAGTAACAGCTTCGTGAAGATAAGTCTGGGATGGAATAGAATAAGGAAAATGGTGTTGCCCCCACTGTACAGAAAGAAACCACACACAATGATGATGATGACGTTTAAGTAAAATGTGCATATTTCAACTACATTCATGGTCTAGTTTCGTAAGAAAAAATAAAAAGTCGATATTAGTAATAAAATTAAGATTTATGAACTATAATGTTTCTAAGACTTTCAAATATTCGTGGATATTTAAAGTTTCTAATACAGCTGCTTGGCTAAATGTCTGCCAATTATTCAATCTGTTTCCAACCGAAGATGGATGCTATGGGATTTTGGATCCTCTCGTGGCTCCCTCAGCCTCTATAAAATGTATACCCAAAATAGGGGGGAAATCTGCCGAGATCTAAGACAAATCACCTCCCTCCCCAAAAGTAGTCCAAGAAACAGTTTATATTACGTACTGAATCCAAGACACATCATGGGATGTAGTGTTACAGTTTTTTTATTCTTTTTTTCGGTTAGTTCAAACATTATCAGATCCCACAGAGTCGATTCAAGGCTGATAACAGATTAAACAATTCATCTTCTACTGCCGGTCACGAACTGAACATGTCTTGCACATCAACCCAACGCACTACATACAGAGCACCCACGCTTCTAGATGATACAAAAGAGTGGAGTAAATCAATAATAGTTTTTGTATTTTTAAAGGTGAAATCAATTATAGTGCAAGCTAAAATTTTCCCTCAGTTAAAATTCTATCGACTGTACTTCTAAACAAAACATGAGATGGAGGATACACTATTTAAATAGGGACTCGGCAGTTTAAGCGGTTAGATATTCACTTGCTTATTCAACACATATCCCAGCCCCTCGTCACAAAGCAAATTTATATTGATCTCTTCTCTGTATTTTCCGTTGAAGTTTCCTTATTTAAAAAAAAAAATTAATCTGCAAATAAAATGTTCCCATTTTTTTTTTTTTTTTAATTGTTTCCTTTCAAATTATCCATAGTTAAGATGATACCAAAACCACCAGAACTCCCATCTTCTTACCGTCATATATCTCTCCTGCCCATAATGGGCAAAATACTTGAAAAACTCATTCTGAAACGTCTTCATCCTATCATTGAATCCAATTAAATAATCCCAGATCACCAATTTGGTTTCCGAACATCACACTCCACCATCAAGCAATGCCATCGTGTGGTGGACGTTGTCTCATCCGCATTGGAGCGCGGTTACCTACTCGGTGCAGAAGGTAACTGGTCTTAGTTACCTTCCTAAGCCAGTTACCTTCTGCAACGAGTAGCCACCCCTATTGGCCCTGAAGATGACCTACAAAGTAGGTCGAAACGTCTGCACACATAAAATATAATAGGTTTCCACTTATTTGTTGTGTTATTTTTGACTGCACCCCGACTATTTCCATCCTAGAATAAAACTTAGATCAAATTTGCTGGATGCGCAATTGCGCAGGTGCAAATGAAAATTAGATAATAAATTTTTAAAAATAAAACGAATATTTTAAATCACCTATTCTTAATATATTATTTAAAATTGTTGAAAATAGTTTTATTTTCTATCTAAGCATGTTTTTTTTATTTTTACAATATTATTTATTTAATATCCAAGGCTGTAAATTTGACGCCCTAGTTATGACGTACTTGGATATTATAATGATATACCTGCTGATGAAAATTTAGCAGAAACCGCGAACCAATTTAGAGGTTAGAGGGAGTGAATATCGGCGTTGATGATGATGATGAAGTTAATGTTAGCATGAGAGAGCCAAGGTTGGCAGCACTTGCTCGGAGGAAATTGAATCTAGCTGTTACCTGAGCCACCGCTTGCTTAATGAGTACTCTCCAAGCGAGTCCGCCGTCGAGCTAAAATAATCCCCAACAGGATAGTTACAAAGGTAAAGGATAGTTTAAAATATGTAAATTTAAAAAAAAAACTAAGGGAAAAAAGTATACCACTGCCCATAAGCAGGAATGGGTTCATTGCATGGTAAGGACCATACTGTTACAAAGCCAACGGTTCTACATGGTGCTGGTTTGGAAGAGGTCTCATCCAAAAGTCAGGTTTCTCCTTTCATTTAAATCTTTCCTAACTCAGAGAATACATGTAATAGAAGATGGGGTATATGTTCCGCAGGTTGTCGCTTCGAGTTGAGATACAAACAAAAAAACAAGTTAAGTAAATGTTTATTCGTTTCCTTTTTAATAGTTTCCAAGCATTCGTCAGCTTTAGTATGTAAAAGAAAATGTAATTATGGATGATAATTAAAGATAATGTAGTTATGGAAAATGGATAATCACCAGGGTCCATCCGTGGCTTTCGACAGATTAAATAATTTGTCTGCAACATCTGGATTTGAACCCGGGACCTTCAGCAGTGCGACTCTCCAATCTACTGAGCTCCTCCACTTATCTATTCCTACTCAATATGCATTTTGAAAAATTAAATTTATTTTCCTTGGAAAATTCAATTTGCGTTCATGGATACATAGGAAAAACCATTAGAAAAATTCGGCGACCTGTGGCCTAGTGGTTAACGTAACAAACTACTAAGCCCAAGATCGCGGTTTCGTAGCCCGGCAGGGGGCCATAGGATTTTGAACTGAGTAAAAAACCCTTAATTACAACATCCTTCGGAAGGGATGTTAAACGGGGGTCCCGAGCCTGCACGATGTCAGGTACTCGTTAAAAATCCCTATCCTAATTAACCCTGGATAGCCAAAATTTAAAGCTCCCAATGTAGTAGCGTCGCCCGATTAGCCCTGGCAGCATAAAGTGACGTTAAATGAACAAACAAACCATTAAAATAATGAATAAATAATTGTATCATCTGTTTTCTATCATATTTGTTATTTATTTACCTACTAAAAACTTAATGGAAACAATTAGATACCCTTAATCAATTTAATATTGTACTAATTAAGAATTGAAAAGATATTATTTTTGAGTCTCATTAAACAGGTAGGTTTTGTCCTCTATTTAACCAACTTTATCAAAGTTGGGAGGGCCCCAGGAGGGTTTCGATACACTATAATTAATTCACAGCTCTTAATATAACCCATAATTTATATGCTGTAGGTCTCCAACTATAGAAATGATATCAGCAATACAGAACCCTACATATTGATTGAATCTGGTAAATATCTAATTTTAAAATAATTTCGGATCAAAGACAATGCTTCTTTGAAATTACCTAATGGCAGAAGCCTGGTTTTGAATTTAAAATTTAAACGAAATCATAAGGCTAAATAAAAAATTAAAAACTTTGCTTCAAAAATAAGATCTTGTAATTTAAATTTCAAAGAGTTAGAGCGCTGTGCTGAAAATCCCAGGGTTCAAATCCGACTGTGGAAGATAAATTATTTAAACCCGTATAATATTTAAAGCCCAGGATGAACTGCAGACCCTCCTGGGGCTCGTCTAGTCCCTTCCCTGCACAACTGTTGTTCTAGAAACCATGAAGTCAGGACCGTTCATGAGTTATAGGGGTATAAGTTTTTTTTTATGTAGGTTAATAAGAGTAAGTAAAATATAACTGAGTAAGAGATTTAAGAGAATTTTAATTAGATTTTTAATATTTAATTAGCAATTTTTAATAATAAATATTAAATATTATAATAATTAAAGTTGAAGAAAGGAAAAAAAGAATAAACGCTCTTGCCTGAGGGTGGTGGTGGTTGCTCTAAGGGTCAGCCGGGTTAAGAGGCCCATGAACTCCGAGACCGGAGGGATAAAACTTTATTCCATGTTTACTAGGACCCATGAATGGCTTCTGCGGCTTCCTCAAGGAGTGGGGGGATATAGAGCCCTGATATACCCGGATAACTTCCTCCTCTGAATAATACTCGACGGGTTCATTCCGCCGGCAATAAGCGAGAGTGGTAGCGCCATCACCTTTTTTTCATCTTCCTTTTTACGTTTACGACATCTGTTTATCCCCCAAGAGGCAATTCTTAAATATTGCGGAATTTTATTAGCTGTCTGCAGGATGGCTATCAATTCACGCATATCTCGTTTATTGCCAACAAAATAAAAATTCTTGTCTTTGTACAAACGTACGCAATTTGCCTAGGACATAAAAATATCTGATGCTTTCATCATATTGTCAGTTATATGTTATTAGATTTTATACTTTATATTAAAAATCTATTTGATTTTCATTAAAGAATCAAATCTCATAAAACAGTTTCTATATTTTATTTATAATCATATTTATGTTTCAGATATACACAAAACCATAATACTTCAAACTCTTCTTTACGAATGTGAAACTTGTCCGCTAACCCTGAAGGATGTGCAAAGTCTTAAGGTAATTGAAAATAAGGTCTTACGTAGAATATTCGGTCCAAAACAGGATGAGACCATTGTAGAATTTAGGAGATTACACAACGCGGAAGTGCGAAGAATGCACCCGGTAAATATTATCTAACTGATAGCATCACGAAGATTATAATGGGCTTGTAAAGTGGCTGGGCTTAGTCACGAACGAATTTCTAAGATGGAATAAATTTCTAAGCATGTCTGGAGGATTTGGGTTTGGGTGGTGGTCCGTGGACAGAAGTTTGTAAGGAGAGATTGGTGGCATCGGCATCGAGCCTTCGGGTTCACTAAGCCCTATTATTATTATTATCATTATTATCTCTCAGATATTCTTTGTTTGTTGGTGTTCAAAGGCGTAAAACCTCAGGTCATCAAAACTTATCGGCGCCTAAAAAAAAAACTGGTTCATATTCTAGATAGAGAACATATATTCAAGAAAATTTACATACAATATCAGATAACGCGATGGAAGCCTCGTTACCAACAAGTTCCTTCGATAAATTTAGGGCTGGCTTGTCCTATTTCATTCATTGATGATAGGTAACAATTATATTCTTCAAAAATAAGTTTAACAGTTAGAATAACGTTGAATGAGTGATATATTGTTAAAAGTAATCATCTTTACCTGAACGATGTGGTCTTATTGCAGCTATATGTTCGAATATTGCTTGATGTTTGAAGATTCGGATGGGCAGGGTATCGGCCAGTTCCTTCCTAGATCTGTCGGGGAACTACCCCTAAGGGTAACTGAACATGCCCCCTCCTGTTAGGAGGGTACTCCTAGGGAAGGTAGCCCTAGGGTGTGTACTGTACCTTGTGTTAAGAATATGTGTTTAGTTTACTGATATGGTGCGTATGCATGGTGTACTGAACTGTGGTAAACCGTAGGGGCGTTATTCCCCAAGTAACTGCATGCAACAGTTACCCCTTGCGGGAAGACCAAGCCTCATGGCGGCTATTTGATATCCTGGAATTCCCTAGTTGTCTCCAATAGTCTGGCCTGCCTCTCATATCGCACTGCAG
This sequence comes from Troilus luridus, assembly GCA_964056705.1. NCBI lineage: Eukaryota > Metazoa > Arthropoda > Insecta > Hemiptera > Pentatomidae > Troilus > Troilus luridus. The sequence continues at coordinate 23,755,301 of OZ057417.1, read as the reverse complement.
GGATAGAGACAGAGTGCAACCAAAACTTATCTAAAAACCAACGCCTAACAGAGTTTTTGTATATCGACAGACTGTGGAGAAACTAAACGAGCTGGGTTACGAAGTCCTCCCACATCCACCTTAACTCCAACAGATTCCCATCTGATCAGAAATCTGGACTACTTCCCCAAGGACGCAATTCCAGACTTTGTTTAATCACATTATCCTGATTTTTCATTACAGGGATTGAAAATTTGATAACATGTTTGGAAAATGACAATTTTAATTAATGACGTTTTCCTTTGAAAGCAGGAATTTCATATGAATGACCCAAAATATATATATATATATATATATATATATATATATATATATATATATATTTAATATTATTCTTACATAACTATAATGTGTTTTCTCCCACAGGTAAATTTCTAATCGAGAACCACAATCGATACAGAAGGTAGAGTAAGTAATTCTGAGCCCTACACCAGTTGAAACAGAGAGCGAGGCTATTTTTTTATCCCGGAGAGTGCAATTGACGAACGTTGGCCCAGCCCTGGCCCTGGACGAGTTCTTCTTCGCTAATGACTTTTTTTATCTTTCCGTTTGTTCCTCCTTCAGCTCATCCTATGTTACAGTTCAATTTAAAAAAAATCCTTAAAATTATCCTAAAATGTATATCAATATATAATACCGGCTAATGTATTTTATTTCTCAGAAACGAAGTGGTCTGCGCTTAAAAAAAAACAATAATTCCTTACTTTGTTGGAAGAGAAAAGAAATAACTAATTTTAGAAATAAAATTATATGTGGTTATATATCTTATTTCTTCTTTACCACTACAATCCATAAAGTGTATTGGGTTCAGTAAGCGGTAGATACTGTACTGTTTCTAGAACAACAGTTGTCTAAGGAGATTATTAGTCCCAGATTACGGCCAACTTTTTCAACCCAACAAATTTTCCCCCATAGAGGCTGGGTAAGATTATTGGTAGATCACTACCAAGCAAGTGTAGAGGAGGTTTTTAAAAATATAGACCAAGAAGCTAAGTAGATGGGTCTCAGGGTCAATAAGAATAAAACAAAGATGATGTGCATCACGAGAAGTCCCAGAACAAGTACAGCTAGAAAACTGCACTTTTCAGGTTGTCCCTAGCTTTCAATATCTGGGGTCTACTATAACTGAAAACAGGCAATGGATGGTTGCTCTTGAAAATAGGAAGAAGGAAGTTGTGACGGATAGGAAAAATATAAGGAGAATAGCAACGGAATATTTCAGAGAACTTTATCAATGCAATCAGAAAAGCTTGGAAAAAAATAAAGAGCTAGATGAAGCCAAAACTCTAGAAGAAATCCCACCCATAATGGAACATGAAGTTGCTATTATTGTAAAAAAATTGAAGTCTGAAAAAAGTTCAGGGCCGGACGACATAAAGAACGAAATTTTAAAAGCAGGGGTGGTGGTTCTCAGAAGGGAAGTTAAGGAAAGGTTTCTCAACTGTGGAACACATTCACACAGTAAAGAATATAACTTTCCTTTGTATGTCTGTTTTCTCGATTTTAAAAAGGCCTTCGATAGCGTTCTTAAAGCTTAAAGAATCATAGGAATCGAAGAGAAATACGTGAGAGTTATTACAGAGCTGTACAATGATAAGTCAGCATATGTCATGACGGATAAGAAGGGTCAAATCTTTAGTCTCGAGAAGCGTGTTAGGCAAGGGGATCCATTATCTCCCTTGTTGTTTATTCTGGTGTTGGAGACGATATTCTGGTCTCTTGGATGGGAAAAAGCAAGCATAACTGTAAATGGTCGATGGTTAAGTAACCTACGGTTTGCAGACGATATTGTACTTTTTGCCCATGATACCCACCAAATTCGAAAAATGCTTAAACAGCTTCTAAAACTCTGCGAAGAAATTGGTCTATACCCAAATTATAACAAGACCAAACTAATTCAAGGGGAGAAATAAAAATGAACAAATTCACCCTGGAGTACGTGGAGGAATATGTATACTTGGGCGAATTAGTTTCCTTTTCAGATAGAGCAACAAAAGAAGTTCAGAGAAGAATAGCATTTGGTTGGAAAAAGTTCTGGTCTCTGAAGTACATAATGAAAGGAAACATAAGTATTGACTTAAAACGACAGGTTTTCGACAGATGTATTATGCCAGCGGTGACCTAAGGCTCCCAAGTCTTTGACAAAAGCCCAAGAGAAGAAGATCAAGGTGTGGCAGAATAGCATCGAAAGAAGTATAATGAAAGTAAAGAAAATGGACAAAATCAGATGTGAAAAGTTAAAAAAAGAAACAGGGCTCAAAGACACATCCTTGCATATAATAAAAAGCAAATGGAAATTGGCTGGACATCTCCTGCGGTCGAAGGACAACATGTGGTCGAAAATAGTCACGGAATGGACACCATATGACCGAAAAAGGATGAGAGGCAGACAATTGAAGAGATGGAGAGATCCATTTAGGATTTTGGCAGGACCCCTCTGGTGGAGAGCTGCTAAGGATAGAGATGTGTGGGAGAAGAAATGGTTGGCCCTAACAAATCCCGCATCTCAGTAGGGCTAGTCACCCAAGGAAGTGTTACAACTCCAATAGGAAGGCCTATGCAAGAAAAATAAAATGTGTGTATAAATATTTATATGGTAAAGAATTATATTTGATTTAGCAAAGAATTGTTTTTATGTTGTTTGTAAATGTATGTTACAGTAATTGTATATTTCATGCATAATTAAAGGTTATTTTCATTTCCTTCCATAACTGAAAGCATGAACGAGGAGGCTGAAATAAAGAACAGAATGACAGCTGCAAACAGAGCGTACTTCTCCCTCCCCAAACTTATAAGGAGTAATTTATTAAGCCGTGCACGCAAATGAGGATCTACAAATGCCTCATATGGCCAGTAGCATCCTATGCGTGTGAGACGTGGACTCTCAATAAGTCCGATCCACAGAAGGTGGACCGCTTCGAAAGAAATATCCTGAGACAAATAATTGGGCCTATCAAAGAAAATGGATCCTGACGACTATGAGGTTTATATGGAATACCAGGATCTCAGCCTTTCTAATTTTGTCAAAGTGCAGAGTGCAGAGAGTAAAATGCCTCGGTCACGGTATTAGGATGGAGAATGGGAAGTGTCCTTCGAAGGTGTACAAAAATACTCCAGTCGGGACCAGACCTAGGGGAAGACCTAGATCTCGGTGGAGGGACAATAGACTACTAACAGACGTTAGACAAGGAGGAATAAACATAGCCCAAGCTGCAGATAGACAATCCTGGGGCAAAATAGAGCTGGCTTTAGGCGTCTGTCGTGCAACTAGAAGAAGAAGATGAGCAGGTTGAGCACAAGAAGGGTCCCTAGATCCCACAAAATCCTCAGCTGCTAATAGATTAAATAAATGATCGCAAAGATCACAGGCTAACTTGAACTGGGACGTTCGACTCGGCAACTGAGCGCTCTAACATTGAGCTAACTTGCCTTCCTATATCTCTATTTTATAAAAAGGTTTCTAGAGTTGTAATATTTTATCCACTCCTTCCAACCTGTATCGATAACGAGGTCATCAAAAATGATTACTAAGCAGCTGATTTTTTGTTTTTTCATTTATATTGGCAGGAGGGGACTCTTTGATCAAACCATACATTTTGTAGGACAAATATTTTTTCAAATAATTTAGATAATTATCTTGAGATTTAACAACAAAAGAAACCCAAGTAGTAATAAATTTTTGAGAATCGTCAAATCGACATATTTTATCCTTGCTACCTCTGTTAGCTACCACAATCGAGAATTGTCGCACAGGATATTGTTGGGCGTCTCTTAGAAACGAAGCTATTCACGAAGATTCAGCTTGATAGAAATCAAGTGCAAAAACAGACCATGGATCCTGGACTATAAGGGAAGAAGAAAGTTTACCGGTCGGAACAGGGCTTATTTACGTTTTAAGAATTCGTTCGTTGCTAAGCGCTACAACTTTATAGGCCTATCTTCAAGTGCCTACTGTAGTACGACTATATGAACAATTGTACATTATGTTAAATTAGGGTTCGTCCACCGTTAGGGTTGATTAGTTTGCCCCCGGGAAAAACCGGAAGTCCTCCGCGCCCCTGCCATTACCTGTTAGTCAATATTAGGAGCCATCAGATAGACGAGGGAAGTGATGAGGTCAGCACTGATGATCCGGACTAGGGGAGGAAATTAATTATTTCGCGCCCCCCCAACTTAATGAAAATCTGGAATTAGTTTCGTTAGGTTAAGCTGGAGAAGGGCGGAATCGTCCCAAGTACCAAGTCCCGAGTCCCAAGTGTCCCCTAGGCCGAAACCACCCGAGCGATCTCTAACTTTCTCAAGCAGCGCCCTCTTATTTAGAGCAACAAAAAATAAAAGGACAAAACTCTCTTCAGATTATAAACAATAACATTATTCCTCTCCGAGGGTTTCATACAAAATCCTCTGTTGGTTTTATTTAGTATCAGCCTTAGTAAATGGAGATTATTCATCGGTTCAGTATGAAACTCGCACATCGGGAAGATTATTGTAAGGTATGCCGAAATCTTATGTACTTTTTCAGGGTAAGAATTTTAACGACTTGCGTTTACTTTTTATTCGCTATTTTTTATATTTAAAAAAAACTTGTATCACTAAAATCCATGAACTCTTGGGTTGAGAGTATGCTGTTTCTAGGACAAAGGTTTAGCAGGGACGTGATTTGTTCAAGATCACGCTCAACCAATTAAGGCTATCCTGGTTATAGAGTCCAAGCTACACAGCTACATTTTTAATTTCAAAGACCTGAAGGTTCAAAACCGTTAATACTTATTAGTGATTTACAAACTGGATTACTGCCCAAATTCAAATCTATAAGATAACTCTTGATGCAAGCCTCCCCCAGACGCCGCACAGTGGAACGAATCAACGCATTTGTTGGACATTGGACCAATTCTCTAATAACTAAATTTGTCCTTTATTTTGTTCTTAAATTATACGTTATACTTCTTCTTAACAAAATCCATAGATAAATTAATTGTGAAATTAAATCTTATATAAAAAATTCTGAATTGAAATATAAATTTTTCTAAAAACTCATATTTTTAAAGCAATCCACTGTTTGAGGTAATGCATTAAATTAATCGTTCACCTACTGGAAAAAAACACATCCATAATAAGATATTTTAGGCAAATAAAACTTGGGATTATTTCAAAAGTCTGGGATTTTTCGGTGAAAATTGGGTGATATAATTAAATAATCAATTGCGAAAATCGCTCAAAATCGCCCAAAAAACTACCTTCACAGTAAATAACTAGAATGTTTGAAGTTTTTTTTCCATTTGTCGGATTTTGCTACTAGGTGCTATTTTCCGAGAAAATGATTTTTTCTTTTTATTTTCTTTTCCGGGCCTAGAGAATTAATTTAAAATAATTTCTGTTGATATTGGCGTCTACTTTTCGCAAGTTTTCTTTTTTTTACCAGTTTTTGTTTACATTTATTTATCCGAACAACCTTCATCTAGCATTATAGTATTAACAATGAAACTCAGTTTGCGTGTGGTATTTCAACGACATATGTGTAATGGTGCACATAGGTGCAATAGTCCCTACAACAAATCGTCAAGTTTTTAATTTTTGATTTATTTAATTTTTATTTCGTTATTTAAATAAAACAATTTTATATAGGCACTTACATTTATTATAATTTTGATGCATCAATTATACCTAGTATATTAACTAACAAAAGTAATTATCAATTATTTTATTAATTTTGTTTAGTAATTAAATTATTTAGTTTGTTACTTTTTCCTTTGTGTAACTTTATTTAATTCCTATGTATCTGTCTTTCCATAGAATACTGTATTGTACCAATTCTAGTAGTATATAGGTACAATGTTAGATAATAAATTATCTAACATCGAAATATCAAATCTAGAATTTTTACACGTTTATCCTAAAAGTGTTGATCCTGTTTATCATATAATTAAATAGTTCCTTCGAAAAGCTTTAAAACCGTAGCAATAGCCTTATTCTAGGAGAACCAGAAGTGGAGATATTAATGAATGTCCAGACGCTCCTAACGCTCGTTCCACTGTGCGCCGGTGCATTCACCAGACTACTTATTATTTTTTCGCTTTTTAGTCCAATACTGTTCAATCCCATCTCAATCTTTATGAAGCTATAATGATTCATATTCTCACATTGTTCCAGTGTACCCAACGCAAAAAATACGAATATAGTCAGAAAATCACAGTATCGATTTAACGTGTTTTAAACTAAAACTTTTAAACACTCCTTTTCTGTAATATAAGGACGCAAAATATGTAATAGTTATAATTTTTCACTACCTTTATTATATTATTTTCAATTATTATAATTATTGTTTAAACTTTGAAAATTATAAATACAGTTGAGGTTTAGTAAAATACGTCCATCTACACGATATACGAATAACATAATCCAAAATGGTTAACGTTCCGGCCAAAGATCTTCATGACTATAGCTCTAACTGAAACCAAATCACTTCCTTGGATAACCCTTTGCTTTCAAAAGGTACATTCCTTATCATGTACTGAATTCAATATCATTCGTGAGATTTTTTTTCTTTTTTCCTACATTTTTTTTTTAATTTGTATTTCTATATATTATAACTTTTAATATTTAATTCGTAGTATAAATCTGAGCTGGGTTGCTCAGTGCGCAGAGTTTCTATAATGGGAATCCCAAATTCAAATTCAGCTGTCATATAAATTGTTTTATCTATCTTTGGGGCCTACAGTACCTCCTGCAGCAAACCCAGCCATTTTTATTCTGCAAATCTGTGTTTGTTTGTTTATTAATTTACAATCACTCCATTCTGCTCGTCTAATCGCGATCCCTAAATATGCTACAGCAGAAGTCCTACATACTAAATTATGACTAATAAGGATCTGGGATCTTTAATGAGTACAGGCTCAAGATCCCCATTTTACGTCCCTCTAAAAATACCGCATAAATAAAAGTTTTCAACTACCTTTAAAAATGTATAAGTCTACCTAGACCCCAGGCATTTGTGTAAAGTCTGCTTGGAAACATAACGTCCCTTAATATAAACTATTACCCATGAAGGGTATAGCTTTAGTGATAATGTTTTTTTTTCCTGTTTTTTAATATGTCCTATTGGAAAGATGGTTACTGATACGTTCGTCCAGCATAAAGTGGTATGGACAAAAAATAATTATTTTAAAAGGACTGGTGTGCCTTACATTAGCATTTTTTTAAATGTGCTTAAGTAGAGATACGTGTAGGTCTGCAAATTTTTCTTAAATGTTAAAAATAATAGGGTTTATAAAAAAAAAATGACCGTTTTATCAAATTCCTGAGTTCAACAGTCTGTTAATATTTTAATGCTATTTATTATTTACCAACACTTAATAATCCCTTTAGAGCATCCTCTAAGCTTGTTTACTAACACTGGACTTCTTCAAAAAAAGCCTTAGTTTAGTTATTTATTTCAAAGAAGAAACATGACAGTGTCCTACGAAATTCTCGTAATTTTAAGACATTACTGGACATAAAATTTCACAGCCGCTGAAGCAACTCGTTATTATTAAATATGAAGGGGAAGGTGTCCTTGGACAGCGCACTGCACGGTGTACTTTTGAAAAATTTAGCAGTGGAGATAAGACGTTGGGAAGGAAGAAGGGCTCCGGGCGACCATTAATGGATATTGATGAGGTTCTGAAGGAAGCTGTTGAGTCAAATCCGTCCATAAGTACTCGCGAACTTGCCAGGGAGTGCGGTGTGTCGAAAGATACTGTTAGTCGCCATCTTCTCTTCATGGGGGAGGTGAAACGGTCATTTTATTTTATACACCCCATTATCTTTATAAAAATGGATAAAATTGTATGTTCCGAGAATAGAAAAGTACTTTTTCATTAGATCCAGTAATATTGACTCGAATTCCCGATTCCTCCAACCAAGGGGGAGTTTGATATACTTTTGTATAAATAATGCAGCCGAAAAGAGAAATCCCAGTCTTGTCCCCCTTCCTTTTATATTTTGATAAAGGACCACTCAGCATTTAGCCGCGTCTCTATCAAGCCGTTTCTTTCTTCTCCTGTGTATTTTCTCCTTCAGTTAGGACTGTATACACATGAAACCTTTGAACGCTATACCAATTTGTTTTCTTCTTCAAGCCTGAGTAGCTGGAAGGCAACCAATACAAACAATCCATCAATATATATAATAATAATTATTATTATATTGAAAATTTCAAGTATGGAGGAACTATCTCAAAAACTAAATTTTCTCACAGAAGACATTAAGATTAAAAGAATCTGCCAATCTATGCGAAATTAAAGCACTACAATGCTCTAATAATGCCAGTAGTTTTGTATGGAAAAGGACTCAAGCCTGGGAATGCTCCTGAAAATCGAACGGCTAATATTAAGAACAATTTATCCCCCAGAATATCAAAGGGAAGCTAGAGATTGAGATCGAATAAAGAAATATATGAGAAGATATACAACTATGTGCTAAGCAGATGAAATAAGAACTTAAAAGACTTGGAATTGCCGATGAGTACTGCCTGGACAAAGAGATATTTAGGAGATGAGTCAAAAACATTAGTGTACTTGTGGAAGAGAGAACGAAGCAGAGGCAGGGAGGGGTGGAGGGAGGAGAGAAGAAGCCGAGATTCAGAGAGAATGAAGGATAATTGGAGGAGAAGAAAGAAGGAGATAAACGCATGATATCTGCGCGGTCCTTGGATGGCTGGTTCCAAAAAAATAAGTAATATTATTGGGACTGTTGGGCAAGACTGAGAGGCCATGAAATCGCTATAAGCGAGAAAAACTAGTGGAAAACAATGTTTTAAAAATTTATTGGTAAGTACAAATAATCACGGACTACTGGGGATTACATAACCGTGCGGATATTTTGTTCATTCATAAAGGAAAGAAAATTATCAGAATCATTAAATCATCAATCGGAAATGATACAGACCTAATGAACACCAGAGCCGAAAAAAAACAAAGTACCAGGACCTTTGAAAGAACTTTATTATTCGTTTTCAGTCGATTGGTCGAACGAAAATTGAAAAGCACAAAAGAAGCTCTTGATTTGGAAAAAAATTAAACTAACATAAAAGGCAGTTCTGTTAGGCCACGCAGAATTGACCGAAAATTCTTAAATCAGAAATATCGGTACTTGTGGTTCAGTAGATCATCCGCCATTGTTTACAACCTGAACACTAATAATTCTGATACTTATAATACCTACCTAACTATTTATATTGCCACTTGCCCATTGGTCTTCACCTCGGACGTTTACAACTCGGCACTGCGAGTATTAACTTTTTAGTAATTCGTTCGTTACTTAGCCCAACCAATTTACGAGCCCATCTCGAATTCGAATAACCAGCGAAACTCAAGTGTAAAACCTTATTGTACACAGGGACTGATCACGCATCCTTATCAAAGCTTGCAGTTAGTAAATCTTTGCGAAGATAAATAGAGTCGAAGAGGAACAAACCTAACACCACAACAACCCGTGAAAGGTGTTGGACTCCGTTCTTGGTAGAGACTGTACTGGTTGTAGGACAATGGTTGTCCAGGGAGATGATCAGTCCGAGACCACGCTATACCGTCAGGTTTTCCCCTATCAAGGGTATTAATTAATTTCATGCAGGATGAGTGAGCCACAGGAGGGCCTGTAGATCCCACAAGATCCATCTGTTGCTATTAACAAGTTAAATAAAGTATCTGCCAAAACTGGATTTGATCCCATGATCTTCAAGACAGCAACTCAGCGCTTTACGCATTGAGCTACGCCACTCCGTATAGAGTAATAATGATCTGTTGGTATAATATTTAAACCTTGTATTGTCAATGAAATAATTTTTATCTATTTTATAAGCCACATTTTCTTTTTTTCGTTGTTTTATTTTTCTCCCATGAAATTAGTTTACTTTCCAACACTCTATTTTCTTTAAGATATATATTCCCGAATTACAAAACTAAGTAGTAACTGACTTCTATTACCGTAGAGATATCGTTTGATGACACTGGTTTCGAAGTCACGTAAGATAGTATTTCTACGAGTAATAAAGCTATACGCAATGTTCTAAAACACGCACCAATCCCTTAACTTTTGTTAAGCAATTAATTTTATAAAGGTTTGTTACTATTTTAAGGAATATACACCGAACTTTTGCTTCTCAGAAACAATAAAAATCAATGTAAAAATTTTATGTACATTATGCAACACATATGTTCATTTCTCTTGATTTTGGGCATCTTGGACTTTGTGAAGTAATTTCATCCTTCGTCGCACTTCTTTCCTCTTTCCTCTTCCAATAATTCTTCATCCTCTAAATCTGCTCTTTCCTTCTCTCCTCTGTCCAGATGATTGTTCATATTATGTCCTGTTTCCTGAAAACCTTAAAAGTTACGCATTAAACTTCTGATCAACATACTCTCTTCAGTTTCATATCATCAGTTATGTCAATTTTTGTAGTATCTTTTTTGATTTCTTGCATCTACTGGTTTCAATTTTCAATCTTGTATATGAGGACAAAGATTCGTGTTTTAAGCCTGCTATCATCCATCCTAATTATGTAACATAAAAATTGACTTAATTATGTCCGACATCCTTTCAATTTCTTTCTAAATCTACGGATCTTTACTCCTCTGAAGTCGAAACTGACTCTGTTCCGTCCTCAAAGGTCCTAACATTTTTATAGAATTATGTTTCCTATTTTTCTCCTATTTTCATAGTAGACATACATTCGGTTGCATAAATGCTAAGCTTCTAATTAACTAACTAAGCTATAATAAATTACTTCCTGTCCTCCTGTGTTGTTTTAGAGTTGGTACTTAGGACTACATCATGACAAACGCTTATTTTAGAATCCTCAATCTAGACTGAAACGACAAGAGACAGGTCGTCGTTTCAGGCTACTTCAACATTCACTAGACAAACGCTCTAAGCTCCCATTTAATTACAAAAGACTCATATACATGACAATCATAAGACCCATTTGGACTTAAGGAGTAGAGCTTTGGGGCTACTCTAAGCTATCGAACTCCTCTCATATTCAATCCTTACAATCCAAATCCTTCCTAAAACCTCAATGCTTACTTTGTTGCAAATAAAGTTATCCATAATGACCTTAATGCCACATCTGTTGCTGATTTGGCCCGAAAACGATACCAGTCCTTTCCTGACAAACTCTATTCCCACTTTGAACCTAGGTTTCAAACCTAGCTACCTCTTCAATTCCTGATTATCCTCCGAGGCTGTTAACTAATAAATAAGATAAGAAAATACGATGGCCTCGTGACGTTTTAAGTTGATAATTTTATTTCAGTGCTACTAGTAGGTATATATATATTTACTTGCTGCTATAATACAGCTGTATTTCAATTTAAATAAATATTTTTTTAAAACTATAATATAAAAATACTAACGCATACATAAAAAAAATACCACGTTAAACTGTAAAAAAAAACGTGTTTTGAGCCTCCAAAACAGTGTTTGAGATTTTAAAATATTTAAAATTCACCCCACTCTTTTTCCCATGCAGTGCACATGTTTATTTTTTTCAGAGGGTATCTTCAATAACACGGATTTTCACTTTAATTCTATTTGAGCGACATTTTTTCTCTTGTACGTTGCAAAGAAAGCAAAATTATCAGTTGACAGATTTCAATGGAAATATTCATTTTCACAATTCCTGAATCCATTTTGACTAGTCCTGACGTCTGTGTATACGTTTGTTCATTTCTAAATTCGTATCCGCCATAACTCAAAAATACCGTAGATTGTTGAAGTTTTCTTTATGTTCTTTTTGAAATTGCTTTGATATTTATTGCTGTACAGCTTCGATTATGAGTCTGATAGTCGTACAAGTAACTTATGTAATGTCCAAATTACATTTTTACTTAAAGGTTTTTATGATTTGTTGATAACTTTTTTACATTATTACTTCAGTTACATTTGGGAGGATCAATACACAAACAACTATTATTTAACAGCATATGCCCATTATTTTTTTATTTAACTCAATTCCGTTGCAGTAACCATGTTTTTGTTTTTTCAATCTTTTAAATTATTCATAACGTAATGCAGCCTTCATTTCCTCTCCGGATGAACAAATCAGAAATATTTACAAGTTGAACTTTCCTACATGGTTTTAAAATTGTAAATCATCGTTTATTTTTTTCTTTATTTTTTTTTTAATACAATGTATGGATGCTTTTTTATAATTTCAAAAATTGTTCCCTTAACTTTTCCATCATCCGTTTGAGTTTTTATCCAACTCCAATTATCATTAACTAATTTTTTTATTTATATTTAGCTTTTTAACTAGTTATTTATATTTTCTTAATATCATCCTACTAAAAAAAAAAAATATATGATGAATAATATAATATATGAAGAATGAAAATAATATATGAAACGTCAGCACATAATTAAATAAGTAACCACTTATTTAGTGTTTTTATTTGACTGCACCCCCAACTATTTTCTTCCTTACGTCTATCTTCCAGTCAACCATCCCCTCGCTTCATCTTTAAAAAAAATAACAGTTAAGTGTTTCAACATAAATGAATATTGCTTATTATTCATTATAAACATTTTATTTAATGAAGTTAGACTTTACTGTTTCAAATTCATAATTATTCATTTTAGGATTTATTATGAGGATGTGGAAGATTCATTCCAAAAACCCACTCGTTGGTAGACTTTTATTTAATCTGTTAGCTGCTGGAGATGGATCATATGGGATATAGGACCCTCCTGTGGCTTACCCAGCCTCCATTAAGTTGGTACCCAAAATAAGGAGGAAAATCTGGCGGTTGAGCGTGACTTAGGACTAATGACCTCTCTGCACAACCGTTGTTCAAGAAACAGTACAGTCTGTACTATATACTGAACCCCATACCCGTTCATAGGTTTAATTTTTTTTTGTATAAATATAGTGATTTTATTTCTAAAACTATTTAAATTTCTGTTCTTATATTACGTAATAAAATTTTAGGAAATGTATAATATTTTGGAATGGCGAAAGACAATGCATTAATTATAGGTAACTGAGAACCTGAATCTGTTTCTAGTGTTTTTAATTGTTCCACAATAATTATTTAATTAAATTTTAAACAATATTAATTAATTAAATATAACTTTTAAGTTACATCCTGCTAAGCAGAAAGCAAGTTGAATGTTTAGCTGGTGAGAGAAAGAGATAAATAGAGAGAGTGAGAGAGAGTGATATAAGGGAGTTAAGGCGGACGCCTAACCGACAAATTGGGCTCAGCAGAATCAGCAGATTCTTATCGTTTAATGATATCTCTGAATCATGAGGGGTTTGCGGTTTTCTTCCCCCCTCTGTTTTACTTTGATTCAGGCCTTTATTAATAATTATACGGAAAATGAATAATTAATCTGAAAGGTATAATAATAAAAAAATAACAATAAAATAATTGTCAGAATATAAATCCCGGATACAAATCCCGCAGTGGCAGATAAATTATTTAATCAGTTGAGAGCCTGTGGTGCCTGGAGAATACCCTGGGACTCATCCTTTTTTAGGAAAAATATGAGTTTTTTTTCAACACCTGCGGTCAAACGTGATCTTGGCCAATTCATCTTCGTGCACAACCTTTTGGTTAGAAACAGTATAGTCTCTATCACGTACTGAACCTTCCTGGGTTGTAGTGGTACAGGTTCAGGTTGATTACTAAGAATTTATGAAATAATTATAATGAATGTAAACATGAAACTATGTATGCATAAACCAGTCAATTACAATTTTGCGATTTGTTTTATTGGGATTTTGGAGATCGCTGGCTTTCAGATTTCTAGCTGTTACATATCAATTATTTATTCTATTTACACCCATGAATCGCTCTTATGGGATCTACAGTCCATCTAAGGCTCACTCAGCCTTTAAAAATTGTGTTAAAAGTTGAATTTATTGTATGAGTACTACCACTGGGTAGGTTCTCTACTTGCCATTAATTTGATGCCAATACTTGGCTATAATTAAATAAGTACCTAGAATTATTATAATACATACTCTCTTAAATTCCCACGGCCGATATTTTTAATCCATTCTTCAGGCGTTTCTTCTGGTGCTAAACATTTTGTGAATACCAACCATGCTATCGAGTTTGACAAAATTAGAGTGGTCAAAAAGTGTAACAACAGGACAGAAAGAAAGATATTAGAAGCTGTCCAAATAGCAAAGCACCCCGAATATTTTAACAGAGATGATTATAAATTAAGCAAATTGTGGCACCCAAACATACCAAAGACCAAAAAAATGCCAAAAACCTGAAAAAAAGATAAACCAATCAGAATTTAGCCTATTGAGACCCACCAATTCAGAGACCACACGGTCGGAATCCAGCCAATCAGATGATTGGAGGAATAGGCTTCGCACACGGACCCGCATGCTATAAATACCGAATTAGAGAGAAATATTTTTAGTCTCAGGTTAAGCACTGAGGAAGCTTGCTGTATGGTCAGCAAAACGACGGCAAATAATTTGAATACACGGTCGAAACCAGAAGAAACACCTGATGAATGGATTATTATAATGCAGTTGTAAATTTCTAAAACAATTCTAAAAAATATATATATTTACTTTTAATTATTCTATTATCTGTAACTTTTTTGTATTAATCTGTACCAACATAATACTGTATTAATACTACTGTAATAATAATACTGTACGCATACTATTGCATGGAGTATGCAAAATTTAATATAAACAAATCTTTTAAAGACATTTCTCCAGAGAAAAAATATATATAAATATATACGGGATTCCTCCTTTAACTAACTATATGTATATCTAGGCGTAGGTGTTTGGACGCGTGTCCCGAGGTTAAGGTCCCTTAGACATGGGAACTTGATGTCCTTGGGGAAGAACGGTTCTTGAGGCGAGGAGCTAGGAAGTGGGCACTGCTGCACTCGACTCCTTCCTCTCATGGGCAACATCCTTCCTTAGGATATCCTCAGGGTCAAAGATCTTTAACTGTTTAGTGGCCAACGTGTAATAACTGTTGTGTTCCTCTAGGAATAGCCCCTAGTATAGTTACATCAATATTTTGATAAGAAAAAATAAATAAATCGAAAAAGGTCACTTATAAGAGTCAAAGTTGATTAGAACATTATCAAAATTGAATAGTTAAGTCTCTTAAACAATAGATTACAAAATGGATTAATGCATCAGTGAATCGTACCCATCGGGATAGATAAATCCCATTAATGGAGATTAATCGTATACTCCTATATGGTTAAGTATATCCCTTTAACGTCATTTTATGCTCCTATGACTCACAGCAGGATGCTACATGGGAAGTATATACCCATCCAGATATAATTCGGATAGTAATATTTATATATATAACAAGTACCTGATATCGCACAGGAACCGGCCTTCATTTTAAGTCTCTCCGACGTACGGTATAACTGAGGATTTTTTACTACCTTTAAAATCTTTGGCCACTAACGTTTGTTTGATATTATATGGCCTAGACACTAACAATCAACAATAGCAATATAGAAAAAAGTATGAAAATTATAAAAACTGCACTACTCCCATCCTCCCAACTCTTCTTTACGGGTGTGAAACTTGGCCGGTAACGCTGAAAAATGAATAAAGTCTTCAGGTATTCAAAAATAAGGTGTTACGTAGAATATTCGGTCCAAAAAAAGGATAGACCACTGAGGAATATAGGAAATTACATAACGCGGAATGGCGAAGTATGCATCCGGTAAATATTATGCATGTGATAGCGTCCCGAAGATGGAGATGGGCCTGTAAAGTTGCTCGGCTTAGTAAGGAACAGGGAAGCGATGAACAGGGAAGCGTCTGAGGACTAGACCGAGGCGTAGGTGGGTGGATTGCATTAAGAGTAATTTGGCGGAATTTGGCCGACGTATATAGGCGGGGATTGGTGGTATCGGCATCGAGCCTTCCGGTTCACTTGGCTTTATTATTATTACTACATCATCCCATGAAGGATCTTGGGTTGAGTACGTGGCGGAGGCTGCTCTGTTTCATGGACAACAGTTTTGCAGAGAGTTTTCCTAGATCACGTTCATCCGCCATATTTCCCCTTTTTTTTGTACCCACTTTATTTGGATTGGTCGATCCCTAGGAAGGTCTGGAGGGCTCACAGTGTCCACCCGTTGCTGTTAAAAGATTAAATAATTTACCTGTACACTCTTATTTGAACCCGGGACACTCAATAAAGAAAAATAGCACTCTACTACTGAGCTACCCCAACCCTAACTATATAAAAAAAGTACCAAAAATTCCTAAACTTTGCACGCTAATAGTACATGAATCATTCTGATAAGCTATGCTTCACAAAATGGCCTACAAGTAATATATATTAGCATGAAATTACTCTTCTGTCCTTTGCTCGGAATCAGATAACTTTCACCAATAACTCTCATTTAAATATAAATGTAGGAGTGTAATATCATTAACATTCATACGAAGGGGCCAACTCCTGGGTACATAGCATTATCAATTTCAATTGAGAGAGTTTGGAGCAAGTTTCTAGATCGATTATCCGATACTGGCTTAGAAGGCCATCGCATTATCTCAAAGTGGTCCGGTTTAATCCGACCCATCCCACGTCACAGATACCTCAATACCAATTATCCTTTATTAAATATAAAAGTATTAAATATGTTCAATACGTGGCTTCCTAATACTTTTATTAATTTATAAATCTATAGTTAAAAAAATATTGGAACATTTATAAAATTTACGGTAAAAAATAACGAAAATGGATTCAGGTATGATAAAAATTAACGTACGCGTTGATATGATATAATAGAAAGTGCTTGTAATTACCATACGTAGTAATTTACTACTTAAAAAGGAATTCAATTGCAATGATTGTTAAATTTTTCACAAAACAGTGAACTCACAAAACTGTTCGTTAGAAAATATCAGTGTGACAACACACGACTTTCATGTGCATATATTACAATTTAAGTAGAGGGCTTGAAAAGTGGTTTTGAATGAAAATTAAATTTGTTTGTTCAAAACTGATTACGACAAAAAACTGTATCACTGCAACCAATGTCTTGGGTTTAGTACATGGTAGAGACTGTTCTTTCTTTCTTTATCCAAAGCGTCTTAAAAACTCTAGGCGTATAATTGTTGTTTCTGATTGATGAGTATGTTTTACCTGTTGATGTGATATGTTCTGTATTTGATCTTCATCGATGCTTGATTTATTTTAGTGTACACTTTATAAATCCCTAATTGGTGAAACTTTGGCAGATTAGTTATTTTAGCGTGTCTTAAAGATTTGAGGCATTGTTGTTTATTCATGTAAGTCACATTAGGCTGCAATAGCTAATCGGACGAAGCTACAGTGTATGACCTCCATATTTCGTTGCCAGATACAGTAATGATAGGAATCTTTAAGAGCAACTGACACAGCCCACTCTCGGTATCCCCATTTTACAACCCTTCCGAAGGAGAACATAACCAAGGATTTATAACACCCTTTAAAAAATCGTAGGGCCAACTAATAGGCTGCGAATCCGTCTCTACTCCACAGGTAATTAGTTTATGCGATTATTTTCACCCTCTAACGGTAAGGTTGTGGTTGGATCTGACCCCAGCGAGTTTGTTTTGTTTACTAATCCCACTTCCTTTCGCCGAGAATGCTGTGGTTCCCAGTTACCCTACCAATCAGTCATCCCGAGAACGCTGAGGAGGCCACATCAGTCTGGTAAGTAACCATAACCATAAGCTACCCTCTCTATCCGAAGCCTACATTACCCGCGCTCGAGTTGGATCCCCAACCACCCCACCTTGCTGTTACCGATCACACTTTTTATTTTTTTTATTTGTGGGGAGGATTCAACCTCATATTACTTTTTATATTAAATATAAGTTTTTTTCCCTTCTAGTTCTATACTAAAATGGCGCATCAAATCTTTAGAACTCCTGAGGAGATATACAACGAATTTATGAGACAGGAGGATGAGTCAGAGGATGGCGACAATTTCGATGTAGATGACTCGTCAGAAACCAAGGATGATTTGATATATTTCATTGCGCGGCTATGTACTATGCTTAAAATGAGTTTCTAGAGAATATTTCTATTATGGTATTTTTTTTTTGTAATTAAGATCATATTTTTGTTCCTATTTACACTATATTCCTACTTATTGTCTATAAAAATAAAAAACTTTTTGTTATAACTAATCTAAATTGTGTTATGTTTGATAATAAAACTTTTCCCCATTATCTTTTTTATTTTATCCCGAAAATCGATATTTAGAGGGTGGGGTCTGATCCAACCCCACCTTACCCTTTATGTCAGGGAAATTCACCTGACCGTTAGAGCGTTAATTGTTATATGGAACGGAGTATCAATTAGTTTGCAGAACACACAGTTCCTTTTCTGGAGATCACTCAGATAATCAGCCAACAGCCATAGGTCCATATATGATTTGCAACTCACCAGGGGCTCACACTTAATTGGGGGAAAACTGGTTGTTAAATTTGATCACCGTGAAAAGACCTCCCTGCACAAACTATTTTTTATTTTATTTTTTTTATTATTTTTTTTTTTTTTTAGTTTTTAGTTTATTTATTGATATTTACAACTGTATTAAAATAATACATTAAGTAAATGGGCTAAGCGATACATAATGACATGTGAAAATGACAAGTAGAGAATCTACATACTGGTAGTACTCAAATCACAAGTTCAACTAAGAAGTCACGGGGCCATCTTCTTTTCAGACGCCTCGGAAGATTTTCGGGAATTGAAGAGGAAGCTAAGTTTGAAACTAGAGGGTTTGAGTGGAAATGAAGTTTGTTATGAAAGGATAGATAGCGGGTTCGGGCCTAATCAGCAACAAATGGGACATTAAAGTCATTATGGATAACTGCGTAACAAAGTAAGGAGCATTAAGGATTTTGGGTTGTAGGGATTGGATACGAGAGGAATTCGATGGCTTAGTGGAGCCCCAAAGCTCTACTCCGTAGGTCCAAATAGGTCGTTAGATGGTCATGTAGATGAGTCTTTTGTAATTAATTGGGAGCTTAGAGCGTCTAGTAAGTGTTGAAGTAGCCTGAAACGTCGAGAGGTTTCTTGTCTTTTCAGTCTCGTATGAGGATTCCAGATTAATCGTTGCACAAACTTTAGCTTAGAATAAGCCATGTACTGACCCAAAGAATCTTCATGGTTCTATTTGTTTAATACCACCATGGCTGCTACATGCTTTTTTAAAGTGGTATATTTGGCAGTTTATAATTATATATACTTCCCTTTCTGTAACCCATCAAACATAACCTGACTAGGGTATCTGTGCCGAGAGGACTCTTGGGTCCCGAAAAAGACATAAATAAGGCGGAGTTACTTAACAGTCCGCCCCCACCTCCAACCTACCACCTACAGCCCCTACAGCCACCTACCACGGCCCACAGGATATTAGAAGTAGCGGCAGTTGTACTCGTCACTGGCCGGACCGGAACCAGAGCTCACTTTATTTATAAAGGCGGAAGTGGGAGCCATCTCCTCCATTTCTATTTCTGGCCGCTAGGGCGAGTGGCCGCTCTAAGCCACTCAACTTCCGGATATTCCGTAGCGGCCCCACCCGGATCTTCTACCTCCTTGTTTTGTTCGGCCTTGTTGATACCTTCATTATAAACGCATTATCCTTTTATTGTTCAATAATATTTAATACTCATATAATTCATTATGTAATGTTTTCCTCAATAAAGTTACGCTTACATGGTTATAATTTTCTGATATTTATTTAAGATCACTTTATACTGCTATGGCTTATCAGACGATGCTTCAGTGGGAGACTACAATTTTCCCTATCTAGGTATAATTAGGATAGGGATCTTTAACGAGTCGCAATCGCTCATTCTCGGGACCCCCATTTACGTCCCTCCTGAAGGGCAGCATAACAGAGGATTTTCTATTCCCTTTAAAAAAATCTGTCTGGCAGGTTGTTATTCTAAACACTAAACCACATTTCCATTGCAAAAGTAAGACATTTGAAGATTAAAAAAATAAAAACAAAAATATTTTGAATGAATTTTGAATTTTTTTTAGCCTCATAGCCATTTTTTTGTTTTACCCTCATAGCCATATACATTATAAAACACATCACACTATTATTCATACTATTTCCTTGCTTACTGTTTCTGCAAGGCGTTTATTCATTTCCCTCCTTTTATTATCATATTAACGACTTTCATCCGTGTTCATCTTAACTAATTTTTTAATTTTAATTATATCTTTACTGAACCACATTTCATTGTCTTTTTACATTTATTTTTGTCCAATACAGCCCATCAATTGTAACTTACTTGTCGCCTTTTTATACCATTTTATATGTTAATTTTTTTATTTATTCATACAGCCCTTGTACTAGATGTATATATTACAGTTGTACAATTCAATAAAATAATTAAAAAAAAAAAAAAAAAAAATATGTTAATTTAATATCTATACTATGTTCTCCTTTCTCACAATGTCTTACCAATTATTACGTATTGTACTACATCTATCCTTTATACTATTTCATAACATTTTGTATACATCATCTTCCCCATTGGAAGTAAAATGTATGTCTCACTTCTATTACTTATCTATTACTATGCCGTATTTTTATTACTTGGTTATTACTTACTTTATTTAATACATACTGTATTTTCCTATTTTTTTTCTTTTACTTACTGTAGTTTTTATTTATTTTTTGTTATGGTTATTTATTTATGCTCTTTATTGATATATATCTCGTGTTCTCTGCCCTCCTCCATCTTTATTGTTCACCACTCAGATACCTGATACTTTTGTATTTTCACTTTAATATTTATCCCATTTTAATCTTTATTACCTTATTCTTTCATTTTTAGCAGTTTCTGTTTTATTCTTATTGTATTCTATAGTAGGTTTTTTTTACTACCTTTGTATTTTAACATCTGCATTTACCATGCTTAACCATTTTTTAAAATATTTTTTAATTTTCAATTGTCTGTATTTTGCATATTTAGCCCTGAAGAAGACCTGCAGAGTGGGTCGAAACGTTGGCTACTGAATAAAGATTTCTTTATATTCAGAGAAATTTATTGACCTCTACCCGGACTATTTTCTTCCACAAAAACAAAAATCCTTTAGAGGTAAAGGAGTTTCAATGTCCGATAAACATTAATTGCTATTACGAAAATTTCGGATCGGTAGTGCAACTCCTAGATGCATAATAAATACGGTAGTATAGATAAAGGAAGGAATAAATTTGGATATCTCAAGTGGTTTTAGATGCCTGTTCGGTAACCCGAAGGCGGAAATTCGTGAACTAGAACCTTTACATTCGCATCTTATTAATATTATAATTATTAGTATTACTAATTTCACTAAAATTAATAATTCTTCCCGTCTAGCGCCTTTTTGAGTATTAAGATATTAGTCGGATGGCTAAAGGGCGTGAATCACAATTTCGTTGTCTTAGCTTCTGTCAGATTGGTCAATCACTAAAGTTGCTCTAATTTTTATAATTGATATCTATACTTGATAATAATAGATTTATTTATTCTTTAATTTCCATTTGCACCAGCGAAAATTAGGATCCATAAAATTTGATCCAAGTGTTATTCTCTTTACTTTTCTACAGGAACATCAAGTTTTGGAAATGGTCCGAGTAGAGGATAATAGTATTATGTATTTCACTACCTTCCTGTCACTTGGTTATTAATACTATACACTCATTCACTTTAACCTTTTTTATGTATTTACCATGCTTAGGAAAATTTTTTATATTTTTTAATGTTCATTTTCTTCATTTACCATGCTTTTATTATCCTTTTTTTCTTTGCTTAACAATTTTTTAATTTTCAATTGTCTGTATTTGCATGTTTAGCCCTGAAGAAGACCTACAAAGGAGGACGAAACGTTGGCTACTGAATAAATATTTCTTGACATTTAAGAGAAATTTATTGACCTCAACCCGGACCATTTTCTTCCACATATTTCATCAAGGTCAACTACTTTCATTCAAAAAGGAAACATTAATATATTTTTATTAATTAATATTTTGATAGTGATTATTTTTAAATATTTTTGTTTTGAAGAGAAAAGATTTGCCCCGGCCGGGATTCGAACCCGGGTCGTCTGCGTCTCCGTTGAAGTGCTCTAAACCACTGAGCTACCAGGGGTCGTATCCAAGTCAGACAAATCCGTTCTCTTCACCGATCCTATATCCCCGTGTTCTCGCAATTTTTGCGATGTGTACACGAGGAAGAATGTTCATTGAACAATAATTTTAATTAGGATCTTGTTGACTTAAGTCAATATATTATTTATAATGTACTTTTTGATAGTGATTATTTTTAAATAACCCGGGTTCGAATCCCGGCCAGGGCAAATCTATTCTCTTCAAAACAAAAATATTGGAAACATTAATAGTAGATCAGGTCTCTTGGCCATTGTCTTTTAAATCTTTTCCTGTTGAGCCCGGGTAACAAGGAGTAGTAAAGCGGAAGAACGAGTGGAATGTTGTCTAATTGTTATGAATATATGATTTTATAGTGGGAATGTTCATGTCGTTGTCTATGGTGGGATTCGAAATATACCATTGAGTGTTAACAATTTTTCTGAGAATTTTGGACTGTGTTGTTTGTATCTTGTGAATGTGGACTCTTTTTGCTAAACCCTAAGTTCTGCTCCATATCTCCAAATAGATTTTTTATACTGTTACAGATAGGTCGTGTGTTTCGTAAGTCAAGTGAAGATCTATAGTCCAGAAGATGTGATAGTTTCTAATCAGTTCTTGTCTTTTTAAATTTGTATAGTTATAGATACGTATAGTTATAGTACGTGTAGTATAGATAATAAAATAAATTGAATATTATATAAAATACTAGATTACATAGAGATTTTATCGATAATAATGTTCTACGTAGTAAGTGTAGAGTGCGACTTCGCCTACTCATTCAACTCTTTTATCTCAGATCTTTCAGTTTAAGTGCAGTTGCAGTCAAGTAATCCAGGGCTCTCTTCCTCGGAGTTTTGTCACGTTCGCAGGTTGCAGTGCTCCAGATATCTAGCAGGGACTGGATACCAGATAACTCCCAAGAAGGGAGGACTAGAAGATTATGATGTCCGATAAGGGAAAACCTGGGTGTGCACCAGATATGTCTTCTGAGGAAACCGCAAAGTGTGCAAGTCTAACTGGACTTTTATACTAAAAAAAAAGTGCCTTCCGTCAGCAACTTTTTTTCTTCTTTTATATGTAATTTAAAGTGCATTCTCCTTCACATGTTTTTGCTCTTCGCGTAATATGCTTAGTGACATAAAAACAAGTTATAACAGCTCAACATTTTTTCACTTGTCTCTGTTCCTGAATATATAAAAAATATAAGAGATGTCTAGAGCTGATTTTCAACAGAGAATACATAATAATAATTAATAAAAATAGTAATAACAATATTGGCAGTCTTAACGATACCGATAACACCAATGGTTCTTAACAAATTTCCGTCACACATTTAAAGTCTCAGAAGTCCACGGGTTACTGTACAAATTCAAACTCGTAAAATCACTTTAATACAATCCTCTCTACTGCGCCTATTTCTGTTCTTCTGGGCATACATCACCTACGTCTATAAGCACGCATTCTGTTTAAACGTTTTTATAATAAAGATTTTTAAACATCATATTATGACAAAAGCCTCTCCCTTAGGACATAAAATGGAGTTCTGCTCCAAAATATAATTTTACAGAACAGTAACAATATAACATAAACTAACCAACACTCATCACAAACTATCAAAACACTCTATAAATATATAATAAAACTAAATTTTTACCAAAGCCGTCGAATTCCTCTCGTATTCAATCCTTACAATCCTAAATCCTTCGTAAAATCCTCAATGCTCCTTACTTTGTTACGAAGTTATCCATCATGACTTTAATGTCTCGTTTATTGCTGATTTGGCCCGAATCCGATATCAATCTTTTCATGACAAACTTTATTCCCACTCAAACCCATTAGTTTCAAACCTCGCAACCTCTTCATTTCCTGATAATCCTCCGAGGGGTCTGAAAAGAAGATGGCCTCGTGACCTTCTAAGCTGAACTTATTATTTGAGTACTACCTGGGTAGCTTCTCTACTTGTCTTTTCATGTCAATGTATTCATTAACTATATCTACTTGATGTATTCTGTATACAGTGGTAAATCTCAGTAAATACATTTTAAAAAAAAAATCGGAGTGGCTCAGTGGTAGAGCACTGAGTTGTCATGCCGGAAATCCTGGTTCAAATCCCGCTGCAGGCCATGACTTTTATTTAGTCTGTTTGCAGTGGGAGATGGATCATATAGGATCTAGGACCCTCCTGGGGCCCACCCAGCCTCTATAAAATACTATAAAAATTGAGTACCCAAAATAAGGGGGGGGGGGGAAATCTGGCGGTTGAGCGTGACCTAGGACAAGTCACCTCCTTGCAGAACCGTTGTCCATGAAACAGTACAGTCTGTACCATGTACTAAACCCCAGGACCCTTCACGGGTTGTAGTGGTACAGGCTTTTTATATATGTATTTTTACCACATTCAATACAAAATAAAATAAACAACACTTCCTACAAACCACAAAAACAAAACAAAACTTTTTCCCTTTTATAGACTCATCCCTTTTATCAATCACACCATTGACGTTTTTATAGATCTAAATTAAATAGTAATAATGAAAACGAATAAAGGAGTGTGGTAGATTAGTAGGTAGAGCGCAGTCTTGATATTCTGCACGTCCCGTGTTGGAATCCAGCCAAAGATAAATACTGTGGGATCGGCAGTTCCTAATCGGGCTCACCCGACCTCTATAAATTGGGTACCGTCAATTCGGGAATAAACCTGGCGGTTGAGCGTGATCTAGGCCAAATCACATAACTATAGAAGCGTAAGCTTAGAAACAGTAAGTATCTAACATGTTATGAACCCAAGACCCTTGGGTAGAGTTTTTTTTTTTTTTTAAATTAATTAAACACTGATTGGGTTATTTTACCTCGATGTTCTAACATTTCAATACAAGTAAAGTGACACCTTAATCGACGAATAACTCTAACTCCACTAATACTAATTCTTTATCGACTTATTAGGATAACAAAAGCAACCTGAAAAGTTTCGAAACACTTGATTGAAACCAGGTTTTATATAAAATATTGACTGATGTTGCAATCCTCTGAGGAAATTTATAGAGGCGATGGCCTTTATAAATTTGAAACTGCATCGATATTGCTACCTTTCTTCGAAATAAATGAAGTAACATACTATCATAATTAAAAATTACAAACTATATTATATATTTTTTTATTTTAGAGGAACATACAAATAGAATTGATAAAAGCAAGCATCGTCATAAAAGGTCTGATCAAATAAATGCAGCAACATTTAATTAATATATTTAATTTAAATAAAATAAAACATACTTTGAATTGAAACTAAATATTAATTGAATACATTTATTAATAAGGGTCGACATCGAGCACTACACCTGCCTTTGTATATATTAAATGGTTTGTTTGTTTTATTCGATGTCACATTATGTTGCTAGTGGTACCGGAAAAGCTCAGTGGTAGAGCGCTAAGTTGCCATGCCGAAGATCTCGGGTTCCAATCTGGCTGCGGCAGTTATAATAATAATAAGACTTAGCAAACCCGAAGGCTCGATGCCGATAGCACCAATCTCTGCTTACAAACTTCTGTCCACGGACCACTATCCAAACCCAAAGCCACCAGAGCACCATCAACGAAATCCTCCCACCTGTCCTCGGTCTACCCAACAGACGTGTACGCTTATCCGAGACCAATAACTAAGCCCATCTTAATCTTCGCGACGCAATTAGTTCAATAATATTAACAGGGTCCATGCTTCTTAATGTGTAATCTCCTAAATTCTCCATTTAGGTCCATACTTTTTTGGTCCGAATATTCAACGCAACACCTTATTTTCGAATACCATAAGACGCAGTGTCATCCTTCAGAGTTAGTGACCGAGTTTCACATCCATAAAGGAGAGTTGGGAGGATGATAGTTTTATAAATTCTTATTTTTAGATTTCGAAACAAATGAATCTAGCTTAGTTTTGTCGAGACCGTATAATAACAAGCATTTCCTGCCTTTAAGTCCGTGGAAGATAAATCGTTTTTAATTTTTGATCCCATAGCAACTGTGGGAAATTTCAGCCCTCCCGGGGCTTATCCAGCCTTTACTAGGTAGCCTGGATTCGTAGAAAAATTTAGAGGTAAAGTGTGATCTCGGCAAAAACAAATCATATATCTGCATAACCGTTCTCTTAGAAACCGCCCCTAGCAAATACTGAATCCAATACCTAGGATATTTTCTCGGGGGGGGGGGGGGAGAGTATTTATTCCTTTTAAAAAATAAGAAATGAGAAACTGTTATTATTACTTACTAATGCAGACTTAGGCTACACCTACATTGGATCCGGTGTGATACGATGAGACGTCGCTAGCAAACCAAATGACTGAAATATATCGAGATTTATAACATTTGGTTCTTTAAATTTATAAAATTAAGATTATTTATTAATTATTTTTAATACATTTATATTTGACTATAATGTATAGTAAAATATGTATCATGTATACACCCCAGCATCGTATGTGATAGAATCAAGTCGCACCGAATCGGATCCAATGTAGGTGTAGCCTTAGTAATAAATATGCAGATGTATCAGTAAAACACTCAGCTCAAGTTAGTTAGTAGGCGATAACAGAGGTACTAAGACTTGTTAGTCCAAAGCGAATCAACAATTGAAAACGAAGCGGGATAGAGATTACCCGCGTGGTACAAAATGATCCATTAGTCGTTGATCCATTCTTGATTACTTTGTTCAAACGACTATCCATATGCTTTTCCGTACTAAATCCATACATTTGATGGATTATTAATGTAATAAATAAATGAAATAAATAAAAAGGCTCAGCGAACCCGAAGGTTCGATGCCGAACCTACCATTCTCCGTTAATTAAATCAATGGAATAATAATGGAATTTTCAGCTAAATATTTTATTTAAATAATATCTAACTCATTTTATAAACAGGTGTGAAAATGGTTGACCGAATGTATCTTAGAAAATTGTGAAATGGTCAACTCATCATGTCGGCCTAAGTTTTAATCCCTCATAAGTGCTAAGAATAAAAATTAAAAAAATAATATAAAAATGCAGTACCAAAGAGGATGTGGGTAATATAAACAGAAATGATTGAGATAACAAGAACGAAATTCAAAGAGTGAAAGAAAAATCATGAAATATTTGATGAGATATAATACGAATGGAAAGAAATCTAGAATATTACAAAACATAGTTAAATTACTAAGCGTAATAGTATTACTACAAAATATAATTGTTACCATATTATTAATGAAAGACAAGTTAAGTTTTAGACAGGAAACAGTTTCTAGTAAAATTACAAGAATAATTATTTTATTACAAAATATGTAAATTATTCTGCAGGTTGTTGCTTCGAGTTGAGTCACAATTTTTAACTTTTCATTAATAATATTTTTTCAAAAATACAAGTTATCGTGAGTTTTTATATGGAAAAGAGAATGTAATTATGGGATATGTGTACACTTCGGTAATCATATCATCATTCGGGGTAGAATTTCGGAAAATCCTTTCTTATTGGATGCCATACAAAGAACACCCTCCAAGTTTCAGGTATATACGATCAGCGGTTTAGGCTGTGGGTTGATCTGTCGGTCAGTCATTCAGGACAAAGCATTTCATATGTATAGATTTAAACATATTGATTATTATAATAGTATGTATATAAACCGGAAAGAGGATAGAGACAGTGAGAAAATAATAATAGGGGATGGAAGAAAGTAATAATAGCAGAATAGAACATAGTAAAAATAAAATTTATTGACTGCGCCACTCCGTTGATATGACATTCTCTAATAAAGTGACAATAATCTTCCGAGTGCTTTAAAAATTTATAATTAATTTTGACCATTTGAGGGATTCATTAACGTTAATAGAAGTACAAATAATTCTTAAAAACTTTGACGTACGTCACTGGTATAGTGCTCGATTTAAGAACTTTAAAATTTCATGAAAATCTTGAATCCATTAGGGATCCCTGATCCCTACGATCGATTCACTTTTAACAGAATAAACTTTATCTGCCACAGCCGGACTCAGTAATTAAAGGACGGTAACCCAAAGTAGGTACTTAGAGCTACCTCCCACTATAAGTGAGAAACAAATGATAAAAAAATTCCCAATTGGCATTTGTATATTTTTATACAATGATAAAATAATGCATCAAAATCTTCTCTTTGTTTTAATAGACGAAATCTTACAATTTTTTATGTTTATTTTTAATTCATATTAGTTTTTTGATAACGCTGTAGTTCCTCTCAATGTCCCAAACCGTCAACAAGTTTGTAACATTTTAACACTCTATCATTTTATTTTATTGGTATTTTCCTTTAAAAAAAAACAAAAAACTACAACCCGTAAACGGGTTTAGTACATGGAAGAGACTGTGCTGTTTCATAGACAATGGTTCTACAAGAAAGTTACTTGTCCTAGGTCACGCTTTTTTTTTTTTTGTAAATACTTTAGTTCTAATAGATGGTTCTAGATCCTATATGATCCACTCCGACTGCAAACAGACTAAATAAAAGTCTTGCCCGCAGCGGGATTTGACGAGGATTTCCGGCATGGCAACTCAGTGCTCTACCACTGAGTCTCTCCACTGTCCTATGGCATTTTTGCATTACCATAAAATTATAGGAAAAAATATACAATGGAATAATAATAATTGCTTCATTGTTTATTTATTTAACGTTCCATTGTGTTACTAAGGCTATGTATAACGATGCTATTGTTGTCTTAAAAGCCTAACTTTTGACCTGACCGGATATAATTAGAATAGGGATTATTAACGATAACCTGACACTGCACAGACTCAAGAACGCCAACGAAGGAAGCTAAGGATATTTTACCCCTTCAAAAAATCCTAAGGCCCCCCCCTCCGAGATCCGAATACATGTCCTAATGATCTATAGAAGGTTGTTAAGCTAATCACTGGTGACCCCTAAATAAAAATGTTTTTTATTCATTGTGCCTTGTAATGTATAAAAATAAATGCTTGAATATACAATACTTCAAGTTTTGAAAATAGAGTATAGTTGACTCAGATATTTTATTCAGTTATTATTATGATAGTGATTACATAGTTATAATTATGTATTTATAGATTATCTATTTAAACGTATGGCCTATCTGTTCATATACAATTTATCACACGATGTAAGGTAAATTATTTATGCTCAGTATGATAATAAACATTTAATTATGTTTTTCGTAACTGTGGTAGAATATCAGAGATTTACAAAGAAAGTTATATTTAACAATGTTGTGGATGCAAAAAAAAAAAAAAAAATAATATTATGGTTTGAAAACTAAATAAGCAGCGAGGTAAAGTATATTTTCTTTGCCCGGAATGAAAAGCAATTTAGTCTTTGTAGGTAACTTATGTGTCCGCTGCAAACGTTGTTTGTTAATAAGCATATCAAAAAAAGGAATACTTATTGTTTACATTTCTCTGACCTGCAAATCTGTTGGCTGTAACAAGTCCTTTTTAATTTATCTACCCAGTTACTTATTTTATTTTATTTTTGTATTCAGCTTATCATTTCGCCAGAAGAAAAATCTAAATATCCTCCTAACAATTTTGACCAGACTTCAGAAATATATATATATATATATTTATTTTTTTATATACTATTAATACAATCTGACACTTGTAGTCAATAAGTAATAGTAGCTATACACTCATACAATAAAAAAATAATATATATATATATATATATATGCCGTCAATATAGGCAAAATAAATACTTGGTAATGGAAAAATATTAGATATTTTAATTTTTCCAATAATAACCTGCAGATCTGCATATGTATGAGGATTCACCAATAGAAAAGTTTTTTTAAGATTAACTGTTTTGCTTTGAGTACAACCAATAGATAGTTACTCTTCTTGCCTTTACCTCATGTCATTACGAACGATACGTTCTATTTACTTGTATTAGAATACAGTTGTATATTTCAATGAAACAATTGAAAAGAAATTGTTTTGCCAAATGAACGAAAGTGATTTGGAGGTCATGATTTACTAAAAATAGCTCACCCACTAAATAAAAATCAATCCATGCCTTCATGAGTCACTCTAGTGTAAACGAAATTTTATATATCCGTAACATACATCTGGGACAGCTTTATAAATTAGCATTATGAAAAATAAAGCGAATCCAAGTTGATCATAACCAATAAATAGATTGATTATTCATCCGATATCACTCTCAACTGAAGGTTTATTTTATTTTAATCCTTCTAATCAAAGGTATCTGTTTATAAGAGGCTGGGTGAACCCCTGTAAATACACCCCTCGTCATGTTGTCAAGGGAATCAAGACCTAGAAATCAGAAACCAACGATCTAAGCTACCATACTCCCAAGTAGGTAAAAAATAATTTTAAATTTTTCTCAAAGATATACTAAACTTTTCAAAATTACAAAAAATTGATTTTTTTTATTTCTTGTATAATATTCACAAAATATTATACAATTCACAAAATTACATGCTGCACCAAATAGACCAGTCTCAAATTAAAAACAATTGAATAAATTTAAATGTATCTGTGCGAATTCATAATTACATTGAAAGAAAAATGTATAAAACAGGGAGAAAAAATTAATAATAATAAAATAAACGAAAATTGTAACAATAAATTCTTAGTAACTTATATGCATACATATAAACAATTACAATGAAATAAAAGAAATTGGTATCCTACAATAATAAATGTTTTGTTATTTTATGTACATACCGCTTTGTACTATTTTTTGTATAGTTCCCAATATTTTTTATAAGTAGGTTTTGTTTTAACACTTAAAAAAAATTATTTACATAGTTTTTTGATAAAAATGTGTACATAGTTTAACAATAAAGTTAAAATTTTAACTTTAGTGTAATATGCATAATTTCCAGCAGTTTTAAGGCATTTATTTTTATTTTTTTTATGCATGTAGAGGCACTACCCATTGGCAGCACTCTATATCTGTGCTTAATTTGGAATTAAAGTATGGATATATAGTACACAGAGCCCTGTAGACTTAATTGCACACATAATCAGTGTATAAATAAATTTAGGATGACATCTGCACTAGTGTAGTTGAAAATGTCAGAATTAATCTCTTTGCGCTATCTTCTAAATGTTAGCTGCCTGTACATTTTTATCTCATTATTGAATCCTAAATATAAACTCTAGACTGGTTTCTAAATATTGATCTTTTATCTATTAAAGTGGATATAACCTTTAGTTTATTTATATGAAGACAAATGAATACTATATAAAAAAGTAATATTTAATAAATAAATAAACTCTCTTGTTTTTGTTTAATAATGGTAAATAAATGTATCAGTCGACCGAAAAATCGTATCGTTATATATTATATGCATTATAAATGTATTAAATAACACATGTTGTTAACTCCTTAAAATAAACTAATTATTCTACAAATAATTAATTCCTCAAACTTATCGAGTATCAGGTTTCGCAACTCAAACCTCAACGCTCCCTAATTAGAATCCTGACTTAGCATAATAATTCGGACGCTTTTGGGTGAGAGGGGGGGTAAAATTTGCTGTTTTCAACCCCCATTATTTAATTTTAGCAAACAATGCTTAGTTAAGTTTAATCAAAACTCAAGATCAAATTAAAATATTTGCAAATATAAAAAATATCAATTAATAAATAACCTTTATGCTTGCTATATTGTCCAAATGTTTCTATTTTAGTTTCTATGGAAATTTCATATAGTCTCTCTGTTATACAACAAAAGATTTCTGTCGTGTAGTAAATTCATAAGACAGATGTAAATTCACACAGTGTTGTGCGGGCGGTGTATTTCAAAGCCCCTTACTAGAATATGTATTGTACTCACATAAGATTATAATTGTAGATCAATTTAAAGGGAAGAAATTTAATAATAAACGTGCCATAGAAAAGTGCGCAGTATAATAATTACAGTTAAAAAACAAAAACTGTGTACAAAATCGTGTATCGAAAAGTTCAAAATTGACTTTGACTAGTAAAGAATCACAAAACGCGTTTTGTTGAGATAGAAATATAAACTAACAATTATATTATAACTATTATATTAAAAACAAATATTCTCAGCACTTAGAATGTTTTTAATATTTATGATAATAACCAAATTGAAAACAAATAACGGAAAATGCCCTACCTAATGATATTAATCAATACATATTCTGGTTTACAAAAAGGGGCCGAGGAGGTAGAGGCAGCGGATGCCAGAACGTAGGTGGCCGAAGAGACTTTTGCTGTGGAGACAGCCAGGCGGACGAAGAAGAGGAAGACCCCGAACCAGGTGGCAGGACTGTGTGGAGGAGGAGATGGCCGGTAGGGGACTTGAGGAGGATGACTGGTGGAATAGAGAAAAGTGGAGGGACGCTCCGACTTAACCAGGCAGCCCATTGAGGCAAACTAACTCCAAAAGTAAAAAAAAAAAGTATAAATACAATTGTTTCTATTTTATTGCTCCTCCCTGGTTTTATGGTTAATAAAATCTACACTCCATGCAGTATGTGGAGTTATAAAACTATTGATGTAATGTTTCTACGACCTGAGGGTTGTGCCTAACTCGATAGGTGGAAAACATAACTTGCTTATTTCATAAGTTCTTTATTAAAAAACTTTTTCAAACTCACTTTTTTTTATTTTCCTTAGCTTCGGTATGAATCCCTATATATTTCGAGAGTAAAAAGTCCGCCAAAGCATGAGAAATAGGATTAATAACTTCTATTAGCTATAACAAAGCTCCGTCCTTTGCTATTAAAAAACACGATCAAAAGTTTAATAAACATGATTTTCAACACAATCTACAATGGACACCTCTATTTTTTTTTTAAACATGGATCATTTATAAAAAACTAATGGACTTATGTGCCAGTGGTATTCATAATAAATAATTACGATATAAACAACACAGAAAGTAATGACATTATAGAGAACAGGATTGTAATAACAATACGAAAAGGGCTAGCTAACCAGAAGCCTCGATGACGTCAGTACCACCCGATAAATGTTATACTGTTTTCCGCCCCGAGTAAAATAATTGTTAAATGTCTTCTAAAAACACATATGCAATCTCTGATAATTTCCTGGGATTGGACTGGTTACATTTAAACATATTTTTCAGGAAGCCGTTATTAGTGAGTCGTTTCCGCGATAGAGATTACTGTTACGGTCAGAGATTATTTTAGTAATTAGATAACAGTTAGACCTAGGTTATAATCTGTTGAATATTGTTATTGTGAATTGATATTAGTTTAATAAGTTAATTGTTTTAAATAATTTCCTTGTAGTCTTTTTAATTTGTTAATAAATATTAGTAACTTGAATTAAGTAATAGTTTAGTTCATTTTGCACCCAGTAGCCCGTAACATTACAATCCGTCCTCGGCGCCTTTTTGTAAACCAGAATAAATATTGATTTATACCATTAATCGGGCATTTTCCGTTTTTCGTTTTCCCTTTGGTTATTAAAATAAATGTTAAAAATATTCTAAGTACCGAAAATATTTGTTTTTAATATATTAAACTGTTTTTCTCAAATAAAAAAAAAATGTATTGTACATCATGTAAAAGTTAAGTAATATGGAAAATAAAAGATTTATTTTTTTTTATTACCGAACAAACCCTAATTCGCGCGATCGCCGTTAACGCAATTCTCCCATCTACCCCTGTGATTTTCCAGTAAAAATCATGTACCACTACAAGCTGTGAAAGGGTCTGGGATCAGTAGATGTTAGAGACTGTATCGTTTCATGGACAACGGTTGTGGAGGGAGGTAATTTGTCCTAGATCACAATCCTGGCGGTTGATCCCTATTATTCGGCATGGCAACTCAGTGCCTACCACCGAGCCACTCCGCTCCCTCTTTTCCAGTAAGTAAGCTTTGGGGATAAAGTTTTTATACTTCCATTCCTTACTGAGCCCAACACCTTTACAAGCACATCTCACATCAACTGTCCAAACAGATTCATCTATCAGAGACAGGAACTTACTCTAAACTACACCAATATAGTAATAACTTTTACAAGAAATGATAACAAAATATAAAAAGTTTCAGGGGTTCGACCCTTGACCTTTTTTAATTGGCGTTATATAGTTACTAGTAATAGTTTAGAGACTTGTGGCTTTGTTTTTAGAAGTTTTCCGACTGCATTCTTATATATAATTTAGGTCTCTTTTTTCGTGTTTTTGCTCCTTTTAGATGGATATGTAAATACACCTATTTTTCAAACTATCGTTCCCGTTTCGCCAGTTCCGAAGTGATTAATTAAATATTCCGAGAGCGCGCTGGGAAGAAGAGGAGGCCGGAGGCGGTAGCAGATGACGCTCAGGTATGGGACTAGTTGACTGGACATGCCGCATACATTACAACTTAACCCTCACCTCCCGAATTAATTTCAAACTAGCCCTCGTAACTGTCAAGCGGTGCCACCCTTCATCTTGATTCCGGGATAGTTCAAATTCGACAAGGAGACAAAATATCTATAAGGCCAGCAGGAAACGAATGCCTACGTTTCGGCCGATGTTAGAATCCTTCATGAGTTCTATGCAAAACAAAGCACAAGATAACCACGAGAAATGACGGTGATCTCTGTAATATTTTTTAAGTGTTAATACTTTTGTAGCCACATTTGGCCCCTTTCGTAGGAGGTAAACCTTTATAGGAATTTGAATGGAAAAGTAAGTTTTAGGGTTGTAATCCAATTCAAGAACCTTGGAAGTGTGGTTACAGTTGATAACAAAATAGAGAAATATAAGCTAGAATAGCTGAAGGAAATAGGTGTTATTCCTCACAACAAAGAGTGTTGCAGTTTAATTAGCTCTCTAAAAGAACGCAATTACAAATATACAAAACCATAGTGAGACCAGAAGTCGTGTATGGGTAGGAGACATGGCCCCAAACCGAAAACTCAGAACAAATGGGAAAGAACAATATTAAGAAGAATACGGGCTGGAGTGGCCAAAAATGGGGTCTGGAGAAGAAGAAAGAATGAGGAGCTGATGGAGTTGTATAGGGAGCCTGACATAGAGGTGTTGATAATGAGGGCCAGAATTAGATGGATGGGATATGTAGAAAGAAGGACAGAACACAGGATACCGAAGAAAATGCTCTATGAGAAACTATAAGGCAAAAGAAGCAGACGCCCTCGGATTAGATGGCTATACGATGTCGAGAACGACTTAAAGCTGCTGGGATTACAAAACTGGAAGAGGATAGCATAGATTGGTCGGCTATGACGTGGAGGAACAGGTTCTTGCAGGGCCGTAGAGCCGGAATAGTAATAATAGTAAAATTTATAGGTTTATCATATTTTATAAAAGCATCCTATATTATATCCAATATTGGGTATCCTAGCTAAACCTATAAAGGCAAAAATGACTCCCACTGTAGCATCATCTGATTACCCATAGTAGCATGGTAACACTTCCGACAATAATTCGGACTTAATATTTTATTAATACGAGAAAAGCTCGATCTGTATTATCAAAGTTACACGATGTTT
The DNA here is from genome assembly GCA_964056705.1 of Troilus luridus. Lineage (NCBI taxonomy): Eukaryota > Metazoa > Arthropoda > Insecta > Hemiptera > Pentatomidae > Troilus > Troilus luridus. Next base: position 23,719,633 of record OZ057417.1, on the reverse strand, counting down.
CTCAAATATCCAATCTATGCATTCACATTTTAAATTAGAGTTTCTCATAATACCAACTTGATTGTAAAAAAGGCACTATTAAGTCATCAAGTTACCCAAGCGTGTGGTTGAGACTACACGCCAACCTCAGTTCTCTCTTGGAAACTCTTCTTTGGTTTCAGATAACCTCGTCTGTAACCTGAATGTGACTCCTTAGAAGAATAGGAGATTCACCTGTGTGGTGCCTGTGATGCTGCAATTAGTTACTAAGGAGGTGTGAGTGGTTCTTGATCTTTGTTCTATATGGTTCATAATCCTTGTTAAAATAAATTAAAAAAATATGGTAAATGGTTTGGACAAGAAGGATACTGCTGACGTGTTCGATAACTACAGGAGACTCTCCTGAGCTGTACAATCATAATAAAAAAATAATGGATGCTATGTGAAAAAAGGGGAATTGTTTTTATCACTGATTGCTCAGAATGAAACCCAATCTATTGATGCACCAGATTTTAATGAGATGAAGGGTTGAAAAGGAAGAAAAAGACTGGTTGTAAGGAATAAGGTTGTAATTACTGGTGAAGATATTCCTGAATACAACCAACTCAGGATGAAACTAAATACTCCCAAGGGAAGGTTTCAGGAAAATCTAAAGCTAACGGAAGGGAAGATATGGACGGAGGAAAGAAGAGCAACCTACGAAGGAGCACTGGGCAAAGATCAATTCTAAGAGAGAGGAAACAAGTATAAAGACATTATATTACAAAAACATGATATTCTATTGATAACTGTCAAGAGGTTACAGGGGTTTAGAAGGTATGATTTCCTGAGGTAAGAAAAAATAATTCTCTGGGGTATTTACGAAATAGAGGACCAAAAGCGAAATACTCTTTACTTAAGCTATATGTTTATTTTTATTCAAAAATGTTTGCGATATCTTTTCTATACATATAAATATATTATGAATTATTATTGTTCTGGCTCTACGGTCCTGCAAGAACCCAGGCCTCCACCACCACAGCCAACCAATCTCTGCGATCCTGCGCTATCCTCCTCCAATTTCGTACACCCCGCAACATTAAGTCATTAACATTAAGCCCTCCTCGACATTGCCCAGCCATCTGACCCGAGGGTGTCCTCTGCTTCGTTTGTCGTCTGGTTTCTCATTGAGCATTCTCTTTGGTATCCTGTGGTCTGGCATTCTTTCCACATGTCTCATCCATCTAATTCCGGCTTTCTTTATCAGCGCCATCATGTCCGCTACATCCGCTCCTCATTCTTTCTTCTTCTCTATACCCATACCCTCCCCCCAGATTCTTCGTATTATTTTCCCATCAGTTGACCATAAGTTCTGATTTGTTGGCCAGGGGCCATGTCTCGCACCAACACATGACTACCGGTCTTACTATGGTTTTGTGTAGTTGGATTTGCATTCTTTTAGAGAGTGATTTTAACTGAAACACTCTTTGTAGTGAGGTATATATATATACTACAACAACTTTAATACAACAATGTGTCATATGTCGTAGCCTAATTCATATAAGCCCTGCCACCATTTCTTTTTATCATAGCAGTCTTCCACTCTGAGTCCTCTTGCGCCATTGCTTCCGAGATCCCTTCCATCCACCTCTTTTCTGGGCGACCTCTCTTCCCCCTTTCCGATGGTACATGTTTCAGTGCCCTTTTAGGCCATCCTCATAACATGGCCAAGCCGACTTAGTTTTTTGTTTGAACTGAGTAAAGGATGTTAAGAGGTCTTTTTACTGCTTCCCTAATTTTGTTATTCGGAACGTGTTGTAGTCTTGATATCCTACAACTACGCCTCCAAAAATCCATATCCATTGAAAGCAGTTTTCTCGCCGAGCCAACTAAAAATGAGGAATAACACCTATTTATTAATTATGCAGAGAAAATAATATAATAAATAACACTCCATTCCTACAGATATCTAATTTTGAATAAGATTAAATCTAGAAGGAAATAATAAAGTGTGGCAACAAGTTCCAAACGCATTAGTTTGCATCTGAGATGCGGGCACCAGCCTCCTCTACCCGGATTTGCCCGCACAGGAAGGAAACTATTTTGTTCCGTGCAATGTCTTCCAACAGGAAACGACACCATTTTAGGTTACCTGTTGAACGAAGGCGCTCATTATCTCCGACTTAGATTTTAATATACTTGTTTATAGAACACCTTATATAAAAATATGAATCAAAACTAACATCGGAGAAAATAATATATCAACCATGAAAATTCACATGTGCTGAAGTTCCTGAGATCAAGTCACGACGCTGGATCCTGGGATCTGCGAACCCTCCTCGGGCTCATCAAGCCTATATAAAGGGGATAGCCTTGATAATTGAAAAATCTGATGGTTGAGTATGACAGTCGTGTCTACCGTGCATTGAACCCAAAACCCTTCCTTCCTAAGTTGCGGTATACCATTTCTTTTTCAATTTAATACCTAAATATAGGTAAGTTTATTAAATTTAAATACCTTGGTGAGATTTTGGATCCAATGGAAAACGTGCAGAATAGAGAACTACGGAACAGAAAATGAATAGATCATACGGCATGGCACGTGAATGTGTACTAGCAAATGCATTTCCACTAACACAAAGATCAGAGGCTACTGGACAGTAATTTAAACAGCAGCACTATATGAAGAGCGCAACATTATGAGAATGATTTTAGGTCCACAATTAACTGAAGAAGAATATCAGTTACAGTCGAGAAAAAACGCATACAATACCTTAAACCTGCCAGCAGGCATAAGAAAACTACTCAAGTTTATTGGACATATATTACTAAACACCAACAAGACTCGCCAATAGAATTCTTAATTCAAAGTCAAATCAAGTAATGATTAGTCAAGTTCAACTGGATTGTAATGTCAGAGAAGAGAGGATTGAAGAAACCAGGGACATGGTCTGAGAAGAAGAAAAAGAATGTATGGATAAAATATGAAGGAAGTGTGGATATAACGACGCCACAATGCTTTACGTGATCCTTTGTTTGATAACCGTTTGTGAGAGGACTTAATGCTAATTAGAAATATTTTTATATATATATATATATATATATATATATATATATATATATATATCTGTCTGTCTGTGTGTGCATAAAGCCTGTAACATGTGAAACATAAAATCTCGGTGAAAACTAAAACACAAGAATAAAAGCAATGGCCCTCCCCCTGAGACCCTCTTTGTTAGGACTCCGCTCCGTTACAAACGCTGTCAGAGAATTAAAAAAATTCATTTGTTTAACAAATTAAAAAAAAAAAATGTTTAGGACGGCGGCCCTTGATATAGACGTTTCTGGGCCGGGGGCGAAAAAAATCTATTAGAGGGTGCTCAGTAAATTTGTCGAGGGTCGGGAGGTTTTTAGGCGCGCCAGCTCCGTCCAGGATTAATAGTTCTCTTGTCTCCCTCCCGTTCTGTATAATTACTGCCTTCTGTCATATCCGCATATATAATATATTTCAAAAGTGGATAAATAAATTATATTGCATTGTATATGAGTTCGGGGTGGCCGAGACGGTCAAAATCCAAAAGTTATTCGTTTCAAATCCAGGAGATCGGATCAATCCTCAACACTTTGAGTATGTCAGGCCCGTCATTCTACTCATAGCATCTCACAAAGATCTCAGGAGTGATGGTCGTACACCGTGTACTTCTATTGGGAATAACATTTTGATTATTCCATAATGTCTTGAGGTTTAATACAGTTTCGGGGCAAGAAAGATAGTTCCGAACAGACACAATCCTTGGATCTGGAACGTTTTGTTACTGTTCTTGAACCCAAGTTTAAGTTGGCATGAAAGACACTTGGGAATTAGCTCTAAAGAGACTAGCTATAGAGCTGTGGGCAGCCTGTCTGAGCCCTCGCAAGCAATACGTCTGCACAACGTTTCGAGATTTTATGGTTCAATTTATCAGTGGCTGGCTATAAAAAACAGGATTTTAGTGATAGCTGTGTGCTATCAGTCACACACACTATCGTGGAGATAAAGGTATAACTAATTTAATTATTTTAACTAGTTGAACCTTATAATTAGCAAAAATGTAAAATCCAATGTTGTATGTCATTTATGCAATGTGATGAAATATGTTTCACTCCATCACTATATCTCACTATATTGTATTGACGTTTCTCTAGAAAATACTGTTGGATATTGGGTGAGAGATTGATATCGATAAGGATATTTTCAAGACTACCTGAATAATGATCATCAGCTAAGTAATTTCAAGTAATTATTTATTATATATTATAATCTTACTAATAAGGTTCATTACGTTTGGACAACAAGGCGAACAAAGAAAGTTTTCCTGAAGTAGAGAATTAAACGTAATTCTATAGTTTACACGTTTTTTGTATTCTTCCTTAACTAGCTGCATGTTGGCTGTACCTCTTTTACAGAAACCAGGGTTTTTTAAAGTAAATTTTATTGTTTTAGTGTCCGGGACTAGTTTTTCTGAATGCAGTATTTATTAAAGAGCATGTCCATGCATGGTTAAGAATGCACCTATAGTGTTTCTGTAATACTTAGCACATAATTATCGCTAGTAGCATTAGTAGGCGTTTTTTCTATTATTATTCTTTTCAGCTTATGAGTAGTTCGATTATTCTTTTTATTATCAGCAAGCATGATAAATATTTTTGTAACTTATTGTCATCCTCCCGAAACTATTCATATACGTTTAATACTAATATTATACGTATTAAATACGTTTGAAAATAATATTTTTAATATTATTGTAATAAAGTTATATCTTTATGATATTTTAGTAAAAACCTTTTTTTGTATTAGGAACCATGGCTAATTACTGGGAGTCAGAATCAATACGATAAAATGAAACCATGTCATTATCGATTGTCCATTTGGTAATTTACATACATATATCGATATCTTGCAACTCTGGTAACATAGAGTTAACATATGTTTAATAAAGTAATAAGTAACACTTTTAAGGACATGTGCAAGTTTTTGTGTAAGTATAAGTCATATATGTATTATTTAATTTATTTTTAATAATTTTTATTGCCAAAAACCCGAGCCGGCCTCCATTGTAGCCTGTAGAGATTGCCGGTTGATGAAAGCCTTCGCGGTAAAGATCTCGAAGGACTTTTTTATGCCTTAAAGCCTCCGCCATATTAAGCCGAGGTAATCCGCCATCTTGCTATTATCGGCACAAAAAATGTTCCTTTCGAAAAAATCTTTTGTTGCTCTTAGGAGGACCCTCAGCATTAAAATGGCGTCGTTTGCAGTATTTTGTTTGCTACGGTTTATAGGTTGTTTGTGAGAGGTCTTATGAAATGTTTAATAATAATTTATATCTATATATGTATATATATATAGCTTAGTATTATACATAAGTATATAAATAAGGAGCAAGGTATCAGAGTTAACCTAGTGCTGCGTCACTCAGTTCTTGATCTCGCATTCGAAACCTGGTTTGGATTAATATTAATTCGGTTAATAGTCGTGGATCCTTCCTGTGGGAACAGCAGACCCTCCTAGGGCTCACCCAATTTCTATAAATTGGGTTCTCTCGCAGTTGAGTTCAATCTAGGCCAAATCTCCTATCTGCATTGGCTTACTTAACACTTGGCGGTACAGGTTTATTTACCTGAATCTAAAAACGGTTTGTCTGTTATCGCCTTTTAACTTCAAATTCCCTAAATCTATATATTTCCAACATACACAGACTTACTTAAAATCAATAATTTTTTTTTCAAATAAATATAGTATAGTTCTTGACAGTATCTTTCAAAAACTTCGCTAATTCCTTTCAACTTGAAGTTTTATAATTACAAATTGCTATAACACTCGCTCTTTTACAACAAAAAAATTAGAGCTTAAGACATTTTTTTCGCTTAGTTAATATCGAAATTGACCAAACAAAAAATAATACATTTTTTTATTATTTTGGATTTAGTTTTCTAAGTCGAGGTTTCAATTGTTGAAGTTTAACAAATGTAACATAAATTTCAAAAATCTGTTTTGTCATCCATGTAATCATTTTAGTCTAGTACAAATCTATTCTAATCTATTATAAATTTTCTGATTGTTCAACTCCTCATTTAATTGAACTATAGTAGGAACTTAAGTTATAGTAGAGATACCCCGTTATAATTCTATAAATTAATGTTCAGTTAAGCAGTTCTTTTGTACCCCCTTGTGAGCGTATTAAAACATGAGTGCTCACTTAGTATTGTTTTTAGATGAGTATTTTGCAAAAAAATGAAATCATAAAATGGTTTTTATTTTGTTTTTGTGTTTTTATGGCTAAAAAATTACTTATAATTTGTAAGAAAAATATATTAATCTTATTTCAATGCATTCTCAATACTGAAATAACAGTCCTATAATCGAAATATTTGAAAAAGATATTGGTCGTTTTATTTTTAAATTGATATGTTCCATTTTATCCATTTAAATTTTAAAAACAGAGCTATATTTCGCGTACGAGTTTATGTTAGTCAGGAAAAGTGGCTTTGTAATTAGTCATTTTATAAAAATATTTTTGATAATAATTTAACAGACTGAACAGAACAAAAGACTAAACAATGTGTAGTCCCTCGATCCGTTGCTTGGCAACGCCGATAAAAACTACCTCACTAAAATTGTTTATATAATAGAGAGATAAAAATACAGCAGTATTACTCCGATAGAATATTACATCACTTTTTTTTTTCCTTTTTATACAATATAGAGGCAAAATTTCTACCTGGTATCAAAACTGGATACACAAATTAATAACAAGTGAATAAGTAAGTTATAAAACTCTAGTTAAATATTTCCAGGTAGTGTCCAAGTAGAAAAATCTCACTAGTAACTTTAATACGTAATAGAGTGATATATTATATCGATATTTATACTTACATGTGTATGTGTACATACATTCACATATATATAATCATATATTTGTGCATTAGAATTGCCAAATATAATGATGAAAGAACTACATGGCTATTGCGACACAATAACGATCCTGGCACTGCTCCAAGTGCCGAGACAACTTCACTACTTCTCTACTTGAGGTAAGCTTCGAGGATCCTTCTTCTTTCATCCAAGCTTTATGGCCATCTCCTTGTAGCGATTCCGGCTCTTTTCTCCTCAATCCAATTTTATAAGAATATTTCATGATCATCGATAGGGGGAAGCATCTTCATTCATATCCAATTTAAAGAAAAATAATAAATACATTAGTAATATCTGTATCCTGACGTGATGAGGAATAGAAAATTATATATCAATAATATGGCCATATGACATGAATGAACTCAACAAGATTGACAAACAAGATCTTTATTAACTTTCACGGAAAGAAAACCAATACCACAAAGATTTGCAAGAGGTGGGAGTATCAGCCGACGACATTCGGGAGCGCGAGTTCCTGAAGATGAAGCTCGCAGCTCACTGGAGTTTCCAAGAAAAGTCTAAACTTAAAACGGACAAGACGAGAAAGGAGGTGGAAACATCGAGAATTCAAGCAACGGCGCTGGGCTAATGTTTAAGCTCAACCTGAAAAAGCGGTTGGAATAACGTCGTCCTTAGATGGCCCACACGCAAGAAGAAGAATATCTATATCATATAAAACTGTTTTTAGAGATGCAATAGCTGCCTAGCAAAGGTTCGACGAATTACTTTTTTGAGTATTTTTTCTTGGTTCTTATGAAGTAGTAAATATATTTTTTTAAATTGGCAAATCACAAAGCCACTGTTTCTGATTTACTTTTGACGCTACACAAAATAGAGCTGCATATAAACTATTTAGAAATATAATTGAGCTATTCACCAACACTCTCTTTTTTTCACATGGTAATAACTAACCTACTACGTTTTCAAAAATAGAACACAATTACGAGTAATTTTGTATCAATCGAGACCTTATGCATGAGTAGTTTGTAATAAAACTCTACAATTACTTCGTAAATTGAGAGAAAGAATGATATTTGAAACAATTGTGAAACGCCCTGCAAAATTTAAGTGGAGAGAAAATTGACATAAATTAAGCAGCTTCGGCTTCCATGCAGACCATTGGTAAAGAAGGAACCAAAAAACCTCGGAAAGAGAAGATGAACCATCCAGAAGCCAGCCAGTCGAAGCCCTCACAATGAGAGATCACTCAGTCGGAGCCCAGCCAAGTATATTACAGGAAAAATAGTCTCAACCCCTGGACCCTAAAATCTATAAATACCGAAGTATAGAAAGACATTTATAGTCTTAGATTAATCCCTCAGGAAGCTAGCGGTATGGCAAGCAAAGAATTTTACATGGTCGAAACTAGAATAAATACTTAATGAATGGAACCTAATAAAAACCTGAAAATTATTACTCTTTCATTAATATTATCGAATATTTTTTTTACTCTAACCGTTCGATTATATTTTGAATAGATAATGGTGTTGCTTTAAATCTGGTGGTTAGAGCGCTGCCAAGGAGAGGTGGACGACCCGGGTTGGAATCCCGGGCAGGGCAAATATTTTCTCTTCAAAATAAAAATAATTAAAAATTAAAACAAATAATAAAAAATTGTAAAGAAGATAGTTTTTTTTAGACTGGAGTAATCCCAATGGAGGATATTTTTTTTAATTTGATTCTTGGATTCAACTTCTAATATTAAAAAACATATATAATCAGCCTAATAATATTCTCGATCTGCAAACGTAACACTGTTAATTTGGATATACAGTCGTCAGAAATCTATTTCAGAAATATTGGACCATGTTCTGGGCCAACAAGACAGAGCAAGGTGTCCCAAGGGATCTGGTTGCCCGCAGGTTGGCCGGGCACCCGTGGGACCAATTCTCTGTCCCGTCGACAACTAGATTCGTCGTCGGTCAGTGAGGTGTGTATTTCTCTACCGCTATTAGCTTCTAGAGTTTTTATTTTTTTATAATAAAAGCAGAAGGGCATTTGTTAAAAAAGTGCTGAACAACTGAAGATCACAGTAGGAAGTCTCATTACAAGATTTAAAAAATGCTGAAAATCCATGATATAATATATATATCCTTAGCCAATTTTTTTCAACTTCGTTTTGACGACGCTTCAAGATTATTTTGGTCTCATAATCATAACAAATTGATGAAGAATGGATACTAATACATTAATAAGTCAAATACCTTCCAATACTTGCATGTAATGCAAATATTGTAAAGAGTTGTGATAAATGAGTAATGTTTGATTTATTAGGATCAATAAATATATCTATATATTGTACCCTGCCTGAGATCCTGAGGCAGGAATTTCAACGAGCTCTGGGGCGAAGGGAGTATAAGTTAATGAACAGTTCAACGGTGGTTGCAGATGTTTCGGATGTATGACTTGGCCCTGAAGACAAAGAAGGCCGTGCAAGAAGTTCTGAGCTTGACGGTCTTCCCAGAGCTTTTGTAGAGGAAAATCCCAGAACCACTGTTCGAGAACTGGTTGGGAAACTTGAAGTCAGTAAATTAACCGCCGTGACCATCTCAAGGCGATTGGGAAGGTGAAAAATCTTGTAAGTTGGTAGAACGTCCGAGATCACGCTTGACGACTGCGAAACCTGGCGGTAGCCATCAGATTTTACACCAATTACGGGTACCCACTTTATAGATGCCGGGTGGCTTGATAAAACATAGTTCCCTTATTCATAGTTATATCTTCTGGTTATTATATAGTTAGTTATTATATAGCTAAGACTCAGACTATCCTAATAAAAGGAAAAACTGATAGGAGACACCCGATTAACCTTGATTTCGGAGGCACGAGAATACGTCTAAGTGAGCCAGTCACCTACCTTGGAATAAGATTTAGTGGATTTAATGTCACTCCTCACTTAGACTATCTAGGAAATAAGGTGGCTCAGGCCTTGAACTATCTTAGTCTTGGGGGGTGCTTTTTGGGTTATCAGATTCCCAAGCACAATCGTCATTAATAAAGGAATGATTCAAGGCATTCTACGATATGCATCCCCTGCGTGGGTAAAAAATCTTTCATGTCGGCAGTAGCGCAGGTTGGCGACGATTCAGCAGACATCTTCTGCGAGTCACTAGAGCGTATAGGAGTGTGTCTCACGAGGGGTTGCACTTATTAGCAAGAGCTGTTCCTATCGAACTTCTCTTGCTTGAAGATTTATACAAATTTAATCTTAAAAAGGAAGGCTCAGCAGGTCTACCGTACAATATCCGTACAAAAATAGCCGAAAACCCCAGAAATTGAAAAGGGATAATACGAGAAGACACCATTGATGAGTGGGATCGGCGGTGGGTGACAACCACTAAAGGTGCTACGTTGAGGAAATACTTTCTCACCGTCCGGTCAAGACTACCTGCAACATGGATTCCCCCGGACTATTGGATTTCGCAATTCCTCACAGCTCATGGAGGCTTTCGGGCTAAACTTTATCAATACGGAAGGGATATTGACCCTTTGTGTCCTATCTACGGCGTTCCGGAGTCTGCTGAGCGCATAGTCCCAAGTTGCACCGCCTTTGACTAAGATCCGAATTGCTGAGGGGAACCGGACTCACCGAGAATGATTTCCCTCAGTTAATGACTCGAGACTTCAAAGAGTTTGTGTACGAGTAGAAAGCAGGATTGGGAATAACACTCTTCAATCTTGGAAGGAGAACACAGTAGGAGACATATTGGAAGGGAATGGCCAGTAGGAGACATATATAATCCTAGGATTGGAGTGAAACGTGATAATAGACAATATAATTATTCTCAAAACCCGTGTTGCCTCAAGGCAAGGAAGGATTTTTAAATAAATAAATAAAAATATAGTTAGTTATGGAACGAAATCAGGAATTGATTATGTGATATGAGACAGTTAAAATTACATTTACATATAGTCGATTTATAGAATTAGTAATCAAGAGCATACTCTGACTGCATTCGCTTTATATAAAATATTTTCCTCGAGGAGGGTTTCTCCTCAACGTGATTACTTTAGCTACAAAGAAAGGAGACTTTGTTATGAATTGGAAATCGACCAATCGCTTTTATATAATTCTCTGTCTGCAAAATTCTACTGCCAACTTCTTTACCTTGCGTTGGACAAATCACATGGCCCTAAATAAATAAATAAATATGTATATGTAGATAATATGTATGTAATATATTTTTCGATTGACACAACACACCATATTCATCTTTAAAGAAGTTACTTGAAGGATATCAGACAACCAGGGTGGGGTCACCCAACCACAAGTTGCAGTGAACCATTATGTATGTATATTTATATATATATATATATATATATATATATATATATATATATATATATATATATGTGTGTGTGTATGTATTTTATATATTATATAATAAAGTAATTAATAGGTGCAATATCTATAACCTAACCTATTCTCCTATGATTAAGTATTAATTAAAAGCTATCTGTAAACTTGGTTAAAATAATTAAAGGCTTTACGACTATTGTGTTGAAGTTTTAAGCCACTAACCTAACCATTAAACCTGAGCACTTATCATTTCAGCTTGGTTTAAACTTTCAAACCTGAAACCATTAGAGTTATGTTCATCTTAAACTTCTCATTTATAATCTCTTCAAGTCCAATAAGTTTCTCCCATGCTTTGAACCGAAAGTAGGTTGGCTTATAGATTTAGTATTTATCAACATATGGGAGCGGAGAAGAGCCCTGGATTGAAGTACTGAAGGCGACGGGTTCAAATCTAGCCGTGGATAGATAAATTATTTAATCTCCTAACAGCTATATAAGGACAAAGCGGGATCTCTAGGGGCTCACCCAGCTTCTTAAAAAGTAGGAATCTCGTAATTGTGAAAAAATGAGTGTGATCTCGGCCAAATCATCTCCCTGCACAATCGTTGTTATAGAGACAGTACATTATCTAGCCATATATTCATCCTAAGACCCTTCGTAGGAGTAAAAGGTACAGGTTTTTTGGTAACTGTTCTAAAGATTGTCGCTTCGAATTGAATTTTAACAGTTTGTTCGTTTCATTTTTAACATTTTCCAAAAATACACGCTAATATGTGCTCGAGCATGGAAAAGAAAATGTAATTATGGAGCCTCATAAGCACACCGTCAGTTTCAAATTCTACCATTTACACGACTAAATAATAATAATAAATAAAAAATGTGTTACATTTATTTGTCATTTCATTAAAATATCGTCACCTGTGGTGTAGCGGTTGCATAACAACCTTCTATAGCCAAGGTTAAGTTTTCGGAGCCCGGCCTTATTTTTTTTTTTTAAAGGTGTAAAAATCCAACGTTATGCAGACCATCAAAGAGGACGTAGTATTGCGGTCCCTAGCCGATGACCTATCCTAATTAAATCTGGATGAGCGAAATTTAGAGCTCCCGCCGTAGCATCGTCCGATTAGCCATAGGACCATAAAAGTGAGTTTAAATAAATAAACAAACAAACTTATTTTCTAGGAGTGGTAATGTAATTTTTTTCCCGCATATCCAGTTCGGATAATTATACGATGGGATGCTTCACGTTGTAGAAATACTTAGGTAAGTTTCTTTTTTCTTTAAGGTAGTTATTATTGGAGTTTCTCAAAATTGTTATTTTTCACTTTTGGTGTAGTTGCTATATATTCCATGTTCAAGACCAGAGGTTTCTCCTCCCGTTAACCCACTATCACCGGGCGACAAGAGAAACGCCAGAAGTGGAGTAGACCCGACAGAGGAGCTCCCTCCATTGTGGCCAATACGATGGCCGCATCAGCCTTGCTTGTCATTTACACTCACATCCGATAATACCGCTGCCCCAGCAGGTTTGTAGGGTTCACGTGAAAGCGACTCGTGAAAGGGGCTTTTTTGAAGAGAATGTCACTCGTGTAAGTGCCTGGGTGAATCACCATTAGCCGCTAAGCCTACAGAAGAAACCCATTACCAATTGAACGGTTTCGAAGTGGGATTTCCTTCTATGTATTTCTGAGAAGAAACTTTTGAATATTTTAATCCAGTTGTCTTAGTCCCTTTAACATTTATTTGAGTTAAATTATTACTTGATTTTTTTTACCTAATTAAAAAGTTGGATACATCTAATTATACCTATTTACTATCAAACTAAGTAATGAGAGAGTGTAGTGGTTAACATATTAACATTCCATGCAGAATTGCTTAAAGAAAGTAAAACATCCTTGGCTATCCAGTCCTACGGAAGCGACGTAAAAAGGGAGTCCTGAACCTTTGTCAGCTACTCCTTAAAGAACCCTATTTTAATTATACCTTGATAGACAAAATTTAGCTATCCCACAGTAGCCTCGTCCGATTATTCATAGTAGCATAAAGTTACATTAAATAAATTAAAAAAATCTTTATTAGTAATTATATGAAATTGAGAAAAGCCATCTTATAGAAAAGGTCATTTTTGAGAAGAACAAGCGTGAATTTACTCACCTTACAAATAATAATTATAAATCACCTAGTTGTATGTTGTTTGTTCATTTAACGTCACTTTATGCTGCTATCGCTAATCGGACGATGCTACAGTGGGAGCCATAAATATTGCCTATTAAGGTTTAATTAGGTTAGGGATTTTTAACGAGTACTTGACATCGCACAGGCTCGGGACCCCCGTTTAACGTCCCTTCCGAAGGACTGCGTAACTAAGGATTTTTTACCCCCTTTAATAAATCCTAGGGCCACCTAACGGGCTACGAGCCCGCGATCTACCTTGTTTACACAGGTTTCCGCGAAATCACCTAGTTTACACAGGTTTATTAGACTGACAACTAAGTACTTCAAGAGGCTGCGGTTATAAATTGCGGCCTGATTTCATAAAACTCATAGTTTAGAAATTAAAATGTTCACTAAAGATAGAGGAGATTTAGGACATCAATATGTAGATGTTAATTAAATTATTTATCACATTAAAATGAGTAATAAATTCCAATTTGATATTAATAAATGTCGTATAGGCATATTTCAATTTAATAGGTTTTTTCGTAGGTAGGTAGTTTCCTATGTGGTGTTTCATAGGAAGTGATATGTTGTCCAGATCAGAATTTTTTTAATTTCTTTTATTATTCCAACATAAACCTGAGATCCTGGTACTGTATTATAAAGCTGCTATTATAATAAGGCTCAAAGCTGATAGCACCAATCTTTGCTTATAAACATTCGTCCACGGGCCACTAACCTCCTCACGCAATCCTCCCACCCACGCCTCGGTTACCCCTCAGACGCTTCCCAATTCTGCAACTTTCCAAAACCATCTTAACCTTCATGACGCTATCACTTGAATAATATTAACCGGATGCATGCTTCGCGATTCCGGGTTGTGTAATCTCCTAAATTTCCCTAGTGGTCTTTTTTTTTTTGGGCCGAATATTCGAGGCAAAACCTTATTTTCGAATAACTTAAGACATTGTTTCTAAAAAGTTTTCTATAACCTAAATAAATGGTAAACTCTCTTTGCAGCTTGTAATAGACACTTCTAATTTGGGCTGGTTTTCCTTAAAAATTGTATTTGGTTAGGATATACATAGAAAATATACATTTGAAAATACGTATATATTTGCAGAGCGGGACGTTTGTTTCTAGAGCACTGAGTCGGTGAGATGTAGGCCCTGGGTTTGAAACCAGTTGTGGCAGCCTTTTGATTCTGTAAAAATTAAGAAGATTTCCGATGCCTACAGAACCTCTCCCAGACTTTTTAAAAGGGGCTGGAATGTTGTCTTGTTGCGTGAATTCGACCAAATTACCTCCCTCCCTACAAATTTTTTATTTTTTGCATTGTTCCTCAACATTTAAAAAAAAATATGCTGTGAAAAGGTTTTGTATTATTATTATTATTATTGTAAGAAGGCAAAAATAATAGTAAAAAACCTTTTCACCGAATATTTTATTTTTTATAAATGTAGAAGAACAATCCATAAAAAATAAATTAAAAAAACTGAGGGTTACCGACTGTGCAGGGAGGAATACCGCTACCACAAGAAGTGGAAGAGGAGACAGAGACCGGGAATACTGTTCAGAAGAAGGAGAGGCTAACGGTACAAGAATCGTAACTTGCCTTCTAACTTAATTTTTTTCTACCCAGACCGGTTTGTCCCCGCCAGCTAGTGTCCTATCCAGCCAGCTCCAACAGCTACTGGGCAATATCTCAACTCGACGTCCCAAGGATATGACCCTTTATAATATTTAATAATTACAGAATATATATACATTTTATTTGTTTTGCTCTATAGTAAACCCCACAGAAGAGTGGTTTATTTCAAATTGGACATACCTCATGCAAAGAATATCTTCTATAAATGCAATGTTATAATGTAGTTACTGATCTACACAACTAAATAACATATTTGAAGGTTTTTGTGGATTTATAGATATAACAAAATAAAATAAAAAATAGAAAAATAAAATAAATGGATAAACAAAAATTAAATATTGTGAAGAAGAACCGTAAATAAACTTTAAAATAACAGAAAATGTAGTTTCAGATCCGCAAGTTTTGACTTTTATTCGTTCCCTTTTTAACAATATTTACGAAAATAAAAATAATTCTATTACTGGCTTTATATAGTAGCTATTAATGAATGAATACAGATGAATGAACCGACTTACACATATTGTTCTGGCATCATCTATACTTCGAAATGTTTGCCGAAACATTCACTTGTTAATGAAATGATTACCGAAGTATACACATTTTCCACTATTACACTCTTCGTTTCAGACTTAAACATGCGATTATTTTTATAGTCCAGAATTATGAAAAAGGATATGAATGAGAAATCCTTTTGTGACTTTACTCGAAACGACAACCTGCGGAGCTGATGCCGAAATTGTTAATGATCGCAGAAATCGAATTGATACTGTTAACAGAATTCTAATCAATACATTATTAATAAATGCAGAAATAGATAATGATCAATAAAACAAAATGAGTTATCAACCTTTTAAAAAAAATTATCAAAATAAAAAATTGGAGAAATGGGCTTGAATCAACAAACGCGGGTTCAAGGACAGTCTAATCGGTCTAGTTCCACGGATTACGGTTGTTTGGAGTGAGGTGGCCCTGGACCAAATCTCTCGCATTTCTTTGACATAACGTCGTTACTTCTACGCTCGGTCTTTGGGAATTTAAGGCCTCATGTACCTACAGAAATAAGGAAAATATTCTGACTAATGTATGGCTTATTGATTCACTCTGTTTAGGCGGTCTCTTATCCAAGTATTGACAACATGCTTAACTCATTGCAAACCCACAACGACCTAAGTATAACAGATGCTATGATGGAATAGAATAGTTACGAGAAATAATTGGCTTCCGTTGACATTTCCGTTTCATGAGATGGTTTTTGGTAACTCCAATGCAGGATGAATTATAAATGTTTGTCGAACACGGTATGCATATTCATTACTGCTCCCATTAACTGTCGCAGCCTTAGGGCGAAATTTTGTGAAAATAAACAGAATGGTAACGTGGTTTATTCACCCAGGACCATAATGATATCTTGATTTATATTATGTAATAATGAAGTTACTAGTTTTTATAAATAAATTTTACAAGAGAGATTAAAAAAGGTATCTTTCCCAGGACTAGTTCCCGGTAAACAAAGAATGATATGGCTAGATGCCTTCCTGTAGATAGCGATTCATCTATATTATTGGACAAACAACAATTAAATCTATCTAACATTATATTCTGTATAATCTATGCTAAAGAAATCTTTATTTTCATATTAAAAAAGACAATGAATAGAGCAAAACTCCACTAATTCACTCATATTTTCAAGAAACTTTAAAAAATCGAAACATTCAAATGGCCAATTTTTCTAAAAATGTTTCTAGAGTATAACAAAACTTGGAGAGGTTCTAGACTTGATATAATAGAGAATATAGGTACTGTTTTTTAGACAACGGTGGTTTGTGGATCGCGGTGATTTGTCCAAGATCACGCTAAATAGCCAGGTTTTTCCCCCTCAATACCCACTTTTTTGAGCCCCAAGAGGGTCCATTGATTCCACAGGGCACATCCGTTGTTGTTAACAGAAAAAATTACAATGTTCTGCATCAAAATCCTCCCTTCAACAAAAATGTTGTTTTATTATATTTTGTGCTGTGCTGAACACGAATCCAAAGTCAGAAAATGACCATCAGGCACCATTTTTTGTCAAATTTGTGTTTTAGGTCGAAAAATGAGGTGTTTTTAGACATATTGAAAAAAAATTTATCACAGAATACTTTAACAAAAAAAATCTATTTAATTTTGAACATTTTATAATTTATTACAAAATGAAAAAATTGGGAGAGTATTAGTATTAGGCTTCAGGAATTTTTGGCTAACATTCACAAAATAAGGGACTGTTGCCTACTAGCGGGCTTCCCCAGGTACCTGCCCCAGGCCCTCCTCCTAAACCTAACTGTTCCTAATTAACTAATTAGGCCTCATGAAGAATTTAGTGAAAGGGAGGAGAAGGTTTTTTCTACTTGAAAAATAAGTTCCACAGATTAAGTGAATAAAAGATTAAAGAGGGGATTTTTGTGTGGCCTCAAATACGTGATCTTCTTAAGGACGTAGAATTTAAAAGACGTTTTTAAATACAACAGAAAAAAGAGCCTGGACCGCATTCGAAAACGTGTGTCAACAATTTTTGGGGAACAAAAGAGCAACAAATTACAATGAAATTGTGGAAGAATTGCTTTCATTATATAAGGCGATGGGTTGGAATATGTCCTTAAAAATTCATTTTTTGCATTCCCATTCGGATTTCTTCGCACCCAAATTGGGAGCAGTTTCAGATGAACATGGAGAACGGTTTTATCAAGACATAGCCTATATGGAAAAAAGGTACAGCGGTAAAAGCAATGAGAAGATGCTTATGGACTTCTGTTGGACACTACAACGGGATACAGGTGATGAAGACTACAAAAGGAAAAATATACACATTAATTGAAAACAGAATTAAATAATTTACTATTTTATATATTACTGAATTTCAAAATTCTTTTTTATTAAATTTAGGTTTTTTCTTATTTCAAAAACAACCTCTAATCTCTAAAAAATGGTGCTTGGTAGAAGTTTTTTGACTTAAGATTTGAATTCAGCATACATGAAAATATAATCAGGAACGACATCTCAAGAGAGAAAAACTTTTTTTTTCTTTGCAGAACAGTGTTATTTATCAGCCCACTCCAGTACAGCAACTCAGCTTGAAAGAGAGGTTTGAAAGATACAAAAAAATATTTTAAAATCACGGAAGACAATGAGGAGCAAAAATAATTCACATCAAAGGGAAAATATAGCTATCAAACAGAAGAATGAATGGAGGTGACATGATTCATCGATCTTTCTGGGAAATACGACTAAAAATTATTGTAAATGTTAGATAGTAAGTATTTTATATTTTAAATAAATTGATTAAAGTACATGATAGAATGAGTATTATTTCATACAATCATTAATAAAATCTTATGAATAATTTTTCCTTATTTTTATGAGAAATATAGAATTTGTATTCTGTTAGATTGGCTAGGTTCATAATCCCTCAATAAACAAGTCGAAAGACAAATAAAAATTCATCGCTCCTCCATTGTCTCCAGAAAAAAAAAGGAATTTACTAAAGACTGAAAAGAGGTCCTAAAAATATTCACATCATCGAACTGAAATAATAATTTACTGAGAAAAAAAAATTAAATCATTTGAGGAAAAGTAACGAACTATAAGTATACTTTAAGTCTGACTTTCCCGTCTTTTGTTTTTGATGACTCTTACTTCTCCTGGTTTATTCTGTTTACCATTTATTTATTTTCCTTTCCTTTCCCTCCTTTTCATAAAATAATGACATAATCTGGTTACGTTTAGTTGCTTAATATTTCTATTATTATTAAGTTTATTGGAGAGGAAGTATTGAATCTAGACTAGAGAGATGATATGGCCTGCAAGCACTCCACCCACCAACTGGCATTTAGATTGCTCAAATAATAAAGGCTGGTTTTTAACTTCAGAATCGATCCGAGGCTGATATAATAGAAAAAAATAATTTTATTTCTTTATGAATCATCAATAAATAAATCAATAAATATTTTTCTCTTCTACCGCTTTTTGGTGTGACGATTCTTTTTATAGTCTGGGCCAAATATTTCTTACCTCAACCGATTCTCTTTTGTTTTAGTTTATTGCTCGCTTTCTGAAAGCCTCCCCTAACCTGTCCTTCCAGGAGATTCGAGACTTACTCTGGGCCTTTTCTCGTCCATTGCGGTCTTGCAAGTCTTCCTCGCCATTATCCCTGGGTCCGTCCTAAGGAGATGTCCGAACCACCTTAGTTTGTGTTCCTCTAGGATGGTCTAAGGTGTTATACGCCGGGTTAGCCCGTATGGTTGCGTTCCGTATCCTATCTCTTCGAATGTTCTTTCCAACTTTTCGCAGGTACGTCATTTCTATAACTTGTGTCTGACTCCTGTTTTTGAGGTTAGGGTCCACGATTCCGAGGACCTTTATATCTTTTCTCGAACCTATTGGCAATTCTACACCTAGGAAATCATTTCACTATATAACTATATATATATATATATATATATGTGTGTGTTCTACGCTCAAGATCGCTGGTTCGTAGCCCGGAAAGTGACCCCTGGATCTGTTAATTGGAAATAAAAAATCCTTGGTTATGCCGTCCTTCGGTAGAGAAATAAAAAGGGGTACCGAGCCAGAACCATGTCAGGTATTCGTTAAAGATTATTATAATTATACCAGGATATGAAAAATGTAGGACTCTCACTGTAGCATTGTTTGATTAACCATAGCAAATAGCTACAGCAGTATAAATTAATGACTAAAGAAAAAACTAAGTAATGAGTAAGCAATTTATCACTTCATTTTTATTAATTTATATATTTATTTATAATTGATTATTAAAAAAAAGTGGCAAGACTTTTATTTAGTCTGTTAGCAGTCGGAGGTGAATCCTATGGGATTACGGACCCTCCTGGCGCTCACCCAGCCTCTAAAAACTGTATAGCTAAAATAAGTGGGAAAAATCTGGCGGTTGAGCATGATCTAGGACAAATCCAGATTCCAAGAAACAGTACGGTCACTACCATGTACTGAACCCAGGAACCCTTTACATATAGCGGTACAGGTTTTTTATTCAATTGTATAATAGAGAAAGGTCATTTTTGAGTTGTGACGTTGAATAAGCAAGTAGTCGGAGAAGGAAATGCAGGAGGGCATGGCTCACCCAGACCTGTAGCGCTGAGGAGAAAGAATGAAAGAAACGTAATTATTATAATAATTTATTATAATCAATTTTAAAACATTTCATAATTGTACTATTTAAAAGTCAAATCAATGTATTTATATTGAAGATTACTTTTCTAAAGCCATTATCCAACTTCAGTGTCTTGGCATGTTTCAATCCAATCTGTAACTAGAACATTCTGTTAAAACAGAAAATGACTAAACTATGAATCGCATGCACAATGATATCGTTATTTTATTTACAAATAAATCGTGGGACAATATCCTCTAAAATTAAATTGCCGTTCTAACTTGCGTGACAGATTTCCCTCGAGTCGAACCTCGTTAAAATTTCCATTAAATTCCATAACTATTGTTTCCCCCTTTATTGTGTATGTATATATATATATATATATATATATATATATATATATATATATATATATATATATATATATATAAGTAAATATGAAGGGCATATACATGTTAACGACAACATAGGATTCCTGTGATGTTTCCTGCATTCGGCAAGTTGTTGGCATACCGTTTGTCTGGAATCTGTAGTGAAGGCATGCGTATCATTCCGTGTTTGGTATTTCTTCGATGCACTCCCAAAAACTTACGAAGTGCCTTTGGAGCTCATTATTCTATAGAATTTTATGAAAATCGTCTAAATAATTATCATCATATACGGAAAAGACAATCAGGTAACGCTATTAAAGTATTAATGGCAGTGAAACTCATAGATTTATAATATTTAATAATAGTTCATTGAATAATAAGGGACCCATATACGATCAATATTACTGACAGTACTGAAATGACTAAAATACTGAGGAGTCACCCTTCAGTATTTTTACACAATACACGGTCAATATTACTGTCAATATTTTACTCATTTTCCATAATTTGATGTAGTTTCGACTCAGTGCTATATTTTTAGTTTTATCTTCATTACAATGTTCAGTATAATTATTATCTACTTTCTTTTTCTGTATGTTTACTATTCTGTTATTTTTATGTACTATTATTTTTGTAAAACTTCTGTCCAAACTCTCTGTATTTTACTATTGTGAAAATCAGAAATAAATAAATAAAAAAAAATCAGTTCACAGTTAGCTCTTTATAAGAACAGTCATCTTTTTCTCACGCTGATTTATGCCTACTTTTTTAATAGATAGAGCATGTTTAGCAATTGTGATCGTCATGGCATTGGAAAAATAAAAGAGGAAAAGGCGCTTGTGGGTGAAGGATTGGCTATTGGACTGAGATAAGTTCATCCATTTAAACTTTATTGGCGAGATTTCAGTAAATGGACAATCAGATTACTAAAATTATTTTCGGATGAATGAAAACGTATTCAATAATTTATTAAATATGGTTTCTCCTCATATTAAAAAACAAGATACAAATATGAGGAAAAGTATATGCCCAAAACAGCGGTTGGCAGTTCCCCTACGCTATTTAGCAACATGCCGAAATTTTGAAGAATTAGAGTTTTCAACGCTAATTTCTCCATCAGCCGGATTGCGAAAGAAACCTGTGAAGCTCTCTTTTAGACACTAGGGAACATATAATTTTTTTCCATATACAATACACAATTTTACGTATAAAATTTAGTTCCATCCTGTTGTTATAAGAAAAAAATCAAGTTTTAAGAATAACATTACATAAATCATTTATAACTTTTGAAAAATGTGGCTATTTTTTCATTATTGCATCGAAAATCAGTCGATTCGTCGAACTCAACAGCTACAAAATACTGAGGAATGAAAGAAACGGGCATACACGATCAGTAATACTGTCAGTATCCCCTACCCTACACCGGGTTGAACTAAGGAATCGATACCCTACTTCAGTACATCAGTATTGCCATTACACGATCATTAGTACTGACAGTATCTGACTATACTGCCAGTAATACTGATACTGAGACAGTTAAATTATTGAATCTGTTAACAACCATAGATGGACCCTATGGGATCTACAGAATCCTCTAAGGCCCACCTAGTCTCTATAAAGTGGGTACCCAAATAGTTGGAAAATCTGACGATGTGGTCTAGGGCAAATCACTTCCCAGCACAATCGTTGTCCAAGAAAAAGTCTCTACCACGTACTGAATCCAAGGCTTGTAATAGTACAGTTTTTTTTTTATATAAGGCGGGTACGCTTAATTATACACCTCATTACACAACCATTAGTTTGCAGGTCCTACCTTCTACTGGACCTTATGACACTTTATGGGGCTTAGTGATATAAGTTTTTTGAGATTTCCGTGGCATAAGTAGGAGTACTGCATTCAATGAATATCTTAAAGTGTATCCGTTCCGGAGGTTGTCGCTTCGAGTTGAGTCACAAGATTTTACTTTTCATTCGTTCCCTTTTTAATAATTTCCAAAAGTAAAATTAATCGTGAGCTTTAGTATGGAAAAAGAGTGTTATTATGAGAAATATGTGTATTTCTGAAATCATTCGGAAATCGTTTCTATTGAGAAATGAACACTTCACCAAACACTTATCATCTATAATTAAGGAAGAAAATAGTTGGGGGTGCAGTCAAATAAAAACACTAAATAAGTGGGTACTTATTTAATTATGTGCCGACGTTTCGACCCACTTTGTGGGTCATCTTCAGGGCTAAGAAAGAAAAACAGACAAAATAACAGAACTATTGGAAGCTGGAGCTAGACTCTAGACCCTCCTGGGGCCCACTCAGCCTCTATAAAATATTATAAAAATAGGGTACCCAAAATAAGGTGGAAAAATCTGGCGGTTGAGCGTGACCTAGGACAAGTCACCTCCATGGAGAACCGTTGTCCATGAAACAGTACAGCCTCTACCGTGTACTGAACCCCAGACCCGTTCACGGGTTGTAGTGGTACAGGTATTTTTTTTTAACGGGTAAGATTGAATAATAATAAGTTAAAACTTGTTGCGACTTCAGTGGAAGTGACAACCTACGGAACGGATACATCTTAAAGAATTGTGTTTGGGCAGTAAATTGTGTGAACAGTGAGTGATAGACCCTGCCTCGAGCTTTTGGTTTTCACAAATCTCTCATAATAAGTTTCCTATGAATATTATTTTCCTATTATATTTCCTGATATGAATATGATATTCCTATTATATCATTGATACGCCCGTAATATGGACACTCATATCCTCCATGATGTTCCTAAAGCACTAAAAGTTAAAATCTATCAAGTTAAAATCTCGCTCTAAGCTGACTTCTTAGTCTCTCTCTAAACTGTCTAAAGTGTTATAATGCTGACTGTTGTTATTTTTGGCATCGAACCTTCGGGTTCCTTGTACCTTTTTGCTATCCCCGAGTAAGTCTACTCCTGAAGTACTTCTAACCTCCTACCTCCAAATCGATGGCTCCTTGGTGCAGTTGCCTGGCAAACAATCAGGAAAAGCGTGGAAAATATATTAGGTTGATTAGCCGAGGCAGTAAAGAAGGGCCTGTTCGTTCTGAATGCATCGCCAAACAAAATCTAACCTGTTATTAAATCCGTGGAACCTTTGATGTAGTGTATTATTTCCAAAGTTGTAGCGATTCTACTCACGCGATCTCTGGCGGCGTCGGAACGAGATAGATTGCAGGTCTTTATCGCCCTTGCCAAGGAGAAAATAAATCTGAAATGATAGGCTTCTGCCAAGGCTAGGTCGAAAGGTTCAGGTTCGACTGTCGCCGATTATATAAATATCTGCTGGGTTAAATTATATGTATATGAGTGCCCCAACTTATATGAAAGTTGGCATTATATAAAAACGCAATATACTTTTCAGTTTTAAAACTCTTATTTTTTTGTTTTAAAAAGACAAAATTAAAATATGTATCCCTCTATAACATCATCATTAGTACAGGCTACATAGTTTATGAGAATGCTTATTAATGGACCATTATCTTAAAATGTGCAAATCCTACCTGTCGTCTATTTTCAACTTCTTATGAGGGCGCCAGATGTAGAAAAATAAATAAAAACTATTACATTCCTTATGTTCAACTATGGAGACTATATTTGGTATCTGTTCCGTAGGTTGTCGCTTCGAGTTGAGTTACAAGCTTCAACTGTTTATTCGTCTCATTTTTAATAATTACCAAAATTCAAGTGAGCTTTAATATAGAAAAGTGTGTAAGTGTATGTTATGGTACCACCACTTTTGAATTTAATTTGAAATAAACAATAAACATATGTTTTTATTAAACTAATTTTAATTATTTACATAAATCCAAAAAAATTTAATATACAATTTGGGCGAATGGGTCCTTATTCTTGACTTGTGTACGCCACATTAACTTAGCAATATAGGAAGTAAAAAAAGTGTGGCTTGTTCCTCGTCTTCGTTTGTTACCCCACTTGACAGATCCCCATAATCGTCCAATCTTCTGCGTATTTGCCAACGTTCTTGGGTCAACCAAATTGTAACTGTGGTTCACAGTTTTAACCCAGTTTACAGTTCACAGTACATAACCCAGCTTGTACAGATACATATATCCCTTCCAACAGCCGGACACTACAATGCTTCCAAGATGGACCTTCCTCCTAATACTGCTGAAAGAGTGGCTTAATATATCAGTGTACCATAATATATAGCCATACCATGGCCGTCTTTTCGTCTTGAACCTGGCTACGCTTGAATATGCTTTTTAAAGTGCACATTTTCATACAAATAAAACTCACTGTGTACAAACCATATTATTACACATTTACATATGTTTACTTCACATGTGTCTTATGACACACTTTCTATTAAATTATAAAGCGGTGATACCATAACATACAAGTACCGAAAAGAGTATATAATTATCGGTAATGAATAGATTTCGGTACATTTCATCAAGAAAAAAAATTCCAACTTGTATTTTCAATTATAGATGATATATGTTTGTTGTCATGATCATGTATAGATGAAATGATTACCCTACTATACACATTTTCCATAATTACTTTTAACTGTTTCATTTTCAATATTTAACAAAAATACAAGTTATTTTTAGTACGGAAAAAAGAATGTAATTATGGGTAATAATTAGATTTCGTTAATCATTTCATCAAGAAATAAAAGTTTCAACTAACCTTTCTAAGTATCGATGATATATGTTTGTTGAAACGTTCGTTTCTAGATGAAATGATTACCCAAGTACACATATATCCCATAATTACATTATTTTTTCCATACTGAAGCTCATAATAACTGTGTATGTAGGAAAATGTTAAAAATGAAACAAATAAACAGTTAAAACTTATTGTGACTCAACTCGAAGCGACAACCTGCGGGACGGATACCTTAAATTCTAGTACATATAATAGGAAAATCGTAAAACAACAGTTGCTCATCTCTTCCCATAAATAAATGACTAGTAGACCATAACATATTAATTACTTGAGAGATAGATTTATATCTCATTTTAATGGTTTAAACGAAAATTTCAGTCATTTCTTCATATAGTTAAATTTATGGTCCATTTTTAGATGAAATATAGTGAATATATAAAAAATAACTATAAAAATTACTCCCATATTCATCGGTTCAGAGCACGGCCAACACTGAGATCGAAGTAAAGGTACGAGCATGCACAGACCTGTAGGGTACAATGTTCAAAGTAGGGGGGGGGGATTTAAACAGCTGCTAAGAATATATTCTAACATAAAACTGCACTTAATTGAATTATCATTAAATTTTAGTAAATATAATAAGTTCATATGTTCAAGTGTTCGTTTTAATAAATGGTTAATAAAACGTAATGTATTAATTACTTGCGAAATAGACTTTTACCTCATTTTTTGTTTATAATATAAATTTCAGTTATTTTTTTATGTATTTCAAGTAACCATTTATTTATAGATGAAATATACTGATTATAGAAGATATATCTAAAAATATTACTTTCATATTCATCGGTTCAGAACGTGACCCATACTAAACAGAATTATCATTTAAATTAGTACATATAATAGAAAAATTGTAAACTGTCAGTTAACTTGGTCAATTATTCTCATTAAGAAATGTTTAATAGAACTAAAACATTAATTAGGTACTTACGAAATAAATTGTTGCATCATCATAACATTTAAAATGAAATTTGCCGTTACTTTTCATATAGTTATATATTAATGATACCTTTTTAGATTAAATATATTAGCAATAATATGAATATAGAAGTGATTACTATAAATATTTCTCCCATATTCATCGGTTCAGAGCACGGCCAACACTGAGATCGAAGTAAAGGTACGAGCATGCACAGACCTGTAGGGTACAATGTTCAAAGTAGGGGGGGGGGATTTAAACAGCTGTTAAGAATATATTCTAACATAAAACTGCACTTAATTGAATTATCATTAAATTTTAGTAAATATAATAAGTTCACTTGTTCAAGTGTTCGTTTTAATAAATGGTTAATAAAACGTAATGGCATAATTACTTGAGAAATAGACTTTTACCTCATTTTTTGTTTATAATATAAATTTCAGTTATTTTTTTATGTATTTCAAGTAACCATTTATTTATAGATGAAATATAATGATTATAGAAGATATATCTAAAAATATTACTTTCATATTCATCGGTTCAGAACGTGACCCATACTAAACAGAATTATCATTTAAATTAGTACATATAATAGAAAAATTGTAAACTGTCAGTTAACTTGGTCAATTATTCTCATTAAGAAATGGTTAATAGAACTAAAACATTAATTACTTACGAAATAAATTGTTGCATGATCATAACATTTAAAATGAAAATGTCAGTTACTTTTCATATAGTTATAAATTAATGATAACTAATTAGATTAAATATATTAGCAACAATATGAATATAGAAGCGATTACTATAAATATTTCTCCCATATTCATCGGTTCAGAGCACGGCCAACACTGAGATCGAAGTAAAGGTACGAGCTTGCACAGACCTGTAGGGTACAATGTTCAAAGTAGGGGGGAATTTCAACAGCTGTTAAGAATATATTCTAACATAAAACTGCACTTAAATGAATTATCATTAAATTTTAGTAAATATAATAAGTTCACTTGTCCAAGGGTTCGTTTTAATTAATGGTTAATATAACGTAAGGTATTAATTAGTTTCGAAATAGACTTTTACCTCATTATTGCGTTAATAATATAAATTTCAGTTGCTTTTTTATGTATTAAAATAAACGATTTATTTATACATGAAATATACTGATTATAGAAGATATAACTACAAATATTACTTCCATGTTCATGGGTCCAGAGCTGGGCCTACACTGAGATCGAAGTAAAGGTATGAACATGCACAGACCTGTTGGGTACAATGTTCAAAGTAGGGGGGATTTCAACAGCTGCTAAGAAT
Organism: Troilus luridus; assembly: GCA_964056705.1. Lineage (NCBI taxonomy): Eukaryota > Metazoa > Arthropoda > Insecta > Hemiptera > Pentatomidae > Troilus > Troilus luridus. The sequence goes on along the minus strand of OZ057417.1, from coordinate 23,692,144 downwards.
ATATTCCAATATAAAACTGCACTTAATTGAATTATCATTAAATTTTAGTAAATATAGTAAGTTCACTTGTTCAAGTGTTCGTTTTAATAAATGGTCTATACAACGTAAAATATAAATTATTTGCGAAATAGATTGTTACTTCATTTTTGCGTTTATAATATTAGTTTCAGTTTTATGAAATTTAAAGTAATGATTCCATGATAGCTGAAATATATTAAATAAAAATGCAATTACTACAAACATTGCAGAGAAATTAAAAAGCCATCTAGAAATATAAAACTGCACTTGATTGAATTATCCTTACACTTTAGTAAATATAATAAGTAAATCGTTAACCGTCAGTTAACTTGGTCGAGTATTCTTATTAAGAAATGGTTAATAGAACTAAAATATTAATTACTTACGATATAAATTGTTACCTCATTACTACGTTTAAAATATTAATTTCCCTTATTTCTAATTATAATTTTTAAATTTTATGGTAATTTTACTAAGTGTAGTTTTTAAACTAAAATGTATTCAAAGAATTTTATTTTCACTCTACTTTGTACGTAGTACCCTACAGGTCTGTGCAGGTTCGTACCTATTACTTCGATTTCAGTGTTGTCCCAGCTCTGAACAGATGAACATGGGATTAATTTTTATAGTTATTCCTAATATATTCAGTATATTCCATCTAAAAATGAATCATTAAATCAAATATCTGAAGAAATATCGGAAATTTATATTTCAAACGTAATAATGAGGTAAAAATCTATTTTGTAAGTAATTAATATTTTACATTACGTTGACCATTAGAACACTTAAACCAATTAGCTCTCGGTTTACAACTTACTTATTATAACTACTAAAATTTAATGATAATTCAATTAAGTGCAGTTAATATTCTTAGCTTTATTTCTCTTCAATTTTTGTAGTTATAACATTTTTATTCAATATATTTCAGCTATAATTGAATCATTATTTTAAATTTAATAAAACATAAGTGAAACTGAAAATGGTAAAATATAAATTAATAATAATTTTAGTTTTAATTTAAATAATATATTCAAAGAATACATTTTATTTTCTCCATACTTTGAACATTGCACCCAACAGGTCTGTGCAGGTTGGTACCTATTACTTCGATCTCAGTGGAGGCCCAGCTGTGAGAGATGAACATGGAAGTACTTTTTTATATATTCAGCATATTTAATCTATAAATAAATCATTAATTTAAATATATAAAAAATGGCTGCAGCTTAAATTATAAACGCGAAAATAAGGTAAAAGTCTATTTCGCGAGTAATTAATATTTTACGTTCTATTAACCATTCATTAATGAGAACACTTGAGTAAGTGAACTGATTTCCCCCCCCCCCCCTCTAAATGCTCTAAACTTTAGCGATAATTCTATCAAGTTTTAAATTAAAATATATTCAAAGAATACATTTTATTTACCCCCTCCTTTAAACAGGTCTGTGCAGGTTCTCACTATTACTTCGATCTCAGTGTTGGCCGTGCTCTGAACCGATGAATATGGGTGTAATATTTATAGTAATCACTTCTATATTCATATGATTGCTAATATATTTAATCTAAAAAGGTATCATTGATATATAACTATATGAAAAGTAACGGTAATTTTCATTTTAAATGTTATGATGATGCAACAATTTATTTCGTAAGTAATTAATGTTTTAGTTCTATTAACCATTTCTTAATGAGAATAATTGACCAAGCTAACTGACAGTTTACAATTTTTCTATTATATGTACTAATTTAAATGATAATTCTGTTTTGTATGGGCCGAGTTCTGAACCGATGATTATGGAAGCAATATTTGTAGTTATATCTTCGATAATCAGTATATTTCATCTATAAATAAATGGTTACTTGAAATACATAAAAAATAACTGAAATTTATATTATAAACGCAAAAATTAGGTATAAGTCTATATCGCAAGTAATTAATACATTACGTTATATTAACCATTTATTAAAACGAAGACTTGAACATATGAACTTATTATATTTACTAAATTTTAATGATAATTCAATTAAGTGCAGTTTTATGTTAGAATATATTCTTAGCAGCTGTTTAAATCCCCCCCTATTTTGAACATTGTACCCTACAGGTCTGTGCAGGTTCGTACCTTAACTTCGATCTCAGTGTAGGCCCAGCTCTGAACTGATGAACATGCATTAATTTGAATAGTTATATGTATAGAAACAGAATATTTCATCTAAAGGTGAACCATTAATTTAAATATTTCAAGAAATAAATATATTGAAAATATGTATCAATGTATTTCGCCAGTAGTTAATACTCTGTGTCCTCTTGATTACTTCTCTATGAGAACACTTGAGGGAGTGAACTGACGGTTAAAAATTTTTCCTATTAAATCTACTAAAATTTGTTAACAATTATATTAAATTCACTTGTATATGCCTTGTAGAGCCATTATACCAAACTGACCAACAAATTAAAATCAGAGATCAGAACATTCAAAATTCAAAATTTGTATTACCGTACAGAAAATCTCAGTACTACTGACAAATCCTTATGGAATACCACTAGAAAACTCCTAAACTATAAAAAATTCAACCATCCACTTTTAACCGAATCCCAAACCTGGTCAAGATCTGATGAAGAAAAATCACAAATTTTCGGCCAGCACCTATTCAAAACATTTAACCCTCATCCAGATATCCTTAATCAAACCCACTCTGAATGCATTGGAGCAGAATTAAGTATTCCTCTTCAGTTGTCCCCTCCTCCTAAAGCATTCCATCCTTCCGAAATATCAAACATTATTCATAGATTACCCGCCAACAAAGCCCCTGGACACGACCTAATCACATCCCAGATTCTAAAACGCCTTCCTCGGAAAGCGATCCTACTCCTTACATATATATACAATGCCGTACTCCGCACCACATATTTTCCTGATTCCTGGAAATTATCCATAATTAAGATGATTCCAAAACCTAAAAAACCACCAGAACTCCCATCCTCTTATCGTCCTATATCTCTCTTGCCCATAATGGGGAAAATACTTGAAAAACTCATTCTGAAACGTCTTCATCCTATCATAGAATCCAATCAAATAATCCCAGATCACCAATTTGGTTTCCGAACATCACACTCCACCATCCAGCAATGCCATCGTGTGGTGGACGTTGTCTCATCTGCATTAGAGCGCGGAATGTACTGCACGGGAGCTTTTCTCGATGTAGAGCAGGCTTTTGATCGAGTCTGGCATCCAGGACTGCTGTACAAACTCCGTAAATTCTTACCTTCAACTTACTTCCTTATTATCAGTTCCTACCTCAGTAATAGAACCTTTAAAGTAAACCATAATTGTTCCTACTCTTCCCTCTTCACCCAGTCTGCCGGTGTTCCTCAAGGTAGTATCCTGGGGCCCATCCTATACACGATATATACAGCTGACATCCCAACCCATCCAAGCACTGTCCTCACTACTTACGCTGATGACACATGTGTGTTATCAGTTAATAAGGATCCATTTGTTGCATCCCAATCTCTTCAATCCCATATCTCACACCTACAAGAATGGTGTCAAAATTGGAGGATTAAAATAAATCCTAACAAATCCCATCAAATTACCTTCACCCTTCGTCGTAAACCTACGAATTCCTGTCCTACTGTATCGTTTAATAATACACCACTGAACCCGGTCGAACAGATACGTTACCTAGGACTCCATCTGGATAAACGTCTCACTTGGAATCCTCATACAAGACTGAAAAGACAAGAAACTGCTCGACGTTTTCGCCAACTTCATCACTTACTGGACAAACGCTCTAAGCTACCAATTAATTACAAAAGACTTATTTACATGACAGTCATCAGACCTATTTGGGCATACGGAGTTGAGCTTTGGGGCTCTACTAAACCATCCAATTCATCTCGTATCCAATCCTTGCAATCCAAAATCCTTCGTAAAATCCTCAATGCTCCTTATTATGTCACAAACAAACTCATCCATCATGATCTTAATATCCCATATGTTACTGATTTGGCCCAAACTAGATACCTATCCTTCCATAACAAGCTCCATACGCACTTGAATCCGCTAGTCTCTCAGCTTGCTTCCCATACTATTCCTGATAACCCTCCGAGGCGCCTGAAAAGAAGATGGCCTCGAGATCATCTACTATAGAACTTTATTGGAGTGCTATCGATGGGTAGTTTCTCCACAACTGTTTTCATGTCATATTATACATTTTTGCACATTTACTTGATATAATACCATTATAGTTGTAAATATCATTGAATTAAATAATAAAAAAAAAAAAAAAATATGCCTTGTATATTATATCCTTGTATATGCACAAACAATTGTGTCGAATTTAAAAGACCTTCAAACTGATAAAACGAGCCAGTTAACACAGTATCAGATATTGGGTCAGTCGATTATCATATTTAAATTAATATTTCTCATGTAATATTAATTATTCTCGCAGAGAGCTTGCGTATGAATATTTATACTTCATCAATCGAACGTTGCTAACAATTTGTAAAACTGTTTTTGTTGAAAACAGTATGGACTTAAGTGAAAGATCGAATATGAATTCAATAATCAATCTATACAGATGCAGAAATAAATTATAACCGATTACTGAAAATTTATGTTTTATAATTAAATCAAATACAATATAAAAAGGCCTAACTGATTTTTTGGTGGGTACCAGTGGTGGAATAATCTTAGATATAGTTTAGCTAATTTCTTAGCTTATTTTTAAATTTATTTTTTTCTACCTTGCATTTCTTTGATATAACCACATTTATAACTTAAATTATACCTAAATTCTTGGAAATGTTTCACAAAGTAACATTGCTCGAGGAGTATAAAGGTAGGCTTATTAAACAAACGTACACTTTTGAAGGTTACTAAACTTCGATAATGATCTTATGAAAATAACTTTTTACTCAATAACCTACGTCAGACTTTAGATACATCAATATTTCAGAAATATATTTATTTTAAAAAAATCTTTTTTACATTTATTATATGTATATTTACATTTATTTTATATATATATATATATATATATATATATATATATATATATATATATATATATATATGTATATTATTATTTATTTAGTTATACATTCGATCGAGTCGAAGAAGACCAACCTATAAGCAGCAAGACCGCTACTCTCCGTCTAGAGGAAGAATCGCCACTGCGTGTACAGGTACAACAAGCGTTCTCCACTACAGAGGTATCCAGATATCTGAATATTTTCAAATATTATTACCCAAGTCAAGAAAAATATTGTTAAATTACGGATCTTCAAAAAACTTTAAATTCACTGAAGACCACACATATGTTTACTTAAGGTTGAAAATTTAGGTAACTTTTTATTAGAAGAAAACAATATGACCAACATGGAAATTAAGGACCCTGATTTTAAATTAATACCGGAGTATGATGGTCACCCCTTCCTGTTTGTTCATTTTATTAGGAATGCAAATTTTATTTATGACCGATTTTGCAAAGACAACACTTCTTTTCGCGAAACAAATCATTATAATGACATGTGGCCAGAATGGAGGACAACACTACTCATAAGAGACTGCTATTTGGGTATGTTGACGGAAAAAGGAAACGCGGACGGGCACGATTAAGATGGATATATATATATAAGTTAAGTCCTGAAGACCAATAATATTCACTTTAATCCTTAAAGTGCTTGTATGTAAATAAACCAAAGGTATATATGTAGGATTATGAGAGCAATAAAGTTAGTTATCAATCAGAGTTAGAAGTGTTCATTTCAAACCTTTCTTTTTTTTTACTTTTTACTTTCGATAAACATTAACTGGTGCCGAAACCGGCGGGACAGTGCGAAAAAGAAAAATCGGGGTAAATTATTTTTTTTATTTTTCTTCTTATTTAATTGTGTGCATCGAGTGAGAAAAGTGCCCGAACCTGGACTAAGCGACATTTTGAGACCGGCAATGCTTACAGTGGAGTCTCAACAACAATCAGCACCTCGACCACCTATAGAACCACAGGAACCGATAAATCCTGATTTCCCCATGATGCCGACTACTACGCTAGCGATGCCTCGTGCAGACATAGCGGCAAGAGAGGCAAATCTGATAGAGCGTATGAAATTGAGAAAAAATAATGCACGCGATCTTAGGAGGGAGATCAGTGAACTAGAAAGGTTCGACGGAGAAGTCGGTGAGTTAAACCACTTCCTGGTGGGGACAGGATTAAGTATTATATGCAGGTCCCTGTCGAGGCGAAGGATATTGATGAATTGGACGCCACCAGGCTAAGGGCTGCCTTAGTATGCCGAGTTAGAAGGAATATCCTCAACTTGATTCAGGTAGACGAAGAGACTCCATGGCATACGGTCAAGGAGAGGCTGATAAAGGTTGGGGGAGGACGATGGGCCCCAGAAGAAGACATGCTCCAGATGTTCAGGGATGGAGCATGTCATGTCATGGAGTTCCGTAAACCAGGACAGTCACACGGGCAATATGCAGCAGCATTGTTGGCGCGGTACAATAAAATTACTGAGAAATTGCGCGAAATTATGGAAACCGATCAAGTTGAGGCTCGCATCGATTTTCTATCCAGGATACTGAAAGTCCAGTTAGCAAGAGATACTGGGAGAAAGGATGGATTGCCGAAAGACAAAACATTCTTGGAGTGTGCCCAGGAGATGGTAGACTCGAGCCCAAGGGAAGAAGAAGCAAAATTCGGTGAGGTTGCGGAGACGGGCTGGAGTAAGGTCACTTACCGCCGACCTGAAATTAGCCGAAACCGTCCAAGATTCGACATGGGTAGAAGAAGAGACCCGGAAGGTTATAAGAAGGAGAGGCCGGCTGCACGAGATAGACGACCAGGGACAGAAAAGAAAAATGGACGAAGAGAGGAACGTAAATGCCATGAGTGCGGAAAAACAGGCCACTAATGGCTCAGTGCCCCCGCATGCGGTGCTTTGAGTGCGGAACAGAGGGACACATGGTCATGCAGTGCCCCTATATCTACTCTCGCGGGGAGAAACAGAGGGTGGAACCCATGGAAATGAACGCCCAGAGAGTGCGAAGACATAAATCGACACCAGCGTCGACGGAGACATCGGAGACGGAAGAGGAAGGACCGGCGAGCAGTGGAGGCGAAGGAGACAGAAGTAGTCGCAGGAGCGGAAGACTGAGGCGAGTGTCAGCAGAGAGGCGACCTCACGATAGTGAACTGCAGCGTGAGAGGAGTATGCGGCGGTTTGCCTATTATACAGGTGGAGCGAGGAGTCAGGTGCCTTATAGATACAGGGAGTTCCGGCACAATCCTGAGTAGGAAGGCGGTGGAGAAGCTGGCGGTTGGGAAAAGGACACCCCAGGTACAGGTATGTACATGCAAATTAACCACTCTGGGTGGCCCTTGTAGAGTAGAGAGGGAAGTGATGATGGAATTGGGGACGTGGTTTAAAGCAGGAACCAAACTAAGGGTACACGTAGTGGAAAATATGTTACGTGGTTATGAAGGGATAATCGTATGTGATATTCTGAATCAGTTAGGGACTAGTTAGTCACTTTAAATGGTCAATATCGACCTTCTAACAATGTAGTTTCCTCTTGAGAGCCATTTAATTATATTTTTCTGAAATGTACAATCCAAAACATGGAAAAAATGTAAAATTTTTTTTCTATCTTTCATAGTTTATGTAGAAAAAGCATTCAAAGCTCACTGCTTTAGTTAACCTCCTTTACGAGGAAACGTAATGTAGTGTTAAGTTATTTTATTTAAGAGTTTTTAGTCCTAATAACTTACTAATCAAGGTATTTTGAATCTTTCAGAAAATGTATTGACATTTAAAAACCTTCTGCTTCGACGTTTTTAAAGAAAAAATCGTTAATTTTCTACATTTTTCAGCCACTGTTAATATTTTATAAATGTTAATGTTTTGGATTGTACATTTCAGAAAAATATAAATAAATGGGGGTCAAGAGGAAACTACATTGTTTGAAGGTCGATATTGACCATTTAAAGTGAAAAACCAAAAAATGTTTTTTTTATTTCTTCAAACTAGGCCTGAATAACTACAACTTTTACCTGAATCGTTTAAAAGTTAAACACTTGAAATGGGACACCCTGTATATATATATATATATATACACATATTCTTTCTAAAATTGCTTTTTCATTCTACTCTGAAAATCCAGGAAGGTTAACAGCAAGAGCAAGTTTAATAAAATCCGTTTATTCCTTTCATTTTTTCCGTATAATATAGAATGCTTAATTAAAAAAGAGTGTTTGCTTTTCAGGAATATCCCCGAAAATAATAAAATACAAATGTTTTATAATATATTCTTTCTTGAAATATTTATACAGGATATCTTCGCATTTATCTGATAATAGGGGCTATTGTTTTGATATATTAACAATTTCTCATTAAGCACACTACATTTAGTACTTCACGCTTTAGTAAAGGTACAGCGATATTATTCTAGTTTATTAAAATTATTATTTTAAGATATTTATAATTATTATAAGTTGAGATATTTATTAAAATTATTGAAATTTAAAGTATGATTACCTACTTAGTATTATTTTGAGATACTGAGTATTTCGCATTAAATATAATACTGATATTTTTAAAAACTTAATTTATGTTTGTTTTATAGATAAAAACCATAATTTATAGTTTATAAGGAAAATATATTTATTTCAATGTAATCTATGTAAACAATCTTAAAGTCTAATTACTGGAATAAAATGTAGCTTGTTTTATTTTTTAAATTAATGCATTCCATTTAATTTTAAAAGACAATGCTATATTTTGTGTAACGGCTTAAAGAAGTCAAGAATAGAGGCTTTGTGATTTGCCATTTTTTTTTAAATATTAATAATTTGACTTTACGAGCACGACAAGAGACTAAATAAAAAGTAGAACATCATTTCCGTTGCTAAGCAACGGTGATAAAATATTCTGCAAAAATATTAAAATTGAAACATCACTGAAATCGATATAGATATTTATATATCGATTCACAAACGCCACCTAAAGAAGAAGACCGAGTCACAAACTAGTCCTAAAGAATCAGTGGCAACAAACTACTTTAAAATTCGACTAAAAAAATAATTATCACTGGAATTATTAAAATTGTTGTTGATTGAATCCGATATTGCTTAAAATAAATGTTGCCCATTCCAGACATTTCAAAAAATAAATAAAAGAATGAACAAAAAAATATACGAGAGTAGTAAAAAAGCTCCGATTGGATTTGCTAAATCTCGAGGCTCACTGACCCTCTAGAAAGGTTTCGATTCAGCTGAGTAGCTGAATCGTAGTGTGTACTGATCTTTCCGCCCCTGATTCGATACCGGTTGTGATTAATAATTCATTAACTATGTTATTAACCGCGGATTAATAAACCACAGGGATCTTCACACCCTCTTGCGGATAACCCATCCTCTTTAATGTGGGATTCCTTAATTGCGGCGTTTTGAATCGACATATAAGTAAGGTCTCTGCTATGTAATATTTTATTGGCGTTCGATCTTGATCTAGTTCAGATCACCTCCTTTTACAACCGTTGAGAGTCCTCTACACATGCTCTGAATCCAAAAGAGCATTTTGGTAGAGGAAAGTAGTGTAAATAAATAGTTACAGTAAAAATTGGATCATATTTTGCTATACAATTATTAAATATAATAGTGCTCGTTGGTCAATACTGTAAAATGTATATTTTTATGATTTTTTAAAGTCCAAGAACGAACAAAACACAAATTTAATTTAAATTATAAAACCATAAGCCATCGAACAACATAGGGGTTTTGGGGAAAACCTGGTGTTTCAGCATGAAATCGTTGATTACTAGATGACTGATTTTCATCCATACATATTATAAAACCAAGTCCTCGGCCCCGTTTGTTCGTGGTAAACTCTTGATAGAGTGATTTACCAGGAAGGTTTAGGTATATAATTTGTCGAGGTTTTCTGTAAATGAGTTGGAATATCGATGAGTTTCGAAGACGCTGCTCGCCTCAACCCGTGCAATTATCTACCGTGCCAGATAATAAATTCGTATATAAAGGAATATTTGATTTTGTTTTTATTTTTATAATCTATATACATATAAAATGCTTTGTCCTGAATGTCTGAGGGATCAACGCACACCCTAAACCGCTGATCGTAAAGACCTGAAACTTGGAGGGTGTGTTCTTGGTATGACATAGGCATCCGATAAAAAAGGATTTTCCGAAATTCTACCCCTATGGGAGGGGGGAGGGGGGCAAAGTGTGTATGCTTGCTCACGTGTTTCTTACTCGCAAAATCAACATATTTTCGTAAACAAAACAAATCTAGTAACATTGTTCACTTCTCGCTGCTGCCGTACGAAAAGTGAAACCGTTATACTAAGTAATCCTTTTCAATAAATTCAATTACATAATAATCCTTTACTGACACGAACAACAGTAAACTTCTGTCCGTCCCGTTTGTTAATCAGTGTCAATGTATGTTTCACGGCTCTGCTTCCGTCTGAGATTAAATTTGATATGGATAATCTCAAGCCTGGGGTAGGATATAGGCTACTTTTTATCAACACACCACACAGGCGAAGTTTATATAAATCTGTTACCTGACTGACTAACACACCCAGCGGTCAACGCACAGCAGAAACCACTGAACTTAGTACTTAGCGTTGCTTAAATGAGCACTAAGAAAGGAATTTGCACAATTCCACCCCCAAGGGTTTCCCCCTTTATATAATAGGGATTCAAAGGTTGTATGGAATCCGCCAGTTTTGAAGGTGGACATCTGGAATTTCGGATGTACGAGTTTAAATTTATATATATACTTATAGTTTAAAAAAATTAAATTATTTATTTAAAATGATTTGCCACAAAACTTTATGTGGCAGAGCAAATTCCAAGCGAGCGAAGCCGTGGGCAAAAGCTAGTTTGTTAATAAAAGTTTCATTTGTTAGTACTCATTGTAAGCGGCAGTATATAAAATTCAAGTGTACAATAGGATTGTTAATTTTTTATTTAATTCCTTGGTATGCTTTACTCTAAATTTATCATTTAATACTATGTAATATCGAACGTAATAAAGTTATTTATAATTTATTTTTATTAATTGTTATTTTGATGGTAATTATTTTTAAAATTTTTGTTTTGAAGAGAATAGATTTGTCCTGGCCGGGATTCAAACTGCGTCGTCTCCATTTCCGGTGCAGTGCTTTAAAGTACTGAGCTACCAGGGTTCCTATCCAAGTCAAACAAATCGGTCCGTGACATATCCTAATTAAGGTAATGTTCAATGAACATTCTTCCTCGTGTATAGATCGCGAAAATTGTGGGAACTCGGGGATTCGTATTACAACAATACAAGTAAATGGCAGGAAACGTACATATTGGCATAAATATGTATAGAAACTACCCTGTGGTAGTACTCAAATTATAAGTTCAACCTAGAAAGCCCCGAGGCCATCTTCAATAATTAGCAATAAAATAACGAAAAATAATAAAAACATTTTGCTAAATTGATTATTTTTTAAAATTGAATTTTTTTTATCAGTCATGAAAGTTTTTTGAAAATTGATGTAACCCGTTTTGAAACGCGTAACATGGTAAGTTCATAGCGTATCCAGCTTATCTACAGAGCTACCAGCATTTATATTTTTTTTAAAACCCACACCACTACAACCCGTGAAGGGCTAGGGTTCAGTAGATGCTAGAGACAGAACTGTTTCATGGACAGCGGTTGTGCATGGAGGTGATTTGTCCTGGATCACGCTCAACCAGATTTCCCCCCTTATTTTGGGTACCCACTTTAAATAGGCTGGGTGAGCCCCGAGAGGGTCCTAGATCCTTTATGATTATCTCCGGCTAATAACAGACTATATAAAAGTCTCGCCTGCATCGGGATTTGAACCAGGATTTTCGGCATGGCAACTCAGTGCTCTACCACTGAGCCACTCCGCTCCCCAGCATTTATATTAAGCTAAAATAAATATAAGGAATAAAATTTAGAAGGCTAAATGTACATTAAAAATGACTGGGATATTATTCCCATCTATCTGAAGAAGAAGTGAGCTCTTTCCTGTATCAATGGCTCCCCATTTAACCATCTCCGCCTCAATGCGAGATTAAATATTTTGAAAGGATCCACTGGGCTTTATTTAATTTAAATAATAAATAGAAAAGAAAATATAGAAGACGATAAGTTTGTGAAGTGTGGCTGGGGATCTCGAGTACCTCTCGAGCGAGTTCCTCCCTCCGAAAAAAAAATAAAGGAGAAAAATAATAAATAAAAAAAAGTAGCTAGGGGTTGTTAGCAGACTGAAAGGGCGCTTCACTTCCTTCCAACAAAAGTGGGTAAACTTTTAATTAGAAAAAATCAGGGCTGGATTATTGGGGGTAATCTCTATGATGGCCTACAATATCCATTCCGGAGGAGTTATAATTATTTCCACCCATTTATTTGTATGGGAATAGTTGATTAATTTTATGTTTATAACTTGTTTCAACATTTATAGTTCTAAAGCATATACCGTCCATGAAGGGTCATAGGCCATACTGCTTCTAACAGTTGTGCAGGCGAATGATATGGTCTTTTTATAGAACCTGGGTGAGCCCTAAGTGGGTGTACAATTCTATACAGGGTACCATATACGGCTGTTAGAAGAAAAAATAATACATCTGTCACAGCCGGAGTCCAATACAGCAACTCAGCGCTTCAAACTATAATCTGCCGACTTTATAAATAGTTATAGTTCATCTTTTTATAATACTAAATGTTATTAACTATATATAATATTATTATAATTATTTTATTTTGTATTTCTCGGCTTGTACCGAATAAATACACCAACCCGGACCAAGGTCATGGGTATGGTTCACTTAATAGTTAATTTGGAATATTTAAAAAATTTCTAACGATGCTGGCAATTCCCAGCATAACCGCTTTCTGTACTTCTTTAAGTCCCCTAATTATTTCCAGCGTCTTCATTGATCTAATCGTTTCCTCAGGAATTAACTTTTTACATAACATAATTTAACTTTACATCCACCAGTCGGTAGAGATGCCTTAATACCTCGCAGAGCTCTTGGTACTTGCGAATTTTTTCGCTCAATGTCTTAGAAACGTTATTATCAGCAGGAACCCCAACTTCGATGATGATGGCCTTTTATATTTTTTTGTCTAAGAGTATTATGTCTGGTATATTATGGTCAGTGATCGTAGTTTGATCCATTGATAGTTTGAAGTCATTTTTTTTCCAATATTGCCTGTGGCTGGTATCTGTAAAATGGGTGATGTCTGTTTATTAAATTATATTTTTGAGCGAGTGCCTGATGTACGATCTCTGCCTAGTTAGATATTCTTTACCTGCTAATGCCTGGCAGCCAGGGGTGACATGTTGAATTGATTCGTACCTTGCTTTGCATAGGCGACATCTATCTTCGATTGCTTCGTGCAGAATATTCTTTCTGTAGGAATTTGTTGACGAGTCCTGGCCTCCTCTACCAGCTTCTTTTTCGGAGCTGTCATCCAGCATCTGACTCCCAGAATATCCCTCGTGTCTCTCTCTACACTATCCGACTACCTCAGCTTCGGTCTCCCCTTTCTTTTCGTGCCATACAGAGGTTCAGTAAAAGCCTTTTTTGGAATGGTCTTGTCCTCCATTCTAGCCACATGGCCAGCCCATCGCAGACTTTTAATTTTTAAGGACTAAAAAAACTAGATCCTTAGGTAAAGGATTTAATAATAACATATAATATTACGCCAGTGTATTGATTTTTAAGTCAAGACATTTTTTTTAAAAAACATGATCCACTACAACTTATGAAAGATCTTGGGTTCAGTACAAGGTTGTTACTGTACTGATTCTATCATAACGATTCTACAGGTAGTGGATATGGCCAAGATCACATTCGATCTAATTGAGGATACCCTTTTCATAGAAGCTAGGTGAGCCCTAATTGGGTCTGCATGTACATACAGTGTACATATCAATGTATATCTGCTGAGCTACCCATTCCCTTGCATTAGGATAGCATTTATATTGTTACTGTAAATAACAGATATATTAATTCATCTTTAATCACAATACTATGACACTGGATGTAAAGATTAGAAGAATTTATAACAGAACAGACTAGCTCAAATGTAAATATTCTACGTGTCCTGGGATCTAGAATTAAAGAAAATGCATCATCTCGGTTAAATCCAACTCCTTAACTCTTAAGCTTAGTTTGGAAAAATAGCAGTCCCTACCTTGTAATGAATAGGATGTAGTTGTATTGACATTATTTTGATCTTTATTATGTAATAATTAATATATAATGGTGTATAATACTTGGTGCAGTGCAGGCAGATTTTAGTTTAAGTTTCATTGAGGGCACTGGCGGATCTAGGAGAATTTTCAGGGGGGCCATGGGTGAATGTGAATTTGTTATCAATGTATACGATCTATATATGAATGAAGATACATAAAATATCAAATTTTAATTCATGACAACTGAGGCCAGAAAACAATCACAAGGATAAAACGAAACAAAGGAAAATACGATCCTCAAATTCTAATAAATAATAAACTCTGAAAAATGGAACATAAAGCATTGGCTATCTAGAGGTACATGAAAAACATAAAAGGGCTCGGAATCGCCGATTTTGGATGCTCCCATTGAGAAAACATTCGATACAATGAATAATTTTGCTCTGTAAACTTGTTTTTTCTTGTTGAAAACCAACTAAAATTCGGGTCAAAATCCGCCAATGATTGAGGGTCATGTTTGAACCACTGATCTGTTGTTCAATATATTGTTTTATTATATATACACTTTATTGAACTATTACAATTTGCCAGTTTTAGGCAATAAGTAATAGGGCTAAATAGCTATACAATCATTCATTAAAAAAATAAATTAAAAATGAATAAATAAAAGAAAAAATTTATACATGATAATTATAAAAACAAAATAAATACTTGCGAAAATGATAATAAAAATAAAATAATTTCTCATGTTGATACAATAATTCCAATCTGCCTGAGGTCCCCGAACTAAGCTTTTTCCCCAGGAATGGGGGCAAAGCAAGAGTCCGGGAGACCTCTGCGCCCTTTCCTAGTCGCGTCACTGGCTTAAACGCCAATGGAAGCTTATTGTTTAATGGTGCCAAAGGAAGGCATGTGTAGCCCATATAGCAAGCCGAAGAAAGTTTGTCTTCTTGCTATTCCTTCTGTATAAATAAATTAAATAAAAATGATTTTCCCGGTTGAAAAATTACATATTTATGTATCATTAATCTTATTTAAAAGGCTACATTTTTGATAATAATTTATCTGCAAAAGCTCGATTTAAACCTTGGGGCCATCGATACAGTAACTCAACGCTATAAACACTGTGCCAACCTCTCTCTCTCTAATCATGATGAGAAAGAAAAAATATATAATCCACTGCAATGTACTATAATGTGAAACACTGTGTGATTTTTTTTTTTTTAATTATTTGTTATAGACTCTATTTTTATAAGGATGTCCGTTTATACATACCTCTCATAGGGTCCATATGTGGCTGATATCAGATGAAATAATCTATCAGTCACAGCCTGATATGACCCCGGGACATGGGCTCATAGTCTCCACCGATTGCTTTCTCCGAACACATATATGCCACCATGGCATTTTAAGAATTAAAATTATCTTCTATGGTCCTTAAGGTGATAATTAAAACACCAGTAACTTGTAAATCTCATCGAATCAAACGAGCTTAACAGCAATAATTTTGAGCATATCCTTTCATCACACATTATTCTCGGACGAGACAGAGGCGATAAAGAAACCAGAACGAGGCAATTAGAGAAGAATTAAGGCTAACAAGAGAACGGTGAGATGGAAGAAAGGACTATCGAGTTGAAGTGGGGAGGTGGGGAGGTGGGGAGGTGGTTAGTTCAGTAGCGACCAATAAAGTTAGTATTCATGCCCCCTAGTCATTAGCATTCCCAGGCGCCTCTCCGAGGAGCGAAAAAAACATAACAAATTCGTTTGCCCTTTTTTTATGTTTTTTCATTTTATTCACTTCCACTCCTCCCTGAGTCTATCCATTCATCAAGACTATTCGCTACTGTTCGCTTTTATCACCGTTAGTTTAACTGGATCAAATCAAGATGATTTTTATTAACGTGTTTGATTATTATATAATGGAATCTTTAGTTATGTAAATTTTTATCGACGTTGCCCAGCAACAGATAGAGGAACTATTTTTTGTTAAGTATATTGTCGTACTGGGGAGAGAAATGGGTCAGTGGTTGAGAGCTGGGTGGCAGTGCCCAAGGTACTGGGTTCAAATCCCGCATCTTCTCCGACTTTTATTTCATCTTTTTAGTTGCCGGAGAAGGATTCTTCAGAATCTAGAACCCTCTTGGGACTCAGTCACTCTCAATATGTGGGTACTCAGAATAGGTGGGAAAATCTGGCGGTTCAGCGTGATCTATGACAGAACACCTCCCGGCCCAAGAAACAGTACAGTCTGAACTCAAGACCTTTCTTTGTTTTTATTGGTATAGGTTTTTATTTTTTTATTTTGTCGTACTCGATCAGTTAAATTATGTTTTCAGTTCCTCAGGTTGTCGGTTCGAGTTAAGTCGTAATGAACCAACAATTATAAGAAAAAATGAGTGCTTTTTCAAAAAGGAAAATCCTGTATTGAATCTTCTACTAAGTTTTTGTAGTTAATTTCTATACAGTTTAATAATTACAATCACTTATTAAAAAATATAATTAAAACTGTTAACAATCATGGTTAGACCATGTGGGATGTGCTGATCCTCCTGGGACGCATCCACTTTCAATAAAGTGGGTAGCATTAATTGGGAAAAAAGCTAGGGGTGAGTGTGATCTCGGACAAATCACCTTCCTTCTCAACCTTTGTCCTAGAAACAGTACAGTCTCTACCGTGTACTGAACCCAAGACTTCATCGGTTATAATTGTACAGGTAAAGAAAGAAAAAGTCAGATGTCATATGATAGTTAAATACGTTTTATAACTGTAATTACAGAAGAAAAAAAATGAAGTAGTCTGAACGATCGCGTTTATTAAATTCTATTTTTAAATTATATGTGAAAAAGGATATCGGTTGCGTGTGTAATTTATTAACACATGCACATTAAATAATAAATCCGTATATGCCTGTAAGGAATAAAAAATGCAGTAACAGAATAATTAGAATTATTATTGGAGAAATAAAAAGGCTCATGTCTCTAAAATCCTGGGGACTGGTAGTGACTGAAATACAGTCTCTACCATGTACTAGACCCAAGACCCTTCCTGGGTTGTGATACTGGTCCTTTCTTCTCCTGTTTGTTTTATTAATAAGAATAAATACAATAATTCTGAACAAACAAGAAGATAATCAAGCCACTTTAACAAAGCCTATGTTTGTCCATATCAAAATATTCATCCCCATATCAACGTTTCCGGTATGCTGTCCTGTCATTACTATTCATATTAGAGGGGGATCGCCTGCACCGAGGAATTATCCGAAGGGGGGCTGCACCTGTGTACACGGCCGCCCCCTCAAATTCCCCAGGCGTCCCCTGACCATAAATATTAAATGTTTTGTTCAAGTTTTAAATTCCACATTACTCAACCGAAATCCATTTGTTGTATCAATAAAAACCACTGGTGTACATGTTAATGGAAATTTTATATGAAACAGGGTATGTGTATCAGTTGACTTTATTTATTCCTGTAAATTTCAGTGCATCACTTTCGTTCATTTTTAATTCATTTTTAAAACAAATTATGCCTAAAGCAATTATCAAATCAAGATTATGTGAATGTTTGACTATTATGATGTACAATATCCACTCTAAAATAGTTATAATAATTTTCACATATTTTATTTATTTTTATGGATATAGGTGTTTAGATGATTAATTTTATAGTAGAGGTAACTATGGAGACTGTAGTGTTTCTAAGCCTATTATTGTGCAGGTAGACGATTTGGCCGATATCCCACTCAATCTAATTGATAGTACCCTATTTTTAGAAGCTGGGTAGCCCTAAGTTGGTCTACATATACAGGGTAAGAAGAAAAAATAATTTATCTGCCACAGCCAATTTGAACCCGGAACCTTCAGGATAGCAGTCCACCCCTCTCCTACACATCTACCCCACTCCATATTATTTATTAATAATGGATGGTTTCAGTTCCGTAGGTTGTAGCTTCGAGTTGTAGCAGTTAATAATAGTTAGTGTTCAGAGTCAAGATAGTCATTGATAAAATTTTTGAGGGAAGATTTTTTGGCATTTTTATTTTTGAGAATATTAAAAAAGTGGCTATTAAAATTTGTGACTTGACCAGTAGCGACAACCTACGGAATTAATACGTAATGGACTACTTTTTGTATAGTCATTGATAAAATTTTCGAGGCCAGATTTTTTGATATTTTTATTTTTGAGAATATTAAAAAAGGGGCGAATTAAAATTTGTGACTTGACTCGAAGTGACAACCTACGGAATTGATACGTAATGGACTACCTTTTGCAAGATCTGACATTTATGCCATGAAGCCAAAGTGTAAAGATGAACATATACTATAGCAACCTCTGTTGGAAAAACAATAAAAATGTCACTGTTTTTCGATTAAATATATTCTTCTGTATTTATATTAAGATATTATATAAATATTTATTTAAAAAGAATATTTCGGTAGATATTGTGCGTTCTTTAGGTTTCATAGACTTACTCGAGCAGTTTGGGACGACTTTGGTGAGTGGGCACGTTTTGATGTTGGGGACTATGTGTGGGTTCGGTCCCACCCTGAATGTAAATTGTACCAATTTTAGTTTTCTTTTCTCTTTTTTTCTTTTTTTTTCCTTTCGGTTGCCCAACAAAACCTGAGATCTGCACGTACCATCTCAACACTATAGGGCAGCTAAAATTTTAACATCGGATCCAGACTCTAGAATACTAATTTCATAATCATACTCTTTATATAATAAAATAATCTAATAGATTACAACATATAATTAAGATATGTTAATTGGATATACAGAGTAGTTCTAAACGCATACAAGTTTTTTATTAATTATTTATTTACATTTTTTGATGAAACCACATATCCAACTTTGTATTGGTTGTTTAACCCTTCATTGTTTATTGAGTAACTTTTTTTGTTTTATTTTTACACTACATTACCCAAATATTATAGTTGTATTGAGCGTATGCAATGTAACGATTACCGTTATCAATTAATATGTAAATTTTGTTTATTAATATTTACTATTAGTTCACTAAATTACTGTTTGACATATATCTCGAAACGTCAAATACAGTTTTATATTTTTTGATTTAACAACAAGAACCTGGCAAACTTTATATATATTACATTATAATAATTACTGAATATATTTACAATAAAAGGAAAGAACACCAAATTAAACATTATAATTTCGTAATTGACCCGGGGTGTCTTTGCGCTACAGAATGCATGCGCAAAATAAAAACAGGATATATAGAAAGAATAGAAGAAAAAAATATATTTTTTTTTTTAAGAAAAAAGAAAATTCTTAGAAACATATTTTAATATTTGATGACGAAGCAGGAAGAATTCAGAGGATTAAACATCAGTAAAAAGAAAGAAAAAGATTTCAGAACAAAACATTATTTTTGAGAATAAAGTCTGTCGTGAAAGGATTGATATCGGTTTCTGACCAAATCAGCAACAAAAGGGACATTAAGGTCAATATGGATGGCTTTTTCCGTAACAAATTAAAGAGCAGTGAGGATTTTACAAAGGATTTTGGATTGTAAGTATTGGATACGAGAGGAATTCGATGAATTAGTGGGCCCCAAAGCTCTACTCCGTAAGTCCTAATAGGTCTTTAAAATTGGCAGTAATTATTTGAGACCTTTGTCTAGTAGGTCTAGTCCACTATGTGTTGAGGTAGCCTGAAACGGCAAGTTAATTTATTTTAAATAATGATTGAGTTAATGTAAAATGATTAACCTGTTATTGGTTCATTACTTGGGTTGCGAGTGCATGTAGGTGTTAAATGTTTTGAATAATAATATTCATAGTAACGAAAACAAATCAAAACATCAATATTTTTTTTTTTATGAAACGTCTTGAATAAATTTCCTGAAATTGTTAAGACGCCTATTGAATAATAAATATGAGTAATGGCTCTTGTGTGTTATGAAGCCCTCGTTCTAGCGCAATTATGATTTAATCTAACATTTCCTAATGACGCTTTTATTAATCCTCCCTTGGCAGGCGATCCCGGTCGTTTCAGTCCACCGTAAGGCGAAATTTATTATTATTTACGGGTTCGTTTACATTATTTTTCGGCATTCAATTGCTCTCGTTATTATTATAACCTCTGTAATTTATGTTAATTAAAAAATAAACGATATTGCCTGTTGCTACTTTTTTTTCTTTTTAGCCCCGCAGTCACTCAAATTAAAAAGGGCTACCGAAGAACGAATTTTTCCTCAACATTTTAAGATTCTAAAAAGTAAGGTATTGCGTAGGGCGTTTGGCCTGAAAAAAGTGAATTCACAGGAGAATCCAAGAGACTACATAAGACAAAATTGCAGAGCATCGACCTGTTTAAATAAATATGTAAAGTTATTGGAGCTTAATAACGAATAAATTCCTAAAAATTTATTTAAAAGCGCTCAGCCGACTGGTATACTTCCTCGCCGTAGGTTGGAGGATTGCGTTAAGAGTGGTCTTAGTGATTTATGATTGGGCAGTAATCCATTAATGGAGGTTTTTAAACGCCGATTAGTGGTATCGGCATCGAGCCGTTGGGCTCATTCTTCCTAAAAATTAGCAAAAACTCATAAAGAGACATAAAATATTTAATTGGAACGAAGTAGGAAAAATCCCAAATAGAAAAAATCCCACCTTAAGTCTCTAAGCTAAAAATAATGAAATGGTTCGCCTATTCAGGCATCAACACACCGAAAGAAAATTTTTAACAAAGAAGATAAACCCGATCTTTTTATTTTCAATAAGATGGTGCGAGATGTACTGCATTCTGTCTTCTTTGATGTTCTCTGTCTTAAGGAATATTGCATGGTAATGTCTGAATTGGCGAAACGTAGACTAGTTATTATCTATTGTTCCTGGATGACCTAATATACATGTGTTAATACATTTCTAGCATAACCAATATAATTTTTCACTAGGGTTGGGAGATAGTCGATAGTTACTATCGATATATTGATAGGTCATGCCTATCGATGGCCACTATCGATCTTAGTAGTAATAGTTGTGATCTTGTTTACCCTCAAGTTTTGAAACACTCGGAATTATGCTGATCTGTCTCTGTCCAGTGTCGAGTTCTTTTAAAATTGAACTCGGAATTCCTAGAGCTCAAGGTTCTCTTCTATGTAACTGATGCTGCACCGGACTTGTCATTATTTAATTCCCCAAAATTACTAATTACATTATGTTGGGTAGTGCAAGTAGCCTCACACTTGTGCAAACAAAGCTAAGTATTGAGCATTGGCTCTTCTAGGTTTTTAAAACCTTAAATTCTTCTTCAATTAGGGATCTTTTTCTACAATTCCTAAATGTTCTAGAAATCTAATCTAAAAAACTAGAAATGCAGTTTTTCTTTCGGGAAACATCTGGCTCAAGGAGCACACTTGACTCTTGAAATTAACTATTTCGTTATTTTTCTTTTGTGAATATTTGATTTGTTCATTGTTATTGTAAACCTGTAAATTGTGAATACTTTTTTAAAATTCAAATAAATTGTAGGTTTTTTTCTCATGTTTATGATACGAGAATCTTATAATTTATAATCTTGCGACTTCCAAATAGTAGTTAGGTAATTGAATTTAATTAAATTAGTTGAAATTCTTTATTGAATAGGTTTAGAAAAAAAAGAAGCATCTATCGAAAAACTATCGACAGTATTCGACTATCGACTATCGCCCAACCCTATTTTTCACCCATAATTTAAATATTAAGACAAATAAACTACATTTTTCGGGCTACTTCAGTTTTTTTTAAGTCATTATAATTAGAAAATGTTTTAATAGGGAAGAGCGGGATAGTTCAGTCTGTAGAGTGATGAGTTGCTGTTCTGAAGTTTCCGAATTCAATTAAATCTGTGGCAGGTAAATTATTTAATCTGTTAACAGTCATGCAAGGATCCGGTGGGTCCTTAAGACATACTTAGTTTGGGAGAAATCCTGGCGGTTGAGTGTGATGTCGGGCAAATCACCTCCCTGCACAACGGTTGTCTTAGAAACAGTGTAGTCTCTACCATATCCTGGTACCCCATGGATGTATCAATGTAGGTTCTTTATTTATTATTTTTAATAACCATAAGAGATCTGAACTTTTTTTTCTTTGCAAGTTTAGATGATTGATCTAGGAAAACTGGCATATAGAAATTAATTATATGATCATTATTGAAATGCGACTGTGTAAATAAAATTTGATTGAGAAATTATAATAAAATTTTATGCGAACAAACATTTCGATTAACAGGGAGCAATAAAACTTAATGAATGCGGAATGACTCAATCGGATCAACAAATGCTTCGGAGAAATCTTCGTAATGTTCATTATATGTAGTTACGCATGACGGCTCCAGCTTCCGACTTGTAATCGAGATGGAGATTTTATTGTTATTACCGAAGTAATTTTGCAATTTAAATTTAATTATTCGTACTAACTGGGATCATTTAAAACGGTCTAGAAGTTTCCATTAAGTTCTTGATGAACCTATCGTCATAACTTAGTCAAAAGTTATGGCGATAGGTTCATCAAAAATACAGAATACAAGGAATGGAAGAAATAATTAAAGTGAGTTGTGATATTAACTATTTTAATGATTTTATCAGTGAATGAAATTTTATCAGTAATGAAAGACGCAATAAAAAGATCACGCTCAACCGCAAGATTTTCCCCCTTATTTTGGGTACCCACTTTGTAAGAGGTTGGTTGAGCCCCAGGAGGCTCCTACATCCAATACGATCCATCTCCATTAAATAAAAGTCTAGCCAGCAGCGGGATTTGAACCAGGATTTTTGGTATGGCAACTCAGTGCTCTACCGCCGAGCCACTGTGCTTACCATCGATTAATTATAATAATTTAAATAGCAAAAGATCCGTAATCACTGTGAATATTTTTTTTATAAAGGTACACCCCTGTTTCGGAATTATTGATTGTTTTATAACATGTTATTAATATGGTTAATTGTTTTGGTAATAAATTAGTTACTAATCTGACACAACACAAAAAGCAGAGAGCTGTCGACTTGACATGCTGGCCTCGAGGCAGCTCCGTTGACTGGTGCATTAGACCCGGCCTAATTAATCAACGTTGAAGGGTTGATACTTCAGCCCCCCCCCCCCGGTGTCAGCTCGAAATTATTGTGTCCCTCGTTTCTCAAGGAGGCAATATATCAAAACTCTGTCCCCACCAATACTCTCTCCAGGATCAACTTCCTTCAAGAAATTAAATTTGATTCAACAATACTTATATTTCCTCTAGCTGGTCCATTTCAAGATTAAATAAATATATACAGAATAGAATATAAAAATAATTTTATTTTGGTATCAGGTACCTTCAGAATAACATGTAGATACTTGACGTACTTAAAAATAAGTAGAAACTAAAAAGCATGTTCTGGTCAAGGAAAAAAAAACCTCTAAAAAGGTTTGAATTTGAATATGAATGGTGAAAAATACGAGTTGAGTTTGCTGACGATTTGGTACTGTTGAGTGAATACTCGGAAACGTTGATAAATGCAGGTAAGAAAGTATGGCTGGAAGTAAATTCGGATAAGTTTTGGTGATATTGCTGTACAAGGGAATAAGTTCTAACATGTGGAGAAGTTTGAGTACTTAGGGTCAACAATAACTAAAAATAAAAAAAACGAAATTAAGGCGCGAGTAAAGGCAAGAAATGTTATTATTTTATTATTGTTATTTCTTGTTATTATTCGGTCTAACATAAATAAGCTCGCGTCTTTTGGCCCGAAATCTAAAAATAAGAAGTTATAATACCATCATCCTTCCAACTCTTCTTTATGGATGTGAAACGTGGCCGCTAATGCTGAGGGATGAACAACGTCTTAAGATATTCAAAAATAACTTGTCGCGTAGAATATTCAGTCCAAAAAAGGATGAGGATACTGGAGAATTTACGAAATTACACAACGCAGAATTGTAAAGCATGCAGCCGGTTAATATTATTCAAGTGTTACAGTTTTGAAGATTGAGATGGGTTTGAAACGTTGTTGGGCAGAGTAAAGAACGAATTCCTATAAAGTTAATAGGCGCTGTGCCGACTGGGAAGCGTCTGAGGGGTAGACCAAGGCGTAGGTGGGAGGATTGATCTGGTGAAATTGGGTTTGAGTTTGGGTAGCGGTCCGTGGAAAGAAGTTTGTGAGCAGAGATTGGTGGTATAAAATAAAAGGATTTAAGCTGAGAAAAAATACATTAAAAAACTGTATATAGCATACATCCAGTAAATGTAATGAAAGATAAATCATCTCCCGACATAAAGGCAAGTAGAGAAACTACCGGTAGTACCCAAATAATACTTTCATCTTAGAAGGTCACGACCCCATCTTCTTTTCAGACGCCTCGGAGGATTATCAGGAATTGAAGAGGTTATGAGGTTTGAAACTAGTGGGTTTGAGTGGAAATGAAATTTGTCATGAAAAGATTGATATCAGATTCGGGCCAAATCAGCAACAAATGGGACATTAAGGTCATTATGGATTACTTTGTTTGTAACAAAGTAAAGAACATTGAGAATTTTACGTACGGATTTTGGATTGTAAGGTTTGAATTCGAGAGGAATTCGATGGCTTAGTGGATCCCCAAAAAATACATAAATAAATGCACATAACTTATTAAAAAATAATATCATTATAAGTGAAGAAAATTGACTGTAAGGTATCCATTCCTTGTATTAGCTATACGAGGTATTAGTTATAACTGATTACTGAGAATCTGTTTGGGAATTCAGGAGGTGTAGGAAAAGGTTAGATTTTAAGGAATAAAAAATCTCGAATATTTTGGTTATGTGATCTAGCCTTTATGTTATGTAAAGGTGTATATGTTATGTATCTTGCAACCTGAGGTAGAAAAGGGGTTTGCATGTGTCTGAGAGGGATAAGATAAGAGAGAGAGAGTATCAACTTCTTACAAGAAAATAAATTTTTATATTAAATATATATATTTTTTTTTTAAATCCTGAACCAATACCATCCATGCCACTACCACTTAAAAGTTTGTACACGGATGTGATTTATACCAGATGACGCTCAACCCCCAGTTTTTACCAAAATTAAAAACTCCTCACTTTATAGAGGGCGGGGGAGCCCAGGGTGCATCTATGGCCCTTAATCGTGATTCATATAATTAATCAATTAATCAATATTTTAACAAAATATTAGATATTACTAGTTAACTCCAAGTATTTTTATTACTATTGTTAAGGCCACACATTAAAAAAAAAATGGAGCCAGTGATGTGATTAGAGCTTGTGACGGACCTATATCGGGCCAACCGAAAAACTAGAAGCATCTCTTCCAATGGATCAGTTGTTACTCGTATTAGTAATTAATTTTAATCAATTTTTTTTATGTAAACAATTTTATTTATATGCACAATCTATCATAGTTTATTATAATTCATTTTTTTCTTCTCAAAATTCTTTAAATTAGTCTTTCTTGTATTAAATACTATTATTTTTTTATCCTAAAAAAATTCTCTATCTTGACTTTCTAAAATAAATAGTTTAAGTTATTGTTTTTGCTATAAATACTTATTTTTTATTATTGAAACACCGTTTGCACTAACCGGACATAACATACTTACGTGGTTCTATTGAGCCCCTAAACCACGCAACAACTATAATTATATTTTATAAAACATTAATGCAAGATAATTTAAGATTATTATTTAAGTTGTATTATTAAATTACTTTATTTTAATATTTTATTACAGAGTGCTAAAAGTAAATAAAGAGATCTAAAGTCATCAATGAAAATGTACATATCTTCCTTTTTTCATTACTTTATTCAATGTATTTTGAATCAATCCTTTCTAAAAAAACAATGTTTACAGGTAAAATAGTTATTACAGCAAAAATTATAGAAGTTATAACTATTATAATTTATGAATTATATTAATATAATTTTTAATAGGCATTATTTATAAAAATAATAAATTACACTTGCAAGGAATTGTTTTTATTAAATTTAACTAATTTTTGTTCTATAGTTTTTTCGGATAATTATATTAGACAATATATTTTTTTTATTCGACTTAATCATTTATTATATACAAATTCATTCTTATATAAGTTTATATTTTATATTTCGCTGTGGGAGAGGATTGAGGTTGAGATTGAGTGAGAGGAGGGAGCTTTAAGATGATTGGGTTAACCGATAAAATATTGCATCGATTTATTTGAAAGTCGCCAGGCTTTCAAATCCAACCAAATCTAAGTTATAGTTGATTTTTAGCTATATAATGTAAATTAAATGAACAACGATGTTTAATTCATTACAATGTCTATTTGATTTGTTAATAATGATAATAATAAAAGTCATGGACAACCCGGAGGTTCGATGCCGAAACCTTCCATGGCTGCTTCCACAAACTTCCATCCAAGGATTACCACCCAAACTCAAACATGTGAAACCACCTGTAACCCAATTCTTTTTTTCTTTTTTTTTTTGTGTCATTTTAATAATAATTATTTTATTTTATTTTATTAATGCTGACTGCCTTATGAAAAAGAAAGATCCACCTCAGTGCAAACTTTGTGATCTGTGTGTACTATTTTTTTTTTAAAGGTACAATAGCTAAATGGCAGGATGTGCTAAGGGTCGGGAGGGTTTTTAAAACATGAGACGATAATGAACAATATATCGATAAAATATAAAACATATATACAAAATATCACGATTTAATGTCATTTTTTCCCTAGTTTTCCCCTGTTAAGGTTGAGACTGAGTGAGCCTCCAGATTCCACAGAATCCACCCCCTTGTAGTAACAGATTAAATAAATTATTTGCCACAGCCGGATTTGGACCTTCGGTACGACAACTCAGCCCTCTACCATTAAGCCACCCCGCTATTAAAAGAGAGTAGAAGAAACAATAAAAAAATAAGACGGTTGATGATGATCAAAATGATTCAAAGAAGATCTAGAAAGGTTAGGAGCCACTAAAACCCGATAACAGGCTTGGAGTTCAGTACATATTAGAAACTGTATTTTCCTCCTTATTTTGGGTATCCACTTTATAGAGACTGGGTTAACCCCAGTAGGGTCCTAGACCCCATATGATCCATCTCCAGCAGCGGGATATGATCCAGGATTTTCGGCATGGCATAAGTGCTCTACCACTGGGCCAGATAGATGGGTGATGAGAGAAAAAAATAATGAATTAATAGTTTAAAAAATAATAAAATATTAAATCGTTTTTTTTCTAGTTATTCGTGATATAGGTACTATCTGTAGAAAGTAAGCTTCCTAGGAAGATCTAAATCACATTTGTTATTCCAAGAATTATCTTCTGTGTGTTCATCGATAACCGAAAAAAACTCTCTCCATGCCAGAAATTTTTTTTTTTTATATCCATTATTTCGGAATAATCTTTTTGTTGGAACAAACGCCATGTAGACAAATCCTATTCCTTTATTAACGCGAGAGGGATTAATCGGGAGCCTGCCCGGTATCGAGCAGAGTACTCGACGATAAATCAGCAGGAAGAGTTCCTACAGATGGGTCAGGGATCCGAGTCATTTGTTTTACATAAAATGTCCATTTGCTAGCAAATAAATGTGTAGTTTATGTCCCTATAGAATGGAAAGCGGGTTTTTGTGGGTGCTCTTTAAGCGCTAGGGAATCAATAATCGTTTAACCCTTTATAGTATAATTCGAAACACTCTGCAATGGGTCTCGATTGAAAATTTAGGGAATATCTGTTTGTTTAGTAGATCATTCTATGGTGGCTGAGTCTTCAAAGTGCTGGGGTCTGAGGAAAAGTCAGGTCAGTTATATTTTATAAAAGAAACATGTTACCTAATGTTGAGAGATCAAAGTGTAACTGATAGGGTATGTACAAAAAAATGACCGTTTTATCAAATTCCAGAGTTCAAAAGTCTGTAAATATTTTAATGATATTTATGATTTACCAACACTTAATAATCCCTTCAGAGCATTCTCTAAGCTTGTTTACTAACACTGGGCTACTTCAAAAAAAGCCTTAGTTTAGTTATTTATTTCAAAGAAGAAACATGACAGTGTCGGTACGAAATTCTCGTAATTTTAAGACATTACTGAAAGAAAAAAAAAATCACAGCCACTGAAGCAACTCGTGAAATTATTAAATATGAAGGGGGGGTGTCCTTGACCAGCGCACTGCACGGCGTTGGTTTGAAAAAAATAATGGATATAGATGAGGTTCTGAAGGAAGCTAGGAAGCTGTTGAGTCAAATCCGTCCACAAGTACTCGCGAACTTGCCAGGGAGTGTGGTGTGTCGAAAGATACTGTTAGTCGCCATTATTTACTGACTTTTGGATTCTAGAATTTGATAAAACGGTCATTTTTTTTTATACACCCTATTATATAAGACTATTCTCTGTTCAGTCGTAACGTATGGCGCACAAAGTGGAAGAAGATATGGCTAAAAGGACGATGTTTTTAAAGAAAAAAGTAAAAGATAATATAAAACCAGTACCCCTACAACCCATGAACATAACCTTCATGTGGTTCAGTACATGGTAGAGTATGTACTGTTTCTTGAACAAAGGTTATGTAGTGAGGTGATTTGTCCAACAACACGCTCAACCGTCAGATTTTCCCCCTTATTTTAAATACCCACTATATAGCCCTAGAAGGGTCTTAGATACCAAAGGACCCATCTCCTGCCGCTAACAAATTAAATAATAGTCTTGCCAGCGGCGGGATTTGAACCAAGGGCCTTCGGCATGGCAACTCAGCGCTCTACCACTGAGCCATCCGCTATAGGGGACATCCTAAATTTTGCCTATTCACGTTTACTGGTTTAGGGATTTAGCTTAGTTTTAAGGAGTACCTGATCTCGCAGAGGCCCGGGAGCCCCTTTGTACAAGACCCCAGCAGTCAAAGCGGAGTTAAACAAGATTGGTGTTGGTGGCCAGGACTCACTTGCCGGTCATAATATTAATTAATTTCTGTAATATGATAACTGTATTTCGACTTCAATTTAGGAGTGTTTTAATATGAACAAATCAGTCATTTTATTTATTAATTTATATATTACGGAGACCGTTACTTGGGTTTCCGTTTGAAAAAAAGGAATAATTATTATTGTGTACATCAATTACGAGGCATTTGATAATTTTCCGCTGGAGAGTTGTTAACTGTAAATGATCTCTACCAAAATAATTGAACCCAAGACCTTAATAGGTCGCAATGATATCATATTGCGGGCGAATGTTACGATATCAGTTAGGCATGTATTTGTATGCAAATGGATATTTTTGCATACATGGCCAAAATATTATTCTACATATTTGGTCTTAAATGCCATACATTATGCAAACTTTAAATAATGGATGTTTCTCCTGCGTAAACAAAATTAAAAATACATTTTTTGTAAATTCATATTTGACATAGTGTTATTTTATTATTAATAAATTTATATATAAGATATACTACAAGTAATAAAATTATTTATTATTTTTTAATATAAAACTGTATACAGACCATGAAGGGTCTTGGGTTCAGTACATGGTAGAGACTTATTGTTTCTATGACAACGGTTATGCAGGGAACTGATTTGTCCGAGATCAAGCTCAACCGCCAGTTTTTCCATCATTTATAGGGCGAGCCCTAGAAAGCTTTTTCGTTTTAAATAAAGTTAAATTAGTCATTTATTAACTCCCTCATTGGGGTTCACATGTCTAGTGGTTAGCATAACAACTCACAACTAGAGAATGTACTGTTTCTTGAACAAAGGTTATGTAGTGAGGTGATTTGTCCAACAACACGCTCAACCGTCAGATTTTCCCCCTTATTTTAGTTACCCACTTTATAGCCCTGGAAGGGTCTTAGATACCAAAGGATCCATCTCCTGCCGCTAACAAATTAAATAAAAGTCTTGCCAGCGGCGGGATTTGAACCAAGAACCTTCGGCATGGCAACTCAGCCGTTCTCCAACTCACCCAAGATCTTGGGTTCGTAGCCGAACATTTAAAGGGAGTAAAAAATGCTTAATTATGCCGTCATTCGGAAGGGACGTAAAATAAGAGATGTCAGGTATTGTACGAATGGGTTATCCCATTCGAGACCGATTGCGCACTGTGTGTGCAATTGAATTCCGATCCTATAATACGGCCTATTACAGCAATGTGCAATTATCAGTTATTCTGAGTAAACTAGTCGTCGAAATAAGATTTTTCTTGAACTAATGAAACCTGTAAAGTGCAGGAAAACAAAATTTGGCATGGGTTTTACTGTGTAACAGAAAATCTGATAACTTATTATTTTTAAACTTTTTACTACTTTTTAAAAAAAATTTCTTTGCCTTATATTTTGTTATTTATTATTGAAAGTAAAATAACGATTTTATCTTATTTAACTATTTTTGAAATAAATGTTTACAAATGTTTTATGATGTATTTTCATTTTACCTTACATTGCACACCGGGTGTTCAATCCGCTCCTCGCAATAAAAATTTTCCGAGGAGCGAGCTGCACACCCGGTGTGCAATGATCTTATTTATGTGAATTCACCTACGAATTTGGTGATTTCCATAATAAACAATTTATTTTTTTAAATGAAGAATATAAAGAAATCAAAATCGCTTCTGGGGACCGTGTTAAAAAAAATCGTCGTCTCGAATGGCTTAAAGATCACTATCATAATTATATCCGGATACGTTAAATTTGGTGCTCCCGCTGTAGCATCGTTGGATTAGCTATAGTAGCATAAATCTGTACCAATATAATCCGGATATGGGGATCAGTACATGGTAGAGACTGTGCTGTTTCATGGACAACGATTGTGCACGGAGGTGGATTTGTCCTAGATCACGCTCATAGTAGCATAAAGTAACGTTTAATGAATAACAAAAAACTGCCTCACAATGATTTAGTAATCGAAATATTTAACGATTTTATTATATAACTATAGAATTAATTAGATTTCGGAAAATTTCCATGAATGGGAAAAACTCAACCAGAAACATTGCGGTGTAATTTCGTTTACTGATTTAATTACAAAATAAAATCATTGCCTTCTTTTTAATAAAAACTAATTGATTGGTTCTCGTCGTTCAACAAGGGTGATAAAAAGATTTTTATCACGTACGGGAACGTTGTTATGTGCTGTGCATGCAACAATAGGATTCTACGTGAGAGGAAATCCTAATTAGATCGGTGAGTTGTAAACTGACATTGAAAAAAATGAATTACCTTACCGTTGTGTTCAAATTAACTTTGTTTTTTGTAGTATTTTATCTCCGCAATAAAAATTGTTATTGATGCAGCCTTTATTTTTGTAGTCAAAAGAAAAGATAATACCCATGCTGACACATTCTCCCGGATCAATGGTAGAATCGTTTAGGACGTGTTATCGAATAATATTTTAAAATCGTTTGTAATTTTAATTATTAATTATTAAATTATAGACAATTATTAACAAAACTGTTAATAAAATAATGGAATAAATAGTTAGAATGCAACATATTTTTTATCGGGTCTAGACTAGCTCTCAGACAACAGCTGACAAATTTACACAGAAACAAAACAATACTAAATTTACATTTGCCAATTTATTTCATTAAATAGATAACAGTCGACCATCATGCATTAATTTATAATAAAATTTAGTCACCTGCTATACATAAATCTTTCAAGTTGTAATTCAGGAACGACATTTCTGATGTTCCATTTCCAACATGTTTTTTTTTTTTAATTAAGTCAGATTTTAAGTTGTATCATGTTTGAACTTTACGTTTTATTGGAGTAATGACATGAAAATTTTTAAAATAATGAAAATTTTTAAAATGAAAAAAGTTTCAAGCTTTTCAAAATTTTTTAATTGTTAATAAAAAAATTACAATAGGAATGCTTTGCTTTACCAATTATATATATATATATATATATATATATATATATATATATATATATATATATATATATAATGGCTTAAATGTGGTATAAGAGATTTTTCGCGAATTTCTATAGACATTGAATAAAGAATTTTAATTGAAAAATTATCCTTTACAGAAGGATCATGCGTGAAATATACACGCTCATCCGAACGCTTAAGCTTCTAAGCGGCCATTCAGACTCAAATTACTCACAAAGAGGAAGAGAAAAAAATTAATTTTTATACAAAGGGTTGCTGTTAATTTTTTTTCGTTGAGTGCATATGTGTCGATTATACTAAGACATTTTATGAAAATAAATTGAGAGGATAAGCATTTTTCTTTATTTTGTTTTTATATATTTGGGAAACTAATCTGTGTTACATTAGAGTATTTACACACATGTGCATCCTGTAATTCTACAACCCAATGGTCTTAGGTTCAGCAAATGGTAGAGACTGTATTGCCCGC
Organism: Troilus luridus; assembly: GCA_964056705.1. NCBI lineage: Eukaryota > Metazoa > Arthropoda > Insecta > Hemiptera > Pentatomidae > Troilus > Troilus luridus. The sequence goes on along the minus strand of OZ057417.1, from coordinate 23,659,564 downwards.
CAATAGTTACTAAATGAATAAGCTTTTAAACAATAGAGCTATCTTACAATACCGGGACGAACAAATACTGTTTGTCGCTTCGAGTAGAGATACAAGTTTTAACTTTTAATTCGTTTATCTCGTAATATTTTCCGAAAATACAAGTTACATCTTTAGTAAGGAAAAGAGAATGTACTTATGGGAAATGTGTATACTTCGGTAATCATTTCATCTCGGAATGAACGTTTCAACAACGTATGCTGATGATACATAAACGTATGCTGATGATACATGTGTATTATCAGTCAACACCAATCCAATTATTGTATCCCAAAGCCTCCAATCCCATATCACTGATCTGGAAGAATGGTGTCGAAACTGGAGAATTAAAATAAACTCTCAAAAATCGCATCAAATCACTTTTACCTTACGTCGTAAACCAAAGATTTCCTGCCCTTCAGTATCCTTTAATAATATCCCACTGGTGCCTGTAGAACAGATCCGATACTTAGGGTTGCATCTTGACAAACGATTAACCTGGAATCCTCATTCGAGACTGAAAAGACAAGAAACCGCTCGACGTTTCAGACTACTTCAACACTTACTAGACATACGCTCTAAGCTCCCGATTAATTACAAAAGACTCATCTACATGACCATCATACGACCAATTTGGACCTACGGAGTAGAGCTTTGGGGCTCCACTAAGCCATCGAATTTCTCTCGTATCCAATCCCTACAATCCAAAATCCTTCGTAAAATCCTCAATGCTCCTTATTTTGTTAAGAATAAAGTCATCCATAATGACCTTAATGTCCCATTTGTTGCTGATTTGGCCCGAACCCGCTATCTATCCTTTCATAACAAACTTCATTTCCACTCAAACCCCCTAGTTTCAAACCTAGCGTCCTCTTCAATTCCCGATAATCCTCCGAGGCGTCTGAAAAGAAGATGGCCCCGTGACTTCTTAGTTGAACTTGTGATTTGAGTACTACCAGTGGGTAGTTTCTATACTTGTCATTTTACACGTCATTATGTATCGATTAGCCCATTTACTTGATGTATTATTGTAATACAGTTGTAAATATCAATAAATAAATTTTAAAAAAGTAGAAAACAATTATTGTACAAGAATAAATGAAAAGCGTAATTAATTTTATTTATATCGGAAGAGTACATTCCTGCACGACAGTTGTCCAAAAAAACACTACAGCCTCTACCACGTACTGAACCCCTTACTCTTCATGGGATGTACTAGTACAGGTTTTTTTCTTTTTATGCAATAACTGTTACAAATCTAACTAACGAGCAAGAACTGCTAAAAGATAATAACAGTTTCGAAAGTAACTTAATACTTATTAGCAGTGAATATCTAGTTCCAAGGACTTCTCACATTTCTCTAAAACCTTGAACTACTGTTTTATCTTTTATTCAAGCCCCTCAATTTTCATAAAAATCTTTTAACTTAGATTATACTTAATACCTTTTTCAATATTAAAACATGAAAGAGTTTCTTTAGTATTCGGTTTTTTTTTCTAAACATAATACGGGTAAAAAGGTTTGACTTTTGGACCAGTTTGAGACGTAATGAATCCCTTTCCCCTGCCAGGTATTACACTTACATGACTACATATTTTAAGCATATTTCCCCCGGGAGATGTAATCTTTTATTTCATGGTCTGAGGGAGAGATGTTGGATCTCGCATTCGTTTCCTCTTTGTTAAGTGACTTCGCTTCGGACATATTTTATTTTTTTTAAATGAAAATGTCACTTATTAGAAGTCCTAAATATTCAGAGAAATTTGAATTGTGATTTCTCAGACAGGAATTTTTTTTAATTGCTAAATTATGGGAAAGAAAATGGTCCGGATGGAGGCCAAAGAAATAATTTCTTAAATAAAGATAGACTATATAATAGAAATCATTGCATGCCTTCATCAGGGTTTGATTACCAAGATACAAACAAATTAAATTAGAAAGAGAAAATTGTAAAAAATAAAAGAGATAAGATAATAAATAAAAATAAATATATTGGAATATCTTGTTTGTTCATTGAACATCACTTTATGCTGCTAAGGCTAATAGGACGATGCTACAGAGGGAGCTCTTAATTTTGCCTATTCAGGTTTAAATAGGGATTTCTAACGAGTAGTTAACACCGTATAGGCTCGGGACCCCCGTTTAACGTCCTTTCCGAAGGACGGCATAACCAAGGATTTTTTACTCCCTTTAAAAATCTTAGGGCCGCCTGCCGGGGCTACGAACCCGCGATCTCGGGCTTAGTAGTTTGTTATACTAACCACTAGACCACAGGTAGCCCCATATATTGGAGTAATCTAGATACAAAAAGAGCGATGGTTTGAGCTATAAAATAATGTAAAGGTATTATTTGAAATATATGAACTGGAAATGAGATATGAGAATGAGATCAACTAATATTATTCAAGATTAATAAATGTTGATAACTATTTACATAATAACTGAAGCGGGGGTAGGTCCAGTGGTAGAGCGGTGGGTTGCTAGGCTCTGGATCCTAGTTTCAAATCAGGCTGACAGATAAATTATTTATTCTGTTAACAGCCATATTTGGACCCTTTGTTATCTCCAGGAGCCCATCAATTTGGGGGAAATATCAGTTCAGGGTGATTTCGGATGTTACCTCCTTGCACTACCGTTGTCTTAGAAGCAGTACATTCTCTATCATTTCCTTAATCCAAGACATTTCATGAGTTGTAGTAATATAGTTGTTTTTTTTTAATCCTATTATTTTATTATGATAATAAACCTTTATCATTTAATTGTATTAATTTCATTATTAAAAAAAAAAATGGCCAAATATTCCCTTACCCATCCCAATGCAATTTCAGTTTTTTTTTCTTTTTTCACGATTCCTATTTATGCAGATGCATTTCTCCTAGAATATTTTCGAATTTGTGTTAAAATAATGATAAATGATGATTGCATAAACTTTTTTTTTAAATTATTTTATTGAATTGTACAACTGTTACATATACATCTAGAACAAGGGCTATATGACTAACTAGATACATGAAAGGACATATAGAAGGCAATACCCACTGGCAGCACTCTAATAACATTCCTATAATATAAGGTCCCGAGGCCATCTTCTCTTCAGACGCCTAGGAGAATTGTCCGGGATGGAATTGGATGGAAGGATGGAAACTAGTGGGTTTGGATGGGGCTGGAGTTTATTATGGAATGATAGGTATCTGGAATGGGCTAAATCGGTAACATATGGAACGTTCAGGTCATTATGGATGGTTTTATTTGTGACAAAATAAGGAGCGTTTAGGATTTTGCGAAGGATTATGGATTGCAAGGATTGAATACGAGAGGAATTCGATGGCTTTGTTGAGCCCCATAGTTCAATTCCGTAAGTCCATTTAGGTCTTGTAACAGTCACATAAATAAGTATTTTGTAATTGATCTGAAGCTTTGAGCGTTTGTCTAGTACCTATATGTTGAATTAGTCGGAAGCGTCTAGCTGTTTCTTGTCTTTTCAGTCTTGTGTGAGGATTCCAAGTAAGGCTACACCTACATTGGATCCGATTCGGTGCGACGTGATTCTATCACATACGATGCTGGAGTGTATACATTATACATGTTTTACTGAGACGTCGCTAGCAAACCAAATGACTAAAATATATCGAGAGTTATAACATTTGGCTCTTTAAATTTATAAAATTAAGATTATTTATTAATTATTTTTAATGCATTTATATTTTACTATAATGTATCGTAAAATATGTATAATGTATACACCCCAGCATCGTAGGTGATAGAATCACGTCGCACCGAATCGGATCCAATGTAGGTGTAGCCTTAGACGTTTGTCTAAGTTGAGTCCTAGGTAGCGAATATGTTCAAGTATAAACTTTAAAACTAAATAATGTCATTCATAAAAGAATATTTTTAAAACAAAAATTAATGAAAATAATAATACTTTGCATGATTGCAACAATGATTTAATAAAATTAACCCTTGCCACTATAAACATTTTATTACTGTGTATGAATTGGAGTATACGAGATATTAAGTATACAATATTAAATAATGAAAAAATAAATCCTCAGTATTGTTTTATTATTCAGTACAAATTTTAAATGAAATAGACATATTCTTACGGCCCTAATACTTCTATATCTTGATTTATATAAGTGCCAATAATTAATAAATTAAACGAAATCAAATATTATTTTTGTAATGTGTCGATAAAATTTTATGATTATTGTGTAATATCCATGAAGACTTCATCATATTAATATGAACATAAAATAAACATTTCATTTATTTATTTTATAAAATAAAATAGTTTTTAGAAATGCTATAAAAATGTTCCAGCATATAATCACAGTAATCAGAAGTTTAAGAATAAAATATCTACCCTCGTATCCAGTAGTAAGAGAAATGGAGTACCTAGATTATATACAAAACATATTTTTTATTAATTATTAATTATTAAGTTAAATAAATAAAAAGGCTTAGTGAACCCGATGGCTCGATGCCGACACCTCCAATCTCTGCTTACAAGCTTATGTCCACGACCACTAACCAAACCCATATCCTTCAAATCACTCTTAACGCAATCCTCTCACCTACACATACGTTAAACATTGAAGTAAATTGAAAAAGGGAAAGAAAAAAAATCAAGTATAACGTACCATATTATAAAAAATAGTGTGATATTTTATTATTTGCGATAGACTCTATTTAGGATATGCCTTTACAAATAAAAATTGAATTAAATAAAAAAAACGTTCTATATTAACTAAATTAAAAACAATTTGTAAAGTGAAGGATTTGTACTATTTTTTAAATTGTATTTATTTATAATAAGAGTACTGTATATTTATTAATATTTAAGAGGACCTGTCCGATTTATTACTGGCCCTGGAAGATCCCACAGTACTTGATCCTGAACCCCTCAAGATCCCAGAGCAGAGATCTCCTACAATCAACTCCCCCCCCCCCCACGATGTTAGTTAATAAGGCGACTGGTGGTGATGATCGTAGCCGGCCTAATTCCCTTAGAATTGGATCCCTTCAGGTTCCTCCTTAGATAATTGGCTAATTGCTACGATTATCCCGTACGAATGGTATCCGCCTCCAAGCTAGATTTTCCATGATGGTATTACCACCATTTATGCCGCTCCCTTGGTTGATGTAATAATTAAATAAATAAACAATATAAAACTCAGCGAAACCACTGCTAATAAACTTGATCTTACAATTATCTCAATCCTCCCACCTACGCCATTGTCTCGTTCATTAACAGTCGGCTCAGCGTTGATTATTTTTTTTAAGAATTTCTTAATTACTAAACCCAACAACTTTACAAGCCCATCTCAATCTTGGCGATTCTATAATTTCAATTATACGAACCCGCTGCATGATCGGCTTATTCTTAGTTCTATAACCTCCTATGAAACGAATATTAATATTTTATTTTAAAAAATAAGGCTTTCACAATCGGGGGAACTTAAATTTTCTTCATTTTCCATCCGAAAGAAGAAAACTAAAGCTCACGAAGAAGCTAAATGTTTTTAAAACAAATGATTCGTGACTACAGAGGCTTTCGATGTATGATCAAACAATTGAAACAAACTCTATCATTTATACGATGTAAATCAGAGATAATGGTTCATATTGAGAAATGAATGATGGAGAACAATATTTTTTTATTGTTAAAGATATGAGCAATCATTCATCATGGCTTAGAATTATCTTCTGATGATGGAATGATGGAACGAATAATCAGAATGCAGTCCAAATTATAGTTTTATTGTACAAACCATAGTTTTGGTCCGAAAATGTGAGCAATCAACAGCGATAATATGCTCGGAAGGAAATAAAAATTAATAAAATCGTCTCTATCCTAATTATTCGTTCGAGCAGATCTTAAACACCAATCACAACCAAACCACAGTCAATAAATATCAATAATGTTTTGTACTTCGCATATTCAAGATTTCGTTTAGGCCATTTATTTGTGAAAAAGTTAGTAACTGTTCTATTCGAGTGGTAAATCTTTAAAACATTAAAAATAATGGGTTGACATTTTGGGAGGAAGTATTATTTGAGGCGTTTAGGATCAAAAACAGATACAAAAATTTATTTTTACACAAAGCATTGGATTGACTTAACTAGTATAAAATGTGAACAAGTAAATTTTTCAAATTTATCCGCTTTTGATCACCAACGCCTCATTTTTGTTTTATTAACAACGCAAATTTTACTGGTTTCAGAATGGAATTATAAAAAAAAAAATAATAATAATAAGGCCTGCAATAGAATTAAACAACCTACTTAAGCAACTGCAAAATCATTATCTACTCGTAAGTATGTAAATATACCATCTATTCATTAAAGTCGGTATAATAAACGATAGAATACATTAGAGGAATAGGGATAAACTCTCTTAAAAAAAAAATCCCAAAAAACAACAGAAAAAAACAGAGGGTAGAAAGAGGGGAATATAGAACGAGAATAAAGTTGGGCCGGGAACTTTTTCTATTTATCTAAAACGATCCCAAGCTCTAGCCTTATCTGGATCGGGTTGCAGATGGCTGGAGCACACGTGCTACCAACCTCAGGTCCAGATTGCCTCCCAGTATTCTATCCTTGTTAGCCTTCCCACATGTTGGGATTCGTTACGTTCTGGGAGGAGTCGAAATACTAAAATCTGGGGTGACTCAAGAGTAATATATACAGTTTGTACATTATCTATAACAAAAATTAATACTACAGGTTTCTCAATGTTTAAAAAAATTCATTGAATTGAAAATATCCTCAATCAAGGGCCAGGGATTTTTCATATCCGAAAGTACGATATTGTTTCTTGGTAAGTACTAAAGGATACATAGCTTAATATTTGCGACATAAATCGTGTGTTCTGTCATTTTGTTTTTGGTAATATTAATTTTATAATATTTAGTTCGGCTAGCTACAATTTTATTTTTTATGGTATAATTTTTTTTTGTTTTAAAATATACGAATCTCCCTTGGTGAACCTTCCAGTAGTCCTGTGCTTGTCTCAAAGATTATTATTGAATTTATGGAATTATTAATTATTGTACTGCCGTCGGTCCTTGAAATGTGTCCAAAGTTACACTTAAATTCGATTTTTTTTAGTGACAGAAACTCGAGCTCAATGATTCCATTAGATACGGACGAAGGTAATAAAGGCATGTTAAAAATAATTTAAGCAAGTTCGTTAGAGCAATACATCATGTATGGGCTGAACTTGAACAAAGGACCTTTAGCAAAGTAACTGAGAGCTATACACACTGATCTACTCCCCCAGTGATTCTATTAATGTTATATATTTTTCATGTTATTGCATTGATGTCTATTTTAAGATATTTTTTTAAAACACTTGATGTATCCTTTATTGAAAAAAAAAAAAATTTTAACAATCCCTCTCCATTCCCATCCTGATTTATCAAAGGTACGCCTAACCATCTTGTTACGACAAGAGCTAATCAACTAGAGGGGAGAAATGCAGTGTAATTAGACGAGATTGGGACAGAGGTGTAAGTCCATTGGTCGAATTAGGACCAATAGGATAAGCGCTACTGTCATATAATCAGGATCGGGCCTATCAGCATTCAGCACGCTCCTTCGGGGGGTTGGCGGGCCAATCTCTTTGATGAATGCTTTCCTCAATAACATAGAATCTTCTCGGTCACTTTATAGAATCTAACGTCTACTTATTGCCACTTCTTCAACCCTCAGCCTCCTCCGATTCAATAAGGAAAATCATCAATTTCGGCGTTTTTCTTCAGAGCGTCCTTCTGGCGAAGATTAAATCTTAACTCCCCCTAATATATAAATCTTAATCTCCCTAGTATATAAATACGTTTCAGTGATATTCTTCAAAAGAATAACGTGATAACTCAAAATAGCTAATTTATAACTTAAAGCATGTTAACACGAGTTACGTGTGAGTTAAAAATTAATTAAAATTTGGATACCAGTATTCCTATTTTAATGACGGTGTTGAAGTTATTTTATTAACCATTATAAAATCATTAAAAGCTTGAATCTTTTATAATTTAAACTCGCCATTATTCCCATAAAACTTCAAGTTCAAACATGATACAACTGAAAATATAACTTTAATGAAACAAAAAAAAGTTGGGAACGGAATATCAGATATGTCGTTACTGAATTAAATGTCTTCAACCAATAACTGCTCCTGAGAGCTTAACTCAAAAATGCTAATTTTTCAGTTATGTCCTTTTTCTATGCAGAAAATGTTGAATCTTCGACTCTCACTCCTAAGACGACTACATTACCACAACAATAAACTAACAAAATTATAAAATACAACATGCTATTTAAACCATTATGGACCTATGCCTCGCAAGTGTGGGGCTCATACAGACCATTCAAACCTACCAATCAAAATTCCTTCGTTATATTACATATTGTCTCTTTAACATTACTAACAAATCATTACACAAAGATCTAAACATACCACTCGTGACTGACTCAATCAACAAAAACTAAAAAAAAATTCATGACACACTTTGCTCGACATCCAAACTTACTGCTACAATCATTACTGATAAGCACTTTTCCATAGAATGGACAGGGATCTACTGGGAGGTTTCTTCACCCCCGCTTCCACGAGAATCCCTTAGGGGAGGTTTTCTAATGAAGATCGAAAATACAGTATGTGCCAGATGGCATTTGTACATTTCTCAAATAAATATTTTAACTATTTCAAATCGCTATGTTGCCGTCCCGGACATATTAAAGCCGTTAAAACAAATAAAACTCTGTTTCTAATTGAAAAATATAAATTCTATTTCGATGTAAGGGCTGTTATCTCAATACAGAGCATGCTGTGAAATAAGATTAAGACTTGTAAACTATAAATATTTTTTATCAATAAAACAAACCTAAAACTTAAAACTTGTCATTGTTTTGTTTAATGCAAAATATTCAATAAACTCAAAACAATACTTAGTGGGTACTCATATTTAATAGGCTCACTAGGGAGTTACATCTAAGTACAAAACTAAACATTATATTATAATTTATTTTTTATAATTTTTATTTTTAAAGGAAAAGATTTGCCCAGGACCGGGATTCGAACCCGGGTCTCCCAAGCATCCGTCGTGGTACTCTGCCACTTAAGTTATCCTGGTACGTACCTCGGTCAGTTAAATCCTTCCTCTTTAAACAAATCTTTTATCGTCAAAATAAAAATATTTATAAACTTTATATTATTGGTGTACATCTAGTAGTATAATTAATAAGTAAAATATAAGTACCTACTATAGTATAATTAAATGAAGTGTTTTATAACATATATATATATATATATATATATATATATATATATATATATATATATATATATATACATTATAAAACAAAAACTGTGGAATTAAAAAATAAAACTAGCAACATCTTATTCCAATATTTCGATTTAAGGGCTGTTATTTCAATACAGAGCATGTGATCTAATGTCGTTACCATCAAGCGATCGGCTGTAGACATTTACGAAAATCCGAAAGTATTATTGTTAGTACATTTAGGAAAAGATAATTTAATTTCAAAGGATGAGTGACTTAACAAACATAAAAAAAATTAGAAAATCATCTAACAAAACAAACTGGATGAAAGAAGCCTTGGAAGATTTGACGATATAAGAGAAAAGGAAAAATATAAATGAAGATAGATCCAAACTTAGAAACATAATTAACAATCCGAAACTTAAAAGAAAGAAGACGGGAGTAAAATGACAGATGGTAGGAAGGAAGAACACAGTGAGCTAATAAGAGATATTGAAAAGAAAAAAGAAAAAAAGATAGTATAAAGTTCTACACTCTCCTGATAGAGACTAATCTGTCAGTTATATTATATATATATATATATATATATATATATATATATATATATATATCGGGTGTTTTTTTAAGCTAGATAGAACTTTAAATTGTAAAAAGTAACACAAAAAATTAAATTGTAATCAAAATTTTTTTTTTATTTGTTTCAGTATACTCTGACATTTCGTATACTTCTTTCGCCGATTGGGCTCTAGAGCAGTTGGCAACTGACCCGTTGTTTTATCGCAAAATTGTGTTCAGCGATGAGGCGCATTTTTGGTTGATTTCGAGAAATGGACCTGTCAATTGGCCTCCAAGGTCGTGCGATTTGACACCTCTCGATTATTTCCTGTGGGGCTACGTGAAGTCACTGGTTTATGCTGATAAACCAGCAACAATTGACGCCTTGGAAGCCAGCATTGTTCGTGTTATTCGTGACATACGGCCAGCAGTGCTCGAAAAAGTGGCCCAAAATTGGACGTCCAGAATGCGCTTCGTCAAGAACAGCCGCGGTGCCCATATGCCCGAAATCATTTTCAAATGTTAATGTCACGTATTGATCTTTCGAATAAAAAAAAAATTTTGATTACAATTTAATTTTTTGTGTTACTTTTTACAATTTAAAGTTCTATCTAGCTTAAAAAAACACCCTATATATATATATATATATATATATATATATATATATATATATATATATATATATATATATATATATATGTGTGTGTGTGTGTGTGTGTGTGTGTGTGTGAAATATACAAATATAATTTTGTAGTTGAGCATATTCTCCCAACTTTAAGAGATCATCCGATGTGAAAAAAGTACTATAGGTGTGTATACATATACATAATAAATAAAAAATATTTCAAGAGCTAAAAAACAAATAGCATTATAAAAAAATTAATTACGAGTTCGTTTAATGCCAAAAAAAATTAATAATCAAAATAATAGCCCTAAATACCCGATATAATTTCCATGGCATGCATTAGCGATGATAATTTGTGGATTTATTCCCACTGTTTATGAGCTGGTCGTTGATCGATCACCTTGGAAAAGATAAATTATTCATTGAATTGATTGGTTTTAAATTATAATTGTAATCCATCATTTGTGGGAAAGGGAAATCGGTCCAAATTAGCTACAGTCTCTATTATGTAATGAAGCCAAGACCTTTCAATAGGTTTTGGCCGTACAGATTTTTTTTAATGGTTTTAAAAGGGAACGGGGCGGCTCAGCATGCAGACTGTTGTGGGGGTGCGGTATTACCCCTTTAAGATGGCCTTCCTCAACTCCTTGGTCATTCTTTCTTTCGGAAGGGACTTAAAATGGTGTTCTCCATCCAGTACGATGATAGGTACTCCTCAGAAATATCAATCCTAAGTATAATTTGATAGGAAAAATTTAGAGCTGCCACTGTAACATTGTCTGATTACTTATAGCAGTATAAAGTAATGTTAAATGAAATAAACAAACGATGTATTATTAAAATATCAACGTTTATCCTGATGTGGGAGATAAAATGAAACTTGATGGTGAAATGTTTGCTTTTGTGTTCACCATACAGTTTATTAAAAACCGTTACAGCTAGTGCACATAGTATTTGTTTTGATAAAGTCGAAATACTTTTTTTTTAAATACAATTATTAAATGAGCGATTAAAAGGTGTTAAGAATTATAGAATCCGTATAAAAAGATCCCTTGAATAAATACGAACGAAATAAAAAAAAAAGGGATGAATTCACTGAATATTATCTTACAAAAAGTAAGTATTAATTGTACACCTGAATATTGCCACCTACGATAATTCATTTCTTATTAAAAAAACTGGAAAGCACTTGACTTTTCAAAAGTTTCCCCTAAAATGGCGGATAAAATGAAACACATCTAGCTCGAATAACGTCAGAGCTTAGCGGAACGACGTTCACCTTTTCAGAAGTTCGGGATAAAAAAAAAAAGATTAAAAAAAAAAAGGAGAAACTCTGGGGCCTTTCTAATTGTAGCTTTACGTCCATTTAATTAAGAATGCTGATGATTAAAGTCAAATAAGTTTTTAAAAAGGGTGGAATAATTCTTTGCTAAGAAAACCTTCTTAAAAATATTCTCGCGGAAGAGAGAAGGAAAACGACGCTTTTCGAGTGCCCCTTTTAATCAGGAAAATGTTTTCACTATCAACCGTTGAATGGACTTCTGTTTCCCGAGCCAGTTTCCTAATTATATCAGAGTAGCTTGTCCGAGAGTGATTTTTGCTTCATCTGAAATATGAATATCAAACTTCACCCTCCGTCTCTCTCTCCTTGAAGAAAAACCTCAATAGAATTAGGTATTATAGATGGCCCGAACCGAGTCCTTTTGTATCCACTTCAAAAACAAAGGAACAACTTTGAAAATTAGGTTAGAAACTGAACAAGAGTGTCATTCATTTTATATAAAGAGTACCAGTAACTTCGTCAGGGCTGGAGAATTGGAGGACTAGAAAAATGTGTGTTGTCGAAAAATTAATTGGACCCTCTAACTCTAAAACTCATGAACACTTCATTACACGCTGTTTCTGGTACAACGGTTGGGCCGAGAAGTTATTGGTCCGATTATATAGGGTCTTAGGCACTTTATAGAGGCTGGGTGAGCCCCAGGAGGGTATTTAAATCTCATAGGATTCTAACTGTTAACTATAGATTATCCGCCACAGCTAGATTTGAATATAGGACCTCCGGCATGACAGCTCAGCGCTCTACCGCTGAACTCCCTACAAATAAAAAAAAAAACCTGTACCACTACAACCCATGAAGGGTCTGGGGTTCAGTACATGGTAGAGACTGTACTGTTTCATGGACAACGATTCTGCAAGGAGGTGACTTGTCCTAGGTCACGCTCGACCGCCAGATTTTTCCCCCTTATTATGGGTACCCTGTTTTTATAATATTTTATAGAGGCTGGGTGGGCCCCAGGAGGGTCCTAGATCCTATATGATCCATCTCCCGCTGAAACAGACTAAATAAAAATCATGGCTTGCAGCGGGAATTGAACCAGGATTTCCGGCATGGCAGCTCAGTGCTCAACCACTGAGCCACTCCTCTCCCTACAAATCAATTATGCAAAAAAAAAAAAAATGTATATATACTAGCTGACCCGGCCACGCGTTGCTGTGCCTGTCATAATAGTTTAAAAAAATATTAATTAAAATTTGAATTTTAAAGAAATAATGAATGAATGAAAAAATTAATATAATAAATTTTTGATTTCACATTTTATTCATCTTATATCAAACTATAGTATATAATAATACACTTAGGGGTATGAAAAATAGTTTACATCCTATACTCAGATCTACTGAATATACCCAATAAATTCCATAAGAATCGGTCAAGTCATTTCGGAGGAGTTTTGTTACAAACACTGTGACACGAAAATTGTACATATTAGATAGTAATAAGATTCCGGTTAACAATTAGTATATTGGAACTTAACTGGCGATATGTTGGACCTTCTGAGCTCCATTTGGGCTCAAATTGTAGAAAATATAATCTACTTTAAAAAAGGTTATTTATGTTTTTCCGTAAAACGCAATGATTAGGAGATACAGGCCAAAAACTAAAGGAACTCCAAAAATTTCGAAGTTTTTCGACCACCAAAAGTATTCCCGTCCGTTTTTTTGGTCTCAAATTTGGATTTACACTACTCAGACATGCACTTACAACATATCAGAAATGCAGCAGGTTAGAAAAAAATATAATTTTGCAAAAAAATTAAATATCGCGGTCATTAATCGAAATAAAACATAGCCTATATTTTAAGTTGGACAATGTTACATATCTTTGCGAAATTTCATTAAAATCAGTCCAGTAGTTACGGAGATTAGCCGGAACAAACATCGTGACAGGAGATTATATATATATATATATATATATATATATATATATATATATATATATATATATATATATATATATATATATATATATATATAGGCACTCATGAGGACTCTCGATAGAAATGAAAACTAAAGACTTTAGAATAACTGTGTTTTTCTTTTAATTCTAAATCAATTACAGTCAGAACTATTTAATTTTCAAATTTTTATTTTTTTATATTAATTTATTCATTGAAACTTACAACTGTATCATAAAAATACAAGTAAATGGCAGGAATGATGCATAATGACGTAGATTAAGACAAGTAGAGAAACTATTCCGTGGTAGTACTTCAATAACAAATTCAACTCAGAAGGCCATGAAGCCCTTTCATTTCATAAACCTCGGAGGATTATTGGGAATTTAATAGGTCTCTATGTTTGAAACTGAGTTTGAGTGGGAATAAAGTTTTTCATGAAAAAAATTGGGTGCAGGTCAACCAGCAACAAATGGGATATTGAGGTCATAATGGATGACTATATTTGTAACAAAGTAAGGAGCATTAGGGAATTTGGATTGTGAGGAGAGGAATTCGATAGCTTAGTGGAGCCCCAAGCCTACATATACATAAGAACAGTAATTATGTACATTTTCAAGTAGTTTATTTATTAATCAAAACATGATTGGCATCACATGCCCTGTTCAAAATTACTTAATTGAAATAACAATCAGTATAGAGTTATAATATCTATACAATGTATTTGCATTTACATAGATTTTATTTTCATCTTTTAGCAGAATTATCATCATTTTGTTAAGTTCAACAATACATGGATCATTTGTACTTTCAATCATTTTATAAAACAAGACATATAACTATTGCAATTAAAATCATTTAGGGGAAACGAAAACCATCTAATGATGTTTAGTAGTTATTAGTATCATGTGTACAACAGGCGACATTAGGCGACTTTTTAAATAAAATCAATTGTTCTTGTATCAATGGAATTCTCACATTTAAATTAACGTTGATCAAAAGAAATTGTTATATAATTTGTTTATGTGTAACATACACAGGCCGCTAGGTGTAGCCGGTGTCGAGCATGTTGCTGACGTGAACCCACTAGTTTACCCTCTACCAAAAGTCGCTAAAGAAGAAGTTTTCACTTCAAAAACAAAACCAAATGTACCACTATAATCCACGAATAGTTGTCTGGTTCAGTACATGGTTGATAATATATTTTTCTATGCAAACGGTTGTGCAAAGATTTGGCCGAGTCACTCTCCCATACTCGAGGCTGTATTATTTTTAATAAATAGTTGGTTCCTATTCTACCATTATGGCCTAGACTCTGTCCATATTCCCTCTCTAAAATTCATACAGCCATAATTATTATAAAATAAAAGTAGTTACGAAATACAAAAATTAAATGATGATTATGACATTTTATAATGTTTATAACATTAGTACGGCCACGTGATCCTTGTTGAATTTAAGATTTTATTTGTGGGTATGAGTTGGAATATACGAGAACATAATTACCCGTATATTATTCCAAAAAAACGATTGAATACATCATCAGCGTGTAGTAACGTACTATTTTTTTATTATAGACGAATTCTGAATGCAGTGTATATATTCTTACCTAATAATTATTTTCTGTATTTTTATTATAAATGTATAATTATTTTTATCGCCAGAGTCCATTTGTTCATCAATAAAATTTTATGATTATGATATATTTAATGATGTGTTTTTGCATATTAAGTGTTCTAATACTGTAGTATAAAAAAAAACCTGTAACACTACAACCCGTGAAGGGTCTGGGGTTCAGAACATGGTAGAAACAGTGCTATTTCATGGACAACGGTTGAGCAGAGAGGTGATTTGTCATTGATCACACTCCAGATTTTCCCCATTATTTTGGGTACCCACTTTCAGAGGCTGGGCGAGCCCTAGGAGGGTCCTATATCCTCAGACTTAACTGAGGTATAAGTTACTTAGATTATTTTACTATTTAAATTATCAAGCTCCCCTGCTAGATTGTCCCCGTAACTAAGGATAATTAAACTAAGTAGCGGCAGGGTGAACCCTACAAGGGTCTTCAAAACATGTAGGATCAATTCCCGGGTTAACTAAACAAATAATTTGTCTACCACAGCCGGTTTTGAACCCAATGCCAACTAAATCTATGAAAAATAAGTGTCCTCTTACACAAAATTGCTTGACTAAACTGCAGTGATTTATAAATATTTTCAGTTTTTCGCTTTTAATCCTTAACGCCTCATATTATTCATGAAGAAACCATTGGAAATTAATTAATAAATAATTTACTCAAGAGTCAAGTTTATAGACTTTGGAATTCTTAAATTTTGAAACTGAAATTTAGTGAAAATGTATAGAGAATAGAAAAGGAGTTTTTTCTGATGTAACCTAAGTAAAACTCTCAAATAAAAATAAATTTTTAATTAAAAAATTAAATTAAAAAATAAAACTAATATTTTTACTGAAATTTAAAATATTGACTTTTTCACTGGTTATGTCAAGTAATTTACGCTGCTTAAGCTTCAGGTTCAGAACCGGCCATAAACCATGAGAACTATAGAAAAGTAGGTTTTTGAAATGTCGTCTACTTTTGATCCTGATTAAAAAAGTTATGTTTAAAACGTATTAATGATATGAAAATTTTAATTAGTATTAATTATGTTATCTATATAAGTGAAGAGACAGCGTTACCTCTCTCAGACTGCCCCGCCCCCCTTCCAGCTAACAACCAACTGTGGTCAAACTATAATTTAGAATGTTGTTCAACACTCGTAATGATCCAAAGTTGTTTAGAAAATTAATTTCCTAATTCCGAGGGTCTTCATATCTTTAAGTGCTATGGTCTCCTACTCGGTTAATGAAGTCCATCTTAACAATATAACTTAATTTGGGTATAATTATGGTTTAAAAAAATAGAATAAAGTTTTTAATGTATTAACTTTGATCTTTATTATGAGCAGATGGTTAATGAAAGATCCCCAATAAGTAGTCCGTGCATTATAATATCCTACTGCCTCCCCCTACTACTGGAGAATATTGATGTTTTAGCCTTAAAGGTAAATTGGCTTCAAGAGCGATCGCTTGGATCAGAAAGATGTAGTGTCCAGTAAGTTCGCGTAGTAAATGCCCCTGTTTCCTCTCTCCTTGTCTAAAGTACGGCATCGCTCTTCTGTCTTTACTACTTTCTGGTCCTTGGTATGTACTTCAGTTTTATTGTTTTATGTATATGAAACATTTTTATATGTATATATAAATACACATATTCATCTGCCTATTCCATAAAAAATTGTCGTGGTGTGATATTTTTTCAGCTTTGCTATCTTCATACATTTTTATCTTGCTTGATCAGTTAAATTATAAATATTTTGAAAAATGTCCTAACCGAAAATCCACTGTTCCAAATTCCTTTAAGCCATTGTATAAACTATAGTTTTTGAATTAAAATAGAAAGAATTGCATCCATGGATTTAAAAATAGGAACAAGCTGTATGTTTTTCCTATAATTCGATTTTAGGACTGTTATTTCAACAATTAACATCAACCACCGCATGCTTTTATAGGATTGTATAAACTCCTCTGTCCATCACTCTGTTCACATTTAAATTTTTTATTTCGTTTCCAATTTATGCACGATTTTTTTTTTTAGTATTAGTTTTTCAAACTATATATATTTTTTTAGGTAAACTAATAAACCTATTAAGAAGTTTGGTGGTCCGCTATTTCATTTTCGGTCGAGGAATGGCTTCATTCATTTGTGGCACTCCGATGTGATGGCGGTTTAAAATTCCAATGCGCTTCTAAAACGGCAAACTGTTAAATGCCGTCGCTTTGCAACGGGCATGCATAAAGCCTTAATGCGTTCCCTTTGAAATGCAGATTCATAAAGTGCATATTTTGAGCACTGCTTATAATCAGTAGACGTTTGCCTTTTTGCATAACTAATTAAATTTGTAAGATGGATGCAAACAAAAAAAATAGCACTCCGTCATATTCAGTGAAATAGTGGGGGGTATTTCTCCCCCTAATCCCTGCACTTATCATCATTTAGCACTTAGCAAAGAGTGATGTTTTAATTCCTATACACCTTTTAAATTTTATTGTGAAATAATAATCATTATCATCATTTAAAAGTAAAACAATTTCTTTAGATCCAAATGAACCTTCACTTTCAAAAATAACAGCTAATATAATGTATTTTAGAAACCAAATTTTTCCCTTTTTAGACTAATTAGTAACAAATTAATTCCTTTATATTTTCAACTTTGAAGTAAATTTACCATCCACATTGTACTACAGGGATATTGGTTGATCTGAAGGGATCTATTTAAGACTCTTATACCACAACGCCAGGCCTCAAGTCTCACGACAGGCAATGAAGAAACTAAACGAGCTGGGTTACGAAGTCCTACCACACCCACCTTATGCCACAGGCTTATTTCCATCAGTTAAGAAATTTGGACAACTTCCTTAAGGATAGAATTTTTGAAAATGGTTCTCAAGTCAAAAACGCACATGTAGACTTCATTTCATCACAAACTACTGAATTTTTCAGTTCTGTGATTGAAAATTTGATTCGGGAAAACGTGCACATAATAAGCTTTCTTTTGAAAACGGACATTTCATATGAAACGCCTGGATACATACAAGACCTTCCCAGCAAGATTCTACCCAGCGAAAATTAGCAACCAATACTATCATTAAATGATAGTATCATATACAGTTAACTCATATAATGGACGATTAACTGAATAGATAATATTTTATGCGTATACCGTTTCGGAAGGTTTTTTATCTATTTACTTCTAAAATATGGGCCGTAACTCGAGCTACTTGCGCAGAAAACTCTCAATCCCACGCATCATCGGCGATACGCTGTTCTCCTAAATCCTCTCCTATTGCTCCAAACATGTGAAAGTAATTCGATGATAAATTCAAACATTCCACCGAGAATTTGGCCTCGTAGATAAGCAGAATCGAATCGGGTCGTACGGTGCAATGACGTAACCTTAATGTGACTTATGACTTAACAACTAAATCTCACAATTTTAATTAGTAAAGAAACTGTAGCACTAAAACTCGTGAAGGGTCTATGGTTTTTTACATGGTAGGCATGGAAATAGTCCGCACTATTTCAACAGTTGTGCAGAGAGGTGATTAAGACGCGATCATACTCACCCAGTGTTTCTCCCAATTAAGGTAACCACTTCAATCGGTAAATCCCACAGATCCCATCTATATGTCGATAATTTATATAAAATTCAATCTTAAAGTTTGTACTTCACAATTTTTATTTTATTCTAAGCAAAAAACTCAAACAATGTTTTTACAATAATTATTATACCGTACATTTTTGATTTTTTATGACAATATTTTTATGTGTACTTATAGGTTATTTCCTGCACGAAAATTTAGTCGGCACTTCTAACCTTATCTGCGTAAAATAATCCTTTTCTAGATCGGGTTCGAATAACCCTTGGCGACTCATATACAGATTGTGTAATTCAGAAAATATTACCACATGTATATATTACAATATGATTATATATTATTTATTAATATAATATAGCTGCTCCGGATGTATAATGACACAACTGCAAAAAACAAAACTACAAATCACAACTGAACAATGAGTCGTTATTCTGCCGGAGGGAAAGGTAAATAAGGATGCAGGTTATAACGACCGATCTTCCCTCCTGTGGCGAATTTAGTATAATTATGTCGATTTTCAAACATCTAGTAAATGCATTTATGAGCCCCCCAAAATAAAAAAGTCAATTTCACAAAACTTTACAGTTGCGTCATTATACCGAAGCAGCGATATATAATATAATAGTCCAGGATCCATGGTCCATTTTTTCACCTGATTAGTATCAAGCGGAATCTTCGAGAATATCTTCGTTTCGATGAGACGCCCAACAATTTCCTGTGCAAAATTCTCGATTGTGGTAGCTAACAGAGGTAGCAAGTGCATATTTTGAGCACTGCTTATAATCAGTAGACGTTTGCCTTTTTGAATAACTAATTAAATTTGTAAGATGGATGCAAAAAAAAAAATAGTACTCCGTCATATTCAGTGAAATAGTGGGGGGTATTTCTCCCCCTAATCCCTGCACTTATCATCATTTAGCACTTAGCAAAGAGTGATGTTTTAATTCCTATACACCTTTTAAATTTTATTGTGAAATAATAATCATTATCATCATTTAAAAGTAAAACAATTTCTTTAGATCCAAATGAACCTTCACTTTCAAAAATAACAGCTAATATAATGTATTTTAGAAACCAAATTTTTCCCTTTTTAGACTAATTAGTAACAAATTAATTCCTTTATATTTTCAACTTTGAAGTAAATTTACCATCCACATTGTACTACAGGGATATTGGTTGATCTGAAGGGATCTATTTAAGACTCTTATACCACAACGCCAGGCCTCAAGTCTCACGACAGGCAATGAAGAAACTAAACGAGCTGGGTTACGAAGTCCTACCACACCCACCTTATGCCACAGGCTTATTTCCATCAGTTAAGAAATTTGGACAACTTCCTTAAGGATAGAATTTTTGAAAATGGTTCTCAAGTCAAAAACGCACATGTAGGCTTCATTTCATCACAAACTACTGAATTTTTCAGTTCTGTGATTGAAAATTTGATTCGGGAAAACGTGCACATAATAAGCTTTCTTTTGAAAACGGACATTTCATATGAAACGCCTGGATACATACAAGACCTTCCCAGCAAGATTCTGCCCAGCGAAAATTAGCAACCAATACTATCATTAAATGATAGTATCATATACAGTTAACTCATATAATGGACGATTAACTGAATAGATAATATTTTATGCGTATACCGTTTCGGAAGGTTTTTTATCTATTTACTTCTAAAATATGGGCCGTAACTCGAGCTACTTGCGCAGAAAACTCTCAATCCCACGCATCATCGGCGATACGCTGTTCTCCTAAATCCTCTCCTATTGCTCCAAACATGTGAAAGTAATTCGATGATAAATTCAAACATTCCACCGAGAATTTGGCCTCGTAGATAAGCAGAATCGAATCGGGTCGTACGGTGCAATGACGTAACCTTAATGTGACTTATGACTTAACAACTAAATCTCACAATTTTAATTAGTAAAGAAACTGTAGCACTAAAACTCGTGAAGGGTCTATGGTTTTTTACATGGTAGGCATGGAAATAGTCCGCACTATTTCAACAGTTGTGCAGAGAGGTGATTAAGACGCGATCATACTCACCCAGTGTTTCTCCCAATTAAGGTAACCACTTCAATCGGTAAATCCCACAGATCCCATCTATATGTCGATAATTTATATAAAATTCAATCTTAAAGTTTGTACTTCACAATTTTTATTTTATTCTAAGCAAAAAACTCAAACAATGTTTTTACAATAATTATTATACCGTACATTTTTGATTTTTTATGACAATATTTTTATGTGTACTTATAGGTTATTTCCTGCACGAAAATTTAGTCGGCACTTCTAACCTTATCTGCGTAAAATAATCCTTTTCTAGATCGGGTTCGAATAACCCTTGGCGACTCATATACAGATTGTGTAATTCAGAAAATATTACCACATGTATATATTACAATATGATTATATATTATTTATTAATATAATATAGCTGCTCCGGATGTATAATGACACAACTGCAAAAAACAAAACTACAAATCACAACTGAACAATGAGTCGTTATTCTGCCGGAGGGAAAGGTAAATAAGGATGCAGGTTATAACGACCGATCTTCCCTCCTGTGGCGAATTTAGTATAATTATGTCGATTTTCAAACATCTAGTAAATGCATTTATGAGCCCCCCAAAATAAAAAAGTCAATTTCACAAAACTTTACAGTTGCGTCATTATACCGAAGCAGCGATATATAATATAATAGTCCAGGATCCATGGTCCATTTTTTCACCTGATTAGTATCAAGCGGAATCTTCGAGAATATCTTCGTTTCGATGAGACGCCCAACAATTTCCTGTGCAAAATTCTCGATTGTGGTAGCTAACAGAGGTAGCAAGTGCATATTTTGAGCACTGCTTATAATCAGTAGACGTTTGCCTTTTTGAATAACTAATTAAATTTGTAAGATGGATGCAAAAAAAAAAATAGTACTCCGTCATATTCAGTGAAATAGTGGGGGGTATTTCTCCCCCTAATCCCTGCACTTATCATCATTTAGCACTTAGCAAAGAGTGATGTTTTAATTCCTATACACCTTTTAAATTTTATTGTGAAATAATAATCATTATCATCATTTAAAAGTAAAACAATTTCTTTAGATCCAAATGAACCTTCACTTTCAAAAATAACAGCTAATATAATGTATTTTAGAAACCAAATTTTTCCCTTTTTAGACTAATTAGTAACAAATTAATTCCTTTATATTTTCAACTTTGAAGTAAATTTACCATCCACATTGTACTACAGGGATATTGGTTGATCTGAAGGGATCTATTTAAGACTCTTATACCACAACGCCAGGCCTCAAGTCTCACGACAGGCAATGAAGAAACTAAACGAGCTGGGTTACGAAGTCCTACCACACCCACCTTATGCCACAGGCTTATTTCCATCAGTTAAGAAATTTGGACAACTTCCTTAAGGATAGAATTTTTGAAAATGGTTCTCAAGTCAAAAACGCACATGTAGGCTTCATTTCATCACAAACTACTGAATTTTTCAGTTCTGTGATTGAAAATTTGATTCGGGAAAACGTGCACATAATAAGCTTTCTTTTGAAAACGGACATTTCATATGAAACGCCTGGATACATACAAGACCTTCCCAGCAAGATTCTGCCCAGCGAAAATTAGCAACCAATACTATCATTAAATGATAGTATCATATACAGTTAACTCATATAATGGACGATTAACTGAATAGATAATATTTTATGCGTATACCGTTTCGGAAGGTTTTTTATCTATTTACTTCTAAAATATGGGCCGTAACTCGAGCTACTTGCGCAGAAAACTCTCAATCCCACGCATCATCGGCGATACGCTGTTCTCCTAAATCCTCTCCTATTGCTCCAAACATGTGAAAGTAATTCGATGATAAATTCAAACATTCCACCGAGAATTTGGCCTCGTAGATAAGCAGAATCGAATCGGGTCGTACGGTGCAATGACGTAACCTTAATGTGACTTATGACTTAACAACTAAATCTCACAATTTTAATTAGTAAAGAAACTGTAGCACTAAAACTCGTGAGGGGTCTATGGTTTTTTACATGGTAGGCATGGAAATAGTCCGCACTATTTCAACAGTTGTACAGGGAGGTGATTAAGACACGATCATTCTCACCCAGTGTTTCCCCCAATTAAGGTAACCACTTCAATCGGTAAATCCCACAGATCCCATCTATATGTCGATAATTTATATAAAATTCAATTTTAAAGTTTGTACTTCACAATTTTTATTTTGTTTTAAGCAAAAAACTCAAACAATGTTTTTACAATAATTATTATACAGTACATTTTTGATTTTTTATGTGTACTTATAGGTTATTTCCTGCACGAAAATTTAGTCGGCACTTCTAACCTTATCTGCATAAAATAATCCTTTTCTAGATCGGGTTCGAATAATCCTTGGCGACTCATATACAGATTGTGTAATTCAGAATATATACATGTATATATTACAATATGATTATATATTATGTATTAATATAATATCGCTGCTCCGGAAGTATAATGACACACCTGCAAAAAACAAAACTACAAATCACAACTGAACAATGAGTCGTTATTCTGCCGGAGGGAAAGGTAAATAAGGATGCAGGTTATAACGACCGATCTTCCCTCCTGTGGCTAATTTAGTATAATTATGTCGATTTTCAAACATCTAGTAAATGCATTTATGAGCCCCCAAAATAAAAAAGTCAATTTCACAAAATTTTACAGTTGCGTCATTATACTTATTGCGTCATTATACCGAAGCAGCAATATATAATATAATAGTCCAGGATCCATGGTCCATTTTTTCACCTGATTAGT
The DNA here is from genome assembly GCA_964056705.1 of Troilus luridus. NCBI lineage: Eukaryota > Metazoa > Arthropoda > Insecta > Hemiptera > Pentatomidae > Troilus > Troilus luridus. The sequence continues at coordinate 23,635,806 of OZ057417.1, read as the reverse complement.
ATCAAGCGGAATCTTCGAGAATAGCTTCGTTTCGATGAGACGCCCAACAATTCCCTGTGCAAAATTCTCGATTGTGGTAGCTAACAGAGGTAGCAAGGATAAAATATGTCGATTTTATCGTTCTCAACAATTTATTACTAAGTGGTTTCTTTTGTTTGTTAAATCTCAAGATAATTATTTAAATTATTTGAAAAAATATTTGTCTTACAAAATGTATGGTTTGATCAAAGAGTCCCCTCCTTTCAATATGTATCGATAATGAAGTCAAAAAAGAAGAAGTAAAAAAAATCAGCTGGTTAGTAATCATTTTTGATGACCTCGTTATCGATACATGTTGGAAGGAGGGGACTCTTTGATCAAACCATACATTTTGTAGGACAAATATTTATTCAAATAATTTAGATAATTTTCTTGAGATTTAAAAAAAAAAAACCAGTTAATAATAAATTTTTGAGAATCATCAAATTGACATATTTTATCCTTGCTACTTCTGTTAACTACCACAATCGAGAATTTTGCACAGGAAATTGTTGGGCGAAAAGGTGATGTAAGGAATTGTTTATTTAGGTCTGGATTATTATTATATTTGTATGAGTGGCGTTAATAAAAGGTGTTACTATTTAAGAAAACGAGTAGACAGTGAAATTGTCGTCACCTCTAGAATAATAATTACTATGCCGTTAGATATGGAAACACAACTAGGTAGTTGTGCATTAGCCGGTCTCCTTGAAAACTACCCACTTGTCTCGCGTTACTTCTTGTTAACAATTGTCTCATTTGCTTTATTTGTTTGTTCTTTACTAATTTCTGTTATTTATTAAATTTTATTTTCTGTTTTGTCTTATTCTTTTTGTAAAATAAACAAAATGACTCTTTGGGAATAGCAATCTTTAAATGAAATCTGTGAAATACTTCCAGAGGTTCCAAAGATGAAATTATGAGAAAAAGGTCATCAAATAGATTTTAGACAACGATAGAAATGTAGGTGTTTTCGTCGAAAGTGTGGGGGAAACAATTTATTTAAAGGGAGGGGTCTAGGGTCAGCATTTTACAAATATTTTAATTTCCATTAATATGAATAAGAAGGTAGGTATTATCAGTGTTCAGGTTATAAACAATGACGGGTAACAGCCCCTGGAGACCGGCTAATACACAAGTACCCAAAATTAATTATTTTTAATTAGTATATATTATTTTTAATCTACTAGCCATGCGCTATGTAAAGCTTGATAGGGATACTGATTAATAAATAAATTTAAAAATCAGCAAGCGCAAGAGATGAATAAAGTATGTTCAGATCAACCAGAATAATTCGTAGAGCTAGTTCTGCAGCAGAGATTAAACTTTTTGCAAATATACTAGACGAAATTAGAATTTTAAATTGACATTTGAACTTCACAATAAAAAACGAAACAAAAAAAAAATGGAATATTTAGTTTGTTGGTGAGATATTTGATTAAATGACGGGCCAATTTCAACGACACAAATAAAACTTGTCTCTCTACACTTTCTAGTTTATTATGCCATCAGCAGCTGATATGAATTATGTATAAAGGTTTTGTTGCAACATTGTTTCTGTGGTAACATAATCTATAATTTTCAAATTTTAGGTTTATCCTCTTCTATTCATCCCCTAATAATGACAACTTTGATTATAGATGTAAAGTTAATAAAACATGAATGCTTACAATTATGTAATATCTTAGGTCAAGTATTGGTAAGGAACGTACTGGTACTAGGGCAACAGTTGTGCAGAGAGGTGATTTGGCCACATTTACTAGCATTAACCTACACTATTATAATACATGAAGGGTTTTAGGTTCAGTAATTAGTAAGGAGTGTACTGTTTCTAAGCTAAAGGTTGTGCAGAGAGATGATTCGGTAGCATTTGAATTAATAACACCCTACCACTACATTCCATGAAGGGTCATGAGTCCAATACTTAGAATAAAATGGTACTACGCCAAATTTTCTTAGTGAAGTGATTTGCCGCATATTTCTCTCAAACACCGTGCTTTTGACGGCTCCCTGTTAAGTAGCATCCTCCGATCAGCCCTATTGGATATGTTTTTCTTTTTAAGGGTACCCACATTATAGAGTCCTTATGACTTCTTTCGGAAAAAAAAGTAAAATGGCTATCCCTGTACGATGTCAGTTAGTCGTTTAAGATCCCTTTCCTGATTATTCCTGGAGAGGCAAAATGTTGGATCCATTGTAGCATCGTCCGATCAGCCATATTGGATATGTTTTTCTTTTTAAGGGTACCCACATTATAGAGTCCTTATGACTTCTTTCGGAAAAAAAGTAAAATGGCTATCCCTGTACGATGTCATTTAGTCGTTTAAGATCCCTTTCCTGATTATTCCTGGAGAGACAAAATGTTGGATCCCCATTGTAGCATCGTCCGATCAGCCATATTGGATATGTTTTTCTTTTTAAGGGTTAACATTATAGAGTCTGAGTAATCTCTATGTGGTTCTACAGAACAAATAATTTATATACCATACCATTGCAGGTTTCGAATCCAGGCGGCTTAAGATTAGTGCCCTTAACAAACTAATCTAACCCTCTACTGTTAAAAATAATTTTTTTCTTTACCTGTAGCACTACAATCCATAAAAGGGTCTTGGGTTCATTACATGATAGAAATTGTATATTTTTTAGGATAAAGGTTGTCCTGGGAGTTGGTTGCACCAAGATCACAAGGCTTTCCCCTAATTAATACCCACTTTTTAGAGGCTGGGAGAGGCACGAGTGAGTCTGAAGGTCCCATAGAGTGCATCGATGGCTGTTTACAGATTAAATTATTTATTTACCCCAGCCGGATTTGAGCCCGGGACCTCTATCAAAGCAACTCAGCTCTCTAACCGCTAAGCTACCCCGCTCCCGCTAAAAATAATAATCAAAGTCTAATGTTGGCTAATTGTTATTGATAATAGACATTAACAAATGAGCCATTGTAGTGATCTACTCAGGCTAATGCCCTAAATGGAAGGGATGGCGTACATCTCATTGTAATTGATGAACATTATCGAGTAGCTAATGTAATTGCGTGTTACATCTACTACCCAATTCATTAGCACTTTCTCATGTCTCAATATATTCCAATACTAATTTCACATAAGCATTACATAATACTAATTAATCTGTATAAACCTTTTATATAAACTGATAATTGAAACCATCCGTAAAGAAGTCATTATCGTGAAGAAAAACGTTTATTTGAATCAAAATTCACGTATTAGCTAAGTCTTAGGCAATTATAATAGAAATATCATACTTTATTAAAGAGGAACTTCCACTACACATAGTATTTCAGTAAAAAAACTCGATTAAATTAATACAAAATGATGAACCGAAAACCGATTTTGAAGTAAATTTAATATTCTACAATTTTTATCCTGATGAATTTTCTGTGGGATAAAGATATGAGGCGCTGGAGATAGAAGTTGGCGCAAAATGTTTTGCGAAAGTTTTTTTTTTAACATTAACGATCTTCCACAGCGCATATCTCATTAACTGTTCCAGATAGCAAAATAATTATGGTAATTAAAAAAGTAGACAATTTTATCAGCTTTAATCTTGCATACGTGTATTTTCTTTGTAAGACCAACCCCTTCTGCGATAGAGGCGAAAACTCTGAAAAAAGGGATATGAACGTCCCTTTACTGATATGTTCTTAGTATGTTATACTACTAACAACCCCCAACAAAGTACTCATTTAGCTTTTTGACTTTGATTCCTGGCCTCCCTTTTGGACATTCGTCGACTGAGCTATGGAGGGTATTTGGGAATATAAAATGTCAGGAATTGTGCTGTTTTTTAGCTAACTTGCCAGGAAAGTGATGAGCCGCTAGGTTTTTTACCAGCAGTTAAAGGTATCCTCTTTATCGAAAGAAAAAGGATCTTCATTCGATGATAGTCTGACAATGTGATGTGATAAGGAACTTTAAATATATTGATATTACAGAAGATAAAATTATGAACTGGGTTGAATTTATATGAGTGGTGAAAGCTACAAGGGTTTTAAGTTGGGAGAGGAACTCAAAAGACGAAAGTGACCTCTACCAAAAGAACGGAAATAGGCACTGCTAGGACATCAAAGCTAGTAAAGTGAATGAAATAAAAATATATACTAACTAAAGAACAAAAAGAAAAAAACTATGTGAAAACCCTTTAACTATTGAACCAAATTTCATCAAGAAAGATAAAAAAAACCCAGGGGATCAGGCAAGGATGTAACCTAAGCCTATTACTTTTTATTTTGACGCTGGACACGGCCCTGAAAAGAGCTAAGTCAAAAATGAGACCGTACCAACTAGGGTATAGAAACCTTAGGCCAACCCACCTCAGTATCCTCGCATTTGTCGATGACATAATTGTTTTTGGAAACAACTCCAGGAACCTTCAATTCAATTTACGCATCTTACAAGAAGAGTTGGAAGTAATAAACATGACAATTAATACAGGGAAAACCAAAATCATGAGAATAGGAAGAAAAAGCGAGCATGGGGACCGAGTCGTAAGACTAAACAACACGAGGTTAGAGCAGGTAAGGGATTTTAAATATCTCGGTGCACACCTCAACGAACACGGCTGGATAGATGGCGAAATAAAAGAACGAATAAAAGCTGCCAGGAGGTGTTTTAATTCCCTCAAAAAAGGATTCATCGGGAAAACAGAAGTGTCAAAAAACACAAAAAAAGTAGTTTATAAAAACACCTTCTTACCGATTCTCACCTATTCAAGTGAATCTTGGACTCTGGCTAAAAAGCACAAGAGCCAAATCCAAGCCATGGAGATGCGTTATATAAGAAGAATGGAAGGGAAGAGCAGAAGAGACCGAGTGCGAAACATAACAATGCGGTCCAATGTGGGGCTTCGGCCAGCGGAGGATATCATCGAGGAGCATCAGCTGAGATGGTTCGGCCACGTTTCCAGAATGGCAGAAAACAGTGTGGCAAAGGCTGTATATGAGACGAAGGTGGAAGGTACAAGACCGAAGGGAAGACCAAGGAAGACTTGGGAAGGCGCAATCCAGGAGGCCTTTGACAGAAGAGGTTTGGAATGGGGAAGGAGAAGAAGATTGGTACAGGAGAGACAGTCATGGGTTAGGCTCTACAGGAGAGATCCTCACACCGTTGGCGGTAGAAGAGGAGAAGATTAAATAAATAAATAAAATAAGATAAAAAAAATATAAAGTAATATATTAGAGACTGTACATATAAATATTGGAGACAGTAAATAATTTATATATTTAATTTTTTTAAATATTCAAAATTACTTAAAAGAGATATGTTCTTTCAAGGATCAAAGTTTGGTTTTTAATGTAATTTCTTGACCATGGAGGATAAGAGTTTTTATTTAAATGAATTTTAAAATGATTTTAATTTGGAGGCATCTATACTTAATTTATTACTAGTTATTTTGGACACTTTATTATAATTGTTGAATTACATAATTTAGTGTAGATGTTATTGTTTTTTCCACAGATATTTTAGACATGTAACTATGATAAAGTTATGTAAATGATTGGTTACCGATGCAGAAAACAAAATGTGATAAGATTGAAAATGACACATTGTCGAAAAGTCTCAAGAGATAAATAAGGATCAAAGAAAATATAATTGACTGGAAAAAACAATTTTCTCTTTCCCAATATAAATTCTAAAGGAAATAAGTCCAGTGTTAAAGAAAAAATATATAAAATGACAGTAAATAATTAAATGAAAACATCTGAATAATTAACAAAGTTTAGGGCATAAATTACAGGTGTTTTAAGATATAAATAAGTAATGTATTTATTAAAAATTGAAATTAATAATTACTTCTGTTAATATCAGCATAACATCAAAGATGCAAAGCGATCTAACAGTTTTAATTAAATATTAGTGACTAAAGCACACTAAACACTATTAAATATTAGTAAAAAGCACAATATAAGAATGATTGCTTAGAAAGAATATTATTACAGCTTATTTGTGGTATAACATACAATTTTTTTTGTGGTTAACTTTTATTTATATAATTCAAAATGTTGTATCACTAAATGTATTTTATCATTTTGGTGTTTTTGTATTTATTCCCTAAGTAAGTTTATTGGCACTAAAATAATTAAAGAAATGTGCGATGCAAGTTACTATTGTGCAAGAAGCAATCGCTATCCAATCACAGAGCCAGGAGATGCATTTAGAGATTCAATTAGTCAGGAAGATAAGGCGAATAATGACGACTCAAATTAGAGGCTTCCTTTCTTCACTTTAATGGCAGGAATTCCTTTTGGAAATCTATTTATTTAATTACAATTTTATTTAAAGAAAAGCTTTTGAAATTTTTTGGGAGCGGCGTAGCTCAGTGGTTGGAGCGGTGAGTTGTTTTGCTGAAGCTTCCGGGTCTAAATCCGACTGAGATAGGTAATTTATTTAATCTTTCAACAGCTGTGGCTGAACTCTCTGGGATCTGAGACTGTGACCCAGCATCTATAAAGTGGATACCCTTAATTGAGGAAAAACTGTCGGTGATCTCGGACAAATCAACTCCCTGCACAACCGTTTCACTTTAACTAGTACAGTCTTTACCATGTACTGAATCCGAGAACCCTCAGGGGTTGTAGTGTTTCAGGTCTTGAAACTGTTTGAATCAGTTAAACGGTTTAAATTTATATACAGTTTATATATATTTACATACAATTTATATATACACATATATATAAATATATATATAAATTTATATTCTTTAAACGGTTTTCATATATACAGGAGAGAGCAGGGCTAAACTAGAAACATATTTAAACTTTCTTCAATAATAAGTTCCGATTTATAGAAAGCAATATAGAGAATGTTTATATTATTTAAATAAATAATAAATAAAAATACTTATCTTGAACAAGGATTTCAAATTATTTTTTATTTACAATACATTCTAATTCGCATAAATATTATTATATCATGTACTGGAAAGAAGATTTCTCAGACTGAAGACGGATGGAAACTATGAAGTAACAGAGAAATCTACCAAAAAATAGAAGGAATCTTGGATACTACTCAGATCAGGAGGATGACATTCTTCGAACATCAATACAGAATAAATAAGCATGGATTGGCCAAGCAAATACTCTACTATTTCCAGAAGAAGGCCATTCCAACGTGGACTAAAGAAGCTAGGAAAGATTTTGAAGAATGTTAACATTACAGAGTCTCTCATGGTAGAAAGAAGTGAATTTAAGAGCTAAGTGAAAACTCTGAAAGAAATCAGGATGATGAATATTAGAGAATGCTGGAAAAACTTGAACAGAGGGTCGAAGGAAAGTTACCAGAGAATGCATGACGGAATATTGGAGTTGGAGAAAACTCCAGAAGAAGAAAGGAAATAAATGTCCTGGACATATCTTTTCTTTTCAAATAAAAATATTAAAAAATTAATAACAAATAAAATAAAATAAATTATAATAATTATAATGACGTAAATCAACTAGATCTAAATTAAAATAATGTCCAAAGAACGTTCTTCCCCTCGTATACTTCGCAAAAATGCGAGAACGCGGGGACTTTGGTCAGTGAAAAGAAAAGATATGACCACGACCGAGAAGCGTGCCTGGTTAGGGCCAGGATAGCTCAAATGGTAGAGTTCCAGACTAGCTATCTGGAAGACCTGGGTTCGAGTCCCGGTCCTGGACATATCTTTTCTTTTCAAATAAAAATATTTAAAAATTAATAACAAATAAAATAAAATAAATGATGGAAATAAATATAGTTATTGCATGGTATTAATTGGTCAATACAAACTGATAAAAAAGATATGATGATACTCAATTCCCCATTTTCTAATTTTTTTCATCAACCTTAGTACAAGGATTAGTTTGAACATATGTTAAAAAGAAACACGTTATAACTAATTAAAAAATACTTATTAGAATTACAAAAAAATAAAAGAAAAACAATATTAAATAAAAAAAAAAAAAAAAATAGAAAATATTCACCTAAACAAATAAAAACAGAAAACCTTAGCCCGTTACTGCTTTTACAACGACACACGTGTAAAGCTTTATTGCAGAAAACTGCAATAAAAAAGTAATTTCTCTTGCATTGCATAAATAACACACTTATCCAAAGTGTTCCAAACACAGTCCAATATAAACCATATTTTCAAACAAATCGTAATACAGAACATTCAAGTGGAAGACAAATCAAAACATTAATAACGTCGAGTGTAATATTAAAACGAAACACTCAAAATGTAAATTCGGTTTGTAACTTATGAGTACATCGACTTCTACTAAGCTGATGTGTCCAATTAGGTTTGACGAACATTGAGAGAAAAATCAATGTTTCCGAGGGCAATAATTAGAGAAGTTCGATAGTGTCCCTGGTGAAATCTATACCCGCTCTCTATTATTATTACCAAGATTAATAATTGGATATTTAGATGATTAAAACAATTTTAAGTACGAGATAACTGCAGCCTAATCCATTAAATATTCAACAAATTAATTATTGTTTGCAGTTTATAACACAATTGGGAAACGGGGTAGTTCAATGTGTAAAGCGCTGAGTTGCAGTAATAGTCCCAGCTTCTTATCCAGCTATGACAGGTGAAATTTTTAAACTATTAAGAAGTCTTTGGTAGCAGCTGACCCTCTAGGGGCTCACCCAGCATCTTTAAAAATCACCAGCTTGATGGACCGTTAGCTTAGAAAGTCTATAGTCTATACCATATATTGAATCCAACAACCTTCATGAATTGTAACGGTACAGGTTTCCTTAATGATTGCTTATGATTAAATGATTTATGGGAATAATGACATAAGATAAAATCAAAATAGTTTCAAGCTTTCAAACATTTTCTAATGATTAACAAAATAACTTCAATAGCATTATTACAATAGGATTGCTTGGCTTTACTAATACTCAATTTCTTATTTTTTTAACTCACATGGAACTTTCAAATAAATCAATTGTGAAATGAAGGTTTGGCGTTTTTGTTTTTTTTATGAGTTTTTAAAACATCCCACTAATTCCTGTAGAACAGATCCGGTACTTAGGACTACATCTTGACCAACGCTTAACTTGGAATCCTTATACTAGACTAAATCAAAGAAAAACAGCTCGCCATTTTTGGTTACTGCAGTACTTACTAGACAGACGCTCTAAGCTCCCAATTAATTACAAAAGACTCATCTGGACTTACGGGATAGAGCTATGGGCACCACTAAGCCATCGAATTCCTCTCGTACCCAATCGTAATTTGTTACGAATAAAGTAATCCATGGTGACCTTAATGTCCCATTAGTTACTGATTTGATCCGAATCCGATATCAATCCTTTCATGACAAACTTTATTCCTACTCAAACCCATTAGTTTCAAGCATTGCTACTTCTTCAACTCCCTATAATCCTCCCTGAAAAGAAAAGGGCCTCGTGATCTTCAAGATGGCCATTCGAGAGCTACCAGGGGTAGTTTCTCTACTTGCCTTTATAGCATTATATATATATTTCATTCTATTGACTTGATTTCATGTTATTATACAGTTGTAAATTTAAAATTATATTTAGTTGATAAATTTATTACTTGATTAAAATATAGTTAGTTTGTACGTTCATAGCAGATATTCCATCTTTTATTATTTTGTATAAATACACGATTTATCCCTTTAAGAAAACCCATTTCGGGTTGAAAGGGATGTTATTCCTAGTTGTGGTCGGACCCTTTGAGGGATGTAAAGGGGATGAAGAAGGATTATCGTCGTGTATGGGGGGGGGGGGGGGGGGGGGGGGGGTGATGATCTGCAAGCTAACAAGTTGTGTCTTCGCTCCATTCATGTCTTTTCTCCTCTCATTCATTATTATTTTGCCACTCTTTAGCCTTACATCTTATCAGTTCTTAACTGATTAGATAGAGGCTTTGGTATCAGTCCCGTAGGTTGTCGCTTCGAGTTAAGTCACATTAAGTTTTGACTTTTTATTGCGTTTTTAATAATGACCTCGAAAATAAAAATAATTTTACTACTGAATGTCTACAGTAACTATTAATGACTATATATTGATTAAAAAGAACCGACCACCACATACTTTTTAGGTTATTTCACCGTCTATACTCCGAAATGTTTGTTGAAACATGCATCACCTTGATGAAGTAATAAAATAGAATAATTAATGTAAGTTTGAATATTCACGCCAAACTTAACAGCTGTGAAGATAACCTTAAGACAGATGTGAGGAATGTTATGACTTACTGAGAGACTCGCTGAAGTTAACCTTTGTTAAATTAATATTATTTGTGTTATTATGGAATATTGACAATTGTGTTGATTCAGGTTTGTAATTAAAGATACTTGTAGTTATTTATAAGTTTGTAAATATGTTTTTTTTAATTACAGTTCTTCACTGCATCCACGTGTTATATTCCATTCACCTCCTTGGTTAAGTTGTTGAATTCACGACTTACAAATCAACACAATGGAGAAAATAAAGGTAAAATTTCATTTTATATCTGAAGCCGGAACAAACTCTAAGAGCACAGTTGTAAAGGTTAAAACTATACAATTGGTGAATCAGGAGGAAATTTTTGCTTTCCCAAAGGACCAACAAAATAGTGAAGCACATAAACAATTATTTGCCACCAATATTGTTAAGAATGTTGTAAAAAGTTTGAATGTGCGGGATAAATATAGGAATGTAGTTATATCTTTAACAGATGAACTGAAGCTTATTTATTTGGATGAGGAAGGTAATGTAGCCTTTCATGATATGTATTTAGATGAAGTGCAAGAAAAACAAAAAGTAAGTGTACCAAGCACCAACACTTTGATGGGAATAACTGTAATGCTAAAACATGGATGAATCTATTTATAGAGGAGTGTAATAGGTTAGGTTTGAAAGAAAATAAATATGCTGAGGCCCTACGGTTATTTTTGGAAGGATCTGCACTGACTTGGTATACAATCTATATGCAGACAAATTCATTAACTCATGCATGGGAATTTTGGAACAATTCTTTTTTGGATACTTTTGATGAACAGTCCTGGGATAAAGTTGAATATGCTTACAGCTTTAAATACTTTAATGGGTTATTTTTAGATTTTTCTTTAAAGAAAAGAAGTCTTTTGATTGAAGTCGATCCAGACTTAACTTTAACGTCACAAATAAATTTGATAGTAGTGTCATCACCACAATTTATTAAAAATAAACTAACTAAAAAAGAATTAGTGACCATAGAAGATTTAATGTCTAGATTAAGACTTTTTGGTCAGTCAAATGAAATAATGAAATTTTTGAAGCGACAACTTTCGGAATTGATACCCAGATTTTCGTTCCTAAAAATGATTTTATCTCCTAGTCGAACAAGATTGGATGTTAAATGTTAAGGTTTCAAGTTACAAAACATATTGGGTGGTACAGTGTTTAGCATAAGAACCTTCTATGCCTAAGTTCACAGCTCGAATTTATTAAAATGGAATAAAAAAACCCTGGTTATGCCATCCTTCTGAAAAGGCGTAAAATGGGGAGCCTATACGATTTTTTGTTCTAGTAAAAGACCCCTATCCTAATTTATAGGCAAAATTTAGGACTACCACTATAGATTCGTCCGATCACCAATGGCAGCTTAATGTGACGTTAAATGAATAAGCGAAATCCTACAACTAATGATGTAATGCTTAGTGAACCCAAAGACTCAATGGCGATGCCACCAATTTCTGCTTCCAAAAATAACGTAATTCGAGAAAAATAATTAATTAAATTAATGGCGTTAACGTTGCCAGTGAATGTCTCTCCATGAATTATAGTCTTGACAAACTAGAGGTACTGGAAAGAAAAATTCTAATAAATATTCCAAAAGTACCAAAGCTTCTTGCCATGTTTATATGAAATATTCAAAGGGCTAATAGCAGACAAAGGCAAGAGCAAAAAATACTCTCTATAGACACGTGATTAGAATCCAAAAAGAAGAGCATTGTTTTTCCCGGGCATAAGCTAAGGAATTGATCAGTGTGTGGAGCGCTGAGATGATGGGAAGGTCCTGATTTCAAACAGGGTTGTTGTAGATAACTTATTTAATCGTTTAAGAGTCATAGATCGACACTTTGGGATATATATCCATAATTAGAAGAAATATCTGGTGGTTAAGAATCATCTGGGACAAAACACCTCCCTGCACAACCGTTGTCTTAAAGACAGCAATAACTAAACCATTACTGCGCCCAATAATTATTTATTGATATTTACAACTGTATAAAAAAAATACATCTAGTAAATGTGCTAAGCGATACATAATGACATGTGAAAATGACAAGTAGAGAAACTACCCACTGGTAGTACTCAAATCACAAGTTCAACTAAGAAGTCACGGGGCCATCTTCTTTTCAGACGCCTCGGAGGATTATCGGGAATTGAAGAGGAAGCTAGGTTTAAAACCAGAGGGTTAGAGTGGAAATGAAGTTTTTTGTTGAATAGGAAGTAATCACCTAAACATTAGACTTCAACAGACTTCCATTAGCATTTTTGCATCCCACATAAGTTCGCCCACGATTGCTTTCAGAATAATAACTACATTAAACTTTCACTAAATGATAAGTCAACATTGCTAGCGGCTACCGTGCGTGGCCTAATACGATATTGTTCCCAACAGTTGCGAATAACTCCGCTCAATTCCATCACATCAAAAATTAATTCTGACCCTTACATGCGGTTTATTGCTAATTGGTTAATTTAAACTTAATTTTGATGTTTGTTCGTTCCAGCGTAAATTCCTTTTGATATTTGAAATCTAAACTGTATCTTCGACGTAGTAATATCAATGATCATATTTAAATTTTAGTAATTAGAACAAATTTTGCATATATATACAAAGAGAGAAAGAGAGATAGAAATTATTTTGACAACTCCCGGACCATTTTCGCCTCCAAAATAAAGTTCAACTAAAAAGTGCTTAATAATACTATTCCCAATTTAATTCAGATGCATTATTGATTCACATATATTCCGATTAAATTAATATATTTTTGATAAGCTAAATTAATACCATATAATTCAATTGAATAATAAAATAAATATTGGAATTATTTTAAATAGAATCTCTTCCACTTGAAACTTATTCAAATATTCAAGTGCTATTTCAAATAAAAATAAAAAAATACGTTAAAATATCAGCAAAGATGATAAAGGGCATCACAAAATGACATAATAAAGTAATAATAAAATAATAACAAATGGTCATCGAATTATTTTAAATAGAATCTATTTATCGAGTCATATAAGTACTCAAAATGACTTTATTGTATTGATACAATAGAATCGATTGTATGATGAAAAACACATGATACAATTATTTAATTAAACAATTATAGATTAAAATGATTGTTGAAAGATTTTAAAAAGAATTAATCTTGTAGATTTTATTTCAGATGCTTTAGATGCTTTTAGTAATCCACTAACCCATTCGTGCAGTGTGTGCAATAACATTAATGTGCAATTATCAGTTATTCTGAGTAAACTAGTCGTCGAAATAAGATTTTTCTTGAACTAATGAAATCTGTAAAGTGCAGGAAAACAAAATTTGGCATTGGTTTTACTGTGCACCAAAAAATCTAAAAATTATCTGAAGCCTTAGCGAGCTACACCGGTTCTGCAATGATTTTATGTGAATTCACTTACGAATCGGGTGATTTCCATAGTAAACATTTTTAAAAATTAAAAATGAACAATATAAAAAAAAGTTTCGCTCCTAGGAACCGTGTTCGAAAAAAATCGTCTCGAATGGGTTAAAATATAAGTTACAATTATAAAGCATGGTATAAAGTAATTTAATATAATAAAATAATGTTTAAGTAGAATTTACTGTATCAAAACTTGTAAAATACTCCTTTTTTTTAATTACAATAAATTGCATTGTAAAGTAATGATAATAAAGCTTCTCATAAAATTATTTAATAAAATTAAATAATGCTTAGTTGTTTTAAAAAGAATCTACTGAATCAAAACATGTAAAATGATTAAAATAAAATTTTAAAATGGATTATAATATAAGATAAGATAAGCAAAACTTAAAATTATTTAATAAAATAAAATTAGTATAAAGCTAATTGTTTAATTATTTTAAATATAATATACTGCATCAAAACCTTGTAAACTACCTAAAAGATTATTTTAAAATGCATTAGAATGCTAAAATGATCAGAAAGCTCCTAGTAAATTATTAAATAAAATAAAACAAATAATTAAAAAATGTCAAATTACTTTAAATAGAAAACTTTTTAAAACTTTTTAAAACACCCAAAAGAAAATTTTAAAATGAATTACAATAATAGTATTTATAATAAAGCTCATATATTTATTTAGTAGATTAAAATTAATAATAGGACATTATTTAAGTTACCTTAAATAGCATGAAGATTTTAAAAGTCAATAAAATATAAGAAATTAAAAAAAAAACGTCATAAAACTATTCATTAAAAATAAATTAAAACACTTAAGAGAAGAATTTACAATGCATTAAAGAAAACTAAAAATATTGGATCGACTCACACACCATTTTGAGAAGAAATTGAAACTATGCGTTAGGCATCCTCTTGAATATAGTCTTGGCTTCTTGAAAACCTAAAAAACATAACTATATTAATAAGAGTAGCAATTGTAAGAGTAATGTTTTAAATATTAATAAAATATTGGAGGTATAAATAATTCAATTTCTGCAAATTTTTTCCTTCTATTTTAGGTACCTACTTTATAGAGGCTGGGTGAGCCCCAGTAGGGTCCAAGATCCTGTAGGATCCTTCTCCGGCTGCTGACTGATTAAATTAAAGTCTTCCAAGTAGCGGGATATAACCCAGGACTTTCGGCACGGCAACTCAGCGCTCCACAACTGTGCCACTCCTCTTCTAAAAATATTAATAATTAAAATTATGACAATAATAACAGAATAAAAATTATTGTAGAACTTTTTTGAATGGAAATTCCTATTGAACATTGGGCAGAATCTTAATTTATCTATTTTATCATATTTAAAAAAACTTGAAGCAATGCTAAATGCCTACTTTTAATAAATATAATAATAATAAATAATATAAGTATTTCCCTTTGGTAATAGATCGTGTATCAACTAAACAAAAAACATTTATTAAATACTATCTGAGAAAAAACTGTCTATGCGTATTTGGCAGCATATAAATTTCACTATTACCGGACACATTAAAAAAAACTAAAAACAAAACTAAATGTCTAATTTTGTTACTTTTTAAATAACATACGATATTATACATTATATAATATGATATATATTATTATATGAAACAAACTTAAGTACTGAAATCATTTAATGGTTGAAATAGAAAAAGAAAAAAAATGAATAGTTTTCCTAGTGATTAGTTTTTACTTTAGATAGTACAAATCATGCATCAACTAGAGAAAAAACATCGGCTTAGTACTATCTGGGTCAAAAATTTCTGCAAGTACTTGGCGGGTTCTAAATTTCGCTATTATCGGACATATTAATAAAAATTTAAATAAAACCAATTGCCTACTACTGATATGTTAGATATGAATAATGAGGTTACAGGTTTTCCAATATATATAAAATATTATATTACTGGAATCATGAATTAGAATATAATATGAAGTTAAAATTTTATTAATCGTAAATAAAAAATAAATCACAAATACAATTAATTAGTAACTGACGTTTTGGATTTTTTCTTAAAGTTTTAAAAGTTAAAATATTATTATCTTGATCAGTGCTAATTTATTCCAATTATGACTATTATCGTTTTTTTAATAAAAACTAATGATATAAATAATTCAACTGCTTTTTAATTAAGTAAATGATGAAACAGAATAAAAATTCATAATATGGCTTTAATATGGTAATGGTAGTTAGGACTTATACATATAAAATTAAATATAAAAGATGCAATTATTTATATAAAAATATTCGTTACTTACACAGCAAATTAATTTAAAACAAAATCACTAATAATACACTTAATTATACAAAAAAGATTTAGAAAGCACACACTGACACTATTTAAATAATCGGACATTACCATACTTAACACACTTCACATATAAAAGAGGAGACACTTCTGAGTTAGGGAAGCTGATTTGACTATACTAATAAAACTCGATTCTGATTGGCAGAGAGTTACCCCCACCCTAGGGCCTAGGACAATCTTTTTAAGTTAACTAGTACAGTTCCGGATTTTGTGCAAGACATATTTAACTGTGGAAGCAGTCTATTATTCACTTTTTTTTTTCCTTTTAAACAGGTATATTATTTTAATTAATTTTATAATGATTTATTTACTCTTATTATCTTGTATGTATTTAAATTATTCGCTTAGAATTTAAACAAATATTAAAATATTCAGAATAATTAGAATATTATTTAAGATATTAAAATATTTAAGATTAAAAATATATTAAAAATCAATTACTAAATAGTTGTTATATAAATTATTTATATTAATTATTCAATAGATTCTTTTCAAGGTTACTTATTTTAAGTGTTAATTAAACATTACTAAGTATTAAATAAAAAATTAAACGAAACTTCATAGCTTTTCATTTTTAAAAGTTGATAAAGTGGATAATAAAATTTAACATAATGTTGGATATTATGCATATTTCAATACGAATTAATTTTTAAAACGGAACTAGGTCCCTCCCCCCACTCCACCTAAATTAAATTCCATCATATTTACTTTTTCAAGTAAAATTAAACATTTAAACCATTCTTTTAAAGTTTTTATTGATATTTATGATTATTGATATTATTATTTATAATATATACAGTTAAATTATTAAATTATTTTTAAAATATATATGACAAGATTATCAAAAATTATTAACCAAAATAATTAATATTCAGGTTTTTTTATAATTATGTTTAAATTTTAATATGAACTAGATATTTCCTTTTGAAATATGATATTAAATTTAACATTTTTAGTAGTGTAAGTAATGTTTTAAATATACATATAAATTGCTTAAATAAAATTATTAACAAATGATTCATTATTAATTAAGATCAATATAAAATGTTTCCTTATATAACAAAAAAAATCAAATAAATAATCAATGGCAGTATTCTCTTAACATTACTTAAATTTTGATCTAATTAAATTATTCGATATTTGTTATTATTGTTAAATTACTATTCACTATTTTAAAGCTTAACGATTAAAATAAACTTACATAATTTAAGATTTATAATTATTAAAAAATTATCAATATTTTTATTTTTTTAAATATTTTGAAATATATTTTTGTAAAATTATTTCTTCCAATTAGAACCTACCCTTAACAGTAATAAGCATTTTTAATTATCTGTTGAACCCTGAAAAACTCTCATTATGTAAACTCACTATTAAAATATCTACTACAACACTACCTATTAATAACAAATAAAACACTGGACTGCACTCAGTAGATAACAGAAAATTATAATAATAAATACAAAACATAACACTAAAAAGTATATTAAAATAATAACAGAACTAGAGAGATCCGGATTGTACCGAGTTCAATGCAAGACTAAATAATATCTAAAGGAAGTGAGAAATCGGCCATCTTTCTAAAAACGTAAACATTCGGGTAATTCGATTTCCCGCCTCTTCTCTGGTGAGAGGGCGTTCAATTATATCAAGGCATTATTGGGAATTTAATATATTGTTTTAGAAACTATTCCATAAATAAATGATAATCTTAATAAATAATTCATTAAAACAAAACTATTGCCTTAGAAAACAATCATTTTAATAGTTTTTAAAACTATATTAATAGCACCCAATAATGAACTAAAGACATGTATTTTGGGCCCATAAATCTGTGTATGTAAGGGTAGAAAAATGTATCAAACGAATTTAATACTTAATAATGGATAACGCAAATTTAATTATTAATAAAAATAAAATCAACGTTTCACAGCAAATCATGAAGGGTATTGTGTTCATTATGGTATGGACTGTACTATTTCAAAGGCATCGGTTGTGCAAGGAGGTGATTTGGCCGATATCATGATCAACCATAAGATATTTCCCCACTTAAGTAATCTTAATTGAGGAATTAAGATAATTAAGATATTTCCTCAATGAAGCAATCCCCAATTAAGTAATATACCCAAGAGTATATTACTTAATTGGGGATTGCTATTTATAGAGACTGAATAAATCCTGTAAACAGGCTCTGAGTTATTGATGTGAAGGTAACGGCTGAAATTACTAACAACTCAACACAAAACTATATATTCATATGTATATATACACACATACACCCTTGAGTACTACCACTGGGTAGTTTCTCTACTTGCCTTTATCTCGGGACATGATTCACCTTTCATTATATTTACTTTATTTACTTGATGTATTCAATATACAGTTGTAAATTTCAATGCATTTATAATATATATATATATATATATATATATATATATATATATATATATATATATATATATATATATATATATATATATATATATATATAACTGCACCACTGTAACCCATGAAGCGTCTTCGGCTAAATACGCGGTAGAGACTGTACAGTCCCTTGGTCAGAGGTTATGCAGAGTCCTAGGAATCACCCTCAGGATTATCTCCCAATTCTAGTTACCCACTTATATCCTATACCATTATAGCCAATGAAACGTATTGGTTTTAGTACTTTTAAGGACTATATTTGTAAAGTCAACGGTTGCGCAGGGACTAATTTAAAATTAGTACTAAACTGAAAAAATATAATTCGTAAACACAAAAAGCACAGTATTTAGCCTAAAAGCCTCTACAAAAACATTAAAATATGAATACTATTTATACATTAAATGATGATTCATTTTTAAGGATAGTCACACGTAATTAAATTTAATACCTCAAATGGCGCAAACTAATCGTGTCATGAATTTAAAATTCATTCCAAAAACTTTAAAGCGTAATTTATTAATTGGGTAAGGAATATCTTCATAATCTAAATGTTTTGGAATAATATTATGAATAAATCAACCATTTTCCTATAGGATTCCGAAGTAATTGGAATGTTGGTTCCGTTAAAATTCCAGTAGTATGTAGCGCTCCAATCAGAGTATGAATTTTCAAATTAATGAACAGTTCATACGCTCCAGTTTAATACGTTTAAAACCCATTATCAAATCCATAAAAAGGCATATTAATATTGAATTATTTGGTTAGTTTAAATTAAATTATTATTTTAATTTTCGTAGATTAAACTAATCTTTTGAACCATATTTATAAACATATAAATAAGAAATAAAATACACATAAATATATTAGTTACTAAATTGCAAAACGTATCTATTTATTGAAATTGATTTCAGTATCAAAGAGTTTATTTACAGTATAATTTAAAATGATAATATTCACCCTATTCATTAATTTTTATTCAATATTATTATTATTTATTTAGCCACGTCATTTATTATTTTAAAAAAATCAAGATGTTGCATTTAATATTTTATTAGTATTTATATAAGCCATTGAATTACAACTTAATTTACCTACGACTAAAAACAATATATATAATAATAAAGCTTTATTGACTTCATATGTTTACGACAAAAGCCTCTGCCTTAGTAGGTAAAATGGAGCTCTGCTCCAAAATATAATTTTACATGATAGAAACAGAATAGTAACAATATAAAATTAAAAAAACAACATTCACTATAAACTACAAAAACAAAACTTTCTTTTAAAATAAATATAAATAATATATATATATTATACTATATTTATAATATATATATATTATATATATATATAAATAATATATATATATTATATATATATATATATATACGTTTTTAGTTGCCTACCAATGTATTGAGAAACATTATGTTTGGTATTTTGCCGTGTTTGATTAGTTACAAATATTTTTAAAAATTGGCAAATCACAAAGCCACTGTTCTTTACTTCTTTTAGCCGTTAAGAAAAAAAACATAATGAAGAATAATCATAATTAAAAACCTAGAAATTCTATTACAACCTTAATTAATGCAAACAAGATTAAAATAGAGATAAAAATGTTTATGAATAAATACTATTGGCAGTAACCAGGATAGTGGAAAAATAGCCAACAAAATCCCTATTTTAGATTTAAATTTAATTTTTGGTATATTTTATGAAAAAGTTAATGTATATTTTTTAATACCTCTGCGTGTTATAAATAATATACATTCTGATATATTAACATCCCTTATCGAGTTTTAATGTATTGCAGGATTCGCTCCTGATTATAGAGTTAGTAAACTGTAAGCACCTATTTAGCAATGTAGTTAAAAAAAAATTTCCGTTATTAAACATTTACTTATGAACTTAATTAAATTAGAAGAGAAAACATTTTAATTAATATTAATATTAATACAATTTTTATGTTTTTTAGGTTTTCAAGAAATCAAGACTACGTTGAAGAGTACTCCAAACACCCAGTGTCAATTTCTTCTCAAAATGGTGTGTGATTGAATAAATCACATTTTTTCTGTTTCTTAATGCACTGTGAAATATTCTCTAGAGTGTTTTAATTTTGTTTTTCTTATTAAATAGTTTTAAGACATATTTTATTAATAGTAATTATATTTTACTGGTTTTTAAAATCAACATTTTATTTAAAGGAACTCAAAATTGTCCTATTCATATTTTTATAATACTAAATGATTTTATCAGCTCTATTTCCAATACAAATATTTTAATGCATTTTAAAATCAACTTTTTATTATTTTATAAGTTTTTATTTTTTAATATTTTATTTTTAACATTATTTTATATGTATATTTTCTAATGTCTATATTATATTATTTAATTATTAATTAGAATAATAATATTACTACTATTGTTTTATTTTATAGCGTTTCAAGAAATCAAGACTACAATCAAGAGGAAGCCAAATGTAGTTATTGTGCCAATTTCTTCTCAATAAGTGTAAGTCAATAAACCATATTTTTTAATTATTGATCCATGACAAGTTTTATGATCATTACTTATATTTTAATGAATTACAAAATCAAAATTTTATTTTAAATAACTTAAAAGATGTCCTGTTTCTTATTTTTATTTTACTAAATAATTGTATGATCATTATTATCAATTCTAATGTCATAATACTTTTAAAAAACTTCTTTTGAGTGTTTTACAAGTTTTGATACAATAGATTGTATTTAAATTCATTCATCATTATTTAAGTAATTATTATTTTTATTTTATGAGGTGCTATAAAAATGTCCTAATTTTATTTTTATTTTGAAAAATAATTTTTTGAACTTTATTATCAATCCTAATATTTTAATAGAGCAGCTAATTTATAATATTATAATGCATTTTAAAATCTTACAAGCTTTGATAGAGTTTATTTTATTCAAAATAATCCGTCATTTTTTAATTAGTAGCTTTTTAAAAATAATTTTATGAGGAGCTTTATCATCATCAACTTTTTTTTTATTATTAGTTTTATTTTATTAAATAATTTTATGATGATCTTTAAAATTTGTATCTTATATTTTAAATATCTTTTTGAGTATTTTACATGATTTGATAAAAGATATATTCCAAATAATTATTTAAAATTGTTATCGATTTTATTAAATAATTTTATGATATTCTATTTTACTGAATGTGATGTTCTTAGTTTTTCTTTATTTTATTTTTTAATGGACTTTAAAAACTTTATGAGTATTTTAATTAAAAATCGTGTTTCGAGTATTTTATAAGTTTTTATACAGTAGATTATATTTAAATACAATGCTATTTTATTATTAACATTATTTTATATGTATATTTTCCAATTTTATTAACTTATTAATTTTAATTAGAATATTAATATCATTACAATTGCTATATTTTAAGTGTTTCAAGAAACCAATACTATATTAAAGAGGACACAGAACGCCCACTGTCAATTTCTTTTCAAAATGGTGTGAGTCAAAAAGTAATATTTTTTATATTTTTTAATGCATTATAAAATATTCTTATAAATAGTTTTCTGACATGTTTTATTGTCATTACTTATATTTTAATGATTTTTTTAAATTTTACATTTTATTTGAAGTAATATAAAAATTCTCCTGTTTTTATTTTTATTTCACTAAATAATTTTATGAGCTTTATTATCAATACTGATATTTTAATGCATTTTAAAATAAACTTCTTTTGAGTGTTTTACAAGTTTTGATACAATAGATTCTGTTTAAATCTATTCATCATTATTTAAGTAATTATTATTTTAATTTTATGAGGTGCTTAATTCTGAGTTCTAATATTATAATGCATTTTAAAGTCTTCTTTTAATTTTTTACAAGTATTGATACAGTAGATTCTATTAAAAATAATTCAATATTATTCAATTATTAGTTTAATTATTTAAATAATATTATGAGGCGCTTTATTACCATTACTAACTATATTGTATTTAAAAATCTTCTTTCAATTGTTTTCCAAGTTTTTTATGTTTCTTAAAAAACATTTATTTGATCCAATAGATTCTAGTTAAAATAAACCTAGAATTATTTTATATAATTTCATGAGGTTTTTTGTAGTATTTTCTTTGATTGCTTTTTTAATCTCTTTTTGAGTATTTTACAAGATTAGGTGAAAGTTATTCTATTCAAAATTATTACACAATTAGTTTGAAATAATTTTATTCCTATTATTAAAATTATTTTTATTTTATGATGTACTATCATTTTTGATTATTTTTATTGCATTTTAAAATCTTCTCTTAATAATTTTACAAGTTTTGATTCTGTAGATTCTATTTAAGATAATTAACCCTTATTTAATTAATAGTTTTATGTCATTAAATAATTTGAAGGAGAGCTTTAAAAAAAATCAGCAATTATTTTATTATTACTTTTATTTCATTAGATAATTAATGAGGCATTTTATATTTAGTTATATTTTAAAATATTTATAGGGTCTTAACTTAATTCAGTAAAAAAAAAAAAAATAGAGATACTTTCTATTTTATCTATTATAAAAAAACACTTTAATTATTTCTTTAATTTTGAAAGTCTAATTAAACATAATACATTTCGAACCGATTTTATTAAATTCATAAGTAGTGTATCATATAAAAAATCTACAACGGATTGAGGAGATTCATTAAATCGTATATTTAGAATTTAATTGAATAGTTATAGAATGAAAATTTATCACTGCCTTTGACATTCCTACATAACTCATTTCTACTATTCTTATAATCTATAATAAAATATAAAATATTGTATTGTATATACCAAGATAAGTGGTTAGAAAATATAATAATAATAAAATATACACTCAATACACTTGTATGGTATAAGTGCCAAGCAAGGAGCTTATAATACTATTATAAGCTCCTTGTTGCCAAGAGATAAACGGCCTTTTTTTAAATTTTGCTCTAAAAAAAGTTACGATACAAAACTTTCTACTTAAATAATTTTATTTTATTTTTATATTTACTTTTTTTAAATATTTTTATGACGCGTTCTTATGTTTACTCAGTAAAATAAGTAATAAAGTCAGAACATAATACAATTAAAGGGAGCGGTATAGTTCAGCATGTAGAGAATTGTAATGCTGAAGGATAAAATCCGGCTCTGGCAGATAAATTATCTAATCTGTTAACAACAGCCGCCCATGAACTCTCAGAGATAGCAGACCCTCTCGGGGCTCACTCAGCCTATATAAAATGGGTACCCTTAATCGGGCGAAACACCTGGTGATTGAGTGTTGCCTAGGACAAATCCGTACACATCCATTCATTATCTTATAAACAGTATAGTCTTACTGTAATGAACCCTAGACCCTTCATGGGTTGTAGTAGTACAGTATTTCTTATAATTTAATTATGAAATAATTAAATAATGGAATAATTCTTATACTAAATTATTTGGGAAAAATATATATTGTATAATACATATTATATTATATAATTATAAATAATATATCGGTCCTTCAATAGAACAATATCATAACTTAAAAAATCTAATTTTTCAATAGAGGCATTTAAAAGTTTCATGTGAGATAAATAAAAAAAATTTAGGGCATTGCTAAAGCAATGCATTCCTGTTGTAATGATGGTATAGACAATATTTTATTATCCATTAAAAAATTTTAAAAGCTTGATAAAACTTCAAGTTCGAACATAATACAACTCAAAATATGACTTTATTAAAAAGAACAAGTTGTAAATGTAATATCAGATATGTCATTCCTGAATTAATAAGCTTCCACCAATAAAATTGCTACTGAAGGTTTAACTCAAAAATGCCAATTTATGAGTTGTATTTTGGAGGAGCGATACATAAAAATAAAGTGTATAATTATGATTTTTTCCTTTTCTATTTAATGTATTGAATGATTTCAGTATTGTTCAATATAATTTACTGTAATAATACATCCTACATTACACATTATTTATTATTCCAAATACATCACCTGTATTTGACATTTAGATTTGTTTCCGTTTTTAAAATATGTCCGGACAGTAGTGATACGATATTGCTGCCAATTGTTCAATGGAAGATTCGACCAAAACGTTTTTACTTTAATTTGTTTGTCTACTATTGTTTTTCTTCTGTTTGCCATAATGTTGTTTATTTTTTTTTTCGAATCATTCGCTATGGACTACATTTCTTTAAGTCTCCTTCATTCTTCCACTGTGTATGTGTTTCCTTCCTCATTTTTGTCCAAGCGGTCTCCGTCTCCTTTTTAGGTGCTTCTTAAAACCCATAGATTTGTAAAATTCTTCCTTCAGAGATAATCCCTCTGGGGTAATCTTAAGCTCATCCATGTCTTTTTCCACTTCTGCAAACGTGCACACTTGCAAACGGGCCATGCCCCCCCCCCCTAGAGTTCACATTTGTTGATATTGACCTGAATTTTAGTTGGTTTTCAACAAGAAAAAAACACGTTTTACACACCAAAATTATTCATTGTATCGAATGTTTTCTCAATGGGTGCACCAAAATCGACGATTTCGAACCCTTTTTATGTTTTTCATTCACTTGTAGATAGCTATATGTTCCATTTTTCAGAGTTTATTATTTATTAGAATTTGAGGATCTTTTTTCTGCCGTTTGCAATTTCTCTAGCCTAATCACTGTTGGATAATGCCAAAGCTTTGTGTAAATAGAAGTCCAATCTTGTTCGGAAACATTTTGCTCAGTGATTTTACCTAGGTATTCGAATTCTTTTATTTATTATTATTATTATTATTAGTGTTAGGCATATATAATATTTGGTCCAAACAAGGGCGAATTCGCTGCAGAATATATGAAGAAAAAAAACGCGAAATTGCAGAATATTCTCCCGGTTAATAAAACTGAAGTGTTAGCGGAGACAGTGTTGGTCATGTAAAGTTATTGGGCGTAGTATCGAACGAATAACTAGCGGAAAGTCAACTGTTAGATGTCCGGGAGGTAGACCGTGGGGATTTTTAAATGATTTTAACGCATTAATACTTTAAACAACTCCTAACATTCCTCACACCTATACTTCGGACTTTTACCAGTTGATTCAACGCTACTACTTGAGCTGTATTATCCAAGAGAATATTCCGCGAGTTCGCGTGGTCTAAACTCCTATATTCTACATGATGCTCTTTATATGTCACTGATATTTATTTACATTGGTCTAGCAATGCTTTATCCGGAAACATGAGGTTGAGAACCGGATCCAAGAAGTAAGGTGGCAATGATCTGTTAGACAAAATTGCTTGATGAGTCTTGTTTGATGATATTTACACTCAAGCTAGTTAAGACTAGCGAAAGAGAAAATTTTGAAATTGGATCCTGAACGCCTCAAATATAGGTGTATATGAAAGTATTCTAGATTAATTTTATTCGTTTTTGCGTAAATAAAATATTTTTAATTTATGAGGTTAGAAATGGTATTTATTTAAATACAGAATAAAAGATAAAAAATTATTTTTTTAAGACTTTTTTCAAGTTATAATTTAAAATTATGATTTGAATTTTCTATTTGAAATATCATTTAATATTTGGTGAATAAGTGGTTAAGTCGAATTTTGATAAGATGATTATTCATAGACCACCCTCAAAAGCCCTTATTTTGGGTTTCCACTTTATAGAGACTGGGTGAGCCCCAGGAGGGTCCTAGATCCCATAGGATCCATCTTCGGTCGCTAACATATTGAATAATTCTTCGTTACATTTTTGGCCGTCAGAGATCGTTGACAGCGCTAACGTATTTTTCTTGTCAGTTACCTTCTGAACCGAGCAGCCACTCCTATTGGGTTCGTACAGTTTTTAATTATTTATATCTTCTCTTCATCTTTCTCCATCTCCTTTCTTCACACCTATTTCTCCCATCATCACTTTAGCATCCATCATTTTAATCAAAGAGTTCATGTTTATTGAACATCATAATTATTTATAATATATCTCCATTCTCAAACTGATATTTTATATCTCTCATCTATAGTTTCTTTTATACATACATCATATTTTAGATTAATATAACTTCATTCCTATTGTATACTTTTATATAACATCTGATACTTATATTTTAAATTTTATGTTTATATTTTACTTCTCTGCCTGTCATACATGAGATTCCTATTCTTTACTTTCTACAATATTTTCTCTTTTTATTCTTAGGTATCATATTTTTTAATCAATTTTCTTTCATTTTACTTATGTAACTCCCTAGGAGTCTATTTTCATACAATTTTGTCTACAATACTACTCTATCTTTATTAAACTAAGTCTTCCATACATATATATCTCACTCATATTTATATCTTTTTCATTTTATAATTTTCTGTTTAACTTGATTTCTCTCGTTGTATTTTGTTTGCAGTATCACCTTTCTATACATCTATTATGCAATCATCTTTATTCATATATCCTTTCATATGATATCCTTTACTTTTTTCGCTTATTTTTTCTATATCTCTATGTTATGTATTTTTAGTAATTTCTGTTTTTTCTCATAGCACTGAAGATGACCTACAAAGTAGGTCGAAACGTCAGCACACATAAAATATAATAGGTTTCCACTTATTTGTTGTGTAATTTTTGACTGCACCCCCAACTATTGCCATCCTACATTAGTACCTACCAGTCAACGAATTTCTTTCCTATATTGAATAAAAGTTTGCTAGCGAACGGAATTTGAACCCAGGACCTTCGGCAAGGCAACTCAGCGCTCTACCACTGAGCATTATAATCACAGCTAATACCAATAATAATAATAAGAATAAGACAAAAATATAGATATATATTATTATTTGATACATCATCATCCTATGGAATACAATAAATAGATAATACCTAAGTATTGTATGATAAGTAGAGAAGTGGAGGGGGGAAGAGTGGGGATAGAGTTCCCCTCCCACTTGCCTTCATTCGCTGCCCGGCGGAGCTACCGTCAGGTCCTGTCCAAGTCGATCTCAGTGTATCTACTGTCGTCATTGGATTACAGTGATTTCAGTGCCAAACTGTTGTATAGTGTTTACATATATATACATGATTCATACAAATCTGTAGTAACTGTTCGGTTGTTCAGTTTGTTTTATTTTATTTGTCGTGTTTTATAAATATTTTATCGTTCAAATCCGAAACAAAAACATGGTCATTGAGTGTTGAGTTGTCTGCAGATCTGTTCAAGTCCAACTTTGTCTCCAGTTCTTCGGCATCGAGATGGATTTATCTCTCCTCTTCTTCTTTGCGTTCCTCTTCATAATCGGTGAGTGGAATAAATTTAAAACATTTATTTTTTGGGGAATTACCGCCAAAACCTTCAGTCGATCTGCAGTCCCAGTAAATAAGTCGAATTTATCCCCATGCCCATATTCCAAAATACTCTATTCTTATACATAAACACATATATAATCCAAACTCCCAATCCGTGTGTGTCTATTTATCTTTATATTTAAAACTAGTTTGTGAGCATTATTAAATATTGAATCATCGTCAAATATAGTGTGTAATACTGGAATATAGCTGCAGCTACGGTGGATATGTGGTTTATTCGAATTTTTACCAGAGTGGAAAAAATTATCCCCTGTATACCGATGTCATTCTCGTAGTTTTCGGCTTGAAATGGAGTTGTAACATAAGAAATAACTTCTTCTCAAGCTAATGTCTGACTTAGTCCCAGATTCACTTAAAAAATAACATGAAGGATATAATTAGCCTGGGGGTGAAGTCAATATAACACTAAATAAGAAAAAACGTATTTATTATAAGTGCCGACGTTTCGGCCTGCAATGTAGGCCATCTTCAGGGCTAAGAAGGGAAAAACTCGGCACTTATAAAAAATAAGTTTTTTCTTATTTAGTGTTATTATCGGACTGCACCCCCTTCATTAGATCTTCCTGTCAACTATATTCCTCTCTATCAAAAATAACATGTTTTAGCTTTCCTAAATACAAGAAACTAATTTGGGAGCATATTCGACTTAAAAACTTATTCGTCTTTGATACATTAAATGATATTTCGAAGAAAATACAAATCAATATCGTTAATTTGCAGTATCCATATTAAAAATAAAACATTGTTTTCTCACAAATGCATTCTGATTTGACCCGAAGCCTCAATACCGATACCACCAATCTCTGCTTACTAACTTCTTTCCACAAACTACCCTAAGCGAAATCTGTATTTATATATAATAAAATTTTTAACCTAGGAAAATGGTACTTTACTTTCATAAGAGTAAATTAAATTAATCTAGAGTACTGTTATATACTCCTATATCTGAGGCGTCCAGGATTCAAAGCGGATATCTACAAACTTTCTTTCTTGGGTTCGGCTCCGAACATCAAGTTTCGGGAGTATAAAGCTTTGGCTTGACTAAACCAATCACTGTGGAATCTACAGACCATCCTGGGGCTCATCCAGTCTCTATCAAGTTTCAGTTTTAAAGGTTTCCGTAATTGTGTGAAAAATCTGGCTGTTGAGGGTTATCTCGAAGAAATAGAGACAGTGTTGTCTCTACCGCGTTCTGAAACAAATACCCTAGACTCCCTACATGGACCGTTGTGGTATTTGTTTCTTCATTTGAAGAATTATCTATATTTTTACTGATAAATCGAACTATTATTTCTTCATATTGAGGGTTATCAAGATCAAAACCGTATAATTCCAAATTTCAAAACGTTTTGCTGGTTTAGACAAATCAGTTAGCATTATGTTCCCGAAACTTCAAGAACAGATTCGACTAAAAGTATAAGAAATTAGCCGGCAAAGTGAAATGTTAGACAGAATTGTTTGACCTAACCTATAGCGAAATATGAGAAAAAGGCAATTTTGTAGTTACCCGGTTATGGTCACGAACTCATATACAAAAAAATATTTTTTACTAAATTTTTTTAAGTTTATATTTACAATCAGTTATACATGTTATGTTTCTCATATATACTTTTTCATCTACAATAATATATGCATACATATCTTTAAACAAATAAAAATATTATTCATGGTCATAATGAGTGAAATATTCATACAAACATTTTATTTCCTCAAGAAAAACTTTGATTAATTCAAGAATAAATTTGTGTTTCTTTATTTTTTGTTAAATTCACTTATGTGATGAGCGTCATGGATTCAATGAAATAACAAATTATTCGATTAATAATTTATTCAATAGATGTGTTAAGTTTTTCGTTTCGAATATTAATCCATAAGATCTTTATCCTGCATCTCGCCTTTTATTTCATCGCATTGCTTTCACCGTTTAATTCTTAAATTATTTATATAGTTTGTAACTTTATAAATTATTTAAAAGTAACAGCTCTGTTTTAATTTATTACTATTTCTTGTATCAAATTATAAAAGGAAATCTCTTGAATATTCCAATGATTCCTGGTATATACATCGTATAGCAATTATCTAATGCAGTTAATTGTTTTTCTGTGATATTTGATATTGGCGTTTTGCAACTTGAGTAGAAAATAAAAATCATTATCTTTAATCGTGGTTTAGGAATAAAATATAAAATTTTATTTGTGATTATTTTGTAATGTCTTAGTAAACATGTTTATAACTTTTCTGTTTACGTAATATTGCTAATCCTATGCAGTGAATAGATATGGTAAACACTAACTTTTTACAATGATTTAATATAAAAAAAAAAAATTGAATGTTTTTCAACAAATATTTTATATTAATTTTTTGTTACTGTATTTGATTTATTGTATTTGGGTTTTAAGTCTGAAATAATTTTAAAAGTTTTCCAATTTAATTTTTTTTAATCGTCTTTATAAATGAAATCCGCGTTCGCTTATTTACCCTTATTTCATTTTAAATACTTTATTTTATCAATATCAAGTATTTGAAATGATAGTTGTATAGGATAAATGTGATCATATCGATTTTTATTATTTTTATGAACAATTTAAAATGCTTCTATTACTCACGTTTTCTTTATTATTAGATTACTGGAATAAACGCTATTAGAATAAATGTGTCTTTTAAATTTATTGTTATAAATTTAATTGTTAACAGCAATTCTTCTACAACCGTGTTTAAGCGCGCAAGATAGAAATATTTTGTATGGCTATAGTTTATTTTAATTAATCCTAGTTTTTATGCAAACGATGCTTTTTTATTTGTTATTAGATAAAAAATATCTCGTTGTTTACATGTTTACTGTAAACTTTACAGTTACATGTAAATACTATTTTGTTATCTAGCGTAGGACTTCGGACTTAAGACGCAATGTCGTTGAATCTTTTACTTTAAAGAAAATTGATGAATTTTAATCTATTTGTCATCATAAAATGACTATAACTCTATAACCCGTGTAGGATCTTGGACCAACAGATCAGAAGCTCTGCGCTATACATGTGTCCCCCCCCCCCACCTTTTGAAATAATGCTATTTTTATTTATCAGTCGATGATTGAAATCAATTCAGTTTTATTTTGATTTGGTATATAAGATGGTTTTTGTAAAACTTGTTCTTGTTTTCATACTTATTGTCTTGTATTTCTGTTACTTAGTTTATTTAAACCGACATTAAGATATATTTACATATCTTATTTGTAAATCTTATCGCAATGCTTAATACTTGAGGTTGTGTTATTGAATTCATCCGCAGGCCACCTAGTGAGAATCACCGCAATGTGCAGAAATCCATTTTAAAAATTATTAGATTATCTTTTATATTAATTTTAGCATATTTTTACAGATATTTAGTTTTGTTAGCTTATATGAAATTTATAGGATTTCGAGTGATTTTCACAGACATTTCTTCACTAGCATTGTCACTTTGCATAGAATATTTCTATTTTTAATCAGTTTATAGCTTAATCGAGATTGCCTTAGCATTCTTCGCTAGATCTAATTTTATTATATCATTATTAATACAAAATAAATTTCATTTACACTTTTATTCATTTTAAACTTTTCAAATACAGGGTGCGGCTAAAGTAACTGTATGATTTATTTTTTAAATAAATATTGAATGGAATGAAAAAAACAAAAAATTGAATGATAAAAATAAAGTTTATTTTATTTTATTTTTTTACTTTAATTATGAAAAATAATGTCAGTTAAATGAGGACCGTTTTCTCTAACGCAAAAATGTGCTCTTTTTATAGCATTTTCCATAACTATGTTGAGTGTTTCTTGTGGTATACGATCAATTTCTTCTTGAATGTTGTCCTTTAGTTGCTGCAAGGTTTGGGGCTTATTCACATAAACTTTGTCTTTGAGATAGCCCCACAAGAAAAAATCTGGTGCAGTCATATCAGGCGATCGTGGTGGCCTACAGAAGATTTTATGGTGTAAGAACTGCTCCAACGGGTCCAACCATTCGTTCGTTGGTGGACATTATTTTTCATAATTAATGTAAAAAAATAATATAAAATAAACATTAAACCGCACCTACCTATTCTATTACCTATACCTGAATCGATGAAGGGTCTTAGGTTCAGTTGTCCAGGCCTTTCCCCCATTAAGGGTACTCACTTTATAGGGGCTGGTTTGAGCCCTAGGTTGTTCTCCAGATGCTATAACATCAAATGTTATTACTTATATAATTAAATTATGTTTGATATTTTCCTCGTTTATTTTATGGCTTGCACCTAATTAATTTTTGAACGACATTTTGATATTTTTTGTTTGCTATTTTCTCTTTCATACTCTCCTTTCTTATTTTATACTCGAATGATCTTATACATTCTTATTTATCCATAGGTTTATAACAACCAGAGGCCTCCTTATTGTAATGCAAACTTTTCTTCACGGTGAACGATTTGGTCCAATTTTATCGATAGATTACATCTTGGAAAGGAAAATAACCTTTGAACGTTCCTCAATTGCTTGTGTTACCTTGAGCTTTGAGCGTTGACCCAAGCACTGGGGAAATGATTCGGTCCAGTTGTATTTCTGTCTATTATATTTGTACAATACATTTTTACTGTAGCCATTTCCAAATAATTGTTGTATATTATACGGTTGAAGTATTCTGAATTTTTACATTGTCGATTTACTGTTGAACCAGATGATTTTGTATTCGCATATGTTGTTTGATTCTTGTAGGTAGTTTGTTGGTATAACCGACATCAACATATGTTTATCGCTTGTATATACACATAATTGTTAGATATTTTTTGGTTGAATTATTCTGACTTTTTACACAATCGATTTACAAATGAATTATGTATACATGTTGGGTGAACGTTGATTATTTCTGTAGAATATTTCCAATTTCCTGTTTTAATTTTTCTCTATCCTTAATCGATAATTTTATGATGCTCAAAGTTAGTTTTATTGCTGTAGCAACCATCTCTAGTGCATTTTAATATATCGGAGTTACAAGTGTAATAGACACAATCAAAAACATGATTTTGAGAAAAGGCTTATAAATAGGTTAGAGTATTGGGTGTGATTACGAAATATTGTAAAAAAAAAAAATAGATATGACAGTGAGTTTCTTGCCATAGATCAGCATTATCTTAAAAATCGTGTTTTTGACTTAGTGTATTTCACTTGTAACACAACCAAATATTGCATCCACATACTTAGAAAATTCATTTTCAAATAGACGTAGTTAACACCATAGATCTTTTTTTGAATTATTTAATTATCTTCTGTTGAAAAATATTATTTTCTTAATCTAGTTAATATTTGTAATCAATATTAGATAAATATTAACAATATTATACTTTAATAAAAAGAAAGATATATTTTTTCTTTTGTTGGGAGAAAGATAGTTTGAATAGTCGGGATATTATTTTTATTTAAATAGTTGTTTTTATTCATTAATACATATTACTTACTAAAAACACATTTAAAAAAAACTTAAACACTTGTTTAAATAAACATTTTTGATTCTCCTTTTCGCGTCACTAAGTATTTTATTAACAATAATCTGTAGTCTATTGTTTATTTTGTATTTGAAAATTAAATCATCTCGTCTCAGATACACACTATATAAATTTATGGATTTAAAATATATTAAAAATTTATCTTAAGCATTATTAATAGGATAGAATGAATCGTTATAATGAATAATCTATTTTTTAAATAAAATTGAATACAAATTTAAATATTATGAAAACAAAAATTAAAAAAGAAAACAACTGTCACTACAGGCCCTGTTTACTGGAAATATATTGCGTTTAAAAAAAAATAATTTTAGTTTAACGACTTAATATTCTAGATATTATAGTATGATTTGTATTTAAATAAGAAAAGAAAGTAGACTGTTGTCGCATCTTCTAAGAAGAAAAAAAACGCCGTCAAAGCATAAGATTGTGTTGTAGTGATGGCATCTTATCGCATGCTTACATAGCGTTTACCTGACTCCCTTGGTAGAAAAAACTCTGGAAATATTTTTTCTCCAATTTTTTAATTGAAAACTTCTTTAGCTGCCTTTAGCGATTTTTGGTGAGGGAAATATTGTAGGTTCGAGTCGGGTACATGCTCGAGACTGGCGACTTCTAGCAGTGGCCTTTGTATGAGTTATACAGTTTCTTTTAATCAACTTTAGTTTAAATGTTAGAATTCCATTAATATAAGAATAATTATATTTATCTAAAAAGTCGTTTAATGGTTGTGAAATTTATACTAAAAAAACTTAAAACTGGTTGAACTTTTCGTTTCTCCTTAAAGATTTTATTTGTCATAGCTACATGTCTTAATTTTATGAAATGATTGTAAGTACAAATGATCTATGTATTGTTGAACTTAACAATAATGAAAATAAAGTATGTACCTAATTACAAATAAAGGTATAAATTATATAACTATAAACTAATCTATATTCAATTAAATTATTGATATTTTGTATTGCGCTTGTGCAGCCATCATACGTTTTGATTAGTTAATACACTACTTGGAAAATCAGTTAATTATTGTTCGGAGTGTCAATATATCTGAAAACCAGACTATTGCTAATAATATAAATTTACAAATTTGAAATGTATATAATTCAGACTATACTTGATTTCTTCTAGAAATTTAAAAAATAACACAGTTATTCCAAAGTCTTGAGTTTGCAATACTGTTGGGAGTCCTCATGACTGGCTATTTTTTTTTTAATATTGAAAAAGTATTTTTCTGCAGCTATGAATTCCTGAGAAAGTAATATTTTGTTATTTATTGAGTAAATTGTGTATAAATTAGGTATTTTGGATGTTTTTGTCTGATTTTTTCCCTAAAATTTTAGTCAAATATTTTTAGTCCACTAAAAGAAGTGGAAGATTCGGCAAAACGTAGCGTGGACAAAGAGAAAGAGACTTGGAAGGCTGTGAAAGACGAAGGCAGGTATAGGAAGGATTTGAATGCATGGTAGAGAGTCGGCCGGTGAGCCCAGGTAGGCCAAACCGGTTCGGGACAACGCCTACCTTTCTCCCCACCGCCGCCATCTTATGACCCTTTTAATTTATTCTAGAGTCTACTACACAACAGTTCTTCAGCTTCCTATACATCTACAGAGTATATAGTATAATAACCTGACCGGGAAAAAACACTTCTAGTTGGGTCACAAGTTTTAAATTTTCATAATATTTTTTCCAAAAATACAAGTTATCATATTTAGTATGGAAGAAGCTAAACGCTGGTGAAGTTACACTTCAAAAAATATATAATAGATAATACGGTATTACTTCCGCAGGTTGTAACTTTGAGTTAAGTAACAACAAATTTTAGATTTTCATTCGTTTCATTTTTAGTATTCTCGAAAATAAAAATAATTATGAGCTATAGTACGAAATAAAGAGAATTGTTATGGAAAATGTGTATATTTCGATAATCATTTCGTCAAAAACTGACACGACGTTTCAAATAATACTTCGAATTATAGATTACTAGCTGACCCGGCCACGCGTTGCTGTGGCTTTTATATTAGTTTAAAAAAAATGTTAAAATTTGAATTTTAAAGAAATAATGAATTAATGTATAAATGAATAAAAATGATTGTTAATTTTACATTTTATTCATCTTATATCTAACTATAGTATGTAATAAACCAAAAATATAAAAAATTCTTTACTGATAAAGTATAAACATTAGTTTAATGAATAAGATCATAATGGTTGATTTTTAATTGACATATCAAAAACGCACCAAGTTAAAACAAAAAATAATTTAGCAAAAAAATATCACTGTCGTTAATCGAAATAAAACATAGCCAGTATTTTAAGTTGGACAATGTTACATATCTGTGCGAAATTTCATTAAAACCGGTCCTGTAGTTTCGGAGATTAGCCCGGACAAACATCGTGGCAGGAGATTTTTATATTATAGATACATGTTTGGTGAAACGTTGTTGTTTTATTTTAATGGCAAACAAGTACAAATGGTTGTTATTGCCCTCACCACTAGGGAATATACATATTTACATTACCTACATAATTACATTCTTGTTACATTAGTACTTAAAATTTTAACATACCATGCTATATTAAACATATAATAGAAAAATAAATAATTATATAGAGTTATTCATATTAAAATAAAATGTATTTATTTTATTTTATTGTTAGATGTTATAATTTTTTTTAATATTTTATTTGAAAAGAAAAGATATGACCAGGACCGGGACTCTAACCCGGGTTTTCCACGTAACCATCGTTGGGCCTAGCCACCTGAGCCATCCTTCAAATAAAATATTTCAAAAAATTATAACATCTAACAATAAAATCAAATAAATAAATTATAATAATATATAATGACGAAAGTCAACAAGATCCAAAAATAAACGTAATGTTTAATGAACTTTCTCCCCGTGTATCCATCCCAAATTGCCAGAACACTGAGATATAGATATAGATCAGTGAAACGAAAGGATATGTCTGACCGAGAAGCGAACCAGGATGGCCGCCTAGGCCCCACGACGGTTACGTGGAAAACCCGGGCTCGAGTCCCTGTCCTGGACATATCTTTTCTTTTCAAATAAAATAAAATATGTTGAATCGTTCATTTATAAAAGATAACTTAAGAAAGAAAGGTTTCAAGGCAAAATCAAGAACAAACAATCAAAGTCTCTGTATACTGTTTTTTCTTTATGTTTCATGTCTAGTTTTACTGTTTAATTTCATTCTATGTTTGTTTTGTTATCTTTGTTCATTACTCTTATATTCATTATTTTTCAGCTATGTTATTCTATAATTTCAATAACCCCATCTCATGCATCTGTTCTATACTTTAATTTTAAAATAGTTATATTTGGTATGATTAGTTATTAATAATTTACATATTTTTATTTTTCTATTCCTTAATTTTCTGGTTTTTTAATATTACCTCTTTGTTATTATATAATTCGATCCCTTCACTTGTAACTTTTCTAGTATTTACGTTTAAATAATGTATATAATTTAAATTTGGCATGCCATTCTATATTCTCCAAAATTTATATAAGTTATTTTTTTTTTTTTTTGTCCTTATCAATACCATTTGATCGATAAATTTGCATTACTCTATTAATATTGCCATTATTGTATTACTCTTTATTACTTATTTGATAACACTCTAAAATTACTCTGTTTTTATATTTATCTAAAGCCTTACCCATTTTTTTTTTAATCATTAATATCCCTTGATGCCTATATGTATTTTTATTCTTTACTATGTATCATATCAATTTGTATCTTGTATATTTAACCCTGAAGAAGACCTGTGGGTTTAAAATAATTAGTTAACCTTTCTGACCTCCTCCCGGACCATTTTATTATTATTTCTAATATGAAGTCAACTAATACCATTCAAGAAAAAAAATCTGTCTGATTAATAATGAATATAATACTCTAATCAGTTATAATTAATTACTAATTATGTTAAAGCAAAATAGTTTCATTTCTATATTAGATTATTCTCCTATGTATATATAGTCTATTCTGGATAGATTTATTTATATCCTCTAGATACGTTTCCAACTTTTTTCTTTCCAGACATTTAGCGGTGACAGAAATAGAATACAAGTTTCTCTGTTCCCTCGGAGGAAGATCACAAGGCCTCGGTTAATATAGAAAACACTTTGTTAGATTTTAGCACACGTGTTCGCTTCTTCACTTTCTGGAAAATATTTCTAGCTGTGAATTTATTAACAGTTGATTGTTTTATATCCAATGTTTCCTTATCTGTTTAGACTTGTCTGATAACCCACTGTATTAATAGATGAACTCAACATGCAGTTTTGCAATTGGATCGACAGGATGTGTTATTAAATTAAATGTTTGGTTTTGTTTACCATTATGCCTGTCTAAAGAAACATAATATACCATTCTATAACAAAGTTGGGGCGGCCTGTGGTCTAGTGGTTAGACCATAATTAGCATGAGAACCTACTAAGCTCAAGGTCGCGGGTTCGTTGCCCGATGATTTTTTAAATGGAGTCAGAAATTCTTGGTTATGCCGTCGTTCGGAAGGTACGTTCAATGGGGGTATTGAGCCTATGCAATGAAAGATACTCGTTAAAAATAAATGTCCGTATCATATAAATGTAGCCCCAATGAATAAGTGGTTAAGTCGAATTTTGTCCAGAGATAGTTAACTTTACTGAAGGAAGCTTAATCGTGTCACTCTCATAGTTTTTAGCTTTAAATGGAGTTAAAGAACATGAAGGTATATCCTTATACATGTCTGACTTAGGCACTTATTAACTATGAAAATAACACGATTCCGCTTCTTTTAATACAAGAAACACATTTTGGAAAAAAAATGACTTGATCACCGGGACTGTAGATATAATGGTTATGTTTGATTAAATCTAAAAAGTTCGTTGATATACCTAGCTCAGTTTGTAGAACGCCCAGTAGCTTAGCTGTTTCCAGATTTGTTTCCAGCTGAACAAACCCTCTTGGGACTGACTCAGCCTCTGTAAATTTGTTAATTTCAACCCTGCATAACCGTTGCCCTAAAAACTGTACAGTTTCTACCATGTAACACATACATAAACATCAGAACATTCATTTAGAGTTAAATCCGTTTTTTTTTAACACGTCCTACGTAAGAGGGATGATAACATTTTGAATATTCAGTAGGTTATGGTGCAACCTGTTGTATTGCTCGGTCTCGCTACACGCATGAGAGAACTGTGGATGACATGACATATGTTATGTAGGACTTGTTTATCAGATTTATTTGTAAACAACTGTGTCAGTCCGGTATTAGAAAAGCTAGGGTCGTGGCAGCTTCGATTTGACATTTGACATTACGTCTAAAACAATATACATTCTTTAGATAAATGTTTCTATTTTTAGGCAAGGTAGGTGCTACATGTATTTATGGGAGGGGGCTCAAAGTAGAGCATTGACAATCCGAATGTAAATTGTCCGAACTGGCTTCATGGAGAAGATATAATGAAGTATCGACATTGCTTTTGAAGAATATTTTCTCTAAAATTTTATTTTCCTGAACGATTACTTGCTAATTATTGTTGAAATTAAAATAATTAGAGACTTAGTTTCCTGTCATTAAGAAGAAGTCAAAATTTGAGTAAACTTTTATTAGAATTTTCTTAGTGTTGCTATTATAATAAACCTTGTTTTGTTCATACATTTTTTTTTATTGAATATCATATTATTTATTTACTACATACATATTTTTTTTTTAACTTGCGTACTACACATTTTTTTCGTAAATATTTTTGTGTTGATTCGCATTTTCTTTCCCTGAAGAAAAATTCGGTTTTGTTATCCGAACATTAGACGGCAATATTTGGGATAATCGACTTCTGTACTTTTACTCTAATGTACTAACAAATAAAGTACTTTAGTATATAAGTAGAGTTGTATATAACATGTAAGTTAGGAATCTTAATGAAATTAAAAAAAAAAAATATATAATATTATATATATTTGAGGATCCGTCTTGGTCCCTATTCATGAATCTTTATTAGGAATATTTTGTTTTGTTTTTTAACCAGATTTTATTATTTTAGTATTTTAATAACTGTATATATATAGAAATAATTATGTACGAATCGGTCCTTAAATAATCTAGCCGTGGAACTCAGTATTTGACGTTACTCATAAATGAAAATTCAATCTTTATTTAGTGATTAAAGTGGTCAAATTAATTCATTGAATAGGTTAGCGATTTAATTGTTTTGGGAATCGCTCAATGTGTCCGAGGTTTTATATTTTATTACTAGGAAATACCCTTGTCTTTTTTGCAACACCGATGAATTAATCATCAATTGATGAGTTGAAATTCATTGTGCTATTATATGGAATTGTATATGAATATCAACCATATTACTTTATAAAAGGTCAGCCTGTTATAACAATAAAACGTTTCGCTGGTTTAAGGATAATCAGGGCATGCCCCCCAAAAAATCCCAAAAATAGTGTAGGTAAAATAAAGCTCATCAACAGTCTTAACAATCGGAGACAGAGCATTTGAATGAACATCTTGACGTGAGATGTACTGCTTTGTATCTTCTTTGATATGAGTTTTATTTTACGTCCTAATGACGCCCGTAATTGCTGTGTGTTGATTGGTTAATTTATTTCTTGTGGCCTAAAAACCTACCATGCCCAAGATCGCGGATGAAGCTCACTGGTGCGGGCCCGCGTGGTGCTGGGGGAGTGTCCTGGGCTCCAGGGGACTGGTGCTGGGGGCTATGGAGGCGCCACTTGTCCCTCAGAGCATGTTAGCTCTGAGGATCTGAGAGGATTTGGACTTTTCCTAGAATAGTCGATTGTAAACATTAGTGGATTGTACTAATGTCCTTAGTTGTAAGTTTGGTGGTAAACATTGTTTTTATCCACATCCTCTGACCAATCTTCGTGTCCTAAATAACAATATAACCACCTCTTCCTTCGTTCTTTCTCGGGCTCGGATAGGTGGGTTACCATAGCAAGACCTAAAGCTTAATAACCAACAGGCGTTGATGACCTAGATGTTCTAAACCCCAGGAAACAAACAAACAAGATCGCGCGTTCGTAGCCCGGCAGGTAGCCCTTTTCATTTTTCGAAACGGAGAACAAAAAATCCTTGGAAAATACGTAAAATGGGGGTCCCGAGCCTGTAAGATGTCGGAAAAAATCCTTATCCGTTAATAACCTGGATAGTCGCATTTGGTACTCCCAATGTAGCATCATTCGATTAGCCATAGGAGCGTAAACTGAGGTTAAATAAACATACAAACATTGGGCGGTTTGTTATTTTTCAGCATTTTATGGACTTGAGGGTAACTCATTGTCTTGAGTGCTGAAGGTCCTGGATACAAATCTAGCTTCCTGGAAGACTTTTATGTAATCTGTTACCAGTCGGAAATCATATGGGATCTTGGACCCTCATGGGGCTCACCCATCTATAAATTAGGTACCCAAAAATAAGAGAGAAATATGGGAGTTGGGGTTGATCTTAGGACAAATCACCTCGCTGCGTAAACCTTGTCTTAAAAACATTACAATACCTACCACGTTTCTGAACCCAAAACCCTTCACGGGTGGAAGTGGTACAGTTTTTTTTTTTCTAATAATTATTTATCATCTTTAAAAATGGTTATTAAACCACACACAGACGCCTTGATGGTACTCGAGCGGTGACAAGGGCCTATAACGCTGAACTGACATACCGAGGACATCCATTGGCGGCACACACTCGATGTAATCAGACACGACCCCCTAAGCAACCCCCGCTCTATTATGTCCCGGGCAAACACGCTCTCCCTTCGGAATTAACTTACAGTCTCCAGTCAACCATTTATAGTAATAGCACTGTTGCCCCAAATCGACTTTTATACAATAGCGTAATGTGGTATGTTATGACTCTCGTGGGGCCCTGGTGAGCTGAGAGGATTCCGAGGGACACGAAGTACCCAATTTATTATTTACCTTATGATCGATAAAACATGAGCCTACCAGTGTTTTAGAATTGTTAATCATTTGTCATGTTATATTCATCTTCCAATTATACAGTAGTATTACTATATCCTCTATAATCGCACATATACTCATATATAATCCAAACCCAAATCCACAAGTCTGTCTACATATCTATACATATAACATATTTGTGAACATTAAAAATATTGAGTTAGTCTGTTGTTTATTCAGTTTATACTTTATGCTACTATACCTAACCAGACGATGCTACAGTGGGAGTTCTACAATTTGCCTATCCAGGGATAATTAGGATAGGGTTTGTTAACAAGTACAAAGTATGCTCAATTTTATGTCCCTTCCGAAGGACAGCATAACCAAGGTTTTTTCTTATTTTAAAAAGTCCTCAGCTGGCTGCGAACCCGCGATCTTGAGCATAGACATTTTTATGCTGACCACTTAACCGCAAGTGACCCTAGACTCAAATTAAATCATTGCATATGTACAATCGTTATGTATATTTTTTAATACTGAAATATGAAATAAGCTAGTAACTTATTACACTAGTAAGAAAAAGGGAACGAATTTAGACGTGGAAAGGGTTTTAACTTATTTGTATAACAGTTTTATATCGTTTTAGTATAGTGTATATAAGTGATAATTAAAGGTAACCCGAAGGCTCGGTACTTACAATTTTTTCCTGTTAGCAACCGAATTCAAAGACTTCTGTCCACTCTTGACCAAATCCTCCCCCCTACGAATCGGCCTACGTTTGCCAGTCTCCTCAACTTTAGTTCGTTCATTACTAATCCCAACACTATTGTCCATTTCAATCTTGGCCCTCTTCGATTATTAAGCGGGTGCATTTTCCGCAATACCGACTTGTTTAGAATCCGGAATCCTCCAGTGATCTCTTTCTTTACCCCATAGTTAATGTTAGGCCTTAATACGTTATTCTTCCTTCAAAGTTAACACGTTTTACTTCCTTACAGAACAGTTTAAAGTTGTTTTACAAATTCTAATTTTAAAATTTTTAATTAAAACTTATGTCTCATAAATAATGTAAATTCGGTGAGTGCATTCTACATTTCGTTAGTTCAATCTTCAATTGACCTTAAACCCGCAGTTCTTCCTAGAATCCTTCATTAATCATTACCGCTATGCAATCTACTTTAGTCTAAATTGTTAATTAGATAGTTCTGAATCTCATTAAACAAAACATTTTAAATATGCAGATCTTTAATTTATAGGTGAATGATTAATAAATATTTTATTTTTTAGTAGTTAATTTTGTTAAGGAAAATGTATAACGTTTCAGATATTGTCCCATTTCAATGACCATACATTGTTTTACCATATAGTAATTTTATTTTTTCTTGATAATCTTGAGATACTGGTTGCTAATTGCGTTGGTCCCTGAGTGATAGGAAAGGTTATGGGTTCGATGTGTCAGTCATAATTTTTATCGCAGCTATCTCTGAGGAAATGTACCCAGAGTTTCTCTTTATAGTCACTGCTTAAACTTAGGCGTCAGGGTCTTGGAAAGAGAATCCCAAGACACACTTGATAAGTTTTCTCCACGATTACCAGTAACAGCAATATTTTAATAATAATTACAATACAGACTCAATTTCTTACACAATGACAGTAAATGTTATTCAGAATAAAGTAAAATACAAGTATACGTTAAAGGTGTATTATTGGTCTTTAAAAAATGAGTTCTTTTTTTTAAGGATGGAGACGCAAGATCACGCGAGGATTTTTGACTTCGTGTCTTCTATACAACTTCATATTTTCTCCGTGTATTCTTTTTCTCCCTTATGTCCATTTTGTTGCTGGCTTCTACGGCCATTATGTTCTTTAATGCTTCCTTCACTGACATTACTATCCATTTTTCCACCTTGTTTCCAAAACTCTTTCAAATCCATAATATCTTTTGGTTCTATTTTCGTTATTTATAAATATTTTTAAATTGGCTAATCCATGTTGTTGCCCAATTGATTTTTTTATAAAAAAGAATTCTTAAATTAAGGCCAATATTTTTAGTCCATTCGTCAGGTGTTTCTTCTGGTTTTGACCGTGTAGTCAAATTCTTTACCGACGTTTCGCTGGCAATACTGCAAGCTTCCTCAGGGCTTAATCAGAAACCATAAGAAACGCCTTACGAACGGACTAAAAGTTCTATTGATGTCTTGTTTGGAGAAGCCTAGCAATATGTCCATAAAAATCAAATCGTCCTTTTATTTTGTTTCCTGCCAAGTTTTAGACATTTTCTGTAGTTTTACTCGATTGTAATCATTATCCTTCAATTAATTGTAGGCCTAAAATCATCTACATAATTTAGCATTATTAGTATCTATTCCATGTCAAATTGTCACATTTCAAATGACATGTATACATATAAATGTACAACATAAAAGAAAATACATATATAGATCAGAGCTAACAGAAACTACAATACAGCTTGATTTATCTTATGATGCTAGAATTTATTGGGGAAAAAACCGGTAAAGTGTAGTGAAAAATAAATTCTCACAAAAACTAAAAATTAAAAGCTTGTTCTAGTAGAAATATATAAGAACCAAGTAAAAACTGTACTTAAAATAAATTTTACTCCATTTCATTCACGGGGGGGGGTTGGGTACACTAAATTAAATCAGGTTTAATTCGCCGGCTTATCTCTTTCCTGTTGGAATGGAGGCAGATTATTCCACTTAGCCTAGGTTTACCTTACACCCAATTTGTAACACTTAAGTTTTATATCAGCTTTACGACATTGTATTTATTCCTTCTTTTTTTTATGTTTTATGGTCCATATAATTCTTTTTGACGAAGGAATACACTTATACTCCTAGGTAGATCAGTGCTTAAGGACACTAACTACCAATCTATATATTTCAGTTTTAAGACCTGCTATTACAGATAATTATTTATTCTTTTTTTCTTTGTCCGTGTGTCTTTGTGGAAACAGCACACCCTCCTCGAAAAAACTGAGTACCCTTAATTGGGGTAAACATTCACTTCTCTCCCCTCCCAATTAAAGTCTCTATCTCGAAGTACCTCCCTGCATGACTTTTGTCTTAGAAGAATTTCATTGCGTGCACCGAAACCTAATTGCCTTTAATACCTAATAGTGATGCAGGTTTTTTAAAATAACTTCGAATTCTTTTGAAACTAATCTTAGGCATTAGCTTTATAGTTTGTCACCCTGAATATAGAAATATAACTTTATAGTTTTTAACCTACAATGAACTATTAAAAAATATTTAGACTGACAGTATACGATTTAATATTTCAAACTACGTTTTGAATGGTTTACAACCCAGGGACTAACCCACAGTTAAAAAAAGTGAGTATCCTTAATTAGGGGGAAGTGTAATCTGTGCTTAAGCATTACCCTGCCCAACCGTTTGCTTAGAATTAGAAAGGAAACACATTCCTTAACAAATACTAAACCCAAGACCATTCATTGATTCTAGTGGTGTAGGATATAGTATTTTTCCTTGTTAGTTCACTTGGAAATGTTTTTATGTTGA
The DNA here is from genome assembly GCA_964056705.1 of Troilus luridus. NCBI lineage: Eukaryota > Metazoa > Arthropoda > Insecta > Hemiptera > Pentatomidae > Troilus > Troilus luridus. Next base: position 23,591,055 of record OZ057417.1, on the reverse strand, counting down.
GTCGTTGGTAATGTCAGGCAGGCTACATTAGTACTTCCTTGTAGATCGGTGATGTAATCAGTTTTAAGAATTTTATTTTCGTTTAATATTTTAAAATATTAATCTGATTAGAAACCAGCTGTGGCAGATAAATTAGTTATTAATTTTTCAGCAATAATTCGGCCTTGTGGAGTTTACAGATCTACTCAAATGGTAGAAAAGCTAGATCTCTGCAAAATCACTTCCTTGCATAACCGTTGGTATAAAAACAGTGAAGTCATTAACGCCATAAAGTCATTAAGTACTGAACCAAACACCAATCATGAACCGGAGTGATTTAGGAAGGAATTATTTCCTCTTTTGGTTTATTTGGAGTAGTGTTGAGTTGCTGGATCAAGCTATATTATTATTATTATGTAGGTCTGTGAAGTAATCAGTTTTAAGAATTTTATTCCAGTTGAATATTTTGCAATATTATCCTGGTTCGAAACCAGCAGTGACAGATAAGTTAGTTATTCATATTTCTGCAATGATTCGACCCTATGGAATTTCCAGACTCTCCTCAAATATTATAAAAGCTAGTGGTTAAGAACCCAGCAAAATCACTTCCATGCATAACCATTGGTATAAAAACCGTACGGTCCTTAACAAGAACTAAACACCATTCATGAATTGTAGTGATTTTGGAAACAATTATTTTCTCTTTTGGTTTATTTCGAATACTATTGAATTCCTAGATCAGGCTATATTGTTATTTCAACGTAGGTTGGTTATGTAATCAGTTTTAAGAATTTTATTCCAGTTTAATATTTTGCAATGCTGACGGGATTTGATACCGGCTGTGACTTATAAATTATTTATCATTTTATCAGCAATGATTCGACCCAGTGGAATTCGCAGATCTACTTAAACAGTGGAAAAACTAGATCTATTAAAATCACCTTCTTGTATAATCGTTGGTATAGGAACAGTACAGTCCATTGCAAGTATTGAACCCAACAACATTCATGGATTGTAGTGATGGAGGATGGATTTTTTTTTCCTTTTTGGTTTGTATGAAATTGTGTTGAGTTGCTGGATTACTTCATTGTAGGTCGGTGATGAAATCAGTTTTAAGAATTGTATTTATTAGTTGAATATTTTGCAATATTAACCGGTTTTGACTTATGAATTAATTATTATTATATTAGTCGTAATTCGAACATGTGGATTGTGTAGCGCCTAGTCAAATGTAGGGAAAACCCAGTAAATATGCGTGATCTCTGCTTGCATACCTTCTTGTTGAGATATATCCCATGTAGTCCTAAATACTTTACTCAAGATGGATTGTTGTGGAATAAGTTTTTTTTTCTTTTTTTTTAGTATACATGGAAATAGTGTTGAGTTTCTCGCTATATTACGACTTCCTTGTAGATCTATGATGTAATCATTTTTAAGAATTTCCTCCCAGATGAATATTTTGCAATATTAATGACACACCTTGGCAATTTCCTCCTTCATCCCGGGAACATTCCCAACAGATGATCCATCATGGAGGTAAATGCGGTACATGATTGCGTTGAAGAAGATTCTCCAGCAGAGGTTGAGTGCCACTGCACAGAAGCTGGAAACTTTGGAGGGTTATTTATTGCCTGTGATCTTTCTTCTCTTTTGTCTGTTTACTTTTCAGAGTTTTTTTTTTTTTACTCCTTGTTATTTCTCTAGGTTTATCCTGCCACCAGGAGTCTAGATTTTCAGTCTTATTAAGAATTGATGGCGGAAAATCCTATGTCTTTTTGATACAAACCAATTATTTTAGATTCAGAATTTAAAAAACTAAAAACCTTAAACTCAAGATCTGTCCACCGTTTTAAATACTAAATCTTATATATGTGGAAGAAAATGGTCCTGGTGTAGGTCAATAAATTTCGAAGTAGGGAGAAATGTTTACTAAATAACCAACGTTTCGACCCACATTGCAGGTCTTCGGGGCTGTCGAGGGGGGAGAGGGGTGGAGGCGGTGTTAATTCGTCACTAACACATAACTAACTGAGTCATGTGAGTTATTATTATAGTTGAATAATATAATAATAATAATTGATTATTTGTGATCCACCCGGACCATTTTCTTCCCCATAAATCTTATATAGTTACTTTATATACTGTTTAATTTATATATCATGTTAAGAACTGTAGGCTTTAGTTGTATAATTAGACCGAGGAACGATATAGCTATATGTTAGCTTAAAATAGTTAGATCGTCAGATATAATTATTAGTTGACCGTCTAACTATGTAGAAGAAAATGATCCTGGCTGAAGTCAAAAAATTCCACTGAACCCCATTCTTCTGATCACTAAGCCCTGAAGAAGACCTTCGACCTGGGTCGAAATGTTTTAAATAAATAGTTTATCACTAGTTAAGGAATTATTCTTTTACTTCCACCAGAAGCAGTTTCTTCTATGTCGATTATACGATTAACTAGTAATTATTCAATTAATTTTAGCAATCTTATAACTATTTTCTTTGTAGGTGTCATTATACAAATTAAGTTTATAGTTTTAAACAATTTTCACTTTCATTACTGTAACACTTTTCTTCGTTGTTGCCAAAAATATTTCTGTCTATAAGATTTCTTGGTTGTATTTTCGCTTTTTGTAAATCTATTTTATCTTGACTAATAAGTGATTTACTTGACTGTATGTATGTTAGCTATGATTCTGTTGGTGAGTCTAGTTGTGGAAGTCTAGTAATTCGTCCTTTAAATTTCTATAATCGTTTTCTTATGTATGCTGCAAGGTTAAAAGTATTTTATTATAGTCAGTATTCATCTTAAGTTAATCTTGTACGTAAAATCTCTTGTATAATTTTACGTTCATCTTTTAATGTCTTTTTCTTATCATATTTTGTATGGATTTTTACTGTTTCACTCCAATAATTGCTACTTGTTTAATTACTGTGCGGTAATGTCTGATCTTTATGAAGAGGAGATATATTTCTTTATGTTTTTCACTTGACATGCCATATCCTTCCTTTTTTTTCTATTCTCTAGTTTCCTGTACTCTTTTTCTCCTCCTGTTGGTTCCGAAATATCACCTAGGAAATTAAAATATTTTATTCTATTTATTTTTCCATATTTTGTGTTTAAATTTCGTACGTATATATTCATACATACATTAGGACATTATTCTTACACATATCCTACTTTGTTAAACCCTGTATAGGGCTTAATGTAATGTAGCCTGTAAGCTGCAGAGTGCTCTAGTTGGACAATATGGCGAGAGTTCTCTGCTGTTCATTTTACACTCTCCAACTCAGAACTGCCGTTAGTCTCTTAATCCTTCAGATCCTATCGCGATTCATTTAAAGAAACGAATGTCCCCGAGCAATCTCCAACTGGGTCAAATTACTTGGATATAAAGCTCGTGAAGTCCCATTGCTAAAAGAGGGGCACTTGAAACTTATGTTATGAAAAACATGAGTCTAGGTGTTCGTGTTATTTAACGAGTGTTAGATTCGTGTAATATGCAAAAACATGTTTCATGAACAATAACATGGCACTATTAAAAATATGTCACTAGTGTTTCTATTCGCAAAATATTCGTTTTATCTTTGTTTGGAGGTTTAATTACTGTTATATTCCATAAACTAAAAAAATAAAAATTACAACCTACTTACTGGGAAGAATACTGTTCGTAAGTCATTTTAGTCCAGACAGCAAAGAATAAATAAGAAAATAATTCAAGCATTAAGCAATTAGTGCACTTAATCATTGCACTGAAATTTTCTAAAAGTTTTGGCCAATGTAGGGGAGCAAGTTTTTATTTTGTTAATTTAATTTTTGTATCTCGGAAACCATGCTCCCAAGCGGTGATACTGTTCTATACATAACTTAAGAAAATAAAATTAATCTGTGCCACTATAACCTTTGATGGGCATTAAGTTCATTCAATGGTATGGATCGTTCTGTTTCTTTGCCAACGGTTGTTAAGGGAAGTGACCAGATCCTTTCCTCAAAGTACAGGAGGTTGCATTAGTTCCTGGAGGGTCTGCAGATCCCACAGAGCCTATTTAAGGCGGCTAAGATAATAAATGATTTATCATTAACCAACAAATAATATTCATTTCCAAGATTAAAATGCCTTGTGTTACATCAATAATTTATCGGGCTAGACTTGAATAGTGAAATCATTTAATTTACTATTTTGTTTTTTTTAGATCGAAGTTTTAATAGTTATACAATCAACAAGTCATGTGTTTGTCTCAAAGATCATATATGCCTTAGTATTCGGTTATGAAAAATCGCTAATCATAAAGACCCTGATCAGGATAAAGAGACAAACTTAATAAATTACTCTATTTTTATGGTTCCTTAAGAAGTGTGAAAAAGTTTAAACTTAAATTGATGTTTTAAAACAGCCGAAAATCGTTACATATAAATCGCTCCTTCAAAAGAGCAAAATCATAACACAAAAAACTTAATATTTCAATAAATTTTCTAAAGAGCTCTAACCTTTGCCGAATTATAGTCTTGAACTTATTAACTGGTCCTCAAGAATTCATTTTATAAACAGCTGAAAAAATATTACTACGTATCAACATTTTGCTCCAAGAAAATTAACGGCATCTGTTCCGCCTGTAGTCGCTTTAAATTGAACTACAACAAGTTTTAACTGTTGATCGGTTCATTTTTAATATTTTCCAAAAATACAGATTATCGTGAGCTTCAGTATGGAAAAGAGAATGTAATTATGGGCAATGAGTAAACTTCAGTAATCATTTCATCAAGAAATAAATGTTTCAACTGATATTTCGAAGTGTGGATAATATTATGTTTTTTGAAACGTTCATCTTTAGATGTGATGATTACCGAAACTTACTCATTACCTACAATTACATTCTCTTTTCCATACTAAAACTCACGATAACTTGTATTTTTGGAAAATATTAAAAATGAAGCGAATAAACAGTTAATACTTGTTGTGACTCAACTCGAAGCGACAACCTCCGGAATAATAAACAAATAAACTAATTTTTATAGTGTTTAACACAGGTTCCTCTTTAATATTCTTTATAGTTTTATTAATCCTCGCGGTTTAAAGACTGGCTTCTTTTTATTATAAGTAATTAAGCCAAAGGCTGAAGGGATATTGATTCCTACACCCTCCTTTGATGACAAGCTCCTCAAGCTCGGATAAGGTTGTTTCCTAATTAAAAATAATTAAGGAGCAGATCCGTCGGATAATGAGCGAAAAAAAAAGAATTAAACTGGATTTTTAATTGGAATCTAATGCGGTAGTTGGGATATGGGATTCGTTATTTTTTTTATTTGTTTGGATTGTACAGTCACAAAAACGAAGGGACTCAATTTAAAAATAAAATTAATATTCAGTAAAATTTCATCAAGCATGTATCCGCTTAATAGTATTCGAGCGATAGCGTCAACAAAGATGGGCTTGTAAAGTGCCTGGGCTTAGTAATGAACGAAATCCTAAAAAGTTATTAAGCGCTGTGCCGACTTGGAAGCGGCAAAAGGTGGGAATATTGGGTTAAGAGTTACATGCGGATTTGGGTTTGGTTAGTGGTCCGTGGACAGATGTTTGTGAGCTGAGATTGATAGTATCGGCATCGAGCCTTCGGCTTCGCTAAGACTTCTGTTTATTTTATCAAAAATTTACTCAGGAAAACATTATTGATAACTTAATATAATTTTTTATTCGAAGCTACCATATAAAGGGTAAACACCCATCAGAATAAACACATACCATGGAAAATACAATTAGCAAAAAATATCTGGAAATATAGGGAACTACACAAAAAATAGTACAAAGCGGTACGTACATAAAAGAACAAAGCATTTATTATTCTAGGATACCAAATTATCTTATATTTTTGTTATTGTTCATGTAGATGTATATAAGTTACATATACATACAATTTTTGTTTATTTTGATTATAATTTTTTTTGTATTTTTTTCTTTCATTGTATATGTGATTCTTTATAGACACATTTAAATTTGTATAATAACTTTTCGAGTTTGAGACTGGTCTGTTTGGTACAGTATATTACTTTTGTAAATTGTAACAAATTATATTAGAAATAAAAAAATAAAAAAATCGGAATAAACTGAATTAATGGTCCTTCTTCAGACCCTTTGAATTTAATGATGTTACAATCGACAAGAAAAAACAAAAGACAATAAAACATATGTTACAGAAAGATTCTTCACTAGTAGGGGTAGGTTCTATTATCACCCCTACATAGCTTACCTATTCATAAACTTTTTTACAATAATACTATATTCACTCGATATAATTAGACTCAAGGATTTTGTTTTCTACAGCTTGCGATAAAAGCTAGTTTTATATTTCTCGACTTTTTCTCAAGGACCACAGTTAATAATATTATAAAATTTCGCTAAAATATTATTAAGGAAACTTCAATTTTTTAGAGGGAGCGGAGTGGCACATCGGTGGTAGAGCACTGAGTTCCCATGCCCAAAATCCTGGTTCAAATCCCGCTGCTGGCAAGATTTTTTTAGCCTGTTAGAAGCCGGAGATGGATCTAGGACCCTCCTTGGCCTCACCCAGCCTCTATAATGTGGGTACCCAAAATAAGGGGGAAAATCTGGCGGTTTAGCACCTCCCTGCACAACCTTTGTTCTTCAGTACAGTACATTCTCCACCCTGTACTAAACCCCAGACCCGTTCTGGGGTTGTAGTGGTACAATTTTTTTTTTTAATTTCTTAAGTTTCCTTTTTTAGTGGAGAGGTTAAGCATTAATCTGCATTCTCAAAAAAATATGCATTGAAATATAGAGTTTTAGTGATGAATTCTTGTCATCTTCATTCCTCTTAATCATCATACAAATAAAGAATAAAGTAAACATACATATGACTATATATCATAGGGATAATATATATAGATTATCACCAGACATTCTCCTCACGTGGCATTACCTGGCCCTGTCTCAGGAAATTTATGACAGGCCTACTACTTCTGGATCCCGTTACTTCGCCTTTCACCTTTGAAGATTCTTGACCAAGATACATCGTCGCATTCCGAAGAGCCAATTATTTATTACATATATCGTTACATATAATAAGTCATACGGATGATTGAGCTATATGATTTACGATAAGAAAAACAGGAAGACGTAAGAAAAGGGACCGAGTTGGTATCGGAATGTTTTTCTCCCACGGAAAGAGATTGATAAATTCGTTTTCCCTTTTTCTCTTTTGTTCGTATCCTGGCTGTTCGAATTTGATGAATGATCCTTGTTGCCTAATACCGCCGCAGGATTCGATTCGTCCTAGAGGAAAAAATAACAGGAGCCATCATCTTACCCTCATTCTTCTGATGTAAAGATCCTTTTGCAATTTTCCCTCGACCATATTCGTGTTTTTCCACTTTAACTCGACTCGAATATATATGTGGTTATTTTTCTTCGTTCAGAAAATCGATACTTATCATTCTGATTGTGAATGATGTTGGGATTTATTTTACAAAAACGATATTATATGGTCTATACAAATGCAAAGGATCGAATGTGAAAATATTATTAGACTTTAGGATTGATAATTAAAAAAAATATATATATATTGAAATTAACAGCTGTATTATAACAAAACAACAAGTAAATGTAATGACACGTACGTATATATAGATCTAGATATATAGGCACATAGATAAACTCTTCCTGGTGGTAGTACTAAAATATAATTTAAGTAATTGTGTGGACTTACAAGCAAGGGTTGTTTTGGTCTTACTTTTTCTGTTCTAACTGGTGGGGAAAAAAGCTTGTATGTTAGCGACCAATCAGAAGCCAGCATTTATTCAATATTTATGAATTCAAATATTTTCCTTACCTTGACTGCTGAGCTTCGTAACCTATTCAGCCATGTTACCTAACCTTAACCTCGACCTAAGGTTCGGACCACGCCCATTTTTAGTCACGTGACCATGACGCCAAGACTGAATATGAATTTAAATCTATCTTGATCCAACAATAGATGAAGTAATGATTGAATGGAGAGGTGCAGTGCTTTGGAATTGGTGAAAAAATGAGGTAATCCTATATTTAAGGTTTCATCTTAAATTCCTTGCAACTATTACGGGACCAAATCCTAAAATAAATTAAAGATTTTTTTTGTATGATTAGCTTGGAATGGAGTATATGTTGGATTTATTCTTTATTCCCTTTATAATAAAGCTTAGCAAACCCGAAAGTTCCTTCCAGACACCACTAATTTTAGCGTACAAGTTTATAAACACAATCCTCCCAACTACGCTTCTGGCTATCCCTCGGACTCTTTTGCTGAGCACTAATAAAGTTTTAGGAGTTTGTTCGTTACTGAACCTTACAATTTCAAAAGCTTACCTCAACCTTCGTGACCTGTTGTTTATTCTACTGGATTCGCCGGTGGTCCTATACTTTTTCCGACTGATCATCTACACAATACCTTATTTTCAAAAACCTTTAGACATCGTTCATCGTTTAACGTTCACCATCACATTTCACATCCATTAAAAACTCTTGGAAGCATGATCATTATTAATTCGTCTTGTCTGAATTTACTTCATTTCTTGCATTCATCAAAGTTATGGTATAGTTCCGCATCCTTACCAAAAGGGTTTAGGTGTATACCGAAACCCGAGCGAACCCTGAACTTTTCCGAAAAAAAATATTGATTCTGTTCCCCTTCTTAACTTCTGAATTTCTCTTTCAATTTTTTCTATTCTATTACAGTATTATAGAACACATACATATAATTATTAATTATTAGTAGTTATGTAATGAAATAAAAAAAAGCGATAAATGAGACAAAGGGAAGGCAGATGGCGGAGACTGAGGTAAACAGCGGTGGTGGCTTTGACCTCTGGAAACCAGTTCTAAGGGCCTCCACAGCTTCCGCACAACTAGCTACGATTCTCCAGAAATCTTTATTCCAGCCTTCATCCAGCCAGATATTTATGAATTCCTCTATATTTCACTACTTAAAAATAATAACAAAGAATAACTTTTAAAAAAGTTGGCACTGGTAATTCTTTAATGGTAGTTTGCATTAAAAAAATAAATAAATAAATCCTGTATCACTACAATCCATGAATGGTCTTGGTTCTACTGAAATTACTACTGAAGAGTCTCTATTATGTACTCATAATAGAGACTATGGGGCTCCACCATACCTTCAAATTCCTCTCGTATTCAATCCTTGCAATCCAAAATCCTTCGCAAAATCCTAAACGCTCCTTATTTTGTGACAAATAAAACCATCCATAATGACCTTAACGTTCCATATGTTACCGATTTAGCCCATTCCAGATACCTTTCATTCCATAATAAACTCCAGGCCCATCCAAACCCACTAGTTTCCATCCTTGTATCCAATACCATCCCGGACAATCCTCTTAGGCGTCTGAAGAGAAGATGGCCTCGGGACCTTCTATAATAGAAATGTAATTAGAGTGCTGCCAATGGGTAGTGCCTCTACATGTCCTTTCATGTATTTATTTATTCATACAGCATTTGTATTAGATGTATATATTACAGTTGTACAATTCAATAAAATAATTAAAAAATAATAGAGACTCTTCAGTAGTTCAAAGAAATAATTAGCCGGTGATCAAGCACAATCGCCGGGTTTTCCCCCAAGTAAGGCTTGGGTGGGCCCAAGAAGGTTCTGTAGATCTGTAGATAGGCCTGGATGCTATCAGATTAAATAATTCATCTGCCATAGGCGGTTTCAAAGCCTTAACTTTCATCACAGCAACTACACAAACTGAGCCGGGCATATTCGGTATATGGTATTTTATTATATATGAAGTAAATATTACGGAACGGCGTAGTTATGGGTTCATATCTGGCTGATAAATTATTTAATCTGTTAACAGCTATGGATGGAGGGGAAACCTAGCGATTGAGCGTGGTTATGGACAAATCACCTCCCTGCAATGCTGTTGCCATAGAAACAGTATAAGTCTTATATACTTAACCCAAGACCCTTTAGGAGTTATAGTGGTACACAATTTTTATTTTTTTATAACATGTATATCATCTTGAGAGTCTTAGAACAGTACTAAAACATTGTTAAAATATTTTGTATGCTTTTATTGGAATAAAGAAGGGACGTAACTCTTATATCCCTTGGCTTAGGCTCAAATGAACCCTGTGGGATCTGCAGAACCTCCTGGGGATATCCCAGCCTCTTTAAAGTGGGTACCTCGAGTTTGATCTATTTCAATCCACCTCCACATTCTCTACCATTTACTTAACCCACGATCCTTCATGGGTTGTAGTGGTACAGATTTATTTCATTTATTTAATTAAAATTTCTTATAGAACGATATATTCGCTTGGATACCTTCCTAGATACAAGGTATGTAAGTGTTAGTTCGTTGATCAGAACAGTGCAATCAATAATTGTTTTTAAATTCAGAGCTAAAAATTGTTTATCCTGATTTTATTTCGTTGCCAAGACTATGATGACAGATTTATATTGCTGTACTGAAAAGTGACATGTATTTTAACAATATTTATTATGTTTTTTATGCCATTGTGTGCGATTACTATTTTATGTACTATTATGGATAATTTAAATGTTTTACTTTTTAATGGAGTTCTGCCTTTTCCGGATTATTATTTTCTTTAATTTTATAAAATATTTTTATTTGAAAAGAAAAGATATGTCCAGGACCGGGACTCGAACCCGGGTCGTCCAGATCGCTAGTCTGGAACTCTACCATTTGAGCTATCCTGGCCCAATCAAGCACGCCTCCAGGTCGTGGTCATACCCTTTCTTTTCACAAGTCCCCGCGTTCTCGCAATTTTGCGATGTATACGAGGGGAAAAATGTTCTTTGAACATTTTTTAAATTTGGATCTTGTTGATTTACGTCATTATAATTTATTGTATTTTATTCGTTATTTATTATTATTATTATAGTTATTTATTATTTAAAAATTAATAACAAATAAAATACAATAAATTATATAATAAATACTTCAACAAAGCTTATATCGAACTTATTCATCCTAGATTACAACAGGTGCTAAAGTCCGTTTATTAATGTACTTTGCCTCTTACTTTGGTTGAGGGGACTTCACTAACTGCGTATTATCCCCGGTTAGGGATGTAGCAAGTGTTTACTAAAGTAAACGTTAGAGGGTACACAAACAACAAAGCTCGGAGCTTAAGGCTTTAGTGTCTCTTGCTAACGTCTTGAATAATATATTTTTACCTGTAGAGAAGCCTATAAACGGAATATTCTAGCTAGATTCTGATTTCAACTAGGGTGATTAATGGACTGTTCATCAGTTTTTCACACTTAAGAGGAAAATTTTCTCAAGATTATTATATTTTTGAATACCGGAATAAAACTCTCGAAGGAAAACTCATCGTCGCGGAAGTGTATAATTTAATTGAAGCAAGAACATTTTAATATGATTAGGTAATTATCTTTCTTTACTCTTCAATGAACTTCAAATTTCTTCCCTCTTCAGGAAATGTATTTAGTTCAACTTAGGCCTGTTTCTCATTTTTATTTTCTTCTGAAAATTCTCAGCTATTAAACTAAAGAAATAAACCTATTTCATATTTTCTGTGGTGGTCCAAAAAAACAAAACTGAAATCAATCAACCAGAAATTTCGAAAGTGAGCAATTTTACAAAACATTGTATCAAATTCTTTTTTTTATAAATTAAAAAAAAATCTGTTGTGGTTTTCGTAACTCAAAACACTCTCACCATCCTTCGGGCATAAATAAATTTCTACTCGAGAATCACTAGTGAATTTTTATTTCAATTATTCTAAAAAGTTAAACTTTTATGTAATGTATTAGTCAATTAATTGATTTTTAATATTTATCCTTTTCTTAATTATCAAATCAATGACATTTTTTAATTATTGCGAATGGTAGGGTCCCGTGTGTAATCAGATTAGATAATTTATATGTCACATCCGGATTTGAGCTCAGCAACTACACACAGTTAGCTTATACAAAAATAGAATAATATACTACAGTATTTTTTATATGTATGTAATTTATTTATGAGGGTAGCTTGGTGTGTGCAGTTCTTATGGCTGTGGGTACACATCCGGCTGTGACAGATTAATTACTTAATCTGTTTATAGCTACGGATGGATTCTGCGGGAAATCCAGCAAATCCACCTCCCTGCAAAACCATTGTCCTATAAATAGTCTCTACATGTACGAATAGTTTACTCATGACACTTCATTCTTAGAAGAATATAGGTTTTTGTATTCTTTTTTCTACATTTAAAGAATTATTGATATTTTTTATTGGTAAACCAAACTTTAATTTGACATATTTGAAAACAATAAATGAGGTATTTATCCCTTACTGTACACCGTTAAAATTTCGATGGTGCACATTCTTCTGCTTTTTGTTTTTTTAATAGAACTAGGTAATCGTCCAGGATTCATGGTCCATTTTTGCACTTGATTAGTATCAAGCTGAATCTTCGTGAATAGCTTCGTTTAGATGAGACGCCCAACAATTTCCTGTTCGAAAATTCTCGATTGTGTTAGCTAACAGGGGTAGCAAGGATGTCGATTTGATGATTTTCAAAAATGTATTACTAGGTTGTTTTTTTTTGTTAAATCTCAAGATAATTATCTAAATTATTTGAAAAAATATTTGTCCTACAAAATTTATGGTTTGATCAAAGAGTCCCCTCCTTCCAACGTGTATCGATAACGAGGTCATCAAAAATGATTACTAACAAGCTGTTATTTTTTTACTTCTTCTTTTTTGACTGCGTCATCGATACATATTGGAAGGAGGGGACTCTTTGATCAAACCATACATTTTGTAGGACAAATATTTGTTCAAATAATTTAGACAACTATCTTGAGATTTAACAACAAAAAAAAACTAGTTAGTAATAAATTTTTGAGAATCATCAAATCGATATGTTTTATCTACCTCTTTTAGCTACCACGATCGAAAATTTTCGCACAGGAAATTGTTGGGCGTCTCATCGAAACGAAGCTATTCACGAAGATTCAGCTTGATACTAATCAAGTGAAAAAATGGACCATGGATCCTGGACTATAATGCTTATTAATTAGTAAAAGATATATCGGGCTCCGTATTGAAATTATAATATAACTGATTAAATGTATTGGTAAACAATATTTGTTAAAAAATTATCAATATATTTCAACATCTTAATTTGATGGAAATGGTATTACCATGATTTCCATATTTTTATAATTTTAGCAAACTCAGAACATGAGATTAATCGCTTATGCCTGCTATATGTTTCTTGATCGTATTTGCCTAAAGGTGACAAAAACGTTCTGGCTGCTTGGACAGTAATCAGGAACCTGAAACATTATAGCGTCTAATTATCGAAGCTATCCTGACCAAGCCAATTACTCCGGGCAACATCTATGAAAATTAATCGCTAGCATAGAGGCATATGATTATCCTTCCCGTAGATGTTGTAATGCCTTCTAATTTCAGTGGTTAAGGGATGGCGAGCATTAAATAATGCTCAGCAATCGATAATAGTGTCTAACGGGCCCGTACCATGTACCCGGGCCTCTACAGAAGTGAAGTATTTTTATGCCTTAAAATAATTATGGGTTTCGGAGCGGGTTAGATGAGGTGGTTACCGGTTTTACTAGTATCATAACAGTCGCCCACTCCATACATTAATGCCTGAATATATATTGATCGATTAGTAAACAATTTTCTTCGCATAATTGGAGGAAAAATTTTGTAGCTGGGATGATCGGGAGAATGCGAAGGATGTGGTATAAGTTTAAAAACCAGTATCGAAAAGGAAGAAATTAAAAATTAAACAGCATCCTTATGTTAATAGCACTTCCATGATAAACAGAACTGTAGAGTGCTGAATTATTTGGGTGTAGGTTTCATGTTTGAAACTGCTGTTGCAGATACATTATTGGTATCCGTTCCGCCTGTAGACGCTTCAAGTTGTACTACTACAAGTTTTAACTGTTTATTCGTTTCAATTTTAATATTTTCAAAAAATACAAGTTTTCGTGAGCTTATGCAAAAGATAATTAAATTATCGATAATAAGTAGAGTTCTTTTATCTTTTAACTAACATTTCGTTCAGTGTACAGATGATATATCTTTGTTGAAACGTTCATTACATTTACTTTTCCGTACCAAAGCTCAAGATAAATTGTATTTTTAGAAAATACAAATGGAAAATTACAACTTGTTGTGCCTCAACACGAAGCGACAACCTGAGGAATAATTACCAAATTATTTACTCTGTTAATAGCCGTTAATTCTCACCCAGTCCCTATAAATCTGGTTGTGTATAAATCGACCTGATCACGTCCTTGCACTTAGGGCTTACTGTGCAGTAGTTTCCGTATTTACGGAACAGTAGGTTCGAAACTGGGAGATAAATTATTTATTGGGTTAATAGTCATTACTTCTGGGGTTCACTCAGTCTCTATATAACTTGGAGAAAAAAGATGGCTGTTAATCATGATTAGGCGGAATCACCTCCCTACACAACCGTTGGTTTAGAAATATTACATATATTACCATGTACTGAAACCAATACCCTTCATAGGTTGTATTTTATTTAAAAACATAAAATTTTGTTAGTTGTAAATTGAATAATATCAGAAATAATACAATCTATGGTCATATCGTTTCTATCTTAATGAGAAAGTTGAATTAATGTCTCTCACATGTTAAATACGAAATACAAGACTCTTTTGTTTTCTGTTGTTTCTGTTCTGGTTTTCTCGTCCTGTTTCCTTAATAATTTCACTGGCCGACATCGAGATACTGAAGTTGTGTTTTAAGCCGAAGAGTGTGTCTGATGTTGAAGGAGTTGAGAACCGGAACTCCATCCTAAGTATGTAGGGAAGTGTGTCACCACGTGGTGGGGATTCGAGCCTCGCACAGGCACATCTAATCACTGTACTTCGGAGAGAGAAATTTGGGGTCTATCACTCTTTGTCTTCCTGTATAGCCTCCATCTTTTATTTATTTGATGATTTTATTTTAAAATTTATGAAAAGCCATTCATTCAAAAAGATGTTTTAGTCGAGATTAAACTACTGATTTTATGGCTGGTTCGAATCCATATAATGAATGAATAACTACATATAAACACATTTTAGATATAAAAAACCTTTTTAATAACTTTAAAATTATCCTTAAATATTATTACTAATAATTGAAATGTTTGTTTTTGCTTAATTGTGAAACTGAAGGGACAATATCGAATTAGAGAAGCTAAGTAATTATTTAGAAAAGTTTTGCTTCAAAATAATCATTATATACATTTCATCTTCACAAAAAATAATGGCAATTAAATAAAAATAATTTTAAAAAATTTGAGATCCCTTTATACAGTCGAGAATAAACTTATGATCTCATGGCTGGTTCGGTATTCCAATATAAAAATTATCAGTTAATTAATTATAAACAGTTATTAGATATACAAAAACTTTTTAATAAGAACAAAGTTATTGTTAATTTTTTTTACCAGCCACCGACATTAGCTTTTATTGCTTAATAAACTGAAGGGATATCATCGAATTGCAGAAGGTAAGTAATTATTTAGAAAAGTTTTGCTTCAATATAACCATTTAATTATTATATAACAATATAATTATTTAAAAAATAAAGATAGAAACAATAAAATCCCTAAAGATTAGAATAGAATAGAATAGAATAAAAAAATAATTTTATTCTGGGACCAGGTCCCTTATGAATAACACAGAAATGCACAAAATTAAATAAATATTTATCTGGCCAAAGGCTTCGGTGGGAGGATTTAGTTTAAAATAATTTGATGGGTCTGTGGACGGAAGTTTGTAAGCAGCGACTAATTGGCATAGGATTTTTATATTTAATAAATTTTGTTCATTTATTTCATATTTGTTTGAGTTGTAATACTTTTTTTTATTTTGCAGGTAAGTTACTACTTGATCTGATAAAGAATATGTATGAATCGCCTGATTTTTTTTCATTTACGGTAAGACCATTATCATTTTATTATTTCACACCGCTTCCGGCTACTTCAACATTTAAAAAAGCTTTGAGAGTTTGCAAAGCTCCCAATTAATTACAAAAGACTGATATAAATAACAATCATAATATCCATCTAGACTTACGATGTAGAGCTTTGGGACCCCACTAAGCCATCGAACTCCTCCATATCCAATCCTTACAATTCAAAATCCTTCGTAAAATCCTCAATGCTCCTTACACTGTAAGAACAAAGTCATCCATAATGACCTTAGTTTGTTACTGATTTGGTCCGAATCCGATATCAATCTTTTCATGACAAACTTTATTTCCAATTATTTCAAACCTGGCAACCTCTTCAATTCCTGATAATCCTCCGAGGCTTCTGAAAAGAAGACGGCATCCTGATTTTTTAAGTTGAATTTGTTATTGTAGTTCTTCTAGGGGGTACTTGATCCCTTGCCATTATATATATTTTATTCTATTTACTTGATGTATTATTAAACAGTTGTAAATTGAAATAACAAAAAAAAATTATTTATATGACTTGGATCATTTTCTTTCCCGTTTAAAGAATCATTGAGATAAATCTATGGTAGAGAGGAAAATAGTTGGCTGGAAGATCTAATGGAGGATTGAAATAGTTGAGGGGTGCAGACAAAATAAACAGCAAATAAGTGAAGAAGGTTTCGACCAACTTTGTAGGTCATCTTCAAGGGCTATGTGAGAAAAACAGACAAAAGAAAAATAACTATAAAAAACATAACAGTACCAAGAATATAATAATATATAGAGTAATAGAAAAGTAGAACAAAATAGTGAAGGAGATATGAATAAAAAAATTGCAGAATAAATGTACAGAAAGGGGATAATGGACACAGAATACAAAGAGAAAGAAAAATGAGAAGGTAAACAGAAAGATGCAAAGCGAAAAAGTATAAATATAAAAAGGAGATATATAAAAGTATGGAAAACCTAGTTTAATAGATAAAATATAAAATGTATGATAATAGAGTCCTAGAGAGATACATAAGTAAAATGAAAAAAAAAAATGATACAAAATATCATACCAAAGAATAAATACAGAAGAAATACATAAAAAGTAATGAATAGGAATCTCGTGAATCACAGGTAGAGAAGTAAAATTTGAAAATATAAATATTGGATTTCATATAAATGTATTTTTCCAGGATCCATGGTCCATTTTTCCACTTGATTAGTATCAAGCTGAATCTTCGCGAATAGCTTCGTTTCGATGAGAGGCCCAACAATTTCCTGTGCGAAAATTCTCGATTGAGGTAGCTAACAGAGGTAGCAAGGATAAAATATGTCGATTTGATGATTCTAAAAAATGTATTACTAACTGGGTTTTTTTCGTTAAGTCTCAAGATAATTATCTAAATTATTTGAAAAAATGTTTGTCGTACAAAAGTGTATGGTTTGATCAGAGTCCCCTCCTTCCAACGTGCATCGATAACGAAGTCAAAGAAAGAAGAAGTAAAAAAAAAATCAGCTGGTTAGTAATCATTTTTGATGGCCTTGCAAAAATGGACCATGGATCCTGAACTATATATAATTAGAATGAAGTTATATTAATACAAAAATATGATGTAAATATAGAAGAAACGTTTAGAAATAAAGAGATTAATCTAGTTTTATTATATTATGAAATCAGGAGATTTAAGCTTTATTATGGTTTTCTTTTTTTTTTTTAATGTGGAACTAGATAAGATGGTTCACTATCCTTTGAGAATAATTCAAAGAAACTAGGAAAATATCCCAGACAGGGGAGGATTCCCTGTCCCCACTTTCTCGGGAACACCTTGAATCTTAAAAGGTCCCTTTGATGTCCCTCATTCTTTTGCGGATCTTCTTCTAACAATGGACCCTTCTCCCGAAGAAGCGGCTTAAAAGAGATTAAAGTAGACACTCCCCGTCATATTTCTGCGACTCTCTTGTCCTACCCTAAGCACCTCCCCTGCCATTCTGCATTCTGGGAGGGTTACGAATTAATAATCCTCTTCCTTGATAGAGGGAAAGAAGAGTCTAAGCTAAGAAAATTAAGTCGAAATCCAGGATGGTAGAGTAAAATTGGGTTGCCTAAATAATTCAAGATTTCGTTTTCTTTAAAATACCGTTCCAAATAAGAAACTTTGAATTTTTGACTTTTATAAATGTAAACACTTATTAATCCTTTTTCAAACAAAAAAGTTTGTTTACCTCTGTAACGTTTTGCAACTTAGAAATAATTCATTGTTTTCTATTCAGATGCCATATCGCGATTTTCGCATAATTTGTATTTTATATATTAATATTGTGATGTCCAGAGCGTAATCCTGTTGTAGAGGATCCAATTTTCATCGCAAGGCGAAATTCTAGGCAGAAAAGGTTTGCCCATGTTTCGGCAAAGGTGTAGCAGAAATTTCATACCACTAATCTCTTTGGCGGCTTAATGATAGTGAGACCCAACTTTCAAGCTTTTTTACCTTCCCGATCTCCTCGAGATGGGCATCGACGATTTATTTCTTGACTTCGAGTTCATCTGGCAGTTCTCGTACAGTTGTTCTGGGATTTTCTTCCACCAAACGGAGAACATCTTCATCGACTTCTTCCACGGCCTTCTTTTTCTTCAAGGCTCAAATCTCTCTCCCAAAATCTCCAGAATCACTGATCTAACTATTACTGCCTTCATTCTAGACTTGATATTTCTCTGTATTTTTGGGACCCATTCCAGTCGTGTCTGAACTCAAAATTAGGCTAAAATCCCACTTTCCAAGTAGAAACATGTTATACGTGTAAACAAACATTTTGTTTTGAAAGATGATTGATAAGTGTGTACATTTATCCAGTCCAACAAATATAAGCAGTTACTATTTGAAGGGGTGTTTTAAAGAAAACATAAAATCCTTCATTATTTTCCGGACAACCCAATATATATCGGTGGAGCGAGACAACTGTCACTATGATACTTAGGGACTGCCAATCTCACCGAGGGGGGAATTAAATTTTCCCGTAGTATACACCTTTCCATCCCTGAGGGAATTTTCGTCTTACGTACCTGTTACATCTCGTCATTTCTTATTACTTTATTTACAGCGAGTAATTGTAATTTATTCAAGAAAATACAAGAAAAGGCGGTTTGTTATAGTAACTACTTATCCCATTTATTCATTTCTAAGTTTGGTTTGTTCCGAAAGAAATTTACCATTCGATTCTTTAAAATAAAATAAAATAGTAAAATGTATTATTATTTATTGCCTTTTATCTCTTTTAGTTCGTTAACAAGTAGTTATGACGAATATACATCTTGTGAACTCAGTTCCAAGCTGTACAGCTGTATAAACAGGATGGGAACCTAGGAAATATGATACAGTCGTCTGGTGGAACCTGAGAAGGCTAATAGGCACAATTATTGTTGACTGTTAATAAATCAGCAACGCGTAAAAGCTTGTAATTACATTTAAAATAAAAAAGGTTTAATTATCGAATATTTCATAAACAAAAGTGAAAGTATAAAAGAAATAATGACTATTGTAATAAAGTTTAAATTAAATCAGAAAATATGAGTAATATACTGATTTTTGTTCAATTGCCATAATACAATTAAATGTTTTTTCCGAATAACTAAAAATTATTAAAGATATGGCCGATAAACTTCAAATACAAAACAATTAGCCAATCAAAATTCAAATTTCGCCAATAGAATAATATAATGCAGGTAAAGATCATATATTAAGAAAATTTTACTTATTGATTGATCATTTAAAAAAATACTTTAATTACTATCTATGTTGAACTATACATTTAGTATTTTAGGTTCAAGGTAGTATCCTGGGTCCCATCCTATACACAATATATACAGCTGACATCCCAAGCCATCCAAGCATTGTTATGAGTAAATAAGGATCCATTTGTTGCATCCAAATCTCTTCAATCCCATATCTCAAACCTTCTAGAATGGTGTCAAAATTGGAGGATTAAAATAAATCCTAACAAATCCCATCAAATTACCTTCACCCTTCGTCGTAAACCTAAGAATTCCTGCCCTACTGTATCCTTTAATAATATTCCACTGAACCCTGTCGAACAGATACGTTACCTAGGACTCAATCTGGACAAACGTCTCACTTGCAATCCTCATAGAAGACTGAAAAGACAAGAAACTGCTCGACGTTTTCGCCTACTTCAACATTTACTGGACAAACGCTCTAAGCTCCCAATTAATTACAAAAGATCAATTTACATGACAGTTATCAGACCTATTTGGACATACGGAGTTGAGCTTTGGGGCTCTACTAAACCATCCAATTCATCTCCTATCCAGTCCTTACAATCCAAAATCCTTCGTAAAATCCTCAATGCTCCTTATTATGTCACAAACAAACTCATCCATCATGGTCTTAATATCCCATATGTTACTGATTTGGGCCAAACTAGATACCTATCCTTCCATGACAAGCTCCATGACACAATTGAATCCGCTAGTCTCTCAACTTGCTTCCCATACTATTCCTGATAACCCTCAGAGGCGTCTGAAAAGAAGATGGCCTCAAGACCATCTGCTATAGAACCTTATTGGAGTGCTACCGATGGGTAGTTTCTCCACAAGTGTTTTCATTTCATATTGTACATATTAGCACATTTACTTGTTATAAAAGCATTATAGTTGTAAATATCAATAAATTAAATTTAAAAGAAAAAGTATTTTAGGTATTGCCGTTTCAAGCTACTACAACATTTACTAGACAAACGCTATAAGTCCTCAATTAATTACAAAAGACTCACATACATGTCATCATGTCATCAGATCCATTTGGACTCACGGAATAGAGCTTTGGGGCTCCACTAATTCCTCTCGTATCAAATCCTTATAATATAAAGCCCTTCGTAAAATCCTCAATGTTACGAATAAGGTCATACATAAGGCCCTTAATGTCCTATTTGTTGCGGATTAGGCCCCAACCCTAGTTCAATCCTTTCTTGGCAAGCTTTATTCCCTTTAAAATCCCACTAGTTTCAAACCTAGCTTCGTCTTCGATTCCCGATAATCCTCCTAGATCCGAAAAGAAGATGGTCGCATGACCTTATAAGTTTGTTATTTCAGTACCCTTAGTGAATAGTTTCTCTACTCTCCTTAATCTCATTTCATTATTCATCAATGATAATATTTATTTATTGCATTTTTATTATACAGTTGTAATTTTCTATAATTTTATTAATAAATTTATTTATATTTATAATTATTAATAACTTTGCTATATAAGCTTGGAATGGGTAACAAATTCGCAAGACTGTGCCCCCACTATATCTCTTGGCAACCCCTTTATTCCGAATTGTCACCTCCAGCCGAGGCCTGTTGACAATGACAATCCACGCTCCGACGCCATTTGCTATGCAGATCAGTTACGCAGCAGGATCTTCTTAGGACCATCCGTAGTGTAAACTCCATCCTCTTGGCCAGGATCGTCCTCTCCATCCGCCACTTATCCTCATTACACCCCCTCCCACGGAACAAACACCCCTTTGATGCCGTACTCATTCGCTGTTTGTTCTCTCCGGGCCTCTTTCCCGGCTAAATGTTTAGCAATCGATTCCCCTCTTCTGTGTTTGTTGGCCCGTGTTTTTATTTCCCACCCTTCGTCATTCTAATCCATTAGCCATCCCCATCCTCCGTTAATGGTCCCCACTTGGCGTATCAATACACCCCGTTCCCTGTGTGTGTTAATCTCTATCCCCATCTGCCCGCCTTTCGAATTACACTCTCGTTGTATTGTATTTATATAAATGTTTGGAAGGCATATGCTACAAATGGGATTCAGTTAGTATGTTAGGGTTAGTTAGAATAGAATAATGGCTTTGAAATGCTAAACAAATGTATTGTTTGATTTTTTCTTGATGTTTTACTAATTTGATGTGTTATATGTTAATTGGAAAATAACAAATGGTTGTAGAAAAGTGTTAACAGCTATATTTCTTTTTTTCAAATAATCATAACTCAATTTATTTAGAGTTATCAGGATGACTATAAAACAGTAACTTTTTTTTTGAGTGAATAAATGGGACTGTTTTATTTTTATACTATTGTTGATTATGATACTGAGTGCACAACAAACTTCTATACCCAAAGTCGCGGTTCACCCCCGGTAGTGGTCATAGAGGGGTTAACAATCCTTGGTTATGCCGTCTTTTGGAAGAGACGTAAATTGTCAGGTACTCAGGTTAAAGATCCCTATCCTAATTGTACTTGGAAAGGAAAAATTTAGGACTCCCAGTGTAGCATCATCCGATTAGCTATAGTAGCATAAAGTGAAAACTGTTTTGTATATAGCTATTTTATTCATTAACCTTTTTGAGAGTCTTCTCCGTACTACATACTCATATAAAAACTAAACATTATATATCATTTCCAACTATGATTATTAATAATTAGTTATATCAGTTTTAATTATCCCACTTTTGCCTGATTTTTTCTGGGTTTTTTTTAAATATATTAGTTCTCTGTGCCTTTTTTAAAAATGCCTGACATATCGTTCATAATTATATGCTCTCATTATAAATCGTTGATTGTTTAAATTAAATACTAGCGGCTTTTTAATCTTCAGTTCTAGTCCTAAATTTCATTTTGATTGCTCAGACAAATCCTTATGACTTAAACAACATATTACTAGATAATCATAACATCACTAAGTTAGATTATATATATATATATTATAACATTTAACAAAGTTAGTGTTTTCGAAAAAATGGCTGTAGTAGACTGTCATTTTTTTATTGGTACAACATAGCGTTGGCTTTATGTCAGCAATTTTATTCTTGTTAATCTTATTTTCTATAGTGCTTATAATGCAGAGGAGCAAAATTAATTTTGTTGTGGTGCATTTTTTTTATATTTTGTAATCTTTTGGCATCCATTACTGAATATTTTCTTTATAGGTCCACCTTTTTCCTTTTTCTTTATTCTTAAGGTTCTTTTCCGATAGCTTGGTTGATTAATTACTTAGTGGAGAACTAAAGGTGTGTAGTATTGATTGATTTACCTTGATCAGTGGATTTGTATTTGTTATTAGGAGAGAGATCTGTTGGGAAGAGTTAAGTTAGACTTGCTCAGTTCGCAGGGTCTATGGGATCAAGTTAGTTCGCCTTGGGTTCGTCCTACCTGAGTTGAATTTTTACAACCTCGCTCTGTACTTTCCAACTTTAATTCCATCACAGGTCGAAGAGGAGAAAATTATAGAATTTTCTCACAGGGGCGTGGTAATGAATAAAGGGGAAACATGTTAAATCAAGATGTATATTTATTTATTTCAATTTTAAATTATACGAGCATTTTTTCAAAAAACACTAAAATCGTAAATAATTTTAACTGACAATAAAAACATTAATTTCGCATACAGATAATCTTACCTCAAAATATTTTGGTTTGTTTGGAAGACTATGAAAACACTAACTTTGCCTTTTTATGGAGCTCTTTTATTTTAAAAAAACTATTGACGATAAAGATACTTATTATAGGAAACTTACTAAATTTTCTAGGTGATTGCCTGTTGTATAATATTTAGCTGACTAACCTTCTAAGCCTAATCGTGGATATAAAAAAATAGTATGTCTTGGGAATAAATTAAGGGCAAAATCTGTTAAATCAAGATGTTTATTCATCTCAGTTTTAAATCATATGTACATATTTTTCAAAACATCACAAAAATCTTAAAGAGTGCAAACTGACCATAAATACATTTAATTATTTGATCTGTTAACATTCACGAGTTGACTCTGTTGGCGCCAGAGACCTTGATTCACTCAGCCTCTATAATTGCAAGATAAACCAAGGGGTTGGGCGTAATCTCCTACTTATCACTTCCCTGCATAATCGTTGTACTAGAAACATTACAATCTCTACCAATAACTAAACATATGGCCTTTCATGGTTTTAGGTATTTTTATGCATAAATTATACTAGATTGCCAGCTGGGTTTTATTAATCGTTGGGACCGAAAGAAAAAAAACTATATCTGAGAAGTAGTTAATTGCTCAACTTGAAACAATATATATAAATAAAATTAAATATTTAAAATATTGGGTTTAAACTGATTGAAACCTAGAAATTCCTTCAACACTTATAAAAAATAATAATACTACAATAAAATAAAAATGCATATATATCTTATGTTTTACGTTCATTATTCCTTGTACTTAAAATTCTACGTGCCCAACAGTTGAGTGGCAAAATGCTGATTTTCAATATAAATATATAATACACGCTTCTATCTCACTCCTGATGAAATTTATAACAAAAAATAAACTGAAATCATTGCTTTATTAATTATGCATTTGTCAAGTTATTCATAAAATTAAATATCCAATGAACCATACTCATTCCAGGATTTTTTTTTATTTATAAAGAAGCGTGTTGAAAATTGTAATTTAAACTTCTTTATATAATTATTAAAATATCGCTTGAAAGCTTCGAGAGAGGTGTAAAAAATAAGGTCTCAAATAATTAAATTTGTTCACGCGTAGGCAGCGGAAATAAAAAAATCATACGATATAACACTTCTTTGTGAGATACAGGGAATATTGAATCAGATTCCGTGTTTGGAAGTTCTACCGAAAAAAGGCATTCATTTTACCTTTTTTTTTTTTTTGGATGATGACTTCTTATTTATGTTACATGGTATAGTCAGGGTGCAGTAAAAATAGTTTATTATTCTAGAAAAATAAATAATAAAATAAATAAGAATAATTTATTTATTATTCTGAAAACCAACGTTTGACTCAAACTTGTTATTTATTATTAGGATTGCAATAAAATCTAAGGGGTAAGTGGGGTAGCTTTGTGAGTAGAGGCCTGAGTTGTTATGCTGAAGCTTCAGGGTTCGAATCCGGCTGAGGCAGATATATATTTAATCTATCAACAGCCAAGGATGGTTAAATATCCTCAGGGGTCTCACTCCGCTTCTATAAACTGGGTACCATTAAGTAGGGGGAGAGAAACTCTTGCCTTGGTAACAGTACAGTCTCTACCATGTACTGAGTTTAGGTTCTTTCATGATATTATTTTTAAAGATTTACAACAATAAGCTAAATTCGTTAATTACAGAAAACTTACTGATAATAATGTTAATATTAGTTTAATAAAGGTTGAGTTAATTTAATAAACCAGATGCCAATATATTTATTATTTTTATCATTATTTAAAGTTTTTTTAATGAAGTTAACTTCTTATGACTTTCATTACTTATCTCGTATTAATAATCTTTATAAGTTCCAGTGTATGGAGGGCCTAATTACTGAGTTGTATGTCATGGGCTCAGCCATAGATCGGCTCTGTGAGTTCTGGAGATCAATCCCGTGGCTCATATGAATTTTTCCCTCATAATAATATATGAGGGAAAAATGAGGAAGTTGGACCTGATCTGGTCCTAAGCACCTCTCAGCACAACTGTTGGCTTAGAATCAGTACCACTCTAATAGACTAGGAAGTTTAATAGACTCATCATGTGATGGCTAACAGTCTTATTGCAAATATGGTCGATACAAATGCCAATTATCGAATGTGAAAAAACAAATTTTGTTTTTTAGATCTACAGCGTTTTAGGTGCTTTAGGATTGGTAATTGATGTAAAATTCATATCTACTCATCTATGAGTCACAGATAGGCACAGATTTTGAACGAATCTTGAAAAAGTTTTTTCACTTTCCATACTTAGCATTTGTATCTACGGTATCACCTTACTTACGTTAGTCTGAAATGGAATTTTAATGTACCACGCGGTATATAAGTTATAACTGGGATACAGATACTACTTAAAGGCTCTTTAGAAAAGTACAGATAAAAAAGAGAAGATTCGTTTTAAAACAATTTACCAAGTTTTCATATAGCCCGCCTGTGCAGGGGAAACCTCGGAGAGAAAAAAAGACATCTATATCACTCAGAACTAAGCATTTCCATTTCTAAGGTTCCGGTAATTTTTTTTTTCATTTTTCTTTTTTTTTTTCCTCCGAGTTATAAAGAGAGGGAGTGTTCTTTTCTAAATCGCGGACGGTCCGGGAGCTTTTGTTCCGCCTTGCAAAGTTAGGCCATGTCCTAGGGAGCATTTATTAAATTTCCTTTTCGCCCCCCTCCAGAGCGTTATAATTGAGACAGATAAGTGGGGAAACTTAAAAAGGGTCCTGTAGCCCTTGAACAGGTCAACGGAATTTGTGTCTTTTTGTCTCCCCCCAGTTCTGTGCCCCGAGGGAGGAGAAGAGAAACGCTTAGTAAATCTCCCGGTATTAAACAAATACCGCATAATCTCTTGAAACAATAATAATACAGGAATTATTGCGAGTAGGCAGCTGTTAGGATCCCTTAGCCTGTATTTACTGTTGTAGACGTATCTACAGTTTCATATACGGTAATCCACGTTCCATGTACATTCTAATGTAGATTTTAGTTATAAAAAGTTCCCATAATCATTATCAGTTATTACCCTAAATTATTTAAAAGTAATATTTATTATCATTTTTCAACATAGCACTTATGAATATTCGACATACTTCATAGAGTATTAGATTAATTGAGGCATTCAGTTTCAAAAACTGTTAACTCCAAATTAACATTGACATTTTCACATTTTTTGTAAGCTTAGCGATTCTTTATACTCTTGAAACTCCAGATTCTAAACTGGACTAAAACAATGAGAAATATGGCGGCAAATAGTCGTGTTATAAACTGAATAGGAATACCACTAATTTTGTTGTATTTACTTTGCCTAGCATTTTAATATTATTTTTATTATAATGAGCATTTATATTTATTAAAAATTATACTACATTAAACATTGTAAAATAAAGTAACATCCCCATTTTCGCGCAGTGTTCTTAATTGCTTCACTAAACTAGCGAAAAACGGGAAAAAGACAATTTTTTAATTTAGGGATTTATCCAGTTTTGGTCCTAAACGCCTCAATTTTTGTGAATTGTGTTTAAATTTTTGTTTTGTTCATATTTATGATAAAACCATAAATATGTATTATACCAAAAATTAAGTCCAATTTTGTTTACTTACATCAAAAGTAAATAATATGTTAAAAAAAACATGGATTACTAGGGAAAAATTTTTAATAAGAAAATAAATTTTATTAAGTTTAAAATAAGAATAGCGTAATGAACGGGATTAATTTTATCGTAAAATTAGTGGGTTGTTTTTTAAAGATATTTTCATAATGACTCTACTTTTACCAGTATCAATTAATAATGTATTTAAAATATCAAGCACCCCGCGCTTTTTTCCGATAAAATTTTCTGTTTATAACTGTATTCTTATTTTGTACTTAATAGCATTTTTATTAATACTTTTTAATTTTGTTTACTAATAGAGCGTGTTTTCAAACTGTTATTATTGTTGAAACTATTATTTTTTGATTGAAAAATATAAGAAACTCCCCAGTGATGAATCTGCCGATAGTCATGTGCTTGTCTGAAAGATGAAAGATTAAAGCACGTATGCCTTAGTACTGGGGGTAAGATATTACCGTGTCTTCGGATATAAAAATCGCTAATCCTGAAGATCCTGGTCACGATAATGAGACAAAGATATTGAATTGTCATCGCTCCTTAAGAAGTGTCAATTCATTGTTTTAAAGTTTCCAAAAATCGATTTCAAAGATTCGGTTACACACTTACAGGTGAAGCTAAATTAAAGAGTGTTAAAAATATGTCTACTGAAGTTCGTGGATGTTTTTTGTATCGTAATATTTACTAAGTTATATACTTAAATGTTTACGTTTAATTTAATATATAGATTAAGGGTACCCAATTTATAGTGGCTGGGTAACCCTAAGATTATTATTAAGATGATATCCTAGTTTTCCTATTTCTAGTCTAGTAGTTATATCGCATTTCGATATCAACCACTGATTCCTCAATTACTTGGAACTATGTTCTAATAACTTCACATTGCAATTTAGCGGATGTTTATCTAGAGTTGTACATTTAATCGAGATACTTGAATATTGAAGCGTTTCGGATTAATCTGTAGCCATTTCCTCTTAAGGAATGGTACTAATTGCGAAGGTGGTTTGGGCTTTCTTAAGCACTGCATTAACAATTTAGGATTTTGGATTGTGTTTTTATTTTGTGTATATGGATGTGTTTTGCTGTACAACAATGTTATGTTCAATATGTCAAAATAAGGCGTGGTATCGTGTTGTAGATTAGTCTTTTGTTTCTTAAGACAAGTGAAGATCTGTAATGATAGTTCTTTGTAGCTTCTTGTCAGTTCATTTCTTTTTATTAGCACTCTAGCAACGCACACTGCGCCTTCCCGTTCCTATATATAGTTATTATTGTCTTATTAAAATTAATATTCGGAGTTTAAGAGTTTAATATGAACATAACCTATTACTGGGTGCTACCTAGTCTTAGTTGCGCACTGATGACTATGGCTTTTGCCTAGGGTTGGGCGATAGTCGACAGTTCGCACTATCGATAGGCCGATATTATCGGCTGAAACTATCGAATACTATTGATAGTTTTTCGATAGCTACTTCTTTTTTTTCCAAACCTATTCTATCAAGAATTTCAGCTAATTTAATTAAATTCAATTACCTACCTACTATTTGAAAGTTGCAGGATTATAAATTATAAGATTATATCATAAAGATGAGAAAAAAAAACTAGTTTATTTGAATTTTAAAAAGTATTTACAATTTACTTGTTTACAATAACAATGAACAAATCAAATCTTCAGAAAAGAAAAATATCGAAATACTTGAGCCAGATATTTCCCGAAAGAAAAACTGCATTTCTAGTTGAACATTTAAGAATTGTAGAAAAAGATCCCTAACTAAAGAAGTTAAGGTTATAAAAACCTAGCCAATGCTCAATACACGAATTTGGTTTGTTTGCACAAGAGTGAGACTACGTGTACTACACTACATAATGTAATTAGTTATTTCGGAGAAATAATGACATAATTCCGAGAGTTTCGAAACTTGAGAGTAAAAAAGATCACAACTATCGATAGGTCTACACTATTGATAGTGACCATCGATATGCAAGACATATCGATATATCGATAGTAACTATCGACTATCGCACAACCCTACTTTTGCCCTTATGGAGTGTTTGACTCTTAAATTCATTAGTAGTATATGATTATAAAACACAAAAAAGGAACTGTACCGTTACAACCCATGTAAGGTCTTGGGTCCAGACTCGTTAAGATCTTACTGTTTCTAAGCAAATGATATTTGGCTCAGATCACACATAATTTTCTGATTTTTCTTCCGATTTCTAAGAGCACCCAATTTTATAGGCTGGGCGAGCCCCAGGAGGGTCTGCCGATCCCACATGGCCCATCTAAGGCTGTTAACAGATTAATTAATTTATGTGCCAGATTCGAACCCGGTACTTTGAGCACAGCAACTCAGTGCTCTACACAATGAGCCTTTCCATTTCTATAAATATCAGTTATTGTTGTCCAATTAATATGATTATTCAGAGTTTATGAGTTTAATGTGGATATTACCCCATTACTGGTCACTACCTATACTCAGTCGCGCAGTGCTTCAATGACTATGATTTGTGCCCTTGTGGAGTGTGTGACCGGCCATCCATTTAGTCAAGCGATAAGCCTCGAGATTTATTACCTGCATGTAGTGTGCAAGGAATGGTGCATCCTTACCTCAACCCTAGATCCTTCATGGATAACATGTATTTTTAATATAATATATCTTGTTATGAGGAAAACATACTAATAATAATTCCAGGACCATGAGACAGAGGAAAAAAATAAGAGAAAATCCTCGTATTTTCTTTTATATTAAAAAAAAAAACTCAATCTTTATATTATATTAAAATTACTAATATATATTATTGTATACATTAGATATTCTATCGCATTAGATATTGATCACAGATAATTCAGGCTGCTTTTACCACTTTTAAGAAAAACAAATTCTGTACAAAAAATTTGGTTTATTACAGGATATTTGTCGTTGATTCGAAACACAGTTATAAAAATTGGAGAAAGTAGATTATATGTAAAATAAAAAAAATTGTTTCTTCTATCTTTATGGTATAACTCCAGAGTAGTGACGCCTTGTCCATTCACGGCCCTCCACTAGAGCTATCTAGCCAAATTGATGGTACCTAACTAGTTTAGATTCAGTTTTACAAATTCTTAGACTGATATCGGTATCTACTTCGGCTCGTTACGATTAAAAGATACACAACCCCCAAATATTCCATAGTCGTTGGGTATAAAATTTAATTTAAAATTATAACTATTTTATTTACAATTAAATTAAGTCATTTTAAATAATGTCAAACAAAACAGTAACTATTTTATTGCTGACTATAGATAATAATCTTTAGTTGAAAATCAAAACATTTAGCTATCACAAATTCCACTACATAACACTGGTCCGGTGGCTGTTATCTTCAATTGTTTTTTCTTGTCTGTTGTTTAAATAATATAAACTCTTACTGACAGAAATGTTCTTGTTAGAAGTTTTATGCTCTATAATTCTTGCTTAAAACGAAAAACAGAAAA
This sequence comes from Troilus luridus, assembly GCA_964056705.1. Lineage (NCBI taxonomy): Eukaryota > Metazoa > Arthropoda > Insecta > Hemiptera > Pentatomidae > Troilus > Troilus luridus. Next base: position 23,560,565 of record OZ057417.1, on the reverse strand, counting down.
AATGTCTTTCTCCAATCCTTTATTTGCAGGTGTTCTATGTATAATAGCTTCTGTTAGCTTCTTTTTACGTCTTGGTACTATCATAAGTTTACTTCTCAACTTATGTCTCGGAATAGCATAGAATAGTTTTTCCTTATAATGAATACTTCATTGTCTTGTTAATGAGGAGGTTGGTGTCAATATGAAGATAACAAGAGACGGTGTGGTTGAGAGAATGTTCTCTTGAAATGTCTTTCAAATCCTCCGCCGAGGCTTCTCCGCATGCATCTTTTGTAAAGTATAATATTCCATTGTCTCGGACTCATTTATCTGAACAATTCAACAAGTCCTAAGCCGGCGGTAAGCCCAAGATTTGTGGAAATCAAGTTAAGAAAGACATACAACTCTTAATCCATAAGCACTTCTCGTACAAGGCTTTCTACCTTTCTGAATAGAACTCCTAAATGAACTCCTCTATATGCAATAAAGACGTTCTCTGCTTGACTCCTTAATGAAATTTCGGAGACAACTCTGATGCCATTTGAATTTGCATTGGCGCGAATTGGGCCTCAGCAGTCTTGTGTCAACTACTATCATATGTATCCACATTAGGCTTTGACCTAAAGGCGGAACGGAATTTTGAAAATTTAATCAGTACCGTACTTGAGGGCACTTGGAAGATTCTCTATGTATACATATACATTTTATGCACTCTTCAAAAAAATGTTGTACGAAGTATGCATAAACTTTGAAAAACTTATAGCAGTCTACTAAAAAGATTAAAAGAGCAAAGTTTTAGACTCCATGAAAATATAGCAACAATTAATCATATGTGGATGCTTAAATTATTTTATTTACTTCTAACTATGCTAATATAAAAATCAATAGTAATAAAACAACTAGAAAGTACTTACACATGAGGCATTTGGTTTCGAAATCGGGTACATCTATTTATTTTTTTAAAATTGTTTAAAAGTATTTAATGCCAGAGATAATGTATTAGATGTGTTTGTTTCGAACCCGTCTAGAGCCTTTAAGAATCAATACCAAAAGATTCCATTGTCCTATCAAACGTGGATATATCCATTACATTAAATGAAATTTTTTAAAATATTTTTTTATAAAAATAATTACCATAAAAATAACAATTAATAAAAATAAATTATGAAAATTGTATGAAAAATCATCATTATTTATAGATATTGTTATATGTATATTGATTTAAGTGAGTTGTTTTTAAAAATGTATATATTTTTTTTTTATTTTGTCCAACATATTTTTAATATTAAATGAGCTTTTAAACAATTTTCAGTAATTATTGTTTGAAGTGTATTGTTAGCAAAATAACGAAAAATACTCAACAAATTTCGTTGTTGGTTATTTTTTTTAAACTGAATCTTTTTTTGATCAGTCCTGAAATTTTTTTGAAAATGGATGTAACCGGTTTTGAAACCCAACGCTTTACATGTTAAATTATAATTAAATTAAAATGAAAATGTTAATCATTGAGTTATAAAACAGATAATCATTAACAATGCAATAAACATGCTAATCATTATTTATTGTAATGTATCGATGATTTTGTTTGACATAAGGTTTAGAATATATTACTATAAGGATTGACGACAAACGCCTACGGTTCACGACATTCCTTGTCGAAGGTAACGTCGAAATAAGTCATTAATTGTACGAGCTTCTCTCGTTATGCAAAATACGGTAAAGTTACTCTGAATAACAAATCAGTCGGCTCAATCTACGAGAAGGCAGTTGAGTGGAAAATGTACAAAGGTTGCATTAAAAAAATATCGATTATATAACACGGTGTTATCACATTACATTATTATTAAAGCATATAAATTATTTGTAAGGTTGGACAAATAACTATTCTAAATGTATTGTATAAATTTGATACTAAAATCAAAAATTTATTTTGTAAAAAAAAAATAACTTTACACAACAAAATATAGATCATAGTTACCATTTCAAAAATATCACCAGGAGTTTATAGGAAGTTAAAATTGCCGATTAACCCTTGTCTATTGAAATTTTTTATTGCATCACTCGTATGTCAATATCACTGCGGGACGATGTGGTTGTGATGGTTTCACCTCTGGGTAGAAAGGAGAAATGAATTATTTCCGAATTCGTTTATTTTTTATGACTTTATCCGTTCGTTACAAAACCCTTCCCAGAACGCGTCAATGTTTTTCGCAGTTTGGGCTTCCGAGTGTAAAGGTTAACTCATGGCAAAATTACACAGAAATCGCTTATGTCCAATTAATTGGAACAGCAATTAAATGACTTTTTAGATAAATATAATTATTCATGGAATTTTAACCTTTAAACTCATGCACAGGCCGCTAGGTGTTACCCGTCTCGAGCATGTTGCTGAACCGAACCCACAAATTTATCCCCTACCAAATGTCGATGAAAGAAGTTTTCACTTCAAGAAGAGAAGAGCTCATTACAATCTTTAAACATAAACATAGTTAGCAAGAGAAGTCCACTAATTACAACGGACATTTCATATGAAAAGAACTTATATTATTATAATACAGCTGTAACTTTTAATAAATAAATTTATTTATTTATATAAAAAAGAGAGGATTAATAAAATATCGTTACAATCTGTATTCATAAACCTAATAAGAGGGAGAAAATGGTCCGCGTGGAGGTCAGTAAAAATATATCTTAAATAGAGAGAACTATTTATTTGAAAGCCAGTTTCGATCCACGTTCTTATAATATATATGGTCAAATAATATTATTCATGATAAATATATTAAACAGCATATGCCCACATTTCAAATTTGGGTTTTAGAATTTATAAAAACTGACATTTCATATTAATGAACTCATACGGTTGATTTGTTTTCTTTTTTTTTCGCAGATCTTCTTAACTATTGATACGTTTTACTCGCCGGGATTTCTGATCGGTATTACTTTGCTACTTTACTGTTTAACTTGTACTTCTGCACCCGTCATCCCCCGGAGGACACTTGGTGCCCCCAAAAGACCTAGTGTATGGTAATTGGGAGGATAGTTTGGAGAACAAGGGGGACAATAAGGGCTGCGAAGTTGGCAAAACAAGCTCTCCTCATTTGTTTGAATTGCACTAACTCAAACAGATTGCGGTTGTTAGGAGCGAGTTGAGGGAGTGTCGAACCGGGAGGTCCCGATGGGGCTGCCTCGTTTAACCTCCATCACATCTCTGTCTCTCCCTCTCTCTTACCTTAACTCTCTTTTAGTAACTATTTACAACTCTGTTTTAAATTATATATTTAAAAAAAATCAGGAATATTCTTCTTAAAATGGCAAAATATTTGTTTAGAATTATATACAACATCAAACACGTAGTTAAAAAAAAAATTACAATTCTCTATGACAGTACAATTATATGTAAAATTAATAAATTAATATCAATAATAATATCAAGCATGGAACCACGAAATCATTTTAAACTCAAAGTTGAAAAATTGGAGGTTAAGCCTGAGACAAAAGCACCGAAACTGGATCAAAATGGAGCTAAGAAAGAAAAGGTGAATTCTCGCAAAGAATGAAAACCTGGTGGAATGAGATGAACAAGAAGAAGCCGCAAACGTGAACCATCTTCACTTAGCCTCTTCTACTTTGGCAGCTTTACGTCTAATAATAATATTTTTTTTAAAACATTGTACCACTACAAGCAATGATGGGTTGTACTTGTGTTCAAACTTTGTACTTTGTATATGACAACGGTTGTGCAAGAAGGTATTTTGTCCTCACCCTCAACAGTTGTTTTTCCCACCAATTAAGCGCACGCACTTTTTAGAGTCTGCTAATCCAAAAGGGTCTTTTTTGGCTATTGACAGATAAAATAATATATCTGCCTTTACATGCTGAACTACATCACTGTTCTTAATAATTATACAGATTCTAATCCTGTTATATTATAATATTTTTTTAAATTTATTTTTGTTTTTAAAAATAAGGTAAATAAGTCTAGTACCAGAAATCAGTGATAGGTGAAAGTCTTAAATTTTGTCCCCAAAAAAAAAAAAAAGTTAAAAACAAAAATCAGATGTAGCAAACGAAGTAAAATAAATTATATCACTAAAACAATGTACAAAGTGCAAATGATGTTTGAGATATAAAAGCCCATATTTTTATTAAAAAAAAAAAAAATTATTTAGATTAAATGAATTTAATTTTATTAACATCACACGTAATAGGAATAGATATAATGCAACTACTGACAATAGTTCGGGATTGGGCATGCGCTGAAAGTGTTCCTGAATTTAAATTAAAAGTAAATATTTAAAACTATGCATAAAAATAATGGGTGTATTAAAATTTCTAATATTTACTTATTTCGTTAGTGCACTTATATTCGTCTCGTAAATTTGATAAAATAATTTTTTTTTAAATAAAAAGATATTGGATTAATTTTTTATTTTCTTAAAACTATAAATTTGTAGCATGAAAAATATCTTAATCCACACATATTTTCCATGATAAAAAATAATATTTGATATTATGAAAGTTCTAGGTTCATTTTAAAAAATTTTTTTTTTATAATTACATTCATTTAAAATAATATTAATAAAAAATGTTGTTAATTATGATAGATTATTTCATTTAATCATATATATTTTTCTAGCAATGAGGGCTATATTATTCTATTTATTTATTTTTAAAAATTAAAATAATAATTTCTAAATATAATCATTGTTTATTATAAGAAGCGAGGGATCGTTGACTGGATGATGTAAGAAAGAAAATAGTTGGGGGTGCAGTCAATTAAAACACTAAATAAGTGGATACTTATTTTTATTAAGTGCCAACGTTTCGACCCACTTTGTGGGTCATCTTCAGGGCTAAGAAAGAAAACAGACAACATACAATGAATACAATAAAAATACATTGAGGACTAAGTATATGCTAAATGAGAAAAAATATATATGTAGAGAGGTAGAAATTTAGAACAAAAGTGAGGGATATATATGAATAAAACATTTTTTTTTTTTTTTTTTTTTTTTTTTTACAAAGATAAAAGACGGAAGTAAACAGAAAGATATTTAAAAAAGAAAGAAAAAGTATAAACATCAAAGGTGAGAAGTAAAATTATGGAAAAGGTAGTGGAATATATATAAACTATAAAAAGTAAGATAATAGACTCCTAGGGAGTTTACATAAGTAAAATGAAAGAAGATATAACCAAAATGAAATTAAAGAGTAAATAAAGGAAAAATAGCAGTAGAAAGTCAAGATATGAATATAGAGTATAACAGTTTTTTTAAAAAACCATACCTATAGTATGAAGTGGTATAAATATATGATGTAAATATACAAGGAACGTATAGAAATATAAGTAACAATATGGTATTAGCATTGTTTATTATAGTTTCTAATTATAATAAGTTGATAAACTATCGTAAGGACGTAGTATACCATAGAGAACGAATCTAATTTACGATCCCTCCATAATTATAATATCCCATCTATTGCTTAAGAAGCTGGCTCTTGATAAAGGAGTCATTATTAACGGATAATGATCAGATGAAAAGCACTTGTAACTTTAGAACTGCCTGAACTGGATGTCTCTTTGTCGAATAAGAGTGAATTATCTAACAACAGATAAGATGGTTTTGCTTAGTAATTTGTTTTTATCCTCAGAAATGTTTAATAATATTTATAACAAGAAAAATTAAGGATTTCAAGATTTAAACACCTGATGTAAAATTCGTATTTACGAAACTTTGCAAAAGACCAAACATATTTTTTTTGAAAATAAAGTAATTTTCTTGAAATATTGCACGTATTTTTTTATAATCTTCAGATTTTAAATATTATTATTATTATTATTTATTTATTGATATTTACAACTATATTACAGTAATATAACAAGTAAATTGGCTGAGTGATACATAATGACAAGTAGAGAAACTGCCCACTGGTAGTACTCAAATCGCATGTTCAACTAAGAAGGTCACGTCATCATCTTCTTCTCAGACGCCTCGGAGGATTATCGGGAATTGAAGAGGTTGCGAGGTTTGAAACTAGTGGGTTTGGGTGGAAATGAAGTTTGTCATGAAAAGATTGATATCGGATTAGGGCCAAATCAGCAACAAATGGGATATTAAGGTCATTATGGATTACTTTGTTCGTAACAAAGTAAGGAGCGTTGAGGATTTTCCGAAGGATTTTGGATTGTAATGATTGGATACGAGAAGAATTCGATGGCTTAGTGGAGCCTCAAAGCTCTACTCCGTAAGTCCAAATAGGTCGTATGATGGTCATGTAGATGAGTCTTTTGTAATTAATTGGGAGCTTACAGCGTTTGTCTAGTAAGTGTTAAAGTAGCCTGAAACGTCGAGCGATTTCTTGTCTTTTCAGTCTCGTATGAGGATTCCAGGTTAATCGTTTGTCGAGATGCAACCCTAAGTATCGGATCTGTTCTACAGGCACAAGTGGGATATTATTAAAGGATACTGAAGGGCAGGAAAGTCATTGGTTTACGACGTAAGGTAAAAGTGATTTGATGGGATTTTTGAGAATTTATTTTAATTCTCCAGTTCTGACATCTTCAAGATCAGTGATATGGGATTGGAGGCTTTGGGATACAATAACTGGATTGGTATTGACTGATAATACACATGGATCATCAGCATACGTGGTAAGGATAGTATTAGGATGAGTTGGGATGTCAGCTGTATAAACTGTATAAATGATTGGGCCAAGGATACTACTTTGAGGAACTTTTATTTTAAATATAATTTTGAAATTTTAAATGTTAACTATCTATTAGAAAAAATAGGATTTTATGGACATTCAATCCATAACCTAGAATTATACTCCCTAAATTTTAATAATAGGAGCAAAATTTATTTTTGTGGTAGTTTAATTATCGTCATTATTCAATAATATATGTGTGACGTCACACATTCTTATTCTTTCAATATTTTTTATTTAAAAAAAAGGTTTATTTTTAATTATTAATAGTTGACGTATATAAATGGGGAAGAAAGTGGTTCGGATGGAGGTACAAAAAAAATAATTCCATAAAAACTGTTAATCCATTTTTATAATCTAACGTTTCGACCCACATTGCAGGTCTTCTTCGGGTTCGAGCGGCACAGCTCTTCTTCATGGCTTATGTAAAAAAAGAAACAATTTAAAAATAAAATGTAGGGAGTAGAGCTTTGGGGCTCTACTAAGCCATCGAATTCCTCTCGTATCCAATCCCTACAATCCAAAATCCTTCGTAAAATCCTTAATGCTCCTTATTTTGTTAAGAATAAAATCATCCATAACGACCTTAATGTCCCATTTGCTGCTGATTTGGCCCGAAACCGCTATCTATCCTTTCATAACAAACTTCATTTCCACTCAAACCCTCTGGTTTTAAACCTAGCTTCCTCTTCAATTCCCGATAATCCTCCGAGGCGTCTGAAAAGAAGATGGCCCCGTGACTTCTTAGTTGAACTTGTGATTTGAGTACTACCAGTGGGTAGTTTCTCTACTTGTCATTTTCACATGTCATTTTGTATCGCTTAGCCCATTTACTAGATGTATTTTTTTTTATACAGTTGTAAATATCAATAAATAAATTTAAAAAAAAATAAAATAAAATGTAAAAATGAAAGTATTGGAGTAAAACAAAAATAAAAATAATTAATAACTTAAATTATAAATTATTTCCCTCAACCCAGACCCAGTATTTTTAATGATGCAATAATATATGTGTAATAATATTGTTTTCAATTATTTCATACTTTTAAATATAATATATTTTTTTCTTTTTGCAGGTATGTTACCTCTTGTTATGGTTAAGAGTCTGTAAGAACAGCCTGATTTTTTTTTTTTTTAAGGTAAGATCATTATAATTCATGAAATGAGCTGTAGAGAGGGGATAAATTACATAAAGATCTGAATTTAAAGTTCAAAATAAATTTTTATACGTATTGTACCACAACAATTAGAATTCAAATATCTTTATGGAAGCCATAAAATTTTTTTGATATTCGAGAAAATTGATATCCTAGAATAATCAGTTTAAATGTAATTTTTTCTATAGCTATGGTACTAAATTTTTCGTATTAATATTTCAAATTAATTGAAATTTTTATTATTAAAGCCTTTTCTGTATGAACAGAGTAGAGCTACTTGCTTTTTTTTACTCTATTGTAAAAAAAAAAATAGTAAAAAGAGTGCTTCTGCAATATAATTATATTTCGTATTAAATAATATTAAAAATAAGTTTAAAAAAAGTTGAAATCTTGTTATTATTATTTTTTTAATAATTTCGCCGTTTCAGGCTACTTCAACATTTACTAGATAAACGCTCTAAGCTCCCAATTAATTACAAGAGACTCATATACACGACAATCATTAGACCCATCTGGACTTACGGAATAGAGCTTTGGGGCTCCACTAAGCCATCGAATTCCTCCCGCATCCAATCTTTACAATCCAAATCCTCAACGAGCCTTACTTTGTTACGGACAAAGTAATCCATAATGACCTTAATATCCCATTTGTTGCTGATTTGGCCCGAATCCGATATCAATCTTTTCATGACAAACTTCATTTCCACCCAAACCCACTAGTTTCAAACCTCGCAACCTCTTCAATTCCTGATAATCCTCCGAGGCGTCTGAAAAGAAGATGGCCTCGTGACCTTCTGAGCTGAACTTTTTATTTGAGTACTACCACTGGGTAGTTTCTCTACTTGTCTTTTCATGTCAATTTATCCAATCATCATATTTACTGGATGTATTCTGTATACAGTTGTAAATTTCAATAAATATATTTTTTTTAAAAATAACTTAAGCTCTATGCATAAGGAAACTCTGACTTAACTAAGTCCCTATTGAAGAGATGAACTGAAAACTTTTGACAAACATTTCACCCCCTTACTTTATGGCATACTTCAAATTAAGGTAATTCTGAATAAAGTTACTCTCCTTGTGACTTAATAAAGTTAATGTCTTCCTAACTTAAAAACAAAATGAACTTAGACGTTTTATTGGCCAGATTTATTTAACTCGTGACAAATTGTTTTTAGCACTTAGATGACAGGAATTAGGAAAGGAACGCGTTCATTGTCATCTTTAAAAATGCAATAATAGAAGTAAATTTTTATTGCAATGTTTTTTATGGTTTGTAAAATACATAAATAGGATGGTTATTGATTTTGATTATATATATTTATAAGTATATAAATACATACATATGTTAAAACAGATTTCTTACCAATATAGATCGTTATAGCTTAAAAATCAACATATAAAAAGCGGCAGGGTAAGAAGGTTATAATAAAAATTCTATATTTTAGTTTGTACGCCATTTTTTTAAAGAGTATTATGTGGTGCTTTATTTTATGAAAGAAAAATAAAAGGATTCAAAAACAAAAATTCTTTTTTTTTTTATGAGAGGTTTATATTCTATTTACAAAAATATGTTTTAGATTCTCACATATTTATTTTTTTCAACAAGTAACATTATAAATTCAATAATAAAAAAAAAATGTATTTATTTATTTTTTATTATTTATTTATCGGTTATATATTTTAGTCCAAATATGCTTAAAAAATAAAGCAAGTATTTTACAAATAACAAATTCAAAGCTTTTAATTCCTTAAAAAATACTGCACAATGTGTTTTTTAAATAATTTATTTGAAGAAAATCGTGAATATTACACCCTCGTTTTCCCTCCGAAACAAATTAACTTAATTCCAAAAATATTCTTGGCATTTTTTGGCAATCCAAAAATATAATTTGTTAAGGTTCTCGGTAAAAAATATTCCATAAAACCCATATTATCTTTTCTTTCTTTATTTTTTTTGGCCTATATTACTTCTCTGAATAACCGTTGCCATTGTAAGAGTACAATTACTTTATGAATAGCTATTCATGTCTTGTGGACTATAGAGAGCAAATTTAGGTTTTGAAAAACATTTTCGTCTTACGATAGTGTTTCATTGATTTGTAGCTTATATATTATCATAATATCCATCCTGTCAGTATCGAACATTCGTTTTTATTTTTATTATTATGTATTCTTTTTCTCGGCTTCTACCGGAGAAAGTACCTACAAGAACATATGTCAATGAGACTAGAAAAATTAATTAGTAGTATTTATCAATTTTCTAACGATACTCGCAGTTCTGAGCAACACTGCTTTCTGCATTTGTTCCAGAATAATTAAAGATTTCTCCTATCATTTTATGCTGTTCACCGTCATTTCAGGAATCAGTCCATTTGCTTCAGGTCTTCTCCCAAGTCCTGATATTTCCTATTTTTTCGGCAACCACGTTGAGAAGGCTGTTTCATCAGCCGGTATTGCTTTTACAGTAATACTCATGCATTTTTCTTCCTTTAGGATATGCGAGCTATTAGGCCTGTTGAGGAATTGTGTGTTCAGTAACGAGGCCTGGTCGCAATAAAGCTTGACGTACCGTTTATTAATTATAGATTGTGCCCTGTACTTTAAACAAGTATGGGTCTTGTCCACAGTTTATATTAGTTTTATTAGCATTAAATTATATCGTGATAATGGGTAGCCATTAGTGAATTTATCGTAATCCTGCTACGGGACATCATTTCTATACAAGTCTCCCTTCTTTTCCACCTCATGGACTTTAATGAAGTTGAAGACGCTTAAGTACTACCGTTTCTTAAATGATTCGAAGTTTTAGGGGGGGAAAAAAAATCATTCCTTTAAATATTCCCCTTCCCGGAAGGTATAATGCAATTTGTTCGTACAAGTTTGATAAAAGTGAACCAAGTTTATTCAAGCGCTGCTTGAAGCTTTCGCTTGTTGCATTCTTTCTTATATTGCCGCTATTTTTGATATCCATCTGACGAATCAATACCTCGCGATCGGATCTGGAACAGACACAATATCAAACGGCGTGATAGATATAGGCAGGAATCAGTTCACTGTCGTGGGACTACTGCCAGCTTGATTGACGAATAGATCCATCGGCAGGTGAACATATGGGTCATATTGTTCCATTATATCACGGTAGCAGTGAGAGATTTATTACTCGCTAATTTTCACCTCCGATATTTCTTGTCGTTGATAAATGTATAGATTTCATTATTCAATAATTTTTCTTATTTATTGCGTAATAATTATTTACACTTCAATTTCAATTGGGTACTATTACCTTGGTAGTAGGGTTATGCTTATATAGTGGGTTATTTTAGTTAAAGTCCCGTTATGTGACTCACGTTACATCATTTCATACGTTTTGCAATCTATAAAATTTACTTGAAAACGTACTTCAACTAAGCAAAGTGACAGCTTATTTGAGAATGACTGATACAGCTATTCAAGATCAGTAAATTCAACTGGAATAATTTCCTGTTATGTGAAAAGGCTTATATAACCTTCATTGTATGTAAAGGAACAGGAAATTAAGCCTATAATTTACTTATATATGAGTAGCAATAGTGGGGGGGGGGGGTACAACACCGATACAGATAAATACGTAATGTGATATTGGTTGTCAGTGATGTATGTTTATATTTCATTATTCAATCATTTTCCTTATTCATTGCGCGATATTTACAGTTCAATTACCCAATTACTGGGACCCATAAGTACCCACTTATTCAGCAGTTTCCCAGCTTATTGGTAGGGGTAGTTAAAGTCCCGTCAAGTTACGTCATGATCGTATACGTTTTGTAATCTATACAATAGGAATTATTAGAAAAAAATTTATTTGAAAGCATACCTCAACAAAGAAAGTGATAGCATATTTGAGAATGACTAACATAACCAGTTATATGTAATTCAGATGAGTAATTTCAACTGGCATAATTTCCTGTTATAAGAGAAGGCATAACTCAAAAAATTGGAATTTTTGAGTTGTGCCTTGAGTAGCAATTGTATTGGTTGAAGGTTTTTAATTCTGGCATATCTGACATTCCATTACCAATGTATATTTCTTTTTAATAAACTCTTATTTTGAGTTGTATAATGTTTCATGTTTTATGGGAATAATGACAAATTAAAATTTAAAAGAAAATATATGACCACGACCGAGAAGCGTGCTTGGTTAGGGCCAGGATAGCTCAAATGGTAGAGTCCCAGACTAGCTATCTGGAAGACCCGGGTTCGAGTCCCGGTCCAGGACATATCTTTTCTTTTCAAATAAAAATAAAATTTAAAAAGTTTCAAGCTTTTAAAAATGTTCTTATGATTAATAAAAGAATTTCATAACCATCATTACATTAGGAGTGCTTTCCTTTACCTATCTCACATGGAACTTTCAAATACTTCTATTGAATGATTAGGTTTTTAGGTATGGCATTGTTCTTTTGAAGAAGTTATATGTAAAGGAACAAGATACCAAAATGAGTACATATTGAGAATGTTAAATATCCTGCGTTATTGTACAATAAATATATGTAACTAAGGTGTATATATATATATATATATATATATATATATATATATATATATATAGAAATAAAATCTTGACGTAATGTGACGAGACCATAACCACAAGATCCATACCACCAATACAGGCAACCAGCAGCTAAGCACCATTTGATTTACCTGTTTACTGCGTTCAAATTAAGAATTTATTTTATTTTATTTGTTATTGATTGTATTAATTTTTAAACATTTTTATTTGAAAAGAAAAGATGTGTCCAGGACCGGGACTCGAACCCGGGTCGCCCACGTCACTAGCGTGGCTAATTCAAGCTTTCTTTTCAAATAAAAATATTTAACAATATATTAATTTGATTTTCTCTCACATCAAACCTATATTTCTCATATATATATCGAGGTACCTGCTTTATTGGACCTTACTATGGCAGATTTCTAGGTATCGTTATGGAATAGAAACCAGAGAACGCTTTGAATCTTACGACAGCATGTTCTCAGGAGTTGGTTCTCACAAGTACGAAATTATTTCCTCCATGTCGTCTATGGGAGTATCCCACGTCCATTGTTGTCTCGAAATTGTTGAAAATGATGATTGGAATCTGTTCTTTCTTTTTTCTAATAAACTTAATTAACACTTATTATTTTCAAGTTCATTTCCTTCTTCTGTTTTTTTAAATAAGGAGTGGATGTTATTCAAAATTCAGTTACATTTATAATAAGTCGTATTTATCATAAATGAAAAAAAAAGAAATCACCAGAAAGCTATTTATAACTCAGATATTAAAAATGCTATGCTATGGATTTTTAAATTCTGCCATGAGATGACTCTCACAAAATCTTATTATGACTGTCAAAGTGCTACTAACTGGTTTGTGTTAAAAAAGTGTTTGGTGTTTTTTGAATTTGTGTTCATTAGAACGCTGAGCTGTGGTGTAGGTTCCGGGTTCAAACTTGCATTAATTAAATTATTCAATCGGTTAACAATATGGAAATACCTCTGTAGGATCGAAATACCATCCAGGGCTAAGTCAGCCTCTACTATAATAGGTACTCTCAATTTGGGGAAACCAGGCGATTAAGTAATGCATTATCTCGCACTAATCACCTCCCTGTACAAACATTGTCCTAGACAAAGTAGTCTCTTTATTGTACTGTACCCAAGAATACCCTTCATGGGTTAGAGCCGTTCAGGTTTTTCTTTATAATTCAATTATGAATACTAAATCATTTGGGAAAATATTATAATATCACATATCATATGTTATAATTACAGATTGTATAGCAATATTTTTTTTCTTTTTAATGCATTGAATGATTTCAGTATCAAAGTTTTTTATATACCATTTGTTTTAAAAATATATCCTAAAACATTACATTATTTATTGTATAAAATATAACAATATATGTGGAAGAAAATGGTCGGGGTAGAGGTCAATAAATTTCTCTTAGATGAGGAGAAATGTTTATTAATTCGCCAACGTTTTAAATTAACCAACCAAATTAAACAAAAAACAAAACAACAATATAACGGCAGTTGACATTTATTTTTGTTTCAAGTTTTTTTAATGTTTTCAGATAATAGTGATATTAAAATACACCTAAATGTTTGGGAAATTTTTACCAAAAATAGGAGTAAAATCAATTTTTTTTATTATCATATTGATTATGAATTTTTTTTTTCGAATAAGCCATTATATCTTCAACTCTTCATTCATTCTTGCAGTATGTCTTGCACCATCCCATCTTTTGTCCAAGAGCCTCCATCTTCTTTTTAGGTACTTCCTGAAAACATATGTATTCGTACAATTTTGCCTTCAGAGATGATATCTCGGTAATATCACCATCCTACAGAATATGTTATCCTATATTATTGAAAATAATGGAGCACGATTATATTGTTACAAATAATAAAGCGTTAAAAAGCTAGGAAATATACTAATATGTGAGCTCTTAAGTTGGTTACTGAATTGATCTTATGGCGCGTGAAACTGTTTTTTTTTCTCTCTTTTTTGACACTTCTGTACGTGCAGAAAAGGAGAAAAGAAGCCGACTTGCAAACAAAGGACACCCCTTGAAAACGGGCACAATTCAAACGATTCTAAGAGGAAAGGAATGTTGATGAGGACTGGCAATTCTTCTGGAAGAGAGAAGAATCCCCGCGCCACAATGGATTGAGAACACAAGAAGTTACGGCAGACGTTGGAGATATTTAGTTTAATGAGAAAAGTTAAGGTGACTCGGCTGGGATTACTGGAGGCAATCAGTCAATGTCTTGATCTCGGGGAATTCTGTGATAATTGGAAAGGTAGGGAGGAGGATGTAGGGGGGGGGGGTTGTTAGAAGCCATAGGGCGCCACTTGTTCGACTTATCTATTACTTTATGTGCTGTTTATTATAATTATTAAATAATAAAAAATAAATAGAATCCTCAGCGAACCCGAAAGCTCGATACCCATACCACCAATCGCTGCAAACATTCATCCACAAACCACTGCCAAAACCCAAACCTAAGATAAGTTTTAAATAATAAAAAAAAAATACCATTTACGGTAGATTTAATTATGTTTGTTTATTCATTTAACGTCACTTTATGTTGCTATGAATAATCGAACGATGCTACCGTAGGAATCCTAAATTTTCGAGTTAAGATATGGGTTTGTTAAAGCGTACCTGACTTCCCTCAGGCACGGGACTCCCATTTTACGTCTGTTCAGAAGGACGGTGTAACTAGAGATTTTTTTATTCACTTTAATAAAATTCTAGGACCATCAACAGAATCAATTTTATTATTACTATATTAAAAATTATTTTTATTTAATAAAACAATTTAAAAAAATATGAATGATTCATTTATGCAAGAACGTAAATATTCATTTATTTTAGCTATATTTTATGTATCAACGCCATTGATAGTTTTATTTTTTAAATGGGATTTGAAAATTATTCCCGAACGTGACAAGAAAACATAGTAGTCAGTTCTAAGATGTATACTCCTATTTCAATGGTAGCTGTAATTATATAATATTATTACAAAAATTAATTTTCTGCTAGTCCAAAGATATTAAATATTAAATAACATTCCCTGTGTATTAAAAATCCTAATGATCTTCATTGTTATGAGAGAGAAGATATTTGTTCTTAAATAATACAATATAAAAATTATTCTCAATGCTATATGACATATAGGGTTTCTGTTTTTCTTATACTGAATCTGACTGATGTGTTATTCATGTATCCACATGATTCATGTTTCCTTTAACTATATATGTTTTTCTTCAAATATATATATATATATATATATATATATATATATATATATATATATATATATATATATATATATACTTTATTATTTTGTTTAAACAAATAAAAATCATATTATTTTTTTTTCTATCTTGATAATTTCCATATCTTCATAAATGGTTGATAGTGGTGGGTTACACAGAAATTCACCTGTAGACAAAAATATATTAGTAAATTAAATATATTCGCTATATGAAAACATATTTTACTAATATTTTGATGTTTGATATTGCGGACTGTGACCTGTTTGATGGAATTTATAGTCAGTGTTGAGTCAATGCAAATTTATTATTCTGAAAGGCATAATATTAAATTAGGCCATTCGGAATAATAAATTGGAATTGACTACCCCCCCCTGGATTATTTATTCCATCAATTATTATTAAATAACTAAAAATATTTACAGTAGAAAGCTAACATGTATTAATTTATTTAAGTAATATCTGTTTTTTAACATATGGTTACTATTTATGAGTTATATAATTAATTTTACATTTTGGCAATATTTAGCTCTCATATATAAGATGAATACCCCATTCTTTAAATTATTTAATTATAGTACCTATAATTTAAATAGTAATTAAAATTCGATATTCAAAATTTTGAATTGGTCTGTTTAAAGTTTTCTTAAAGTCGTAATTTTTAAAAGTTTAATTTTCTTTTCTTTTTTGTATTCACCGCTTTTATATATTTGGTAATTACATAAATTAAAACTTGCACTTGTATATTTCATTTTAGTTTTTATATTTGTTTTCCTTAAATTAAACTTATCTTCTCCTTGAGTGCTTTTAGTTAATGTTTATTTTTTTTTTAACTTTATGAAACTTGAATGACGGTAAAACTTTTCGAATTTGAAATTCGAGAATGTCATTTAAAACTTTATCTAAGCTCCAAACGGACTTACTTCTTCCCTTCACTTTACGTCAAATTGAATTAGAACCATTAAATCTTCTGCAAAAAAGCGCTGCCATTTTTTTAATTTAGTTTATGTTTTTTAAAATTTTATTAAACTCTTCTTGTGTCTTCAGTGTTTTTTATGCATCATGTTATATTGTGCTTTTTTTAATGCTATTTAAAATTGTGAACGAAAGTCAAAATTTTAAATTAGAACTTTGGTGAATGTCCTATCTAACATTTCATCTCAGCTCCAGGGAGCTTTTTTTCACTTAACATTAATTTAGTTCATGTTTTTACCTTTTATTAAAGTTTTCTTGTTGCTGGAATGGTTTTATGTAATTTTTTTGTTTTATGCTTGATTTGTTCTGTTTAACATTGAACGACACTCGAAATGTTGAATTTGAATATCGTGAATGTTATGTTCAATATATCATAAAAGCTTCAAAGTACTTTTTTATTCTCTTCACATTAAATTTACCTTTTTTTAATCTTATGATAGCTATTATCATTAACATTTTAATTTTTCATTTAAACGATGGTAGCTTTTTGTTCAGTTATTGATTTTTCCTTTTACTAAACTATTTTTCTCTGTTTAATGTTTTAGTTTCTATTCTATTAATTATTATTTTTAAACCTATTTTTTGCTCGGTATTTGTTTCTTCCTCTTTTTAAACTTTTTTGGGTGTTTTTACGTCAAGTTTTCTTTTGGTATTTTTTTTTTCCTTTTTGTTAAGTATTATTTAAGATTTAAAATTTTAAAACTCAAAGAGAATCAAGAATGCTAATTTGGTAGTAAGATGTTTCCTCTAAGCTTGATGCCTCCCGCAGAGCATTTCGACACGGCAATCACTATTCCAAACATCTGTCGACAAGAACTGATAAACTTATAACATTGAGACGTGGCGAGAAAGAGGCTCTGGGATAAGGCCGAAGAAATAATAACAGAGGAGGCTCTGTTTGCTGAAGACTGCTACGTGTCCGCCTCACGCTATTAACGCTTCTACGTGACTTCACGGTGTCTTCAGCGGCGGTTATCACTCCCGTCGTCCGGGCACTGTGATACGCCGGGTACTGTTAGCGGGACCCAAGAAGGGGGGCTTTCTCCTGTCGTCTTTAGTGAAATATTAAGCTTTTGAGACGCGTCAAAGTTGTAAGCACGTCTGAGATGGCAATCTTAAGTCCGGGTGAAAGTGTCTGATAATCTGCGTGATTCTTAGTCTTGATATGAACTTCGTAATGTTCTTACGAATTTATTAGCAAAAGGTAGTTCGGTACTTGTGTATTAAATCTACCACCTGTAAAGACCAATGCGCAACCAGTTACG
Source organism: Troilus luridus (assembly GCA_964056705.1). Taxonomy (NCBI): domain Eukaryota; kingdom Metazoa; phylum Arthropoda; class Insecta; order Hemiptera; family Pentatomidae; genus Troilus; species Troilus luridus. The sequence continues at coordinate 23,542,676 of OZ057417.1, read as the reverse complement.
TTTTATCACAGGTATATTTCTAACAGTTACCTTGGATAACCTTTATAAATACTTTTATTGGGGTTAGAATTTGCATAATTAACATGCAATATAATAATAATGGAAATAAATAAATAGAACTAATAATAATATAATTTAATATATAACATATAAAGATAATATATTGAATATATAACATATATAAATAATGAAATATATCATCAACAATTTAAAATTAAAAAAATTATTTAAAAACTAAGTATTCATAATTTGCATTACATAACATGGAATATAATAATAATGGAAATAAATAAATAGAATTAATAATAACGTATTGAATATGTAACATATAACAAATGGAATATATCATCAACAATTTAAAATAAAAACCATCCCTAACCACCAAACAAACAACAAATCAGCAACAAACAAAAATGAGGATACAACAACAACTCTAGAACACACGAAGAAACAAAGACCAATGAATCTGTAAACAATGTAACTGTTACTGTTAGAAATATAACTGTTATAAAATGTAAATCCTTGTGGATGCGTACAACATTGGCCTTTTCAGGTGGTGGATTTAATACACAAGTACCGGTAGTTCACTACATAGAGTGCTAAGTTAATGATCTAGGCACCTTAACTCTATTGATTCTATTATCAGAAGAATAGACGTTGTAAGATCTGGAGATCTGGAGGTCTATTTAACGCTATTTAGGGAATACCCTACAGTCTTTATCAATTATTTAAAATTTATTTATTAAAATTATAAAATCTATATTTCAGTAATAAAACTTGTATGTAGAATGATACATAATATCATGAGATAAAGGTTAGTACTCACTGGTAGTACTCAAGTAACTAATTCGACTTAAAAGATCACGAGGCCATATTTCCACATGCTTCGGAGGATTCTTTGGCATTGCAGAGGTAGATAGGATTGACATCGGATTCGGACCAAATCAGCTATATATGGCACAATAAGTTCATTGTGGATGGCTTTATTCGTAACCATAGTATGTATTGCGTTGAATACGAGAAGAATTTGATGACTCAGTGGAGACCCAATCCTCTTCACCCGGCGTCTAAATAGGCCCTATTTATTAATTTTAATAATTCGATTCCCTCTTCAACGGGTATCAATTTAAAAGCTATAATTTATTTTTTTCAAAATATACTATTCCTTTCAAAACTTAATATAATTCATACATTTTATGACTTATAGCCCAAAAAATTATGGATTAGTAGATAACAAGACCACAACAAAAACAATGGATTATAGCCGAATATATTCCGTTGTTTTTGTTCTGGTTTTTTTTTTAGGAATTCATGAAACTGTGTTAACTGCAATCATGTGTCTTGGCTCCAGTATCCGTACTGATTCTGATACTAATTGGACAGAGCCAGTTAGGGGTACCCATTCAGTAGAGGCCGGGCGTGCCCCTCAGGTTCTGTCGACCCCTATATTAATATTAAACGTCGAATCGCGTGTTTAGGACCTATTACTGTAATTATGGTATTGTATTACAGGTATTGAAGTGGACGAATAAAGTCGAATTTCATAATTATATCATCGAAAAAGTAATTACCGTTGAAATAAGGTTGTCGAAAACATAGTCGTGAGTATATTTGTGCTTAGAGAATATATTTTCATCAAAATTATTGTTTTTGAATGAAAATATTTAAAAAAAAGTTATTAGCCTGTCCTAGCACACGACTCTACTTTTATCGATTTTTTGCTTTTCGATGAAGAAGTTGTGATTTTTGATCTCACTGTATAATCAAACTTTCTTCATGAAAATTACGAATTTTCTGTACGTCATACATTAACTTACTATCCCTACATTAAGTTTATTTATCCCTTGTATTGAATATTTCTTATTTTCTTTTTAATTTTACGTATTGTTTTATTTTTGTTATGTTACTTAAAATTTTGAATTTGATTATGCCTAACATTTCATCTAAGCCTCAAAAAACAATCTTCTCCAATTCACCTGAAGTTGGCTTATTGTAGGTATATTCAAATCCCGCTGCTGGCAGACTTCTATTTAATCTGTTAGCGCCCGGAGATGAATCCTTTGGGGCTCACCTTGCCTATTTAAAAGTGGATATCTAAAATAGGAGGGGGGAATCTGGTTGTAGAGCGCGATCTAGTACAAAACACCTCCATAAACAAACGTTGTCGAAGAAAACAGTACAGTCTCTTCCACGTTCTGAACCCGAGACCCTTCATGGGTTTTAGTGATACAGGTTTTTATATATTTAGTTTGTTTTTGTCCTATTTTTCTTCTTCTCTCTTGAGTGTTTTTACTTCATGATTTATTTGGTTCTTCATTTTTCGTTTTGTTTTTTTAGCATGTATTTCTTTTATGGGCAATAAAATAAGGTCTTGTATATTTGTTCAATTCGGGTGACTAATCAAGATAAATTATCTATTATGCCACATATGACCGTCACATCCACTTCCGGATCGGATAGTGCTTCCGCCGATAGTAAGAGCTATCCCCAGAAGGATGCAAGGACGATGACTAAGATCTAAGAGCTAATGCAGGACTACAAAGAACCTGAGGGACAAAGAGTAGATGGTTGAGCGGATCGGGACAAAAGTTTACGAAGCCTCGCCTAAGTGGAGAGTTTGGGTTATGTTGCAAGTTTAGCTTCTCTCCCACTTCCTTTAAGTCTTCTGTCCGGGATAACTTTTAAATGGGACCGGTCAAACGATACATAATATACACTCTATAAACATCCTCAGCTCCTGTTTAATATTTCATAAATAGCTCTTTGTTGAGTTAAGTTGATACGTTTCTTTAAGAAAGTGGTAACATAATCTGCAAGAGGGTAGAGCTTTCTCTGGAGTGGAGTGCAAACAAAAACCCAAACTTGATAGCGGTCCCTTCCTTTCTGGTGGTAAAACTAATACTTAACGATAGTAATATTTCTACCAACACTTTTTAGTCTAGAAGTATACTCGATAACATTTTCATTTAATATTTAATACCATTCCACCTCTGGTGTCTTAAATTCTGAATCAATCAATAAAAATTTTAATTACTTTTTCCCCAAATTTTACTTTTCCAAATCAGTTTTAACGATTTTTTTTTAAAATAATTTATTTAATGAAATTGACAACATTATTAAAATAACACAACAAGTAAATATAATGATTGATACATATTAGCATGAAAGACAAGTAGAGAAACAACCCGGTGGCAGTACTCAAATAAGTTCAACTTAGAAGGTCACGAGGCCATCTTCTCTTCAGACGTCTCGGAGGATTATCAGGAATTGAAGAGGATGCTAGGTTTAAAACTAGTGGATTTGAGTGGGAATAAAGTTTGTCATGAAAAGATTGATATCGGATTCGGGCCAAATCAGCAACAAATGGGACATTAATGTCATTATGCATTACTTTGTTCATTACAAAGTAAGGTTCATTGTGGATTTTACGGAGGATTTTTTTTATTGTAAGGATTGAATACGAGAGGAATTCGATGGCTAAGTGGAGCCCCAAAGCTCTCTTCCGTAAGTCTAGACGGCTCTAATGATGGTCATGTATATGAGTCTTATTGAAATTATTTATTATCAATAAAAATTAATTTTATTTTTAATTTTTTTCATTTTATATGTCTCATATTTTAATTAAAATAATTGCTGTATATTAAAATGGAATAATATGAAATGGCGCAATACAAACAGCTTTGCAGCATTAAATAAAATATATATTTAACGTTTGCAATGTAGATCTGCAAAATGCAATGTAAACAGGGGATTATGGTTATTTATATTCTTTTTATTTACTCTTCCAAGGTTTATCCCTGTTATATTTTTTTTATATAATATAAAACTTATAACTGTATTTTTTTATTTTTAGATCTGAAGTAATAACATCGATAATCCGTCATTTGTTATATTATATGCATGAAATCTCGCAAGGGTATTTCCATATTCATATATAAAAAAAAGCTTTACCCCTACAACCCGTGAATGGGTCTAAGGTTCAGTACATGGTAGAGGCTGTACTGTTCCATGGAGAATGGGGGGAGATGATTTGTCCCAGATCACGTCAACTCCAAGATTTTTCGGATTTGGGTACCCACTGTACAGAGACTGGGTGAGCCCCAACACTCTCTCTCTCTCTCTCTCTCTCTCTCTCTCTCTCTCTCTCTCTCTCTCTCTCTCTCTCTCTCTCTCTCTCTCTCTCTCTCTCTCTCACTCTCTCTCTCTCTCCCTCCCTCTCTCTCTCTCTCTCTCTCTCTCTCTCTCTCTCTCTCTCTCTCTCTCTCTCTCTCTCTCTCTCTCTCTCTCTCTCTCTCTCTCTCTCTCTCTCCCTCTCTCTCTCCCTCTCTCTCTCACTCTCTCTCTCTCCCTCTCTCTCTCTCTCTCTCTCTCTCTCTCTCATTTTATTAATTATATATTTTCTTATTTCGAGTTCCGTTTGATATACAACATGCTATATGAGATTAGTTATCAAATACTTTCCCTGGAAGATGTTTTGAGGAAAGAAGCTGGTGGTGGCAATATATATCTTGTGATTGCTTTCTGGGTCAGTGTTTTCTTCCAACTTGGGCCCGCCACACAGCAATCGACCTTTAGCCCACTCGACTTTTCCAAATTAAATCGATTCCAAATGTCAGCCGATTCTAATCCATCACCTTATTTTTAACAGGCATAAATCAGTACTTAATATTTAAAAAATATGTATTTACTTAAAAATTTACCTATTTTTATACTGAACGTAGAGACGTAGATGGGAAGATTGCGTTATGAGTGACCTAGCGGATTTGGGTTCGGATAATGGCCCGTGGACTGAAGTTCGTAAGCAGAGATTGGTGGTATCGGCATCGAGCCTTCGGGTTCGCTAAGTAAAATAATTCACTGTACCACAATTTGTTTTTTTAATACATTTTTCTCTATTAAAAAAAATAATGAAAACATTAACTTTTATTTTTGATACTAAGATATTTTTTTTTATTTTTTTTTTAGAGTTATCTATGAACGATAAATTGTGTGACTGATCGAGACTACTGTAATATATAAATTTTCTGTTCTATTAGCAGTCGTGAGTCGACTCAGTGGAATCTGGAGCCCTCTTGGGCTAACACAGCCTCTATAAGCAACCTTGTTGATTGGTCATTGGTTTATACGCAGTACAACCCCTAGAATGTCTATCAATAAAACTGCTCTACGCTACTAAAAGTGTAAATTTCAACAGAATGTTTAATTATTATCCATTTTAATATATTTACAATTTAAAGATCAATATAAAAGAAAACCTATAATTTCTCGATTTCCTTAAAAATTGACGTATTATTTCAATCTCAATTGTGTGAGAGGTTTTAAATTTTCATATGTCATTTTTTTTGTTATTTACACTTAGCTTTTAAATAAATAAACAGAACTTTATTTATTTTTAATTCAATTCCTTCCATAACTAAATGTTATTAATAACTCATGTAATATTTGTTGTAATATATAATAATTAAAATATCTATTTGAGAAATCATAAAAATGCTCTTTGGCACAATATTTGTTATAATTCTTTTGTTTCAGAAATAAAATGTATATTCTGTAATGTTTGCCATTATTACAAAAAAAAAAAATATTCATTTTATTGTTTTTATTATTATCATCATTATTCCTAACGATGATTGATGATTCGAAATAAGTTTCTGTAAAAGAATTATTAAAAATATTAGTGAAAAATATATATTTTTTACAACTTTTTCGTTTCAAAGAGTTCTAAAAATTCACATTTGTTATTTAAATATAAATTTCAAGTAATTTTAGATTATTTAATTATTTTACCATACTTGCAAAGGCATTTTCAAGGTCGTTATAGAAGTTTTTTTAGAATATTTAAATACTAAAATATTAAAATTGGCGTTAAATATTCAAACACTCAAGCAAAATATTTACACATAAGTTATTTCTCTCAGCACTGTGAAAAAGTTTTGTTTTTAATAATAATATTATTTACGAATAAATAATATAATCTATCTTATATTACTGGGAGATATATAATTATGTTTCTATGACATTTAAAAATAAATGTTTTTTAGATTTAGAATATTGAAGCCCTGTCACTCTGGGTAGAATTCCCCTCGTGCGATACAGCAATTAATATGTAATCCGCCTATGATTACTTCAATCCTTGGATTATCTGCCGATACAGGATTATTGAACGAAATTCTATTTGTGGGGGCTTTTATATTTCCAGATTAATATAGACAGATTTTGTTTTATTCAGGACTGTTCTATATGTCTAGATATAGTTATATTTTTACTTGACAGTCAAAAACGCCATATTTATTATTTAGAACTATCTTTTTCACTTAACGTTAAATTGACATTTTTTTTTTTTTTTTTTAGAAATTCCATTTGAATTAGTCTTCGCCGCTTTGATCTATTCAATAATTACATTACAGGCATTAAAAAACTTTTCTTCATTCTTCAATGTGCTTTTAGATTATGTTTTATTTTGTTCTTTTTTAATATTTATGGTAATTATTCCACTGCTTGTAGCTTTTGTTAGCGGCCATTTTATTGACGTCACTGTTACGTCGACACGTTCTCCACCTCCCCCTCCATCACTGACTATACATACATTAAACAACCGACTTCTATATATTTGTATTATCTTATATGTTTTGCTACACTTCCGAATGTTTATTGAGGCTTTCATTTCTTCCCGAAAGTATTACCAAAATATATCCATTTCCCATTATCACGCTCTTTTTTCGTAATATAATCAACATTATTACGACGGCCATCCGGAAAGTAGTACCTGTTAGCGCCGCATGAAGCGCTGACGACGCGCATAGCCGCTGGGCAGGGTCAGACCGCGTCAGTGCCTTGTCTGCCTGCTCTGTGTTTTGTGTCTGTGATCGTTTATAATGTTTAAACAAATTGAGAACGCCGCCAGTTCTGAAGTGAGGGCCGTGATTAAATTTCTTAATGCCCGAAACGTTCGACCTTGTGATATTCATAGCCAATTAAAAGAGTCGTATGGATACAATATGATGGACGAGTCGTCTGTTCGGCGCTGGTGTCATGACAATGCCAGGTCTCATGCAGCTGCTATAACTCAACAACTTTTGCAGCAATTTAATTGGGAAACTTTCAACCATCCACCGTATAGCCCGGACTTAACCCCCTCGGATTTTCATCTTTTTACGAAGCTTAAAGACTTTCTGGCGGAAAAAATGTTTCAAAGCGATGAAGAACTTAAACGAGGCGTGACTACGTATCTCAATACGCCGGCGGCGGAGGACTATGACGCTGGAATACAAAAACTCTTCACACGATACGACAAATGCCTAAATTTGCTTGACGATTATGTGGAGAAGTAGTGTTAAGTATCCTCTTTCCGATAAAAAAGTTGGTTAATATTTACTCCTGTGTCTTTATTGCACAAACGGGTAAAACTTTCAGGATGATCCTAGTATTAACATTAATCTACTCATTAGGTGTTTCTTCTGGTTTCTACCGTGTAGTCAAATTCTTTGTTTGGCGAAAAAGGGCGACTCGATTCCATATATGTTTTAATTATTGAAATATATTTTGCGAACTCGAAGCGAAGCAATCTTCATTAATTAATGTATTTCTTTTTATAGCAATTTTCAATGTTGCAATTTAATTACAATATTTTCTATTTCATTTTAATTTCTTAGTATCATTATCTATTGAGCCCTGGAGAAGACCAACGCTGTTGTTCCAAATTTCGGTTTTAAATAAATAGTTCAACTCTATTTAAGGAATTATTTATTTTATCCTTACTCGTACCATTTTTTGCAACATATATAACAAGCTTAAATTACAGTTTTTATGGAACAATTTACCCTGAAGATAATAATTTGCAAGTACATTATTATCTACATTTTAAGAAAAAAAATTCTTGGAATAAAAAGATCCGGGGCAGAAAAAACTCACAATTTTAACTTCTTTATGAAGACGCTGACGGAGTGTCGTAGGCTTTAAGTTATTTATTGTCGTGTACAAACACGATCTAGGAGGCTCTTTGACATTCCGCTCGCGATGGAAAAATTGAAAAAATATTGAAAAGGAGGCAGAGAGGAGAAAACAAATAAAAAAGCTCTTCTCCTTCCCTTGTCAAACGAATTCTACATCTCGGACTATTCTATCATTACTTGTTATTGATTCTGAATAAAAGGGACGAGCTTCTTGATAGACTGGAAGATACGTGGGCAGAATGGAATAACTGGCTTTTGATGGTTGCCAAGAACCAGCGATGGATGACCGCCTGCCGATAGCTAGTCTTACAATGCTCCAGTCAGGGACTTCGCTGGGTCTGCATATATCATTCTTCAGATACAGGCCTGGAGTCTGACAGTAACATATATATAACCAATAAAAATACGCAATAAGCAAAATATATGTATTTATGTTGAATAACATTAGTTGACCTAATACATATGAGGAAGAAAGTGGTCCAGGAGGAGTTTAAAAAAAATTCTCTTAAATAGGGACCAACTGTAAATTCTCTTAAACTGTTAATTGGAAAGCCAACATTTCGACCCACATTGCATGTCTTCATTACAGGGCTTGTAATGAGAGGTCGGGGGTTGACACTAGATTTTAAACCCTTTAGTCGAGTGTCAACCCCTCTCCGCTCACTACTAGCCCTGAAGAAGACCTGCAATGTGGGTCGAAACGTTGGCTTTCCGTTCAACAATCAGTTCTCCCAAATTAAGAGAATTTTGTTGATCCTTTCACACATTTATAATGATATTCTATAAAAAATTTGTTTTGAATGCCTTATGATATTTTACTACTTAAAATCATCAATGCAACTCTCTGCATCTCAATATATTTTGTCAAATGCTAACTTAAGAAATACTCCTTTTACGAATACGTTGGTGAAGGTTCCAAATAATAATCATTTTGTATTGTACTTTTTTATAATCATTTTGATTTGCCACTTTTTTTAAATAATTATATTTAAATATTTTTATTTTGAAGAAAAAAGATTTTTCGTCTGCATCTCTAGTGCAGTGCTAAACCACTGAGTTACCAGGGGTCGTATCCAATTTTTGCGATGTATACACTGGGAAGAATGTTGATTGTACATTACTTTAATTGGGATCTTGTTGACTTACTACAATTTTATATTTATAATTTATTTATTGTTCTTTTGATGGTGATTATTGTTAAATTAAATTAATTTTTATTTAAATTTTGTATGGCTTGGATACGACCCCTGGTAGCTAAGTGGTTTAGAGGACTGCACTAGAGATGCAGACGACCCGGGTTCGAATCCCGGCCAGGACAAATCTTTTCTATTCAAAATAAAAACATTTAAAAATAATGACCATAAAAAGAACAATAAATAAGAATAATTATAATTTAACTGATCGAGCACTATAAACGATTGAACAAAAAGCAGTAGCTCAATTCATCGATATGCAACACCGATAAAATATGACATCACTATAAACTGGTTTTATACAAAACAGAGATTACTGAGGAGTTGCTTCCCTGTATATTATATTATATAATTCTTCGAATCTCTTGAACTGTCACTGTTGTATGATTGCCATATTGTATATCCATTTATAGAATAAAAGAGAAAAAAAATATTTTATTGTTTCTTTGCTATTATTTCCGTTTGGGTCGTAAAATTTTGATATTAATCTGGAAAAAATAAAATACTTCATGGTGATCACGATCATTATAAACTTTGTTTTTATTTTAAAGAGAATTGAAATGTTAAGGGGTGGTATTTTAACCTGGGTCTCCCACGTTTCCGTCGTGGTGCTCTGCCACCTGAGCTATCCTGCTTTATACCTCGGTCAGACAAATCTATTCTCTTCACCGATCCCATATCCCCGTATTCTCGCAATTTGCAATGTATACAAGGGGAAGAATGTTCATTGAACATTACTTTAATTAGAATCTTACGTCATTATATTATTTACAATATTTTTATTAATTGTTATAATTTTTAAATATTTTTATTTTAAAGAGAAAAGATATGTCCACGGCCGGGATATTAAAAAATTATAACAATTAATAAAAAAATAAATTATAAACTTAGTTATTTATTAGGAAGACATATAGATATTTATTTTGAGATATTTCTAGATATTTATTAAAACATTTTTATGTTAGAATTTCGGTTCGGTTTCGAACCTTCTTAAGATTCATGGGAGCCGGGAAGGTAAGTAGTTACTAAGCGCTGTTGCCGGTTGTGGCCGACATCCACCCACTTGGGTTCGTCCTTGTAGCAGTCGTTTCAACTTGTCCCGTCTTCTACAGCTCTCTCTGTAGCTTAGATTTAGTTATAAACAATAATATACAGCAATAAATTATATTATTTATAAGTATTCAGGTTTAAGAAAATCGTAACAGCATTATCGATAGCTAAAAAATCATTTAAGGCACGCTTGTTTCCTAAATTCAATTAACTTAACTTTATGCTGCTATGTATAATCAGGCGATGGTATAGTGGAAGTCCTAAATTTTACCTATCGTGATTTAATCAGAATAGATATCTTAATCGAGTTCCAGACTCAAAACCCCCATTTCACGCCTCTTCCAAATATATATCGGTCATCTTCATGGCGTAAAAGAACTGACGAACGTTGGCTATCAAATAAATAGATCGTCGCTATTTAAGAAATTACTTCTCTGGCCTCCACCCGGACCCCTCCCCCCCTACATATGTATAGTATACCAGATATTTTAAATATATACTTCTTACCTGTGGGATATTCTAAATGGATACACCTACTTCACTTTTATCTTCTTCTTGCCCATTACCGATTTGGAGACAATTTTCCCCTCCTTCTTCAAGACACCTATCCCTGTAATCAGTGAAGTGGTCGTGAAGCAGCGAAAGTCGATCCGTCTAGAAGTTCCTAACTCAAGGGTCACGAATTCCATCAAGAACACACGACCCTAGGTAGCGGTGAAAGTAGGCTATCCAGGCCCTACGTTTTTTTTCTTCTTAAGAACCACGGTGCGACCTTGGTATACCCGAGATACCGTGGTCTCCATCGACCAGAACCCTGACATCTGGGTCAGTGCAAGTCACTCACATGAGCCATGTCACTACGATGCATTATGTTGCCATTTCGTTCCCATACTTCTCATAGTAACTTTTTTTCCATCAACTCAGTTCCGATATTCACCGTACTGTAGAATACTGGGCCGAACTCTGACATACATCAAAGTATGCATAACTCTACATACATCATGCATCATCATACATCATAAAACATGCATACATCAGAGGTATTGATCCCCATTGTACATGTATTCGACAATATATCCAATCATGACGTATATGTTCTATCCTACTCATCCTCTTCTTATTCCCACGAAGAAGAAACTCATCAAAATAATGTATCATAAGATATATGAAATTTATGAATAGCTTATGATCCTTTTTTTTCCAGAAGTATACCTATCATTCATTATTTATGAATTATTTAAATTATATGTTCTTACTCTTTGGGGCTACAGCCCTGTACCACCGTCATGAAGGGTCTTGGGTTCAGTAAGTGGTAGATGAAGAAAACTGTTGTGTAGGGATTTGTCCTAGAACACGCTTAACCCCCAGGTTTTCCCCAATTATACCCCCTTTATAGAGGCTGGTTGAACCCCAGGAGGGGTTAACAGGGTCCATCCCCAGCTGTTAACAGATTAATTAAACTATATTCCACAGCCGGATTTGAATTTTCGGTATAGCAACTTAGTGCTATACCACTTAGCTACCGCGCGTTGTGATTTTTATAAATCCAGAACTATCTGTGTACCCTTGTGCTTTGATTTATATAAATTTTAATTACAAAGATGTACATTGTAAAAAGTGTTTGTTTACTAGATCTTTACATGAAGAAAAAGGTCTTCTGACGTCCCTATTTTTAGAGTCACTAGTTTTGTTTTTGTTATTACTTTACAAATTAAATACAATAATATGTGTTGGTTAAATTTAGACAAACATTTCTAAAAATTAAAGGTTCGTGCGCATTTTGGCGAAATTTTTAAATAGTGTAAATAAAAACAATTATTTTAAACTATGATATATTTTCCTCCGATATCTACAATATCTCGCCATTGATGTAAAAAGATTCTGGTTTTGAAGCAAAAAAACTTCTGAGTTCATTTAGTATATCGTGTATAGAATTGAACATTTTGCCTTGGCTCTGATAACTTGGGGCAATATTCGAGGAGTGTGCAGGATGCGGCAAAAGCTCCCAATTCAGTTCATTAATTTTTTGCAGCGTTTATAATGAAAAAAACGCATTTAAAAAAATACAGCACGTTTATATGCGTTATCGATATTCATTTTTTATCGGTACTAATATGCGTCTGATCTTTAGGAAATTCGGCGACAAACTGACGAATACATCACTCGATGACAAGTTTCGACAGGTTCGGAATCTTATCGATCTGGTAATGAATCATCGCTAATCCCAAAAATGCTACTAGTGCGCACGAACTTTTGGACTGACCTCATATATTATGTTAAGTTAAAAATAATTAACAATTTAAAGTAATATTTCATTTGAAACAAAACTAAAACTACTAAAAAAACATTAAACAATCATTTCTTCCTTTTTAGAAACCTAGCCTTCTACCAAAGTAACCATTGATTTGATATTTAATGTATTTTATTTAAAATAAGAGATTCTATCATTTTCTGCTTTGGATATAGAAAACATTTTTTAGTCTGACGAACTGTAGATATCTACTGCTGCTTCAATGACTTAATGCTGTAGTCTGAAATCTTGTACTTGCTTTTGAAGAACAGATATTGATTTATATAATTCAACCCGTGGAATAAGGGTCTCGCTAAATTTCTATTAAGTAAGGAGTTATTTCTTTGTCCCTCGAATTTCTTAAGGAATTTTATTAAATCTCCCTCTTCTCCTGACGAATTCTCAAGAAACAAATTAATTTTAAAATTTCAAGTACTATATTTGGATACATAATTTAAATAACTGTTATATATTTTTCTATATATAGATTTTTTCCAGTAATTTCTGTGCATTTTTATTCTATAAATATCTTACGTCAATATAATATTTTAATTATTATTTTTATGATTTAATATTAAGTACCTAGTACGAATAGTATATAGAAAAATATAAATTACTCTATATATACATGCTACTGAAGTATTTTATTATTTATTGTAAAAAAAATCATTACTAACATTCTTTTTTTTTTTTTTTTTTAGGTGAGTCCTCCTTGCTATACTATGATATCAAAAACATCGCACGCGTAAGTATTCAGACATTAAATATTCATATAATTTATCATTTGATTAATTTTTCTATTCGTTTCCGATACAGGATGAGTAGGGTAAATAATAGTTTTGCAGATTCCAAAACGTAATTTAAAAACAAAAGCCGCGCTCTAAGTAATTTTGATAAATTAATTAAATAAAAAATAACATACATATATCCATTTCCATCCTTTTTTATTAATTAAAAAAATAACCAAAAAAAAATTTATTTCGCTTGCTTTCATACAGAGAATTTTTCATTAACTTTTATTCTTCATCCAGGATATTGCTTTGAGAAATGATATGAGGATTCTCTTAGGATGAGTTATATTCATTCCTAATTTAGTTGTCTTCAGTTTACAATTCATGTATATGTTATGAACTTTGCTATGACATATTCCCATTTAACTCCAACATTTTGTATTTTCTGTCCTCTCTCTCTCACTTTGTGCATCTGAGAGTCCATATAGTTTTCCGCAGACTAACTGACAAGTAGTTGATCAAAAGAAGTCATTATAATGTTAGGTGATTGCTTTATGGAAAAAATTTCGCTCGTGTTATTATTATTATTATAAGTAGTTATAATAGTAAAATAGTAATAAAAAGAGTACTGCCATTACAGAGAATGAGGGTAATAAGAAGTCTATTCCGTTGAAGTTTAACAAGGTAACTCCTGCAATACAGAAAGGGTTTGTAGTTACTACTGTATAACTTTCGAACATTCCTTTAATTGCTATCTTGTTCTTCAACTTCTCAACTCGTGATGTTTTTCAAGTGGTCCTATGATAACTTCGGTGTAACTGTAGGTGTTGTACAAACTGTATCTGCTACCTAATTTATTCTTCGCGAAATTCATGAAGTTTCTGATATTATTCCTTCTATTAAAGTTTACACTAGAGTATTGTCGGTTAGTTAGGTTTTGTTATATTATTCCCACTTCATAATTATCGTTATGTATCTTGTTCAGCTTAAGGACTTAATAAGTTTATATGAAGTGCGGTTTCGATGAGGCTTAAGGGATGTTGTTGTTAGGCCTGCTTTCAGGGAGGGCTTGAGAGGTAGAAAATTTCCATTTTCTGGAATAGGCACCACTCATGTGTGTGTGTGTGGATTTATCTTTTTATAATATAACCTTGCAAGGGTATCTATGTTCTATTCTTGGCCTAAGTCTTCCAGTGAATGCCACTTTAATTCATTGTCAAAATGTATGAATAACATATCTAATATAACGATTGTTTGTGGTTTTCTTGGTCAACACTTTTTAATTTGTTCTCCTTTTGATATTAATCAAGTTTTGAAAAAGTTCTTTTATGTATGCATAGTTAAAGGGATTATTTTCATAGCTATAGATAATAAAAGCGGCATAGCTCTGAGTACTGAGTTGCTGTGTTGTGGGTCCCGGGTTCAAAACAGGCTGTGATAGATAAACTATTTAATCTGTTAACAGCCGTGGATAGACCCTGTGGGGTCTGCAGACCCTCATTGGGGTCACCCAGCCTCTAGTGAAAACTCGACGGTTGAGTGTCATCAAGACCTGCATAATCGTTTCCCTAGAAACAGTACAGTCTCTACAATGTACTAAACACAAGGCTCTTCATGGGTTGTAGTGGTGCAGATATTTATTTTTAAAGCTCTAGGTGCGGTTATAGTTACAGTTGCCCGGCTTTGCCAAGGAAGAAGGATTACTTTTTCTGTAGTCTTTTGTCATGCTCGACCAGTTGCTTGTTAGCTATTATATAGTTATTGTCCAGGCCATGTAAAAATTATTTAATACCGAATCTGATAAATAAATGAATATATGTATAAGGAATATTATTAAGATCAATTTAACAGTGTTGATAGAGCATATTAATATTACAGTATTCTCGTCATTGTCAGTTTAAGGTTACAGTGACATCGAATTTAAGTTTTAAAATTTTCGGGTTTAATCATTAAATATAAAATATAATTGTAAATCTATCTTTTTGCTACGTTTTAAGAATTTTGAACTAGTAAAAATCTTAACAATCTTAACTATTTCCTGTAATTTTTCATGGCATGAATATATGAAAAATATAAAATATACAAATATATATTACATTGACAGGAAAAAATTCCACCACTTGATTTTTTCATGTTTTCATTTAAAATAATTTCTGCTTTTGATTGGTCTATTTTTTTTTTGTTAATGAATAAATATGTATTTTTTTTTTCAATTAGGAATGTCAATATAGAGGATAATAACCCTTAATGCTTAATTCAATGGAAGGACTGTAGATTTCTATGTTCACTATCAATGTAATTAAAATGTTTATTCAGTGTCATTTGTTCAATGCCCTTGCAGCAAATTTCTTAGTATGAGGCTTTTAATTTTTTCATTCTAAGTTAAAAAATGCCTCTTCGTTCTGAGGATGTTGCGCTTGTTGTGGCACTTATTGACGTTCCATTAGATATGCAGCTAATGCCATCGGAGTTCAATATGAAATTTTACGAGACGCCATGGAAGGCCCGGTTCTGGACGGCCCAAAGTAACACAACCACAGGATGACCGTTTTTTGACTTTATGAATTGTACGAAATTGGCACCTTACCTTTGTTCAAGCGATTCATCAGCTCGAAGAAGTTCGAGGTGTGCAAATTTCTGAACGTACTGCTCGGAGAAGATTAAATGAGCATGGATTAATGGCTTTTCCCCGGTAAGAGGACCAGGGTTGACCAGAACTCACGTAGTTACACGGCTTGCTTTTATTCATTAAAAAAATATTCCATCCAAAGCAGAAATATGTTTAGATGGAAACATGAAATAATCAAGTGAGGGGAGTTCTTTGCCTGTCAGTGTATATGTATATATATATGAATTTTCAGAATTAATCTTGCTAACGACTTTGTATAAAACACCACGCCTCTTACATCGAGCCAAGGACTCCACATCTATACCTAACACCTTCAAAGGACTAATTTCACCACCCGCTCCCTTCAATTTCTTTTCTTTTAACTTTTTAATTAGAAAAAATAAAGTTCTTTACACCCTTTTCAGGTTAACACAACATCTGATCCACTTTATAAAAAAACTAAAAAAAAACTACTATTATATTTTTTAGCCAGTTTATCGCAATTTTTAAAATCATTAATATCGAACAATATTATAATTTGTAATTAAATATGAAAATGAACACTTAGCTAGTCAGTCTCAAAGAAAAATGGTATTACATTGTTTTAATTAATTCTTATAACTATTATGTATCGATTAACGCTTTAAATATTAAATTTATAAAAACAATAATGATAATAATTTATTATATTTTTCCGTCTTAAAATGAAAGAAATCATAATCAAAACTGTCCAAATTCTAAATATATTTGAATATACACATTTCGAAGTTCATTATTAGGAACTTCAGTTATCGAAATAATAATTAAATGAAAATTAGGATAGTTCTTTGGAAGCATTTGTCGATATTTCCTATTAAAGAAATAAATATATTGTATTGGTAATTACAAAAATAAATAAACTTTGTTTATGTAAAGTATATACTAAGTATACTCTTAACGTCATCGGATTTACGATATTTTTTTTAAAACGACATGAAAAAAGTTATGATTTAACATGCCACATCAATATAAAATTTAAGGTATTTAAAGATCCATTTAAGGAATAAATATTTATTTTTTATAATTCTTATTAAAAGAAAATATTATGTAGTTTACCGGTTATGTTGGAAACAAAATTGATTGTATTTGCTCCGAATTCCAAACTTCATCAAAGAAATATTTCCCAAAATATTGTAAATACACATTTAAAAGTTGTAAAATTTATATAAACAATTAAATCCTATTTCTTATTAAATCTCAGAGCTATATTCATTTTAGAAAGCTCTAACTAACGACAATAAACTAATTTTAATTATAAAACTAGTGGCTAAAACGGTTCCTGTGGTTTTGTGGCTTGAACCTATTAACAATGGAGACACGACTTAAATTGGACCATGTGGGTCTGGACTTAAATTAGGTACTTGAATTACATAAGTCCCTAACCTGAAATGAATTATATATATATATATATTTATACATAAAGTATATATGTACTTTTAATAATTTATTTACAAAATTGTTAGCGAATTATACCTGAAAATTCTTAAATCACTCTATTCTTGTTTTAAACCTGTTGGGAATAATTTGGAACATTTTAGTTTTGTTGTCTGTATAAACCGCTTTTTAAAAATATTGTTACGGTCACAGCGGGAAGTAGGACCGGCTTCTGATCTGCCTAGAGCGGATTAGGCAAACAATGGGATTAAGCGGAAGGGATTATAGAATGGCGTAGAACCTTCTAGATCGGTCTAGGTGGTCCTCGTCCGTGTTCCGAGTAATGCCCCACCACGACCTACCTTGCCTATATAAAAAGGACAGCGTTTTCGGCCGCGGCAGTCAGTAATAAGCAGTGAAGTAATAAGCAGCCGTTAATTAGTGGCAGTGTGTGTGAGTTAGTTAGTATTAGTATCAGTCTGTAATAAGTGCTTAGTGAGCAACAGTGACAATTAGTGGCCGTGTAATAAGTGTAATAAACTGTGTGGCAGTTTGTCATATTTGGAGTCTTACGGTCGGTGGACTTAAGTTAGCGAACTGTAAGTGTTAATTTGTTATTGTAAACTATAGTGTAATATTATTGTATTTGTACAAATTTATATAAATAGTTTAGTTACTTAGTATAAACAATATCTTATATTATTTGTATATTATCTTAGAAATTAGATAACATTTAGTAGAATATTGTTATTGTAAATTGATCTTAGTTTAATAATTTAACTGTTTTAAATAATCTCATTGTATTCTTTCTAATTTGTTAATAAATATTAGATTCTTGAATTAAGTAATAGTTTAGTCCATTTTACACCCAGTAGCCCGTAACAAATTGGTGTCAGGTGTGGGGTCTTGTGTAATTGTTATTTTGTCTTGCATTTTGTAATAATTGGGCTACTGTTTGAAAAATGGCTTCTCAAAGTCTTAAATTGATGGATTTAAAAGTTGCGGATTTAAAACGGGAATTAGAAGAACGTGATCTGGATTCTTCCGGAAATAAAAGTGTACTGCAACATCGCTTGCGTCAATTTTTTGTAGAGTCAGGGGAAAATCCAGATGACGCTCTGTTTGAAACCGATTTAAGCAAGTTGTCTGCAACTTTAGGTAATTTACAGAATGAGTTAAGCACTGTTAAAAATGAGCTAGGTAATGAATTAAGCAATGTTAAAAATGAGCTAGGTAATGAGTTAAGCACTGTTAAAAATGAGCTAGGTACTGTAAAAAACGATTTAATGGATACATTAGAGTCTAAGTTAGGCACATTAGAGACTAAGTTAATGGAAAATGTAGATAATAAGTTAGCTAGTGTAGATAATAAGTTAGCCGATGTAAATAATAAAGTAGCTGATATAGAATCTAGGCTAGGAGAAAAAGTGAACGAAATTAGGCTAAGAATGGAAACTCTCGAGGGACGTAAGAGCAAACCACCGACGAACGACACCGACCGTTCATCCGAGGGCAGCCATCGTAATAGCATTCTACCCGCCTATGCTGGGGCACCACCAACTCACAATACCATTCCTGTATTCGACGGGAAGACGCCGTGGGAAGACTACATGACTCTCTTCGAGACAGCGGCTTCAATCCACGGGTGGTCGCAGGAGACCCAAGCTTCAGCATTGTGCCTGGCCTTGCGTGGAGAAGCTTTGGGAGTGCTGCAGGGGATGCCCATCTCGGAGCGGTCCAACTACGGGGAGCTGATGAGAAGACTGGAGATGCGTTTCGGCCACCGCCACATGGACCAGCTGTATCGCTCACAGCTGAGAAGCAGGGTCCAGAAGACCAACGAGACTTTGCAGGAATTTGAAGCGGATATTGCCCGGCTGGTGAGGAACGCCTACCCATCGGTCACTGACGATGTCTACGAAAGCTTGGCTGTCGACAAATTCCTGGATGGACTTCGGGACCCAGAGACACAGCAAGCAGTGAAGCTCGCCCGCCCGAAAACTTTGGGAGACGCATTATCCCAGGCCATGGAGTTCGAGGCTGTTAGACAGTCCGTACGGGGCCATGCGCGAGTTAGAGCAGCAGAGGCGGAGCCTAATGTGGTCCCTAGCATCGAAGACATAGTAACTAAAGTTTTGGAGGCTCTCAGGACCCGTAAGAAGGAGATACGCTGTTGGAGCTGCGGCCAACTTGGACACCCTAGAAGCAAGTGTCCATCGAAGAAGCAAGAAAAGCCACAGGAAAACTAAGTAGGGTTGATGGGAAGGGGCAACTGTCAACCCGTAACGTCAAAGGCCCCAGGAAGACCATCAGAGTTGCGTCAATAGGAAGCAGAACGAACAGTTTCTACGTTGATGGGATGGTGAACGGGCAGCTGCGAAGTCTGCTAATAGATACCGGCGCAACCATGACAATCTTGAACTCGAAAGCACTTCCAGCTGAGAAGATCTTACCAACAACTTGGGCTTTACGGACTGCCACGGGACAGCCAGCCAAGGTCTACGGGGAGACAGTTGCCACCTTCATCATCGGGGGTCAACATCTGAAGCACCGCGCTCTCGTGGCAGAGATCGATGAAGATGTCATATTGGGCATGGACTTCATGATCGCATACGGGATCAAGCTGGACATGTCAAAAGGTGTGCTGACGATGGGAGACGAGGAAGTCATCCTTCGGCAGGGAAAGGATCTCTACGCACGAGTGCTCTTACTAGAAGACACCACTTTACCTGCACAGAGCCAAATCGTGACGCATGGGACGGTCGAAGGACATCTACCAGAGGGTCAATGTGTACTACTGGAACCCGGAACGCACGAAGAACAGGAGATCGGACGCGGCGTACTGGTTGCTAGGTCTCTCATCAAGGTTGGACGTACCACTCCAATTAGGCTAATGAATCTGAACACCTTCCCGGTAACGCTGAAGAAAGGAACACCGGTCGGGGAGTGTACTACCGCTACCTCAGTGGTTCGTCAGCTGCAACGTCATCCCACCGAACTTCGAGGGCTCCCAGAGGAACTAAAAGGATTTGTGGACGAATCATGTCGCGACCTTTCGCATGAACAGAGCGAGGAAGTGAAAAACATGATTATCCGATGGCATGACGTCTTCGAGGTCGGACCAGGACCACGGGGGAGAACGGATGTCGTCCAGCACAGGATTGACACCGGGGATGCGAAGCCCATCCGACAGGTCCCGCGGAGGCTGCCGTTAGCCAAACGGGAGGACGCCGAGAACATCATAAAGGAGATGGCGGCTGGTGGTGTCATTGAGCCTTCGAGTAGCCCCTGGATGTCTCCTGTCGTATTGGTGAAGAAGAAAGACGGCACAACGAGGTTCTGCGTAGACTACCGTCTTCTGAACAACGTCACCAAGAAGGACAGTTATCCGCTTCCCAGGATTGACGATACGCTGGACACCCTGGAGGGGTGTAAACTCTTCTCTACCTTGGATCTCCGCAGTGGATATTGGCAGGTTGGATTGGCACCTGAAGATAAAGAGAAAACGGCGTTTTCAATTGGCACTGGGCTCTGGCAGTTTACAGTAATGCCGTTCGGGCTTTGCAATGCTCCTGCCACATTCGAGAGGCTGATGGAAAATGTGTTAAGAGGTCTCTCTTGGGAGGTATGCCTGGTGTACCTAGATGACATCATTGTGCTGGGAAAGTCCTTCGATCACCATCTGAAGAACCTGGAGAAGGTCTTCGAACGACTGCGTGCAGCGAACCTTAAGTTGAACCCGAAGAAGTGTAATCTCTTCCGAAGGCAAGTCAACTACCTGGGGCATATTGTGTCAGACAACGGAGTTGCTGTTGACCCAGAGAAGATAGCAGCGATCACCAACTGGCCAGTACCTCGAGATAAGCACCAGGTGAGAAGTTTTCTCGGGCTCTGCACCTATTACCGGAGGTACGTGAAAGGATTCGCTAACATCGCAAAACCTCTTACCAGACTTACCGAGGAGAAAAGGACTTTCCATTGGGATCACGAGTGTCAGGCATCCTTCGAGGAGCTGAAGAGCAAATTGATTAGTGCTCCTATTCTGAGCTATCCACGCCCCGAGGGCAAGTTCATACTTGACACAGATGCCAGCAACATCGCCATTGGAAGTGTCCTCTCTCAGCTCCAAGACGGAGAAGAAAGGGTGATTGGATATTTCAGCAAAGCACTCTCAGCTCCGGAACGAAACTACTGTGTCACAAGGAAAGAGCTTCTGGCAGTAGTAAAGTCCATAGAGCATTTTCATAAATACCTATACGGAAGAAGGTTCCTGCTGAGAACGGACCACGCGGCTCTAATGTGGCTGCTGCGATTCAAGTCACCTGAGGGGCAAGTGGCGAGGTGGATTGAGCGCCTTCAAGAGTATGACTTTGAATCTGCTCATCGTTCTGGAACGAGCCACAGGAATGCGGATGCACTGTCAAGAAGGCCTTGTGAAGAAGGCTGCAAGCATTGTTCTCGACAAGAGGAGAAGCAGGCAGCGGTATTGAGGACTACAGTTGTCATCGACAGTTGGCAAGATGCAGAGGTGTCAAAGGAACAGGACGAGGACCCGGACTTAAAACAAATAAAGGAATGGAAAATATCGGGGCGAGGAAGACCGGCCTGGCAGGATGTTGCTCCAATGTCGAAGAATGTAAAAACGTACTGGGCCCAATGGAACTCCATTTTAGTGGACAACGGGCTGCTGAAACGGGCATTGGAGAACGCGGAAGGAGATCAGCGCAGGCTACAGCTCATCGTTCCAAGGAATAAAGTGCCCGAAGTGCTTAGGGAACTACATGACGGTGTAACTGGCGGCCATCTTGGAGTTCACCGTACATTGGAAAAAGTTCGTGAACGCTTTTACGGGGCAAACCTTAAGGACGATGTGTTGGACTGGTGCAGGCGTTGTGCGACTTGTGCGGCTTCTAACGGACCAACAAGAAGAAAGAAGGCCCCTATGAAGAAGTACAACGTGGGAGCACCGTTCGAGAGGATAGCGATTGACATCGCTGGCCCTTTCCCTGTGACAGACGAAGGCAACCGATATATTCTCGTGGCCATGGACTATTTTTCTAAGTGGGTGGAAGCGTATGCCCTTCCGAATCAAGAGGCAGTCACGGTTGCAGACGTACTTGTGAAGCAGCTCGTCAGCCGGTTTGGAGTACCCATGGAACTTCACGCTGACCAGGGAAGAAACTTTGAGTCTGCAGTCTTCTCCGGAATGTGCGAAGCACTGGGGATACGGAAGACCAGGACGACGCCTCTTCACCCTCAATCGGATGGCATGGTGGAGCGCATGAACAGGACAATGGGTCGATATTTGTCTAAAGTGGTCTCCGACCATCAGCGGGACTGGGACCAGTATCTTCACTTGTTCCTGTTAGCCTACCGCAGTTCAGTCCATGAAGCAACGGGGCAGACCCCCGCAAATGTGGTGTTCGGCCGAGAACTTCGTTTGCCTTGTGATCTGAAATTCGGGTTCAAGCCTAATGAGGAAGTTGCCGGAGAGGAGTACGTCACGAATCTACGGAAGCGGATGGATAACATCCACGAGAAGGTTCGTGTAAACATCCAGGGAGCCAGTGACAGAATGAAGGAGCGTTACGACATCAGGGCAGAGAAAGGTGGATTCCAACCTGGAGATTTGGTCTGGCTACATGATCCTCGAAGAAGGCGAGGCTACTCACCTAAACTTCAGAACTCCTGGGATGGCCCGTTTGAGATCATCAATAGGATAAACGACGTCATCTATAGGATCAGAAAGCAGCCAAAAGGAAAACCCAGGGTAGTCCATTTTAATAGACTGGCCCCATACAAAGGAGACCATGGCCCGACAAAAGACCAGCAAGTCAGGTACCTCAACAACGTGGAGGCCAGTAAGGTATCAGTTGCACAACCTAAGGTACAAGGTTCCCGTGGAGTAACTCAGGCAGTATACAGAGATATCTTCTCGTTACCCGCGGACTATCCTCTGGCCCATTGTGTAGCCGAAGATCTGAGGACTTCCCGAGGGATTGCAACCGTCTTCAGGAAGAAGTTTGCTGGAACTGAGGAACTGGAACGCCAAGGACCACGCGTCGGGAAAGCACTCCACCATACGCACGAAGGACGACACCTGTTCTACTTAGTTACCAAGTTTGCTACTGATCAGAAGCCCACATATGACGCACTGCGGCGAAGCCTCGACGACCTGCGGAGTAAGCTTCTGAGACTGCGTGTCACCAAGCTCGCGATCCCTAAGTTGGGCTGTGGATATGACGGCCTGGAGTGGAAGGTTGTCAGGAACATGCTTGAACAGATATTCGCCAACTCTGGAGTCGCCATATTGGTGTGCACGTTCAACCCCTGGAAAGGAAATGCGTCTCCATCGAGGGAAGCTCATGACCGCCCGATTTCTCCGGACTATGCTCTGGGGCAGAGCACTTTTAAGGAGGGGGCAGTGTTACGGTCACAGCGGGAAGTAGGACCGGCTTCTGATCTGCCTAGAGCGGATTAGGCAAACAATGGGATTAAGCGGAAGGGATTATAGAATGGCGTAGAACCTTCTAGATCGGTCTAGGTGGTCCTCGTCCGTGTTCCGAGTAATGCCCCACCACGACCTACCTTGCCTATATAAAAAGGACAGCGTTTTCGGCCGCGGCAGTCAGTAATAAGCAGTGAAGTAATAAGCAGCCGTTAATTAGTGGCAGTGTGTGTGAGTTAGTTAGTATTAGTATCAGTCTGTAATAAGTGCTTAGCGAGCAACAGTGACAATTAGTGGCCGTGTAATAAGTGTAATAAACTGTGTGGCAGTTTGTCATATTTGGAGTCTTACGGTCGGTGGACTTAAGTTAGCGAACTGTAAGTGTTAATTTGTTATTGTAAACTATAGTGTAATATTATTGTATTTGTACAAATTTATATAAATAGTTTAGTTACTTAGTATAAACAATATCTTATATTATTTGTATATTATCTTAGAAATTAGATAACATTTAGTAGAATATTGTTATTGTAAATTGATCTTAGTTTAATAATTTAACTGTTTTAAATAATCTCATTGTATTCTTTCTAATTTGTTAATAAATATTAGATTCTTGAATTAAGTAATAGTTTAGTCCATTTTACACCCAGTAGCCCGTAACAATATTTTACAAGTATAATATATATTTTCTATTTTTTGTCTGTCTAGTTTTTTAACAATTATTTTTTTGTTGCAAAATATACGGATCTTGCCGGTTGATCCTAGCCTGTAGCCATTAACTTGTACCAAATATTAAGCCGTCTATGCGTTAGTAGTTGGCATAAGATACTACCGTGTCTTCGGATATGAAAAATCGTTAATCCTCAAGATCCTGGCCAGGGATGAGATAAACTTATTATTGTATTGCCTATTGGTTCTTAAGAAATGTCCAAAGTTTAATTTTAGTTTAGTTCTATTTTCTGAAATGGTCTAAAATCGAGTTCGAGAATTCTGTTACAAACATTATACAAAAAATAGGAGCGGGATTACTTGGTGCATAGAGTAGCTGGGGGTTCCGGTTTCGGATCCGAACCGGATAAACAAAAGTTAGCCATTGTAGCATAAAGTGACGTTAAATGAATGAACACGCCAAGACGTTCGAAAAACTGAAATTAACAATTATTATTTCATGTTTCTTTTTGAGTTTTTGCTAATTCTTATTACATTTTTTTGATTTTAATAAGTTATCTGTTATTCATATCTGTCCATTAGAAGAACATCGTAACTCAAAAATTGGAATTTTCATTCAGCAGTTATACTCTAACTACTGAGACTATTTCTGGTCATTTTTTTCAGTGACATTTTTTTCTAAATGTGTTTTATTTTGGTGGGGGGGGGGATCCTGTGCTGTTTCAGATTCTGGTAAAGATCCCCATCCTTATTATAGCTAGATAAACAAAATTAAGGATTCCCGCTTTAGCATCGCCCGAGTAGCAATTGTAGCATCAAGTAACGTTAAATGAATGAACACGTAATAATAATTATTTTGACTATTTTTGAGTTTTATCTCATTCTTATTTAATTGTTTTTTAAATTTTTTTTATTTCCTAAGTTATATGTTATTCATATTGCTCCTTTAAATGAATATACCCAACGTACTTAGACTATTTATGTTCATGTGTTGTAGTCACAATTTATGTTCATGTGTTGTAGTCACAATTTATGTTCATGTGTTCTAGTCACAATTTTTTCTATATTTGTTTTACTTTATTTTTCTAAGAAATGGGTTTTGTGTATGAATGTCGATTCTTCGATGTATAAATTTATTTTCCATCCTATCCAGTTTGTTTCCTCCTTTCCGCTTTAAGCCCACGCCCAGTCGAGAGCCTCTTGAACGTTGTTGGATGTTGGAGAAGGAGAATCAATGGCTGTGTCCAAGTTGTGGAGTTGTTGGAGAGTATTATCTTGAGGACGGGAGAATTTCTTTCTTCTGCTTCCTTATGCTGTCCAAGTGTCCAACCCTTTCCATTTAACTGTCTAGTCTCGACGTAATTCCTCTCTGTCTTTTCCATAACCCGAAACTTCGGAGTGTCCGTTGTTCAGGAGTTTAAAATGCTATTGTTTTGTACAAACAAAAAATGCTCTTAAAACAAATTACACTGTTCATAAATTACATTTCTTATTGTTTTTTTATAATATGAGAACCGATTTAAATTAAATAGAAAAAATTTAAAAGAATAAAACAGATTAAATAATATATACAAGTAAAACTATTGGAGAAAGCCGTATAACTATCTCATGAAGTGTCTTGGGCCCAGTTCGTGGTAGAGCTTCTTGGACGATTGTGCTGGGAGGTGATTTGTCTTAGATCACGGCCAACCGTCAAGTTTTTACCACCTGTTTTCGCTACTCCACTTTATAGAGGTTGGGTGTGCTCCAGGCGGGGACCCAATTCCGAAGGGTCCATCTCCGGTAGTTGACAGATTAAATAAAATTTTCCACAGCCGGATTTTAGCCCGGGACCTTCGGCATTACAACTCTCCACTCTACCACTATGGCATTGTTATGCTTTGATTTATGAAACAATTATAAAATCTTTTAAATAGATGATCATTATATTAGATACTGTTGTATAATAAAATAATAGATTTCTGCATTTTACAATATTTTATTTATGGGGCGGCGGGATACTGGGTTACTGTGTTCGAGTCCGGCTTTTTTTGATAAATTGATTATTGCCTGGCTGCCATGAATCCACTTATGTGGATCTAGAGACCTTCAATGGGTCCACCAATAAAAACCTTTATTCTGATCGTACCATATTTTTTTAAGTATCTCTGAATAGTATTCACTATTTATTATTCAAAAGTGTGTATACTTAATTTGGGGAAAGTTGGTGGTTGAGCTCCATCGAAATGAACTTGTTACAACTGTTGGAAACAATATGGCCCCTCCTTCATATTTATAACCTATTGTGGAACAGTTTTTATTATTTCTAATTTCTATATATTTGTTCTTACATACATTT
The DNA here is from genome assembly GCA_964056705.1 of Troilus luridus. NCBI lineage: Eukaryota > Metazoa > Arthropoda > Insecta > Hemiptera > Pentatomidae > Troilus > Troilus luridus. Next base: position 23,515,984 of record OZ057417.1, on the reverse strand, counting down.
TTATAATATTTCTTATTTTTCTATTGACACAATTTAAAATGGTATTTGTGAGGACATTTTATCTTTTGTTTTGACCCTAACATTGGCCAATAAAAGCCATTGGAGGCGAGAATCTTGTTGGCATTAAATGGCTAAGAAACCAGATTTGAGAAGCCAATTGTATTTGTCCTCTCTCGAGGATTTTCTATCTCTCTTTTGTCCTGTCCGCTTTATTGGATGACGCAATGATGCTCTATTTCTTCTTTCCTCTGGAACATGTTGTACCTTTGTATATAGCTTATAATTTAAACTGATATCTCCTTCTTTTACTATTATATTATAGCAACTTTTCTAGTAAAACTATATTAAAAAAAATAAAAATAAAAACACTATCAAGTCCTACCACCTGATGGGTGTGAAACGTGTCTGCAAACTTTAAAGGATAAACAACGTCTTCAGGTATTTGGAAAATAAGGTATTACTTAAAATATTCGGTCCAAAATAAGATGAGTACTCTGGAGAATTTGGGAGTTCAGATAAAAAACGATTGGAAAGCTTGTACTGATTAGGGCTTAGTAACGAACAAATTCCTAAAAAAATTTAAGTGCTTAGACAACTGGTAAACGTACGTAGACCAAAGCTTAGAAGGGGTGGTTGTGTTAATTACGATCTTTAAGATTTGTGGTTAGTAGTGCATGGAAGATAGTTTGTAAAGAGCGATTGGTGGTATTGTCATCAAGCCTTCGGGTTCTCTCATGCCTTTATTATCATTTTTAATCAATTTTTCTGGGTCGTTTCGTTTGAAATGTCCATTTTTATTATTTTAAAATTAAAAGTGGAATTGAGGACTTTTGTTGTAGTTTATGTTTTCTGAATGTTATAAATTTTTTTGATGATATTTAATATCATTAAAATTGAACGGGCATTGTTTAGTAAGCCTTCTAATATGGCCATGGAAAAAACACGATTTTCGAGATTTTTTATTTTAAACTTGGATACTCGGCAGCCCAAGCTGCAAGAAACGTTACCACCGCGTTCGGGGAAGGGTGTTGTATAGAACGGACCATTTGCCGTTTATTTGGGACATTTTTAGCCGGTAATATTAATTCATAGGTAAATAATTAATTCATTAATGATTCTTTAGTCAAAACCCCATTTTCTGATTTTATTTCTTCCAAAACCCTGATATTTTCAGCTACATTTCAGCTGAAAAATTGAAAATGAGGATAAATATTTTGGATAAAAATATTTTGATTGCATAACGTCATTTTATCTTTGATTTAAAAATGGACATTTCATATGAAATGACTCTATACTAATTTTTTTTTGTAAATTTAACTTACTAAAAACATTAAAACCAAATATATATATATATATATGTAAGTTTGAATATTCACGCCAAACTTAACAGATGTGAAGATAACCTTAGGCACAGATGTGAGGAAGGTTATGATAGATATCGGCTTACTGAGAGACTCACTGAAGTTAACATTTGTTAAATTAATATTATTTATGTTATAATGGAATATTGACAATTGTGTTGATTTGTAAGTCGTGAATTCAATGACTTAACCAAGGAGATGAATGGAATAAAACACGTGGATGCAGTGAAGAACTGTAATTAAAAAAAAAAATTTACAAACTTATAAATAACTAAATAACTACAGGTATCTTTAATTACAAACCTGAATCAACACAATTGTCAATATTCCATTATAGCATAAATAATATTAATTTAACAAATGTTAACTTCAGTGAGCCTCTCAGTAAGCCGATATCTATCATAACCTTCCTCACATCTGTGCCTAAGGTTATCTTCACATCTGTTAAGTTTGGCGTGAATATTCAAACTTACATACATATATTATAGTTTAAAAATAGTTATTTCGAGGAACTAATGATTTTGGTATAGCCACCCTATAGTTGAATGTCTGGGCTCCAGCCCTCCTACCTGAGCCAGCTCACAAAGCTTTAAGTTGGAAAACATTCCTCAACTATTGTACATCTGTCTTCTTCAGGTAGGAGTAACACCGCGCGGGCTGCTCTACAGGTATCTTTTGTAAATGTTCTACAGAAATAGTCAATTCAATATTTCTAACGCAGAACAAAATAGATTTTAAAATTTACGTTTTCAATTATGAGAAATACTTGTCTAGAATTGAAATATCCTCGTTATATTTTAACTTTTAATTACCTTAAAGTCATTAATATTTTTTTATAAGTTGCCACACTTCTGTTATATGTTTTTTTAAATTTTTCTTAGTCTATTATTAGTAAAAAAAAATTTAAAAAAATATAAGGAAGGAAGCAGTGTAAAATAATTTTAAAATACAAAAGTAGGTGATCGAATCACACTTACTTAACAGAATATTATTATTAACAATTTTTAAAATTGCTATACTTGGATCACCGTACACTTCTTGTCTTTTTTCACAGTATAATAATATAACAACAATTTTCATTAGGTTTTATCGGTGTATTTTTCACCATATATCTTTGGTTTTTTAAGCTCAATATATCTAAAAATTTCCCTTAGAAAAATTAAATTTTGTTTATTTTCCATTAAATTATATTGCAGGAATAAGCTGTGTTTCAATACGCCTTTAATCTCTGCTAATATAGTGGAATCTCTCTTATCCCTACCAACACGAACAGATAAATCAGTATTTAATCAGGCAAGTCCGTTGAAAAAAACATTAATTAATTTAAATTCGTTAATTGATATTGATTACTGTATGTGTATGTCATAAGTTAAAGAGATATATGATGGAGTTCAATTTATCAAACATTTTTTATAATTTTTATTAAAAGTGTATTTAAAATAAAGGTTTGATTAGAGGGATTAATATATTTATGGCAGTTATTTTATTAATTCGTCATTCAGTGAAATTGAATTTAGATGTTAATGCTTAAAGTTATTTTTTAAATAATATTTTACTTTTAAGAATGTTACAACAAATGTTTCGAATAGTAATGATTTGTATTCTTTGTAATTATTTTAAAAATTAATTAGAGCCTGCTGGGGCTCACTCAGCCTCCATGAAGTGGCTTCTTTAATTGGTGGAAAACCATGTTGAGTGTGATAAGACCGTTGCCTTGGATACAATGTATTGAACCCAACACTCTTCATTAGTTGCGATAGTGGATTTTTTTTGTTTTTTTTTTAACTTACCTTATGTTTTGAAGACAAAGGCTTGCCATTTTATAAGATATGAAGTCACTTATAAATATAATAAATTATTTTTTACTACTATTCAGGCTTGAATGATAACCATTTGTGGTTTATAGTGTTTGTAAATATAAATATAACAAGACTGAAAAGACAAGAAACCGCTCGACGTTTCAGGCTTCTTCAACACTTACTAGACAAACGCTCTAAGCTCCCAATCAATTACAAAAGACTCATCTACATGACCATCATACGACCTATTTGGACTTACGGAGTAGAGCTTTGGGGCTCCACTAAGCCATCGAATTCTTCTCGTATCCAATCCCTACAATCCAAAATCCTTCGTAAAATCCTCAACGCTCCTTATTTTGTTAAGAATATAGTCATCCATAACGACCTTAATGTCCCATTTGTTGCTGATCTGGCCCGATCCCGGTATCTATCCTTTCATAACAAACTTCATTTCCACTCAAACCCTCTGGTTTCAAACCTAGCTTCCTCTTCAATTCCCGATAATCCTCCGAGGCGTCTGAGAAGAAGATGGCCACGTGACCTTCGTAGTTGAACCTGCGATTTGAGTACTACCAGTGGGTAGTTTCTCTACTTGTCATTATATCATGTCATTATGTATCACTCAGCCAATTTACTTGTTATATTACTGTAATATAGTTGTAAATATCAATAAATAAATAAATTTAAAAAAATATAAATATTGGCATCAGGCTACTACTAGTTGAGTCAAATCAAATATTAATTTATAATATGATTCCTTTTCAATATTCTCGAAAATAATAATACTTTTAATACTAATGGTATAATAGCAACTTATACTGACTGTATGAAGAATTAATAACCATATACTGCTTAAGTTACATACTCGTCTAACATTCCTTGATGAAATGATCATCTTATAACCATGTTATTATATTTCCAATAATAACATTCTTTTTCCCATACTAAAACCCAGGACAATTTGTACTTTTGGAGAATATTAAAAAGCAAACGCTTGACCAGTTAAAACTTGTAACTCAGCTCGAAGCGACAAGCTGCGGAATAATTACTGAAAAAATACCTTATAAAGCATTCCATTCGAACCACAGGTAAAAAAATATAGCATGTCATAACAAAATCGATTTTTGGCTAAATATTTATCAATTAATAACTATTTTAGTATCTCTGAATATAAAATGAATATTGAGAGATTGTACGGTTCGACGGCTGGCTATGATGTAGACCTGACTGGATAGGCCTTGAGATCGAACTTCCCGAAGAAAAGTTTTAAGTCTTCTATCGGGAGCTAGACTGCTGCTCTTCCGATATCCGTGGGATCTGGCCGGCTGAGGGCGAAGGGAGATATTTTAGGGCAACTAATGGGTTTATAAGGAAGGGATGATGTAATTATGGTAAATCCTTTCTGGAAGAGGCGGAGGACGGGACCATCCCGGCAATACCCCGAGTAATCGGGACGGGATTAGTTTTGGTGAGCCGCCGATACAAGAAGATTACCAGGACCTTCCTAAGGATTCCGTCCGCGAAGTCGGTGCATGAGCATATGCGGTGTGTTCGACCGATCTTGGGGCAGAGTAATTGCTTTTTGCGGTTCCGGTGGGAACTATAATCATCTGTTGGATTCGGAGGAAAAGTTAAACAATTCCTGCGCGGGAATCGATAACTGATTATATAGGTCGTTCATTAAGCTTAGTAATGAGATTGGATTTTCAATCAGTTTTGATAATGATTTGAAAGCGGTAGCTGTATGTACGTAGGTTGCTGGGTTGAGTTCGAGAATGGCTTTGATTGAATTATTTATTCTGTTAGAAACCCATATTCAACTCTGTTGTATCTAGGGTTCATCCAGGCACATTAAAATGGCTACCCTTAATTGGAGGATAAACCTGTAGGTTCAGCGTGATCTCAGCCAAATCTTCCTTCTCATCCGATAGCTAGTGTTGAGGGAAAAGGAACGATTCTGTTAACAACCCTTAAAATCTTCTGCAGAAATTTATCGTTTGTTGTAATAACTGTTAATTTGGATAAAATTCTTAAAGTTATGGATATGGTGAACGCAGCACGTCCGTACGTTAAGTTCGCTAACAAAATAAGAAGTTCTCCATTGTGCTTTGTATGAATCTTAACTCCGTTTTGAGTAATGTAAATCTATAAGTTTTAAATGTTCCGAGTATTTCATGAGTTCTTTTAGTGAGCACGAGCACTTTCTACTCACTTTTGTATCCTGGATTCAAAAGTTTTTATGACTCTGAGGTACCTGCAGACCCTCTTGGGCCGACCTGCCTCTGGGCCCACCTGTCCTATATTAGAGGGAATACCTGGCGGTTGAAATGAACCGGTCAAATCACCTCCTAGTATAGCCTTGGCTATTTATTACCTTCAACTGAACCCGATACTCTTCGTGAGTTGTACTAGTACAGGATTTTTTCATAGTAACTGAATGTTTCAAACAAAGGCGGATAAATAAACAGTTGGCCCCATAGCGAATTTAACCAGAAGGATCCAATACATAAAAAATAAAAGACAAACCACGTAAATTAAAATTCACATAAATCAATATCTCACATCAACAGCCTAAATATACTTACCGATCAGAGTAGAGACATAAGTTACAGAAAAAAAACTTCAATTTATTATTGTTAACTTAAATTTTAAAACTTATTTCATCCAATTTTCCTAAACTTTGAACTATTTATTTTTTAAAATGTTATTTGTTGAAATTTACAACTGTATAATACATCAAATAAATATAATGAAAGGTTAATAATGGCACGAGATAAAGGCAAGTAGAGAAACTACTCAATGGTAGTACTCGATTAAGAAATTCAACGTAGAAGGTCACGAGGCCATCTTCTTTTCAAACGCCTCGCAGGATTATTAGGAATTGAAGACGTTGCAAGGTTTGAAACCAGTGGGTTTGAGTGGGAATAAAGTAACAAATGCGATATTAAGTTCATTATGGTTTACTTTGTTCGTGACAGAATAAGGAGCATTGAAGATTTGAACAAGGATTTTGGATTGTAAGGATTAAATACGAGAGGGATTCGATGGCTCCGTAAGTCCAGATGGGCCTAATGATTGTCATGTATATGAGTATTTTGTAATTAATTAGGAATTTAGAGCGTTTGTCTAGTAAATGTTGAAGCTGTCTCTTGTCCTTTCAATGTAGTATGAGGATTCCAAATTACACGTTTGTCAAGTTGTATTCTTAAGTCCTCGAGACCTGTTCTTCTGGAATCAGTGGGATAATTTTGAACTGTTAACATTTGTTTTTTCGTTGCTTACAGAAATAGCTTAAGGAACATTGTTCAAATTTTTGCAATTCACGTAAAATATCACCTATTTTGTGGACATGGAGTCCTTTATCTCCGGGTTGCAGATAAGTCTCTTTTTCAGTTTTTGCTCATTTATATTAATTTATTTTTAATTAAGTAAGGAATTTTAGGATAAGTAAGGACATTTTTGATTATATATATATTTTTTTAAATTTTGATGCTTACGAGGACTACTTATATTAAGATTTTTGTCTTTTTTTGGGGGGGGGGAGTCGGAACGGGCGTGAGCTGGAAGGTTGTTTACCAGCTCGGTGGCGAAATTACATTCTCCCCCACTCACCACAACACTAAGAGGCAGGAAGAGAATGCTCTGCAGGGACTGGAACCTCATTTCGTCGACCTGGCTAAGGTGCTCTGGGAACTGGTAGAACTACCGTAGCAGGCCGGACATTGTCTGATTTAAGTGGCCGAGGCTCCCTCAAGGGGTTGGAGGGCCTGGTCCACACTTTCCACTTATTTCACAGCAGCCCTTTCCTTATTCCCCCACTCTTCTAATTTTATTTCTCTCTCTCTTTTTCCCCCTGTCTTCCTTTTATTCTGTCCTTTCTCTATTGAGTTTGCACCCACTTCACGCCGTTTGTCCGCCTACTGTGGGATTTTATCCCCCGACGTTTTTAGTTAATAAAAGGCCTATAGAGTGGGTAATTAACAACAATAATTCACTAAATATTTATTCAACAACACTTAAAGTTTCGATGGAACTGTGATTCATATATTATTGTTTTTTTATTTTAAAAAGATAAAAACTTTCACCACTATAATAAGCCTTGTACACAAGTGGTAATAAAAATAGTATGAAAGCAGGCTCTTCTGTCTAATCCTTAGTTGCCTAATTGTATTATGTCAACTATGTTTAGGAGATGATTTGGCCGAGATCACCAGGTTTTTTTTCGACATCCAACCACGTTTTCACCTCTTATTTTTGGGTTCAGGGAATGGTAGGGACTGTTTTACTCAATTTTAGAACATTTTACTCAATTAAAAAAATCCTTTACAATGCTCATGAATGTACTTACTTACTATTGTTAACATTCTTCACCCATTAATATAAATTGTGTAACCCAACCTTGACCGAAACACGCAAACCAGGCTACGAAATACCTCTCCTTGGATGTGGTCGCACTCTGCGAGTATTGAGGATTTCTTCCGGTCAAACTAACATATGTGTTTATTCCATGTAGTTAAGAACTGTTGTTGGGATTATACTCAAGGCTACAATATTACAAATGGCTGCCTCGTAACGGCACAGTTCAATGCCAATTCGACGTGAAAGTCGTTCAGTTTCGTAACCTAATACTGTTTCAACCAAATATTTACTCATTCCAGATAAATAGAATATTAGTTTTAATTATAAAATAATTAATATATAAGAATTTTATATAAGTCCCAGAATTAAAAAAAATCTATATCGCTTCTAACATGATCATGAACACCAGGGGGGGGGGAGGGCAGACGAAAAATCTTTTATAAATATAAAATCTACTTCTAATACGATTTTACAGAAAAATTCCAATATTATGGAATCCTGGATGTAAATTATGGAAGGATGTATTTTATAGAAATAAAAATTTGAAATAAGATTCTTGGAAGTAAATTCCCATGAAAATACCTGCTGATGTGTTTAAAAATAAAATATTAATTTTACTGCCAGGATATCGGAAAACTAGTAAAAAAAAAAGTAGAAAATACTTTTTAATAAGTTTAAAATAAGAAAAAAAATTATTTTATCGTAAAATAGCGTGGGATGCTTGATGATAATCGTTGTAAATATTTTATTGGCTGATATTTTTAAAAGTATAGTCATTATGATAATTTTTTAAAAAGCAACATATGTTTTTACCATTAAATGGATTTTTTTCATGCATCCTTTAATTCTTATTTTAAACTTATTAAAAATTATTTTTTAGTTTTTACTTTTCCGATATCCGGACAGTAAAATTATAATTTTATTTTTACACACATCAGCAGGTATTTTCCTCGCAAATCCAATTTCCTTCCAAGAAAATTACTTACAATTTTTATTCTTATAATTTACATTCTTAGGATTCCATTGGAAGTTGTTAACAATATCCTATTAAATTAAAATTATTCTCTACTTTTTAGATTTGTTTCCTATCACTGCGAATTTTTTAAAGCTATTATTTATGTCTAATGAATTTCTAACATATAAGTAAATTGTTTACCAATCAAAAGTTCACACTTTTCTTTGGTTATTTAATTTTTTATGAATAATTACTCGTATTTATATTTTATCTAACTGATATGGGTTTGGATGCTGTGCTGATGCGTGGACGTAAGTTCGTAAACAGCAGGGAAAGGTATCTGTTGTTTACTAAAGCAGCCTTCGGATTCTATCTGCTTGTATTATTATCTCATTATTTATTGCTCAAAACTTGAAAATTATTCAAATTTTACTATAAAAAAAAAAATCTGTACTACTGCAACCCATGTAAGGTTTTGGGTTAAATACATGGTATAGGATGTAATGTTTCTGGGGCAAAGGTTCTGCAGGAAGGTGATTCAACGCTTTACATAATGAGCCCCCCCCCCCGATATTCAAAGTTTATCTAGTCTAATTTTACAATTACAAAAAACGTCTCTATAAAATAGTACTGACCTGCATACATCATTTTACTTTCTTCAAGAAAAATTAGGGTGTACTCGCCGTTAATTTTAAACTTTATCAGTATGCCGTATATTTCATATTTCTTCGAAAATCTTTGGATGGAAAGTGCCTCCATGTTAAAACTATTTTTGAATTTGGAGGAAGACCTTTGCGGATAATTGTTGTGCCCACTCAATTCTTGATATCTTAGGTCCAACAGTAACTCGCGTTTGGTTCTCTTCATACAATTTAGCTCGACAAAAACGAGGTATTCTGTTGTATTTTGTCAAATAATTAATTAAAATTTAGACTGCACTTGCCATTAACTCGGACGAAATGTTCCTTCGAGATTCACCTGAACATTGCGGATCACTTCTTGTTCGGCCATGTTACAAATCACGTCTCCATTAGGAGTGAACGCGGAGCGGGGAGCACCGTTGATTCGCGAACATGCTGATACGCGGCCTTAAAAGAATCATAGTATACAATGAAAGAAAAAATTTGGTAAATAAAAAACATTTGATATTAGGTTTTATTTACGTACCATGGTTAAATATTAAATGAGAAAATGCATGATCACTAATTTTTTTTTTTTATAATAGAAAGATAAAATAAGAGGACATTATTAAAATCTGAAATTTGTTCAGTAGATGGTAGAGACTGTTACTGTTGTGCAGGGAGGTAGTTTGGCCGAGATCACTCTCAACTGCTTGGTTTTACACCATAGTGGCTGGTTGATACAATAGTTTTGATTCACGTCCGTTAACAGAATAAATAATTTATCGGTTTAGAACCCGGTTATACTCAGCGCACTACACACTGAGGTACATCGCTCTCTGATATAACTTTAACTGTATTGATGTTTACAAAGATATTTTTCGTTTTAACCCAGAAAAGTTATAAAAGGTTTATTTTATGTTTTATGGCCATTTCCAGAATTAATAGTAATTAAATAATAAGTTATTGTAGGTATTAATTATAATATACATCAAAAGAGAAGACTGATTAACTTCTTCTATAGTATTAATGACTACGCAGCCCTTATGATCATAGAAGATTTCCTTCTTCACGTACCATAAATATGAATCCAACATATTTCTACTCGTTCCACATTCTTTTTTGTTTCTTCGTTTGACTGAAGCCCAAACCGATTCCACCATTTGGGTATGAGCTCCTGTGTTTAAGTCAACGAAATTTTTTGAATGGATAACATCGTAATGTTTATACCTCATGCCTTCGATTTGCTCTATTTCCTTACAGGTTTTTCAGTAATCAGTGTTGTCCTAGGTTGTATTGCAGCTTTAATTCAAGATGTCAGCCTTTCAGCTGTTCTACATGGGACAGAATATAGGAATCACTCCCTAGTTTCCCTCCATACGCCTCCGAACACCCATTGCTTTGGGTATATCCTCACTACATTATATTTCCTTTTGGAGAAGCAGGACTGATCGATTTCAACAATTTGATTTATTCCCTTATAGACCTTCCAGTAATTAGAATATATTGTCCAAGGTCGTAATGTGATTAATAATTAGGTTACTTGTTAAATTTCTCAATCATATGGAGTTATTTTATATAAGTAATTATAATTACCGAATAAGTAATTTGCATGCGTTTTCCGAAACAGAAACCAATTTTACACTCTTCCAATCTAATTATAAAAAACGTCTCTAGAAGCAATGAACCTAGGGGGTTACCCAGAGAGTGTCAATTCATGGAACGGAATAAATCATTAATCTTCCATCATCAGCCTCGAACCCAGGACTCTCAGCTTAGTAACATGGCGCATCGACCTACCTGATATGAAACAATAAATTTAACACATATGTAATAAAACGTAAGCTGTACCACATAGTCCAGGAAGAGTATAGGGTTCATTAAATTGTAGGAAATGTTCTGTATCTAAGATGTTTTTGTTTCTGTTATGTAAGAAGGTGATTAGGCACACATGCGATATATTTTTTTAAAATAACTCTCATGGTTTCGATTTAAAGACTTTGCGATAGTATATCATGGGGGTAAAATCGAAATACACTAAGTAAAAAACGTGATTTTGAGAAAACGCTGATGAAAAGGCCAGAGTACTTTGTGTGACTACGAAACATTGAAAAAAAAAATTAATATTTAACTTTGGGTTCCATCTGTAGAAACATCTGACACTATGTACTCTAGGCATTTCATCATGATTTTGGCTTAGTGTAAATTCACCTACAGCACTCAACATTCTGAGTTACTTATGGACATATATTTAGTTGAAATACTTAATTTCAGTCTTTGACTTTTTCTTTTTTGAACTAGGAGCTCATATCCCCAAAGAATATTTATATTCTCTTTATATTGAATATTTATGTTGAAAACTATAATTCAAAATTATTTACAATAGTTCCCTAATTATTGTTTATTACTTTTACTGCAGTATAACAAACTTTCCAACTATTGTTAAAGCAAGAATCATTGGTTATTATTGTACGTAACCAACCTTTCTAAACAGAGTGATAAGATGATATTCGTTTCATGTATCCGCCATTTTTTCTTATTATTCATTTTATATACAAATTATTAAAAATAATATTATTATGAATTATATTATACAGTAGTATATTATATATTATTAATAATGTATATAACATTAAGAAATATTCAGGTGAAAACCAGAATCTCCTCTCTCGAAATCCCCCCCCCCTCATAGAATGTCTCAACCCCTCCCTACCCCTTCTATTCATTTAGACGTTCCTTAATAATCTCTATCTATCTCTACTGTTTTTATTAACTCGAATTCCGCGAATAATTTGCTACTAATTAAGTCTTAAGGTATCTTCTCCCCATTTTCTCAAATTTTACAAAGAATTATATATTGTTGTTGAGGTTGTATATTGTATATATATATATATAATATGATGTTTTAGTTCTTGAGTTTCAGTCAGTTTATTTCTAGGTTAGTCTCATATTCATGCCCTGACAGTAAAAAATGAGGTTTTAGTAAAAACATTAAATAGCACACAACAATAAATATAAAATGACACGTGTAAGTTGTAATGGATAGGGTGTACTTACAAGTTCCAAAGAATTGATCAATTTATCATGAATCAGTTACTTCGCAATATATCATAGAATGTTTATATTGCAATAGCTATGATCAACGAATAAGTAATATATTTTTAGGAACAGCAGTTTTATTTAATTGTTGAATCATATTAGACTATTTATTATTATATCTCCAAGAGTTAATTAAATTAGCATAACATGAGCTTAGACCTTCATCCGATTTTTTGTTTACAGCGCGATTTTTATATTTCTCTATAGTTATAATATAGTTTTATAAGTACACCCTATCCTATTACAACTTACACGTATCATTTTATATTTATTTTAGTGTGCTATTTAATGCTTTTACTAAAAGCTCATTTTTTCACTGAAAGGGCATGAATATGAGACTAACCTAGTTTCGAAACGTCGCCTTTTTTTTTTTTTTCCTTTTTCCCCAATAGGGGTGGCATTGGTATATTCCATACAGCCACATCTGAAAACGTCGCCTTAAGAAGTTGAAATAAACTGACTGAAACTCAAGAACCAAAACATAATATTTCCATAACAGTCAAGATAAGTAGAAACCAACATATATATATATATATATATATATATATATATATATATATATATATATATATATATATATATATATATGTTAATATATTCATGTTTATGTTATTTGTACTGTATATTGCATAATATATCGAAATAGCTATTGCTTTTGCATTGAACATAGCAATGCCTTTGTCAGTTGAAGAAAATTCTTGCTATTGAATAGGATTGCTTTTTCTTTTTTTACATAGCTCGGAATATTATATATATATACATATATATATATATATATATATATATATGATCTATCTAATATATTTATATATTGGTATACACTTTTCTTGAATGTTAATAATATAATTTTCTTTCAGTTCTTGATTTTCAGTTCATTCGTTAAACTATCTTTAAGTGACGTTTAGAGACTATATTGTTCTTATAATCATGCTAATTTGATGAAAATGTTTACTGGTACATTACTTAATCCAAATACCTGTTTAACATTCTGTAAATATTGTTCAAGAATAGTGATTCCTTAAATGAGTAATGTTTGATTGTAGTATTTTTGTAGTGACGCAACTCAGAAATCGACGTTTTTGGGTAAATATCTCTCTATCACTGATCAAAACTGTATCAACCCAGCTTCAGAGCTTGTCTGCTGGAAGGGACTTGTGTGTCCTGGTGCTATTCCATGCTCACTAATAGTTTTTCCCGTTTTTCCAATAGATTTTTTACTTATATTACTATATCAGTGCGTTATATGTTAAATTGATACACGTATATGTATTTTTGTAGTGTATTCCCTCTGAATAGTGCTGTCTTGTATTTTATTTCTTAACATCTATTTCTTTTCTCCCTGACGAACCATTCTACATTTTTTTCTGAAAACTCGGTTTATTAAAAAAAAAAAAACGACTTCGATCCTATCTTTGTAGACAGAGGAGAAAATTCGAATAAAAAAAAATTCCAGATGAAAACGAACCCTTTTTTTTATTTAAAACGGGAGCAGAGACGTAGGCTAAATGAAAATTGGAGTGTTGGCTGTCAGTTGAGGGCGAGGCACAAAAGGCACCAAACAACCTTTCGCCTTTTGTGATTGCTCCTCCAAAATGGCCGGCTAATTGTGCCATTCGAGAGAGAGGCTCGAACCTGGGCAAGGAGCAGGTCACGAACTCGCTAGCGCGTGCCTTCACCAGCCTTATCATCTTATCACCTTGGCTCATTTCTCTTCGTCATCTTGTCTCCAGTTTGTCTCGACTCTTTTATCTATGCCACCTTATAAGTAGAAAATTGTATTTAATTTTAGTTCTTGATGATGAATCGCATATTTAAGCAGAATTAATGGCTTTTACAGTCAAAAAAAAATCTGTATCTCTACAACCCCTGAAGGAGTCTGGGGTTCAGTATATGGTAGGGAATGTACTGTTTCATGGACAACAATTCTGCAGAGAGGTGATTTGTCCTAGATCACGCTCAACAAACTAGATCCCCCCCTTATATTGGGTACCCACTTTATAGAGGCTGGGTGAGCACTAAGAGGCTCCTAGATCTCCGGCTGCTAACAGACTAAATTAAAGTCTTGCCGGCAGCGGGAATCGAACCAATATTTTCGGCATGGCTACTCAGTGCTCTACCTCTGAGCCACTCCGCTCCTTTATTTTACCTAAAGCCTATTTATTATTTATTTCTTAACAAACAGTCAACGAACTAATTCTTATGAATATTATTATAATAAATACGCGTTGGTGAATTTATAATAAATTTAAAAAATAATTAAAAGTCTAGTCTCTTTTTAAATGTAAAGATTAACATGGACTACCACATATTTAAACCAATTTATTTTAAGTTACGAATTTGTCTTTCTATCTCTTCCCTAAGACGGGTAATAGTTAACAAAATATTTTGGGGATAAATATAATTAATAATAATAATTTGACGAGGTATAATATCCAAACATTTTCCTTCTGTTATTGCCAACCTTTTTATTTGATTTACGGCACGATCATCTACTTCTGTCTCTAGTTTTTCCAAATAACGAAGACATATCCATTAAAGTACAGTTCTTGTTTTTGTAATTCACTTGGGATAAGGAAGGAATATAATTCTGTTAATCCGCATATTGCATACTTGGAAAAAAAAATCTCGTAAACTAGCATATGAGCATTTTCTGAATAGTTTCATAGAGTGAATTTTTTTCATTCTGGTATTCTGTGGGGATGAATTTTAACATAGGAAACGGTATTATTGGCTTCCGGGATGCCTCATATGAATTCTTTTTTTAAATATAAATTTATTTTTTCTAGAAAAAATTGGCGTTTTCAGTACCCAATGGGCTGAAATTCGGCGGATTCCTAGGTATAGAAAGATAGAATCGGTGTAGGAATAAATCTCTGTCGAAATTTTGGAGTGACTCTAAATATATTAATGTTAATCCCAGCCTCCATGAATTAGGTTATTTAGGTTGGCTTAATAGGGGGAAAATATGGCGGTGGAGCTTCTAGGACAAATCGTTGGTACAGTCCCTACCATGTACTAAACCCAAGAACTCTCATTGTAGTGGCACATGCTTATATATATTACAACTGATTCTCGAATTTAATTACTTTTAATAAATCTTATATATGTTGTTCGTTTAAGTATATATATATTTTAATCTATGAATTTGGCCATTTAAGGACGCATACAACTTAAGACTTACGGTGTTTTTTTTTCTTGTTCTCTTCCCAGTACTTTTTCATTCTCTCTCCAACCGCTCGTCTCTGATCATCTGTCTACACTCTCTTCGGCCGAGACTTAGGCTTGTCTTCTTCATAGGTTGCGTTGTATATCAGTAGCCCGAAGTGGTTCTTGTCACGTATTATTTCTTCTGTAACACCTATTTTGTTGGCATCTTCCTTCACTGCTTCTATCCATCCTACTGCTTCAGTTTATTAACGTAATTAAAAATCAAAGCTACAATGAGGAATAGACGGACATTTCAAAAGAATGGTAGAAACACGGACTGCAATTTTGATTTATTTTTTGCATCTTTTGAACTTTTCTTGGTATTTTCCTCTCTCTTTTTTCTAGTTCGCCTTTCTTATTCAATGTTAAGCACTCTGATCCAGTATATATTTACATATATATACCATGGATATATATGGTTATATATCCCTCTCAACTGTTAATATTCGCTTCAATACAATCACAAAGATACTAACGCTGCAGTATATATCTCGCAGCTTGTTTAATTTTCAATTTCCTCTAAATGTAGTTCTCTAGTCCGTCTCCTTTTCATCTTTTAAATCCCACTCCAATCTCTGAAACAGATCTTTATTCCGATTTTTTTTTCCTGTTATGTCCTAATAAATGTTAGATATCCACTCCTGTTTGATGGCTGGAGCCTACCGACCGGGAAGCCATTGCTCGTTGATAAACTTTATAGTATTGATTGTAAAACTGCTCGAAATGATTTGATTCCTGATCGGACTGTACCCGGATAACAGTGGCTTTATGTCTAACAGGAAAGCATTGAAATGTTAATAGACTTTATCATCTGGATCCTTCTGTTATCTTAGTAATGTTAGTTCAGTTACACAGTTTACTTTTAACAATAGTCTATACTTTAGTTTAGTGTGTCTTCTATTTTTTCCTTTTTAAATTATTTTATTTATTAGTTTTCTATTCTTAAGAGGTAAATTCAACTAAAAACTAAAATATTTCATTACTTATCTTCTTCTTTTAAATGTATATGTTTCTCAAATTGGAAATATATATGTAGATGTTTCTTCTGTTATGTGATTATTTTATTTAAGATGACGCCATTCTTAAAGAGATGAAATAAAAAAAAATCCTTATCAATGTTCATTTATATCAAATTTTACATAGACAAATAAACCGCTTGAAAGGGAAGTCTTTCAATTGAAAAGTTTCAATATTATGTATTTAAAAAGTTAGCAACACATATATATTACTATGATGTAATATATTGAGTAGTGGAGGAAATGGAAGTATTAAAGGAAAAATATAAAATATATATTAATCTAGTACTATCAATAACCTTAATAATAAACCATACTTAAAAAGTATGTTAGAGACAAAACATTTGACTGGAAGAACTAATAGAGTATGGAATTATTTTTTATTTGTGCCTAATTTGTGGGTTATCTTCAGGGCTATGAGAAAAAACAGACAAAAAAAAATGACTATAAAAATACGTAATATAGAGGTATAGAAAAGTTGAACGAAATAGTGAAGGATATATTATGAAAGGGAATATAAATAAAAAAACCACAGAATAAATGTACATAAAAGTGATAATGCAAACAAAATATAATGAGAGAGAAAATGTTAAACAGAAAGTTTCAAAATGAAAAAGGTATATTTCTATAGTTGCTGTTACCACTGATTTTAAAATAGACACGCGGTCTATTCTCCAGCTTCCAGTACGCACTTAAATTCTTATCCAGAGTTTCCCACTCATCCCTTAAAGAACCCGGATATAAGAGAGTGTAAAACTGTAGATTTAAAAGCTCTTTTCCCTTATCAGCTGACTTGTTCAACCTATAGCACCTATTCTCCTTTTTATGTATTTTCCATTACAGCTTTGTTGTGTCCCAAGGATTTTTTTTTTCGTTTCTTGTATTTCCTTCTCTCAAAAATATTAACGAAGTGAATATTTGGCTTGCTATTATATAAAAGAAATATATTTTTCGCTTGTATATAGATGTGTTAGAATATATCTAGTAAATAGAATATATGTAGTAAATAGAAGATATTGATGATCAAATGAAGTACATCTCACATCGACAGTCCAAAATAACTCATTAATCCTCAACATACTTTCGTCAAACTCCCGCAATATTCATTACAAAGAAATCCTAACAAAACCTAAATTGGTTTAGCGTTGATTAATTATCATCCTGTATTTTAGAGACATGAGGCTTAGTATTTTTGAGTTTTCCGATTGAATTCTAGTAATTTTTTATTGATTTATTAGCTTACTTTATTTTATTACATTACTAACTAACTTTATGACTGGTAACAACCATAACGATATATAGCTCCTTCAAAATATCATAAATCTAATATTGGAATTTTGATTATATTTCCAACATGGTTTTTTCTTTGATAAATTGTATTGTTGAAGGTTTTTAATTCAGGAACGACATATCTGATATTCCATTTCCAATATGTTTTTTTTTTTAATAAAGTCATATTTTTAGTTCGATCAGGCTTGGACTTGAAGTTTTATAGAAATAATGGCATCAGGTAGAATAAAAAAAGTTTCAATCTTTTAAAAATTTCCAAAAGGTTAATAAAAGAATTTCAATACCATCATTACAATAGGAATGCTTTGCTTCACCATAGTCAAATTTTTATTTTTTTAACTTGCATGGAACTTTCAAAAATTGAAAAATTATATGATTAAAAGATTATAAAATTGCATATAATGATAATTATAATTATAAAAATTATAATGAAAAAAAGCGAATGTGCTGCATTTGACATTTATTGAGGTTTTTATTTTATTTTTTATTTATTTATTTTATGTTTGTCCTAATATTACCAGAATTGGCGAAACGTTGACTAATTATTACCCAGTACTTTAGAGAATTGAGGCTTTGAGGTTTCCGGTTGCATTATAGTAATTTTTATGTTTTTGCTATTTTTATTACTAACTTAACTTTATGAATTATCGTTATATGAATGCACAGGATACCTGTGCCAAGTCACATCATGACTTACTTATTTTTATAAATATTTTTACTGTTGTGAGATTTTAAAAGTTTATAATAAATGAACTGGTGCTGAAAACTATTTCATTAAAAGGACGCTCATCTGTGAAGCCATGCTTAAAATTAAATCAACAAGCAGAACCGAAACTTGTGACCCCAAACTCTATAAACTTTGTAAGATATTAAAATATGCAGTTCACTGCTCTCTATTTTTAATTTTTTTTTTTTCGTTTACGGCGAGTTAGCTGGACGTCACACAGTTTTTAAAGGTCACAAAGTCCCGGGTTGAAGTTTAATTTTTAAATTTTTGTGGATTAATTTACTTTTTAAAATAAAATTCTAAAATGTTCAATTAAAAAAATAATGGCATTTGGAGGTGTATGAAATTTTTTTAACACTTTACTTCTGGCATGATTTCTGTTTATTTCTCACTAAATGGGAGCGGGGTCCCCCGTGTAGAGCGATTGGTTCCTGAGCTGAAGTCCATGGTTCATATTCAAGTGAGGCAGATAAATCTTTCCCTCAAGGACAAACTCTGTGGGATCTCCAGACTCTCCTAGGACATTCCGTTTTAGAAAAGCCTTATTGCAAAAGAGTATTTGTTTTTGAGATAATTATAATTACAAATATTTTATTGCTAACAGTTCCGCAGGTTACAGCTTCAGGTTAAGCCAAGAAAAGTTTTAGTACTCGTTTTTGTTTTAATATTTTTCGAACATAAAAATAATTTTATAACTGAAAGTATATAGTACTTAACTATAGAATCACATAGATGAAAGAACCATCTTGCACCTACTGTATAGATTATCATAATTATACTTCGAAATGTTTGTTGAAACGTTCATTCCTTGATGAAGTAATTACCAAAATATAAACATTTCCCATGATTACACTATTTTTTTCGTACTTTTGCTCAAAATTATTTGTATTTTTGGAAAATATAAGAGAAACGAATGAAGAGTTAAAACTTGTTGCGAATTAACTGGAAGCGACAACCTCCGTAACTGATACCATATTATTTAATTTGTTAAAAAAACATAGTGGACCCTGTGGGATCTACAGGATCTCGTGGGGCTCACACAGCCTCTTTCAAGAGGTTTCCCTTCATTGGAAGAAAAGCTGGTGGTTGAGTATCACCCATCCTTTATAAAGTGGATACCGTCAATATCGGTTGAACGTGATCTCGAACAAATCACTTCCCTGCTCAAGCTTTGTCTTAGAAAAAGTTCACTCTCTACCATGTGCTGAACCCAAGACACTTTATATGGGTTGAAGTGTTACAGATTTTTTTTTAATGTGAGACTTACATAACATTTTCTGTAAAAAAATTTCTTATTTTCTTAAGTATAAATTAATAATTATCTATTGAAAATTAATCTTACATTTATCTATAGATAAAAGCGTCTTTTCCACTACAACCGATGAATTGATTTTTTTTAAACACATTAGTTTTTCAAGATGAATTTTCTTTGTTTATCTTCTTTTATTAGATTCAACCAGTTATTGATTTTTTAAACATTTTATTCCTTATATTATATTATATAAAAAGAAGAGCACAAATAGTAAAAAAGTAAACTTTTTCAATTTGGAAAGAAAAAAAAAAGGAGCGTCGGACCGCTCTAAGTATGTTGATGGTGAGGAGGGAACAAGGTACACAGGAGATGCTTAGTGTGGAACTAAGTTGTCGTAGGGGACTTAGGACTTAATGGGAGGGTGTACGGTGGCCTGAACACTCCTTCCACGGGGCAATTTGTCTGATAAAAACCTTTTCGCGAATGTTCTCCACCCAATCTGTCCTCTCTCTTAATAGCTTTTTCGCCAGATCTCGTGTCCTTTCTAACGCCTTAATAAATTAAACCCTTTGAAGTTCTTTTTTCTCTATTTATTTCGTGTATATGTGTTTCTTATATCGAATTTATATTATATATGTTTAAATCGTTCCTTCAAAAGTACGGCATTTTTTGTCATAAAGTCATGGTTAATATATATAACAAAAAAAAAAGCTATTGGAATAAACGAGATAAAAAAAATTAGGGATGATGTAAATCATAAAATAAAATAAAGATATTATTTAAAATACATGAACTAAAAGAATGGGTTTTGAGTTCTAACATATCGTTAATGAGGAACCTTATAAGTGAATTTGTAAATAATCATTAAGTCTTTTGGCTTCAAATATAAGGATCTCCATCTGGACCATTTTCTTCCCCACGTCGCTCCTTCAAAAAAAAAACAACGACATAACTAAAATTTTTCAATTTTAAGTTAAGCCTTCAGTAGCAATTGCATTGGTTGAATGTTTTTAATTCAGAAACGACATATCTGATATTCCATTCCCAATTTTTTTTTAAATTCAATTTGTATCATAATTGAACTTGAAGTTTTATTGGGATAGTGACTGAAGATAAAATCAAAATTGTTTCAATATTTCAAAAAGTTTCTAATGTTTTAATAACTACTAAAGAATCTCAATACCATCCAACTATACCAATAGGAATGCTTTGCTTTACGAATACTAAACTTATAAATAAGTTTGTATTTTTTAAACTCACATAGAACTTTCAAATACCTTAATTGATAAATTTGTTTTTTCGAGTTATGATGGTTTTTTGTTCGGATTCTTATTCCGAAATAAGTACCAGTAGAACGTATGAAGGGACTTGGATTCAATACATGGTAGAGACTAGTGTTTCTTGGACAATTGTGCGGGAAGGTGATTTGTTCCTGATCACGCTCAACCGCCAGGTTTTCCGCCTATTAAGGGTATTTACTTTATTGAGGATGGGTGAGCCCCGTCAGGATAGATCTTCCTATCTGTTAAACATTAAATAAATAATTTCATATTTGATATTTAGAGAATTTATCTAGCATCTAAAATATTTGTAAAACATATACTGTTATCAGCTTTATCGGATCGCTTCGTCCAACGTCGATAATACTCATATTTTTTTTTCCAATCCGTTCATATAGGGAAAAGAAAAAAAATGGAAGACCATCGACGGAAAGATATAAATAACTATTCAACAAAAACAAGCAAAAACTAAAAAAAAAACATATAAAATGAGTATTAGAGTCCGATTGGAAATCTCCGAAAACAAAGCCTCTGAAATTCTCTAAAATACTAGAAAATAACTGAACGTTCAGTGTTTCGCCAATTCAGTATAAAAAAAGGAGATTAACAAAAAAAAAATCTGCGCCATTGAAGCACATTAAGGGTATATAGGCTCAGTGAATGTTAAGAGACTGTACCGATTTTATGCAACTGTTGTACAGGGAGTTCACTAGTCCCATATACAGATTATTCCCCCAATTTAGAGTTTACGGAGGCTGAGTGAGCTGTAGGAGGGTCTGCAGATCATATATGCCAGCAACTCGGCCCACTACCTCTCCCCTGCTAAAAATAAATATAAAATATAATTTTTTTAAATAATAAATTAGCTGTATTGTTTAAAAAATATAATTAGATGTTTAGCATATACTCATCCTGGGAATCTATGAAAGAAACTTCTACATTTTCCTCACATTTAATAAGGGTCAATGAACTTTGTTTTGACCTAAATTAAACAATTAAGCAATTAAACAGTATAATATTTTCTCAAAAATAATGAACTTAAAATTAATGAAGAATCAGAATACACCATATTTGTTCTATTTTTAAAACGTATTTGTACTTTTCTTTGGCTGAATTTTTTTAACAAAGGATTGTCAAATATTAATTAATCCGTTTCGACGAACCTGATTTTATTCCCAGAAAGAGAGGAATGGATGTAGAGGCACTGAAAATAAGAATAAATTTGATAAAAAAAAGGACAAAAGTATCACATTAAAAAATATAAGCCTTAGCAGAAATATAAGAGATTTTTTTCTTTTCTCGTGCAATGTGACGAAAGCATGGTTAGTCCCATCCCCAGAATTTTTTTAATTTTTTGAAGGGCTTCTGGATAAATTTATATTTTTAACATTAATATTGTTTTAATATTAATTCTTATAAACGTTAGTTACTTATTAACTTAGTAATTATTAATATTTTTAATTTATTGTTCTCTTGATGGTGATTATTTTTAAATATTTTTATTTTGGAGAGATTTCTCCTGACTGGGATTCGAACCCGGGTCGTCTGCATCTCTAGTGCAGTGCTCTAAACCACTGAGCTACCAGGGGTCGTACCAAGCCAGATAAATCCATTCTCTTCACCGATCCGATATCCCCGTGTTCTCGCAATTTTTGCGATGTATAGACATGGAAGAATGTTCATTGAACATTAATTTAATTGGGATCTTGTTGACTTAAATTATAAATATAAAATTGACGTAAGTCTAATTTTTATTTATTGTTCTTTTGATGGTGATTATTTTCAAATATTTTTATTTTGAAGAGAAAAGATTTGTCCTGGCCGGGATTCGAACCTATTCTAGTGAAGGTTTTTCACCTTTTTCGCTCAATTTTTCTATATCTCTATATTTTGTTATGTTTTCTGTATCTCTATGTTATGTATTTTTACAGTCTATTCTGTTTTTGTCTGTTTTCTCATAGCCCTGAAGATGACCTACACAGTAGGTCGAAACGTCGGCACATATATAATATAATAAGTTTCAACTTATTTGCTGTGTTTTTTTGACTGCACCCCCAACTATTTATATCCTTAGTATCTACCAGTCAACGAATTTCTTTCCTACATGAATAACATAACTAAACTTAGTTTCTCTCTGTAAAAAAATATAACAATAATTTCCTGTAACTGATTTACGAAATCATTATACTATATAGTCTTAGCTCTACAAAAAGGAACAACATTTAAAGTTAACATATCAAACTCCTTTTACAAAACTTTTCTTTAAACTAAATAACACAAATCAGACTAACCTCCCCGGTTCTTCTCCCACAGCTGTTACCTTATCAGTCGCATTAAAATAAAAGGCGTTTAGTGTACGTCTTTTATATACATATATATGCATGTTAAAGTAGCATTATCCCAATTTATAATTTGATTGGATTCATCGGTTATCTTACTGGCTAAATTCTAATAATCAT
The DNA here is from genome assembly GCA_964056705.1 of Troilus luridus. Taxonomy (NCBI): domain Eukaryota; kingdom Metazoa; phylum Arthropoda; class Insecta; order Hemiptera; family Pentatomidae; genus Troilus; species Troilus luridus. Next base: position 23,492,560 of record OZ057417.1, on the reverse strand, counting down.
ATAGGGGCGACCTGTGGTCTAGTGGTTAGCGTAACAAACTACTAAGCCCAAGATCGCGGGTTCGTAGCCCGGCAAGTGGCCCTAGTTGTTTTTAAAGGGAGTAAAAAATCCTTAGTTACCCCGTCCTTCGGAAGGGACGTTAAACGGGGGTCCCGAGCCTCTACGATGTCAGGTACTCGTTAAAAATCCCTATCCTAATTAAACCTGGATAGGGAAAATTTAGAGCTCCCATTTACAGCTTCCACATCGTCGAATTAGCCACAGCAGCATAAAGTGACGTTAAATGAACAAACATAATAATCATATTGGAGTTAATTACGGATCATATAGATACAATAGGATACATTTCTATCTCATATAAGAAGGCTTTTATTAAATAAAGCTGAATTGATACTAATTTTACGTTATGACTTTATCATCAACGGGTTAATTCGCAACTGAATACAAAAAAAAAATGCTGCGTATTCATATTAGGGACCAAAATACTTTGGAATTCCCACGAAGGGTATGGAAATATTAGAAATTCGTGAGTACATCTCTCCACCACAGAAATTTAATTTTGCATTATTGCGCGGTAACCGAACCCGCACCAGCAACCCTCTGATTAATTCTTAAGAAGAGAAATTATTTGTCGGCTTCCTGTTACGTCACTCTGTCGCGTTTAATTACACAGCAGTTTGATTTTAATTTAAATTGCGGGTTTCAAATTATGTCATAATATACTGACGCACGGATAAATATACCCATACACATTAATAAATAAATACCATACATATAGTGTATATAGTACATACGTACGTATACCATATATGTATATATACTATGAATATATATTTATAAAAGGGAATTAGAGGTATTAATTTTTATTTACTTAATTATGTTTTTTTTAATTGAACAATATATTACTACTAGACATTTACAAGCTTTTGATAACTTTAAATGAATTTATAATAAATAACAAATTTTATTTTATTAAAATTTATTTGCTGGAAAGAGAAAATAAGGAAATATTTTTATTACTAATTCACCCGATAATTATATTATGAATTTGACAATTAAATATTTAAAGATATTTGGAATTGTTATTCAATTTTACTTATTCGAACTGTACAAATACGTTAAGCACTGTCCAGAGGAATATTGCGTATAACGTGAATACATGTTAGCTGAATATTTGTAAAATAAAAATAAAAATATTGAAAGTTTCGTAGACGAATTAGGTTTGGTAAGAAGCCGGCACTTTTTTTTGGCACGAAATGTGATTAAATAATTAGTTTGTATGTAATTCTTTTTTCTTTTTTTTGTGTCTTGGCTATTATTAATCATTTAAAGTTAAGGAACCTTTGAAACGAATAATTGGTTGAGATATTGATTCATATATAGGAAGAAAAAAAAAACCAACACCTCTTGATCGATTCTTATTGACTCTAAGTTCGCCATATTTCAATTACAAGATATAAATTAATTACCAAGTAATTAACTATTAAATGACCAATATACGAAAAATTGCAACTCTTAATATCGTGAGGATCGGATGATCAATAAACTCCTTAGGCCAGCTCATTATAGGCCGGTGGAGATGGATGATCTTATATCGGCGATACACTTCATCGGCCCTGGCCCCTACAGACCCTCCGAGATTCGATAATGAAGCCATCCTGGAGTTGACAGGAGCCTAATGTAAATTAGAAACGCTACGCCGGGGGCCCCCTGGATCTGTTTGGATTAGTCTTGTCAGCTCTGACATGTCCATCTTGTCCTGTGTCCTCTGGCCATCGGTTCGTGCCTCGTCAACTGCGTAACCAGGGAACTTGTCGTGTATTATTAATACTGTAAATTTGTAATTATGTATAGGCAGCGGAGTGGCTGAGTGGTAGAGCGTAGAAATGTTTTAATTATTTAAAGTGGGTACCCGAAATAAGGTCTGGGGTTCAGAACATTGTAGAGAATATACTGTTTCTAGGACAACGGTTGTGCAGGAATCTGATTTGTCCAAGATAACGCTGAACCGGTATGTTACCACCCAAACTCTTAAGATCAATACCCTTAATGCAATCATCCCACTTACGCTTCGGTCTCTTTCTCGAGTTTCAGTCGGCTTATGAAATAAATTATAAAAAATGAGGTAGAAGAAAAAAATTGCTGTAAAAATATAATATAGGAAACTTATTAATAAGTCTAGGTATTTTCTTTTTTTCATGGTGTGAGTACCAGCAGTGCACGAAATATTTAAATTCATAATTTAAAAATATTTTCCTTTTATCTTGAATTATAATGTTACGTATTTATTATGAATGTATCCATTACTAAGATTAAGTTGATCTTATTTAAGTGCATGACATCGGAATAAACATTACTTCCAGTTTTCAATATTTTATCTTCTTAAGTAGAGCTTTGAAGCTCCACTATCGAATTTTTCTCGCATCCAATCCTTGGAATCCAAAATCTTTCGTAATATCTTCAATGCTCCTTACTCTGTAACGAATATGTCATCCGTATTGACATTAACGTAGCATTTCTTGCTAATCTGGCCCGAACCCGATAAGGATACCAGTGGGTAGTTTCTCTACTTGCCTTTATGACGTATCGTTTTGTATCATTCTATTTACTTGTATTATTTTATTGTTATGAAAAATTATTTTCTTAAATGTGGTTTTCCATTTTTAAAACTATTTCCCTCGTAATTCTGTTAGCTTGCGTTGCTAAGAATGAGACTTTAAATTAAGACCGAAATAGAAGAGAGAAGAGGCTCTGCAATCATGGCTGATGAAGTGGTTAGCTCGGCCCCCGGGAGCCAGGATGTGGTTCTGCAGACCATTTGCGGCCTCGTGTCCGGAGGCTATGTATTCCTCGGGTCAAATTACTCCGGAGGAACGCACAGCTTTCCGTGGTCATCGAGGAACACAATGGTCTTCCATGTCTTGATGGTATTTCCTTCCTTCTGGAGGACTCCCAACATAAAGGTGATGGGATCGCTTCGGTGGAATTGTTACGAATCGGGGTTGTCGGTCCATTGTTGACTCTGGAGTCTCGTTATCTTTGTATTACTAAATATAAAAAAACTTCTTCCTTAGGCTTCTTTGACACATAATATTTACAGAATTGGAGTAATTAATAATAAAAATATAGTAAAGCAATCGCAGTAGTTTTGAGACTTAAGCGTAGGTTTGATGTGTGATGATTGCCTTAATGTACACAGATACTCCTTCACTGTCTTACACATCAAAAGAGCTGAATGTTCAGTGGATCATGTTTTTGTTCCTTAATGAACTTATAAGGAAAAAGGCTTATAAAGAAAATGCACCCATTAACAAACTGAAATATCCTTTTTAATTATTATTAATTTAAATCAATTGACATGAAATACGTTTAAATTGTTAGTGTAATCACAACAATATGCTTGATCTCTTCTTACTATTCTTTGGATTGGTTTAATGACTGAAGTTTACGAAGCAAGTTCACTGACGATGAATAAGTTTAAAGCCATTTCATAATCGGCCATCGTATACGTATTCACACATTCACTCGTTAACTGCTTAGCTTCTTAACTGAACTTGGTCTACTGACATGGATCATGCGCGCACTGTTAACACTTGTTGACGTTACAGTTTTTAATATTTAATACAATAGGTATTTTTTATTTATTTTATTATTATGGTGTCGCCAACAGATCATATCGAACTTACTTAAAGTTAACACAGCTAGTGTACTGCACCTGTTATTATATGGAAGAGAATGGTCCGGGTGGAACACATTGCTGGTCTTCTTCAAGGCTATTATAGTAGGATCACACTTGAAATTAGACAAAACTACACAACTGAGTCTAGCCTTAAAAGTTTTAACAATTCATTCGATTCCCTTTTAATATTTTCCAAAAATACAAGTTATCATGAGCTTCTTTAGTATGAACAAGAGAATGTAGTCACAGGAAATGTGTATACTTCAGTAATTATTTCATCTAGAAGTGAAATGAATAATTATTTCAGTCTATTTCTATATCCCCGTCTTCAGCGGGCTCAGACTATGTAATTACTTAAAATACCTTCGGGTAGAAAAAGTATTGCAATTATTTTTTCTAATTTTAGTATATATATATATATATATATATATATATATATATATATATATATATATAGAGCCAAAACTCAAAACGAAACATTAAAATTAATTAGAATGCAAATGGAAAAAACCACAAGCAAACCCTTATGTTTCAAATCTTGTGTAAACAAATAATTACCAGTCGACGTTTAGGTGTGTCATTGTGTCTTGAGTATGCTTGAATAGGCGAAACGTCGACTTGTAATTATTTGTTTACACCAGATCTAAACATAAGACTTTGCTTGTGGTTTTTTCCATTTGCATTATATATATGCTATGTATATTATTATGTATTGTATATTTATTGCATTGTAAATATTTTTATTTTTGAATAAACGGAGATTTGAAACGAAAAACCTGTTATTATGGGTCACATATTTTTATTTTCCTCGGTTATTATTCCACAAGTTGTCGCTTCGATTCAAGTCAAGATAACTGTTAAATTTTCATTTATTTCACTTTTAATACATGTTATCGGGAGCTTTAGTATGGAAGAAATAATTTGATTATGGGAAATGTCTATACTTCATTAATTATTTCATCTAGACATGAACGTTTCTACAAACATATATCAGATGTTTATATGCATATGTCATATGAACGTTTCTATAAACACATATCAATACTTCGAGTTGAAACTTTTATTTCTTGATGAAATTATTACCGAAATCTTCTCAATACCCACAATTACATTCTCTTTTCCATACTAAAGCTCGCCGTAATTTGTATTTTTGGAAAATATTAAAAATGAAACGAACAAACCGTTAAAACTTGTTGTGATAATTTAAAAATAGTTGAAACAGTTTACGCATAATTTACTTTGAATTGGGATCTCACTTTTCGATGCAATCTCAATTTTAATTAAAAATTAAAATTCTTTTGATATTTTGAGCTAATATCTCCTCGATGTTTTTTTAATAATCTAATGTTTAATACGATAACACCTTTGAGATAATAAAACTTTAAAGGAATTCGATGCAAATTTATGACTGATTTAAAATCGTTTTGTACAAACGAGGACAATTAACATACAGTATGTAATATTCTTGTATTAGTTGACTCAGACAACATATTATGATAATTAATTGAATGCACATTAAAACAAGGCCCGATCCCTATTCAAATGAGACTCGCTTGATGTAAAATAGACAATTGGAATTAATCGTAACTGGAAACTTCTAAGAAGGGACTTGAGATGCATTATCAGATAATTATATTAAGAAATTTATATTATACATATACAGATTACATATATATGTAATGATTGATTATTTTCGAATGGTTTTATAAAAACAATCAATCATAAAGTATAATATAATCATTAGGAAATATGTCATGTTATATGATTTCCCATTAATCTGTATTAGGATTTTGTTATATCTTGTCTTGGTACTGTCACCTGAATTTGTAATCTTGTTAAATCTTACTTTGAATGTTTTTTAAACTTATTTACTTTAATAAAAAAAATACTTTATTTTTGTTTTTTTACATCCTTTTTATGGTTTATTAACCGTGAAAAAAGTATTAAAGGGGATGAGGTGAATTAATTTTGTTTAATAATTTCGAGGGGCCCCCGAGACAAAAAAGGTTGAGAACCAGTGACCTAGATTAATGTCAGTGAGGAGAAAAAAGGTATTGTTTTTCATCATCCCCTGGCATTGCCACTTCTGTATAGATGATTACTAAAGGATTCATAATCTTAAGGATGATTATATATAATATAATATAATGTATAATAATCATATCATAATAAATGATAATGATAAAAGGAATTGCCTGTTTTATTATTTCTTTTCATAGCAGCCAATGATGAAACGTTAATGACCATTATGAACTTACCTTAACTGTTTTTTTCTTCTTAATCTTTTGCTATAAACAATTCATATCTTTATATCTTAAATACATAGAAACAAATGATATCATTCCTAAAAACATAACCAGTAATTATCAGTCAATTAGTGCAGTGGAATATTTTTTATACTGTCACTTCAAATGAATAACAAATGGCAATCAGTAATATGGTACTAAACACATGTTTATTAATAAGTATAAATGCGTTTACTGGCTCTCAAAGTCGATGGATTTAGATGGTTAAAGTATCGATATGCAGGGAATTTCACAAAGAAATGATAATATAAATAAAATTAATGTAATAGACTAGTAGGCTACAAAATTATGATTGTAGGTAGTTGGTTTTAATTTTATACAGCATAATTTTTGTATAAATTAGTGACCAGAAAAAGTAGATGCAGTACTGTTTCATGGACAACGGTTGTGCAGGGAGGTGATTTGTCATAGATCACGCTCGACCGCCAGATATTTCCCTAATTTTGGATACCATTTTATAGAGGCTGGGTGAGCCCCAAGAGGGTCCTAGATCCCATATGATCCATCTCCGGCTGGTAACAGACCAAATAATAGTCTGCAGCGGGATTTCAACGAGGATTTTCGGCATGGCAACTCAGTGATCAACCACTGAGCCACTCCGCTCCATACTTTTAAAAAATACGTTATTAAAATAAATTAGTTTCTGAGGGAAATTATTTGTTTATTTAACGTCACTTTTATGCTGATATGGCTAACCGGAAGATGTTACAGTGTGAGCCTTAAATTTTCTCTATCCACGTTTAATTAAGATAGGGACGTTTAACGAGTACCTGACATCATACAGGCACGGAATCCTCATTTTACGTCCCTTTCGTCCCTGCAACTCTTTACAAAATTCTAAGCCTCCGCCTAGGCTACGAATCCGCGATCTTGGTAATGGTAGGTTGATTATGACATCCACTACTCTACAAGTGACACTCTTTTTTTAATTTTTTCGTAATCACTTTTAGTCTAACCCACAATTGCAACTATTAAGTCCTGATGAAGATCTGCAATGTGGTTATTTTGTCCTCCACTGGAACCATTTTCTCCTCCATTTAATAAATTTTAAATATGATCAATAAATGACTGCCTTTTTTTAATAGTTTAATAAAGGCGGCCAAGAAGGGTTTGGGAGGATAGATACCCGCGGGTAGGCCATGTTTCTCGCACCCGGCAGTATAAATACCCGCCTTGTTGGGAGTTTATCCTTGTCAGCGAAAACCCGGAAGGGAGTTTCTGGAGTTGTGCCAACGCTGTTTCTTGTACTTTACTGATCCGTGAACGGCTGGAGAGGAAAAACGATTATATCTACGAATTAACTCGGTTAATTGAGTGAGTAGGTCTCAGAAGAAGTATATGTAGGAGGAAGTAAATATTTATTAGAAATTAAGGTTCTGAAACATTAATGTAGGTATTTCAGGTATATCGTACATGCTACGGATGTGTTTTCGTGCATATCGCTCCTTTAAAAAAACTGATTTTTCAATTTATGTATTTGAAAGTTCCATGCGAGTTAAAAAATAATAATTTGGGTATTTGTAAAGCATAGCATTCCTATCGTAATGATGATATCAAAATTATTTTATTAACTATTAGAAAATTAATAGCTGGAAGTTTTGTGATTTTAACATATGTCATCATTATTTTCATAAAACTTCATGTTCAATCTAATATGACCATATTAAAAAGCTGGAAAAAATGTTGTAAATGGCATATCAGATATCCCGTTCCTGAATTAAATACCTCCTACTAATGCAATTGCTGCTGTTGTTCTTTTGAAGGATCGATACATTGAATTAATAGTTAATAGAACGACCACATTCTAGCATTTCTTAATTTTACTAATTCCTATCATTTCCACCTTACGCAATAAATATATACATTTTATGTTCAAGAATTTTAATTAATATCTTCTAGTTTTTCGTATTTAAAAAAAAAAAAAGGAGAGGTTAATCAATTATTTTTTGGGGGGAATTAGCTACTTATGAAAGTTTTATTCTTCATATAAATATATTTAAAATCTAAATTTATTAATTGTTCATTTATTCTTTTTTTAAATTCAATGTAAAATGATACAAAATACCATTTCGCCTGCTCTCCATCTGAACTTCACACTTTCTAAATCAAATTTTAACGACGATTTTAGTTATCTTAATATTCATAGAAACAGACTAATTTGAAGATGAACTTTTATGGCAAACGATATTAGCAGTATGTAATTTAAAGAAATTTAATTTCTAATGAAGCCTCTTTGGGAACGATTTATGTTCATACGCATGAAATATGCGGTGAGGCCACAAAGAGATCTCTAAGCCGATACATTACGAAACTTCTTTAATAACAATGGCCTACAGTTGTAAGTCATATTAACAACTTCCTCAACAAATAAAGTACGATTAATTACCCAAGAACAAGGCACAAACTTCAGCTGTATAAATGTCTCGCCTTTTTTTTTTTTTTTTATGTTACCTTAGCCCTGATGAAACAAGGGCTGTATGCTAAGAAGAAATGTTAATTAAAACGAAAAGTTGAACGCAGGGAACACGCAACTTGAGAGAAGCTCTAGAATCTTGAAAATATTTCGAAGAGAATACGTTGATGTAACATCATATATATATATATATATATATATATATATATATATATATATATATATATATATATATATATATATATATATATACACATATCTATACGTTTTCCAAGTATCATTAGATTAAATAATATTAATTTAGAACAGAATAGAATTCAATTGAAAAATAATTTTACCAGGTCTTATAAGAATAACATGTGTGGACAAAATTTAATGAATATATCTACAGCCCCGGTGAATAAGTAATTAAATCTAATTTTCTCCAAAATGAGTTACTTTTACTTGTACTTTCAAGCCAAAAACTACGAAAATGATACGATTCCGGTTATCTGAAAGCAGTTAACGGTCTCTGGAGAATATCTGAATTAACCACTTACCGCTGTAGATATATCTGGCCAAAGGGCTACATTATAATGATGATACAATATTTACATAAGAAAATGAAAATAAATATAAGCTAATAGGTAATCTCTAAAATAAAATAACAAAAATAAGCAGAGACAAAAATAAATAAATTAAACAACCTAGCACTATAACAAATATCGTTACAAGTGAAGATAATTTACAGTAATTCATCCTCTTACTTCTGATGGATACGAAAAATTAATAATATATTAGAAGGCATCTGTTGGGGAATTGAGGAGTTGTAGGAAAAGCTTGGATTTGAATTTGGATTAGGAGGAAGCATGGCGGATATCAGGTGGGAGGGAGTCCTTATGAGTACCCAAAGGGAAAGAAAGGAACGCTCAAGTGTATTAGTTAAATTAAAGTCTAAATATTTTTAGCTTAAAACCAGATCACATAGATAGACTGTTGACTATAACATCAGCACAAGGATTGAAATGCTTTAACTATCAAACATTTACTGTCATATGATTAAAGGCTCATAAAGAGGAGCGGAGTATCTCAGTGGTAGAGCGCTGAGTTGACATGAGTTTAATCTGTAAGCGGCCGGGATCGGATCCACTTGGGGCTTACCCAACCTCTATAAAGTGGGTACTCAAATTAAGGAGGGAAATCCAGCGTTTGATAGTGATCTAGGACAAATCACCTCCCTGCACAAGAAAGAGTACAATCTCCATGTACTGAAACCCTTTACGGGTTGTATTGGTACAGGTTTAAGGGTTCATAAACCAGATCTTAATGATGTTAAGATTTCTTTAAAAACTATTTGCTTTCCCTTTACTGAATCGGAAGCTAAGTATCGATTTTTCATTTTATTTAACAATAGTTTACAACAAAAACAAAAATCTGCTGGGCGAGTAAGGACCTAAGAAAGTGTCCATCTCAAGTAACGAACGTTATTTGTTAGAAGCGAAGGAATAGACTCTGCCCAAGATCAAGTGTAGAATTTATCGAAGGCTTTCGTCAGTGTCCTGTTACCTGATCCTAAAGGATTTGAGCGCGTATTTACAATGAAAAAGTGACCTTATACCTTAGAAGACTGCTAGATAAAATTTATTTCTTCCTCTTGTCTGATTTTAGCAGAAACAATATTTAATATTTATGGAACATTAACATTTAATTTTAGAAGGGTTATCCTGTGCTGTCAAGTTTACTATGCCCAAGAACAAAAATCCTTAGATATGCCGTAAAATAAGTGAAAAATTAAAACTTGTAGTGACTCAACTCGAAGCGACAACCTGTGGAATGATTACCAAATGAAATAATAATACATTTATCAAAATAGTACACGTTTTAAAAAAAATCCAACATTTCATCTCCTGCAAGATTTTATAAGGTTAGATGTACATATTTCGTATTAGAAACATAAAAAATTAATTACCTCATCCTCCAAACATGAAACAAAAGTAAAAAAACGTAAATGCTTACTCGACAAGAACTGTTCGGGAATGGTGATTTATTTAGGATTAAATGTCCAGCCCTTGTTGGGACTGTTGCTGACAGGACCTTGAAAACAAATCGTAACAAAAAAAAAACTAAAAAAGAAAAAAAAAGAGAAAACGCTACGGTTTTAGTGATTGAAACAGAGGACTTGCAAGCGTAGCTGTGTCGAATAATTAAAGGACAATTGTCTTCCTGATTGAGCAATGACCAGGCGTGTTAGGTCTCTCGTTGTCCTTTTGTCTCTATCCGTTGTTCTCATTGGTCCAGAATTATTTTATATCATTATTTAGTTATAGAGAATAGAGTGATTAGAGGGTGCCCATTTTAAAAGGGCTGGGTGAGCCCAACGAGAGTCTCCAAATGCCACAGGATCCATAAATGACAATTAATCGATTACATAAATAAGGTATGCGTTTTAAAAAAAGAAAGTTTTAACAGTAGTGCAGTGAATGGCTGTGGTAGAAAATTATTTAATCTCTTAACAACCATAGATGGACCCTGTCGGATCTTCAGATTCTTATGTGGCTCACTCGCCTTTATAAAGTCAGTCATCAGTCAACCCCCCCCCTCCAATTAAGGGTAGACTAGGCCCCTGAACGAGGTTATGTACAAATCCTTTCTGCACAACCGTTAGCTTATATTTTACCATGTACTGAATCCAAGACCCGTGGATTTGAGTGTTACAGGTTTTATTTTTATGATAAAAAGAATATTTACAGTTTGTTGCAAAGAACAATTGATTGTAAATCCATTAATGTTCTGTCTCTATCCGTTGTTCAGATTAGGACAAAACACTATATCTATGGTGTTTATATCCTCCAAATATGTGAATTTAATCAAGTGTTAAAACTTTAATAAAATAAATATTTATATCATAAAAATAAAAATATATGTTTGTTACTTAAAAATAAAAATAAATTTCAATATTCTCCGATTTTACGTGTATATTTTTTATAAATTTTAGATTTTCAAGTTCTTGAGATCCTATCAATGAATATAAAAATATATATTTTGGCAACACTTTCATATATTATGGTTATCACTTTTTTATGACCTAACAGCGAAGAATGAAGCTATTCGTTGTCATTTTGGAGTATACATTAATCTGAGCTTATAAATAACAAATAACTATACATAAACTGACCATTTATTTTTACCTCAAAACGGGACATGTATTTATATACGACTGATAGCATGTTAACAATTAAATATACACAACTTTTTAATGTTTTTCATTTAGAAAAAGTATAGATTAATACAACCATTGTCCATTGTTATAATTATTTATGTTATAACAAAGTGTGAAAAATAAAAACCTATCTTCAGTTCCTCTTACAGTAATTGTTTAATTGTATGCGACATATTTAAAAAAAATGATATTCATATCTTTCAGAGAAACAAATGTCATTTAAATTTGCTGATTATTTTAGATAAGAATAAATTTCTTAGCACGTTTTTTTTTTTTTTTTTTATATTGTCCGTAAGCTCATATTGTCCGTCTGGCAATATCCATATTTTTAAATTTCCGTGCGGTTTGGAAAAACAGGACAATTTTGCTTCCCGGAGTTTTGTTTAGGGACAGCAAACAGGTGACAGAGAAAAGGGGGGGACGTATGGTCACTTTAACTATAAACCATTTGCTAAAATTCACCAAAAGTCTATTTTTTTTTTCTGCCAGGGAACAAATAAGAGAACAATAAAATCAAGAAAATTCTTAAATTAGTGAATATGAAAAATTATTGATTCTCCTTAAACATTTATATGTTTGAACTTCTCGAAGGATACATGGAACAAGACAAAGAACAATGCATGACATTACGTAGACACTAGCGCTTAGAGTAGAAGAGGCTCTGCTATTGAATATATGAATAATACATTGACTTAGCGATATAAAGAATTTACACCGGCTCAAGGGTCTTAAGAATATCGGCAACATTTCTGTGCTAAACCCGAGAACAATTTGGGACAGTTTGGATTGCGTCCCTTGGGACTTATTGAGTCTGCATATCTATCCATTTTAATTGTTTATTTAATTAGTCTTCTTTATTAGTACATTTAAAAAGACATGTTTATAAATTATTCAGCTCTGCTATCCCACTATATACTAATAAGGCTAATCATAAGATGTTACAGTGGAAGATCTAAGTTATTCTTATCCAGGTGTAATTAGGATAGGGATTTTTAACGAGTACTTGACACCGTACAGGCTTGGGACCACCGTTTTACGTCACCTAGTAAGGACGACGTAACGAAGCTGCTGTAACATTAGATCATTGCAATTAATAACGAAAAATATGTCTGGGAACCAATACCAACACAAAGAAACTATTGTCTATTAAATAGATATATTTTTATGGATTTATGTATATAAATATTTAATTTTAAATTCTTGCAATTATGTTTTTAATTAATATTTTTGTTTTTTGTTTCAGGTAAGTTAACAACTCCTGTAGTTCTGATTGGACATGCTTTCCTAATGCGTGAGTTTTTCTTTTCTGGTATATTAGTTTTCAGTTACACAACAGAGGGTGCTGGATTGCTAAAACCTAGCTCTGAGGTCGAATTAACTCATTGGGATCCCGATGTCCTCTTGAGGATCTCCCAGCCTCCGTAAATAGCTTCTATATGTTATGTAATGTTTGGTAGAAGTTTAATAACTAGAAAAGATGGTTGTGTTAATGATAGGTAGTTAGACATTTCCCCTTAATTGGGATTGGGGGGGGGGGAGAATAACATGGTGGTTAGGTTTGATCTCACCAAAACACTTTCTTACACAACCGTTTAATCATATAGAAAGCATTATCTAACTTGTACTGAACCCAGTCAGTTGTTGCGGTGCAGGAGGTTCTATTAACTGTTGTTTCTGTTTATATCTTAACTCAGTTGTAATTTTTTTTATATGTTATCTATTTTTGTTTATTCGAGAGTTACAACAACATGAAGTATTTCCATTATCATTAGCTCAAAAAAACCTTTTGATGTGTGTAATAGACGAAACTTGGTTGTTTTTGTTTCAGTGTTTTGGGGACTTAAGGCTTTTTCCTCTTGCATCTATTTAAAGGACTTATATTTGATTTGAAAAAAATACATGAAAATCAATTTATTTATTTCAAGCTAGAGCACTAGTCGTAGATAATTTACAGCTGATTAAAGATTCTAAATTTTTTACCAATTATAGCAAAGAGGAAATAGTCTTGGAAGAGGTAAATATAAATTTCCAAATAGTAAGGAGCTATTAATAGGATTTTGGTACTTGTGAATATAAACCACCACCTGTAAAGGGCAATATTGTACGCATGCGCAAGCAGTTACATTTTATAACAATTTTTTTTATTTAATTTAATTTAATGATATTTACAACTATAACGGTATTATAACAAGTAAATGTGCAAAAATGTAGAATATGACATGAAAACACTTGTGGAGAAACTACACATCGGTAGCACAGCAATAAAGTTCTATAGTAGATGATCTCGAGGCCATCTTCTTTTCAGACGCCTCGGAGGGTTATCAGGAATAGTATGGGAAGCAAGCTGAGAGACTAGCGGGTTCAAGTGCGTATGGAGCTTGTCATGGAAGGATAGGTATCTAGTTTGGGTCAAATCAGTAACATATGGGATATTAAGATCATGATGGATGAGTTTGTTTGTGACATAATAAGGAGCATTGAGGATTTTACAAAGGATTTTGGATTGTAAGGATTGGATACGAGATGAATTGGATGATTTAGTAGAGCCCCAGAGCTCAACTCCGTATGTCCAAATAGGTCTGATAACTGTCATGTAAATGAGTCTTTTGTATAACAATTTAAAATAATAACCACCCCTAACCACCAAACAAACAACAAATCAGCAACAAACAAAAATGAGGATACAACTTCAACTCTAGAACACACGAGGAAACAAAGCAAACACAAGATTCCCCTTTACAGGTGGTGGTTAATATACACAAGTATCGGGATTTTTCCTATGATAGTCTAATTTAAAATGTATGCCTATTTTGAGTTGGTTTTTTTTAATGAGTTAATAAAGTTTTTTTTTTAAATTGCTTTGAGAAGTTCCTTTGGGATAAAGCATATGAGGCTATTAGACTTGTTTTCAGAACTAGTATAGCCAAGCCGGGAGTAAGTCGGAGCTTTGCTAATAGCTTTAGGCGTACCCGTAAGGTCCCGAGAGACGTTCCTTTGTCTGCCAGTAAACCCTCTGAATCCGGATTACGGTTGTCGGGCCCCGAACACGATGTATGACTCCGATACGGCTCCAGTTCCGGACCCTGGGTAATGAAGGAGGACCCCCCCCCCCCCTCAAATCCCATTAACTCTTGATGGTCACAATCGTCAACCCTTTGCGTCCCATCTCCACCACTATTATTCCAGTTAGCGGACTTAATCCGGGGACCTGGATGGTAGTCCCTTTGTCTGTTAATTACCTATGCGTTCCCCTACCCCCCGCCCATCCCCTCTCCCACAATCCGGGTCCTGGATCGGACCTGATGGAACGCTCCTGAACTTTTCCGTCAGAAAATAACTGGTTTCCGTTTTTATAATGTGCGACTTTCTTGGCGGGAAATGCGATTGTTGCCGCTTCTCACCTCATGCCAGTGCCTGCCTGATAGCGGCTAACTACTTCCGGCCCTCTTCGAGTGATTCACCAGAGTCCATTGTTCTTTTCTTCTTTTTTCTTTTCTTTTTTTTTCATGAGAATGTATTAAAAGTGTTATTGTTTCGGACCATTTGTGCTGGTATTGTTCTTGCAGACTTGAAGCAATAACTGTGTACGTATCCCGAAGGAACAAAAGGATGATCATTACGATGAAGCTCGCTTGAATTGAGCGTAATTAATAATTCACTATAGTCAGTTGAGTAGCTCTGTGTGTAGAGCGCTGAATTTCTGAACAGTAGGCTCCAGATTCGAATCCGGCTGTGGCAGACACATTTTTATTACAAATCTGTTTTAGTAATAAACAGCAATAGATCGCCCCTGTGAAGTCAACAGACACTCTTGAACCAAGAAACATAAAAGGTTGATATATATGCCAAATCAACTTATTGCACAAGCGTTGACTAAAAAAGAATCTAGCCCGAAGGTCCTGGTTCAAATCC
The DNA here is from genome assembly GCA_964056705.1 of Troilus luridus. Taxonomy (NCBI): domain Eukaryota; kingdom Metazoa; phylum Arthropoda; class Insecta; order Hemiptera; family Pentatomidae; genus Troilus; species Troilus luridus. Next base: position 23,477,051 of record OZ057417.1, on the reverse strand, counting down.
CTCTGATGGCAAGACTTTTATTTAATCTGTTAGCAGCCGGAGATGGATCATATGGGATCTAGGAACCTGCTGGGGCTCACCCAGCCTCTACAAAGAAAAAAATCTGGCGGTGGAGCGTGATCTAGGACTAATAACCTCTCTGTACAACCGTTGTCCAAGAAACTGTATTTTATACCATGCACTGAACACAAGAATTTCACGCGTTGTATGTTTTTGTATATGTGTGTTATTTATTTATTTTTTCAATAATTGAATATAATGTTAGCAATTTATAGTTTCATTAAGAAAGTATTAGAACTGTAAGAACTGTAGTAACCGGACTTATGATGAAAGTGATGATATTGTTCTATTATGTTACTGAGTCTTATTCACTAAGTTAACAATACGTGCTGTGTTACTAATCATCAGAGTTCAAGACCAACTGAGGTGAACAACTATAATTTTTTTATAGTGTGAATCCTCCTGAAGCTCACACATCCTCTTTAAAATAGATACCCTCAATTGAAGGAATAACAGTCAGTTAACCGCGAACTCAGCAAAATCTCTTCCTTGCCCAACCGTAGGCTTAGAAACAGTGCAGTCTCTACCTATCATGAACCGGACCCAAGAAAATCCATGGTTATAGGCTCATTAGTTTTGTGTTTAACGATATCTTTCTGAGGAAATTAGGACGGAATCTGTATATGTGCCAACTGTCTCAATTTGACTTTTGATAGATGTATTGCCTCATGTATACTATTATGTCATCATATATTAATCACTTATAGTTTGGATTCTCATTGGGTTCACCCAGCCTCTTTAAATTACGTTAATTGGAGGAAAACTATTATGATAGTTAACTCGGCCAAATCACCTTCTTGCACAACCGTTCGCTCAGAAACAGTACAATCTCTATACTTTAACAAAATAGCCTTTGTGGACAGCGTTACAGTTTTTTTTTATCTTACAAGCACTATTGATGGTTGAATTTTCTAAATCGTATTAACTGATTAATATTGTATTGAGGCATCTTTGTTTTGTATTAATGGAATTATCCGATCAAATCCTAATACAATAAAATAATAGAGTAAAAAATAAAATAGAGACGAACAATAAATTCCTCTTATTTTAAACTAAACAAAGCAGCATTGTGTTAAACTTTTAATTATTTCTACCTTTTTTTTATTAGATAAATATCCTCGTCTTGAAAATTAAATTAAAATACATTATAAAATCCAATGTAATTCATGATTTACGTTTTTTAAATTTATTGAATAGATTCATTATTCGTTCGAGGAAATATTAGTTTAAAAGTGGAATATACTTGAAGTTTGTTTATTACTAAAATTATTTAATTTATTCCCCGGATTGGGGGAGATAAAGCCTTGTTATGTTCGGTTTTATGTCATTTTATTATTAAATTAATTTCAGGTTCATATCGACTTTAGTACGATTTATTCTCCAATGGCTCACAAATACTGCGGGATAAAACCTTCTAGATCTTGAATTAGTTGAAAAAATACCTCTATATGAATGGTTTATAACATGCTTGCAGAACCGTTGGTTCAGAATGAATCTTGTTTTATTAAGTTTTACTGTTAAACAATTTTATAATTGTTTATCTATATCACCAGGATCTTATTGCTTTGTTATATAATAAAAGTTTAATATTTCGAATATTCTAAATTCATTTTGTTTTTGTTTTGATGTTATTCATGTGATCATAATAACACCATAACATAACAATGTCGCTAATCGGGCGATGCTAAAATTGAATTCTAAATTTGTTGTATCTATTTATAATCTTTAACGTGTAACTGATACCGCACTGTGAACCGTCATTTTACGTTCTATATGTTGGACGGCACAACTATTTTGTTTTTACTGCACAATAATTATGAACTCACTTACTAATCTACCCATTTAAATTAGTCCCTTGAAATCTAGCCTAATAAAACTTTAATCATATTCTCGGACTTCTAAATATCACAAATCCGTTGTGCCTAGAAACGTAAAGGAAACTATCAACTGTAGAATTTTATGTTGCAACTGCGCCTGTCTTGGAAATTGTGCAACTTGGTTCGTAAACTGGGCTAAGTCGTGACTCCGCTTAGCAAAGGTGAAAGTATTTCAACTGCCTTTCTATAGCTAACGCCCACCTCTTGTTAGTATTGTAACGTAATAATTTATTATTAGTAATAGTTGTTATTTATTAACTGTTATTGTATAAAAATTAGTGGAAGAGGTCCGGGTCCTGGAAGGACTTTAGCGCTCGATTATGAGCGAGTGATGATACGAAAAAAGTATATTTATCTGTATCAGAAGTTCAGAAGGTGAATTCTTTTGAAAGATACATTTTTTAGTTATATTTATGGTGTAATGCAATACATAAGCAGCTTCAGCTACAATAAGTAAGGTATTGGAGTAGGAAATGATAAAATAAATAATGTAAATAAATAATATTTAAATATTTTATTTTGAAGAGAAAAGATATGCCCAGGACCGGGAATCGAACCCGGGTATTCCATGTTTCCTTCATGGTACTCTGCCATGCTATCCTGGCTCGCATCTCGGCCAGACAAATAATTAAATAATATACTTTTAAATAATTAATATATGTGTACTTATTTATAAACAGCGGAGATGGAAACGGTTAACGCTACACCTTGCGCGAATTTCATTGAAAATCGATACCTACTAGAATATTACACTTATTTTGAAGTGAAAATTTCTTTGGTCGCGTTTAGCATCTTTTAGTAGGGGATAAACTTGTGGCTTCGGATGAGCAACATGCTCGAGACTAGCGACACCTAGCGGCCTATGCATGAATTATACAATTTATTTTAATCAACTTCAGTTCAAATGTTTGAATTTAATTGATATGATTCAGAATATTTATCTAAAACATCGTTTAATTGTTGTGCAATTGACGCTTAACTTAAATCATAATAACTGATTGAACGTTTCCCCTAATTTTTTTTATTATTAATTGTTGAATTTCTTGTTTTATGAACTCATTAAAAGTACTAATGATCTATGTAGGTATATATTATATAATATTGTATTATATTATATATCGAAACTGGCCTCCTCGTTTTTTCCTTCCTCAACTGGTCGGGAGCTGGATCTCAAGTCGCCCGTGAGCTGCAAGGCGTGGCCATTCCTCGGTCCCGTTACTCTCCACCACCTGCTACTTATCCTTTAATGTTTTCCTTTATTTCTAACGGTACGCTCATAACTCCTTCATGGAGGGCTCTTCGTCATCCGATCCTGTCTCGTCGTGTCCATCATCTGTCAATCCGGTGCTATCTGGATCAATCTAGTAAGTGGATCAACGGTAGCTAGGTCTAGATGGTCTATGACTGACAGGCGAATAAGATAGATGTTTCACTTCATACAATGCGGAATTTATATCCCTGTATCAATATATATTGTGCATACGACAATATTCATGGAGTTGATACATCTGCAGCTCCGGTGAATAAGTGGTTAACTCGAATTACGTCCTTACGTTTAATTCTTGTAGTTTTTGGCTTGAAATTGAGCTGTAACATAAACAATAACTCCTTTTCAAATCAATGGCTAACTTAGCCCCTTAGTCACTACGGAAATAACACGATTTCGCTTCTTAAATACAAGAAAGTCATTTTGGAAAAATTTCGACTTAACCACTTGTTCACCTAGGCTGTAGATATGCGGTGTATTTATAATAAAGGGTTACAACTATACGATTTTCTAAAAAAAAAAAAAAACCTGTACGACTTTAATCCGTGAACGGGTCTGGGGTTCAGTACATGGTAGAGACTGTACTGTTTCATGTACAACGGTGGTGCAGAGACGTGACTTGTCCAAGATCACGCACAACCGCCAGATTTTCCCCTTACTTTGGGTACCAACTTTATAGAGGCTAGGTGAGCCCCAGGAGGGTCCTAGATACCATTTGAACCAAGATTTTCGGTATGGCAACTCAATGCTCAACCACTGAGCCACTCCGCTATAACGATAAACCAAAACTATTATCATATTTTATTCTTCTTTATAAATAAATAAACAATAATTTTAGATATTAGGATAGGGATTTTTAATGCGTATTTGACATCGCACAGGCCCGGAACCGACATTTATTTCCCTTCCGAACCAGAACCAAATATTATTTACTCCTTTTTAAATCTAGCCAGGTATTTATCAAGCCTGTACGTTGTATGAAGAGTGCATTGTAATTTTTGAGTTCCTAAAATATGTTTTAAATTCAAAGATTTTTTTAAAAGAAAATTAAAAAAGCGAAAATGGTTTAAAAAATCAAGGGAATATTGCATTAAATACGGGATTTTTCATAAATACAGAAAATGAAAGATGACAAAGTAATTATTTAAAAAAAAATGTAATGACACAAAAGTAATCGATTGTATGGCATAAATTGCATATAATACGAATTATGTACAAGAAAGCATATAAACAAGATTGGATATTAAACATATCATACACGCATATCTGCTTAATTAAGTTTACAAATAAGGGTCAGGGAGAGAAATCTCTCGAAATCTACACAAAGTGGGCAGATAGTTGTTTATAGAAGGGAAGCCATGGCCTCATCAACATATCACAGCTGTTTATTCAAGCCTAACAAAGCTGAACATGAATCTACAGTCGTTCTGTAAATTAGATTGTCTTGTGGGCATTAATGGGAATGATTGTTATTAATAATAAAAAGTAACATTAAAAAAATTATTTAAAAAAAAACAACTATAATAATCATTTCCTTAGCGTCACTAACAGGGTTCATTACGTGGCAGATGCTGTACTGTTCCTAGGACAATGAGGGAGGCGATTTTCCCCCAATTAAGGGTTCCCACAGGGCTGAGTGAGCCCGGGAAAGTATCCAGATCCATAGGGTCCATATTTGGCTGTTAATGTTTCATAGCCGAATCTAAACCCGGCAACTTTCTGGTTTAGTAACTGCGGAGACTATACACATTGAGCTACTCTGCTGATTATGATGATGACGAGTTATAAAAATATTATAGAATGAGAGTTCTATTTAGATTGTTCGGTATTTGAAGTTTAGAACATATTTGTTTTCTCCATTATGATTGTGGCTAATTAAAAAAATCTATTTAAAAAATGACTAATCTCACTAATTCCTGTAGAACAGATCCTGTACTTACGACTACACCTTGAAAAACGTTTAACTTAAAATTCTCATACTTGACTAAACCACAAGAAACAATTCGCCGTTTCGGACTACTTCAACATTTATTAGATAAAAGCTTTAAGCTCCAATTAATTACAAAAGACTCATCATGATGATAATTAGACTCATATGAAGTTACGGGGATCCATTAAGCCACCGAATTTCTTTCGTATCCAATCATTACTGTCCAAAATCCTCAATGCTCTTTACTTTTTTACGAAAAAATAAATCCATAATGACTTTAATGTCCCATTTCCTACTGATACGCCCCGAGTCCGATATCAATCTTTTCATGACAAACTTTATTGCCACTCGTTTTAAACCTAGCAATCTCTTCAATTCCTGATAATCCTCCGAGGCCTCTTGATCATCTTAGTTAAACTTTATGTTTGAGTACTACAAAAAACTACCAGAAACCAACCAGTTTCTCTACTTGTCTTTTTCTATGCCACTATGTATCATTTCTGATATTTTACTTGTTGTATTGTTATAATACAGTTGTAAATTTCAATTAATAATTTTTTTTTAAATTACTGTTTTAGCAAATCAATTTCTATAAAAAAAATCGGTGACTACAGCGTAATTAGTGCTAGAATAAATTAAAAACAAACAGACAAGCAGAACGAGGAATGTGGATGTGAAATTCCCTCAGTGTTCTATCGGAAGGTACTTAACAGAGCTCTAAGCAAACATGAGGATTCGAATATGAAACATTCCATGTCATCTTTTATTTACGTGTGTTATCCCGTCGATGTCGAACCGAAATCAAAAAGGTTGATCGGGAGCACGCGTGTCCCCAAACAAACAAAATGTCCCGCAATGTTTGTTCAGAACTTCACCCGTTCGCTTTACGGGATTTTTTCATTATTAGTCAATTTTTTTTTTCTTTTTTACAGACTGATTAATATGTATCTCTAAATTTTGCATCCCTAACACCGCAATACCAGATAATACATTTTAATTTATAATATTTAATGAGTTTATTTTAGTTTTATATAATAATAAGCTTATACCGAACCCGAAGGTTCCTGACACCAACAATCTCTGCTTAAAAACTTCCGTTTCACCTAATGTGTTTTGTCCTTCTTAGATACTTAAATTTTAGACTTGAATAATTATTAGTCGACTGTATGGATATAGAGAAAAAAATGGGTGGATGGAGAAAAATAAATAAATTCCTTAAGTAGTGAGCAACTATTTATTAAAAATCAAATTTTCGACCCACATTGCAGGTCCTCTTCAGAGCCTGATAGACAAGATACAAAATTATTAAAAACTGAAATATGAAGAAGAAAATGGTTCTGGTGGTGGTAAAAAAATTGTCTTGTATAGAGAGAACTGTTTATTGCAAGCCGACGTTTTGACCCACATTGTAGGTCTTCTCCAGGGCTAAATATACAAGATGTGGATCGAAACGTCAGCTTCCAAATAAAAAGTTCTCGTTATATAAGAGAATTTATTTACCTCCACCCGGACCATTTTCTTCCTCATATATATAAGGTCAATTAATACTATAAATATACATTGATTTGAATTGAAATAAATATACATAAATTTTATTTTTCGTAATTATTTATTTTTTATAGTATTTAATTTATTATTTGTTATCTATCCAACCCTAAAGAAGACCTGCAATGTGAGCCGAAATTAGTAGTTCATCACAATTTAAGAAATTTTACGGAGCGGAGTGGCTCAGTGGTAGAGCACTGAGTCGCCATGCCGGAAATCCTGGTTCAAATCCCGCTGCGGGCGAGACTTTTATTTAGTCTATTTGCAGCCCGAGATGAATCATATTGGATCTGGGACCCTCCTGGGGCTCACCCAGCCTCTATAAAATATTATAAAATAGAGTACCTAAAATCAGAGGAAGAAATCTGACGGTTGAGCGTGACCTCGGACGAGATACCTCCTTGCAGAACCGTTGTCTATGAAACCGTACAGTCTCTACCCTGTACTGAACCCCAGACCCGTTCACAAGTTGTAGTAGTACAGGTTTAAAAGTTTAAGAAATTTATTTTTTTGACCTCCACCCGGATTTTCTTCTCCTTAAATGTTGGAAGATTTTATAAGGGCATTATGTAAAAGAACAACTAATTTTTAATGTATTCATTTCAAATTTTAATTTCCATTACAATTTTGTTTTAAAGCCAATTGTTTTCCCATTAAATCTTATTTTCAGTTATTCAGAGAATAACTGAAATTGGAATAATTATACATTTTTATTTCAATTATTTCGGTTTAATTATTTCTTATCGACCCATTCCTAAAACCTGCAATGTGGGTCGAAGTTAGTAGTTCATCACTGATTAAGGAATTTTTTTTTTTTGTTCACGTAGCCTTCCACGCTCGTTAATATTCTTCTTATATCTACTTCCGGGATGGACCGTGTCATGTCGGTGCTATTAACCAAGGTTTCGCTCATCGTGCTATGAGCTTCCTCAGGGTTAGTCAGTTAATATGTAATTGCATTTTTGTATTTTATAATAATTATTTTAAATAGGATCTTCCCCCTAGTTTCGTTCTGACGGGAAGAAATTTGATCATCGTTTCCTTCAGCCGAACCTCAGATGCCCCTCCTAAAGCTAATGAGGCAGACATGTCTGCAAACGAGAAATAATAATCTGCAGGGGTTGGGGTTGGTTTTTTGTGCAATATTTTTTCTTTTCCTGTTATTAATGGATCTTAACAGCCCCGAAGTGACTTATGAGGTTGAAAAAGAGGGTGGATATTCACTGCTGTGGTGTTTGATATTTCCTCCCTTCTAATTAGTGTGGGTTACTGATCTCTGAGTTCAAGGTTTGCTGTGGTAGGTGAATTATTTAACATGTTAACCATGAGACCCTCCCGGGAATCACCCTGCATCTATGAAGTGATTACCAAAGTTGCACAACCGTTGGCTTGGAAGTATCACAGTCCCTACCTTGAACTTGTTGTTGAGGTACATCTTGTTAATAAGCATTGTATTTACATTTAATTATTAAATCAAGAATACATCATCTGAAGGTGTGGCGTCTTTTGTGCGCAGAAGAATGAATCAGAAACCAGAATGACTAAAGCGATGAGTCTACACGTTCCTTGTTATAATAAATTGTATTATATTAAAATTATTCAACAACTGCCGATTGCATCTACGGAAGACCTTGGGGGCGATCTGTGGTCTAGTGGTTAGCATTACCTACTACTGAGCCCGAGATCGCGGGTTCGCAGCCCGGCAGGTGGCCCTAGGATTGTTTAAAGGGAGTAAAAAATCCTTCGTTATGCGGTCCTTCGGAAGGGACGTTAAACGGGGTCCCGAGCCTGTATGATATCAGTTCCTCGTTAAAAATCTATATCCTAATTAAACCTGGATAGGCAACATTTAGAGCTCCCAATATAGGACCGTTAAAGCAGCATATAGTGACGTTAAATAAACCAACAACTACTGCCTTGGGTATGCTAGTGTTGAGCCGTTCATGATGATGATGATGATATTAAAATAAAATAAATGTATTCACTTAACAACAAAAAAATTACGAGAAATTCATTGCATGTTTCGAAATTAATTCTTTAAATTTTTGTGTATTTATTTGGATATAATTAATTAACATAATTACTTTTTTACGCTATGGTTACACTTTAAAAATGAATCAAATAAGAAAAATAAAACAGTAATATGAAATAAAATAAATAATTATTATTGATTGTTGTTAACAATTAGTTGTTAGATTATTATCAACTATCAAGTATTAACTATATAATTAATAATTATATAGAATAGTAATTATATGGTTTCTCACTTGGGATCTCCAGTTTTTACATCTTGATACGTTCAAAAAAATATGCCTCCCGTCGTGAAATCTCATAGTTATACTAATGTTATATTATTGTATGTAATTATTTGTATATCTTGTGTATATAAATACATAAGCAGTAGTTGTATGTTTATTTTGGCATAGCCAATTGGGGGAATAACAAGCGAAATCCTGCCCTGACGTACGGCTCACGAGGCAGACTCTTTCTCCAATTCTAACTCTATGCTCGAATATTTAGGATTTATGGAATGAGGACTCTGTCTAGTCTATCTCACTTTTCCAAGCAGTAGATCATTTATCGGAGTAGTCAACGGATGTTCCTGCAATGCCAGGCATTGCTCATTCATCGAAATAGAGCATCTGTCTTCGTTAATAAAAAAAAAATAAAATGAATTGAATATCAATAAAAATAAAACTAACCGTTTATATTGGACAATTTATTATTTATATAAAATTTTTATGATGGAAGGTTGCTTGGAGTATCAAGTTTTGTCCATTAAATATAGTTAACTATTTATTTCATCGTTCAAAAAGGTATTTGAAAGTTCCATGTGATTAAAAGTATAAAAAATTGGATATTGGTAAAGCAGAGCATTCCTAATATAATGATGGTATTTATTTATTAACCATTACAATAAATTAAGTCGGTTGAAAGTTTTTTGTTTTTAACTTTTGTCATTATTCCCCAAAAAACTTCAAGATCAAACCTGATACAATACAAAATATGGCTTATGTCGTTCAGCTAGTTCATCTTAATCAGCTATGTCGTTCCTGAATTAAATAGCTTCAACCAGTACAAATGTTGTTGAAGACTTTTCCCCCATTTAAGACTATCAGTATAGGACTGGATGAGTGTCCCTGGAGGGCCTGCAGATTTCATAAGTCGGTTAACAGGTTAAATAATTTACCTGTCTTTTGAATAATTTATAATAATAAATAATTTAACCTGATTTAAATCCAGGATCTATAGCTAAGCAACTCAACGCTCTACACATTGGCCTGATTTGTGATTCGTATTAATTTATTTTTTCAAAGCACATAATTCAATCTATTGTTAAATAGCAATTAACTTTGCTCTGTGGTATTTCTTTTTTCGTACATAAAAAGAATTTTGCTTCGTAGATATTTAAAATCTCGACCTTTTATACAAAACACGTGTATAGAAGACGTGATTTTTAAGGTATTCATTTTCAAGTTGTTGTTTTTTTTATGCCAGTTTATATCAAATTTTCTAAGAAAATCAGTTTCAGCAGTTTTAAAAAGAATACCTAGTAACAATCTCACTGTAAAAAAAATAAAAATTATTTTCAGTTTTTTTTTGTTATTATTTTTTAATTGTCTGGGTGGTTTTACTGAGTAGCTTCAATACAAACAACTTTCATAGAGTGGTTTGTAATGAGAATCCATTTTATTTAGAAGATAGTTTCGTCCATGGATAAAATAAAATAATATAATTATGGTGATAAAAAAAAAAAATACAAGCTTTAAGCAGTATTTGTTAGATAACATATTTCTTATATTATATTATATATGCAGAAACACACACATGTTTATCGACATTTCGGTAATATTTCCCATCTTTAGGAGCGTTCTTATGTATAATCAATAAATATTTATACCGTCCAAATAGAAGAGTCACAATTATATAAGATTAAAAAGAAAGTATATCTAAATATTGTCTAATGATCTAAACTTCAGTTATTAAATTTTAAAATGCCTTTCATTAATTATCATATCAATAATTGTAAAGTACATTTTAATATATATTTTTAATTAATAACATACTTGGTTTAGATATATAATGTATTTATAAAATAAATAAAATACCATAAAAGACGCACTCTATAAAATGGATTGTCGAACCCTGGCAAATGTTGGACATTATTGTTAATGTTTCACTCCCACCTACGCTTTAACCTTCTCTCTGCTCCATCCAGTTTCTGCTTTTCGTTTTAGCATCCATTATGTGTTCGGTGATTTTTTTTTTATTTTCTTCTCTCTTGTACGTTTTATAAGGTACTCAACGATTCGATTTCCTCTATATAAATAATAGTTTTTTAAAATGATCATTAAAAGAAATTCATTTTAGGATAAATAAAGGAAATTAAATATTATAAGACTTTATATTATTAAATCTTATTTTAAAATAAAAGCTATTATTTATTATACGGTATTTTTAAAATTTTAGATTTGATTTCGTCATTGCAGCTATGAGTACAGTCATTAGTATCGCTCCTTCAAAAGAATAATGTCACAACTCAGAAATCCAAGTTTTCCAAAGAGCTATTTAAAAGTTCTGTGTGAATTAAAAAAAATAAAAATGTGGTTATTGGCAAAGCAAAGCATTTCCGTTGTAATGATGCTATTGAAATTCTTTTATTAACCATCAGGCAATTTTTAAAGTTTCGACACTTTTTTTTTTATGTTAACTTATGCCATATTCCTATAAAACTTCTCAAAATATGACTGTAATTAAAAAGCTTCAACCGATACAATTGCTAAAGTCTTAACTCAAAAATCCCAATTTCTAAATTGTGTCATTGTTATTCTGAAGGAGCTGTATTCTATTTAATTTTGCTTTTTGACGAAAACCTTAGCATATAGTCGTGCTGTTATATTTTTTATTATTTTGTAAAATTGAGATTAAATTTTATTTAATCTTTATATCCATAATTATGGGTTGAATAAAAACAGTGAATATGGCAATTTCTAATATACTAAGAAGTTTAAATATGATAAAACTCACAATACGACTTTATTACAAAAAAACAATGTTGGAAACGGAATGTCAGATATGTCGTTCCTGAATTGAAAAGCTTCAACCAATACAGTTGCTACTGAAGGATAATTGAAAAATGTCAGTTTTTGAGTTATGTCGTTGTTCTTTTGAAGGATCGAGATGATTAATTTATAAGGACTCATTTAATGTTAAACATGTTTTACTGAACTTTTTATTTTTTTATTATACAGTTAATTCCAATATCTTCCGTAAATGTCCAATTTTCTGAGCTCTTCATTCCAACTCGATAGTTTCTGGCTTTATATGAAATAATAATGGACCATTTCAATAGAATTCAAGATTCAAGATTAATAGATTAATTAAAAGCCATCTTGGACGGTATTACATCTTTTGTTAATTAACTATCAGAATTAAGAAGCCGTGAACTGTACCAATTAGTAGGCCTTGCAGTGGAAATATTAATGGATTTACGAGCTCATGTGTCGGTCGTAAAGTGTTTCGCGACCAGCTGTGCCTACAGTTATGGCCTTCTGTCAGTCTCTAGGCAGGCCTATGGCGGTTTGTTCAGCTCGCTAAAATCACAGAAAAAGTAATATTAAATTATTGCTTATAAGAGAATGATCCGTAAATTTTACTTATGACATATAAGAATAAAATTCTTTGGTATGTCACTGAACTTCTCCTAAACGATTAGACCTTGAAATTTTGCGTGTTGAAAAATGTGTGTTCATGTTGGTTCGAGGATGGTTTAAATTAAGAATTGATTCCCATATTTTTATGAATTAATTTAGTTTTCTTTACTAAAAAACTATCATCTTCACCATTACCATCACAAGGCGCTATGGTCCAATTTCATACCTTCGCCTCCTCGACAATGTTCCTACACTCTGACCGATCTTCCGCGCCTCTTCTGCTCTCATGCTCTCACTCCCAGGAGTCTAAGGTCTGCTTCCAAGTCGTCCAACCATCGTAGTATATTACACGCAGAAGCAAAAACAGCTTATAGCTTCCTTTGGGACCGATTCATCAGTGTCCTTCCCGCAAACCCACATCTGGGTATGATGACATTTACAAATCCGAATATATCCATGGATTATAGCTGTTTGGGGCCAACAGGCGCACGAAGACCTATATATCTTTCCCCTAAGCAGATCATCCCTAATAGTAGTAAAGGCATCTTTAAGGAGAGGTCCTGTCGACTGGCGGGTCTTACATCCTTGGGGGTGATAATCATATACAGAGTCTTGACCAGTTTTCTTGGGCAGGCGGTCACCCATCCCAGTGCTAACCTCGCTCGATTGCATATATCTTAAAATCTATACATATATTGCAAGCGCCTTAGCCTGCTGGGCCACCCTATATTAAAGATTATTTACACCGAAGCGTGTAGATTTAGATGTTAGAACAAATAAGTCAAAGGAAACTATCACACTTTGTGGATAATTGATTGAAAATTTCATGTACGTTATCAATAACTTACCATATTTTTCTTAAAATGTATATATTAAATGATTCCAACAACTTCTTTGAATTATAATTTTTTTTTAAAATAACGATTGTACTTTTTCCTTTTCTCCCTACCCCCTTTTCCAGGTAGACAGGAAGATTGAGCCGACTGCTTTGTTATTCAGGACGACTTTACTGTATTTTGCATAACTAGAGTAGCTCGTCCAATTAAAGTCTTATTTCGACATTAGCTTTGGAGATGTCGTGAACTGTCGACATTAATTTGACTAATTTCTGTGGAAAAATACCCAGGCTGCATACTCAATAAGATTTGAATAAAATTTGAATTAATAAATAAATGTATCTGTCATCACATTGATTTTTTAGATACACTTTCTGGGTATTCTGTTGTAGTTATAATTATTTTTTTATTTTAATATTAACGATTTCTCACATCATTCATGTTCTCACAAGATTTTTCTGTTTCTCTTTGTTCTTGGGTCCTCTTTTTCGCCTCACTATCGAACGTTAGTGGAATAATATTTTATAAATGACAATTCAATTCTATTTCTTGTTTATTTATTAATTTAACGTCAATCAATGTTGTCATGGCTAACCGAACGATGATATATTGGGAGTCATAAATTTTGCCTATCCAGGTACAATTGGGAGTGGGATCTTTAACAATTAATACGCATTGGAGACTCGGGTCCCTATTTTGGGCTACCTTTAGAGGTTGGCATGACCGACGTTGTTTCACTCCAATTCAACTGCCAGGCTGAAACCCGTAATCTTGTAGGTTTTCCTGTTAACGACTATTAACCAAGGAAACTTGCTGGAGTTTAGAAATTAATATTAGGATCTCCATTCCGAATAACTCGTTTTCTTCCACGATTATGATGCATAGAGGTTGATCCATTATACGAATGAACGGAAAAGTGTTTTCTTTGGAGTCTCGACTTATTTATTAAACAACACTGAATTTAAGCTCTCGATTATCTTTCTACCTCTTACAATTTTCATTTTTCCTTATGCGGATATATTTATACTGTTGGTCTCTTTTTATTTTCCCATTGTCCAAGGATAATGCTCTTACATTTTCATGAATTGCCATGTACTCGGTTTTCTGCTTGCTCATCTCCATGTCGTATATACTTCCAGGATCTTCCTTATTGTGTAGAATCACCATTTGTTATTATCATATAGTCGTGAGCAAATTGTAGGTGCATCACACTTTGGTGGAAACTAAATATATGTATTGTTGAAAATGTTACTCTACAAAAATATTTTTTAAGGAAAGCGGCCGTAGGAGGGAGCTCGTTTTGTCGAACGCTGAATTCATGATCTGTATATCCTTGGTTCGAATCCTGCTGTGGTAGATACTGCTGGGTTAGTAATAATACAGTACTGAGCCCAAGACCATTAATAGGTTGGAATGGTATAGGTTTTTTAAATATTTTGTACCAAAATATAGATTTTTGAAAAACACCGCAAGTAGTTTAGTGGTTAGGAGGCTATAGAATTTTTTTAAAGAAGGTAAAAAATCCTTGATTATGCTGTCATTCAGAAAGGAAATAAAATGGGGTTCTCGAGCCTGCCGGGTGAGCGCTAGGACTAAAACTAGGAATAATCTAGGACAAATCAACTCCCTGCACAACAGTTGTCCAAGAAACAGTACCGTTTCTACTAAGTGCTGACGCTAACACTCTTCAAGGGTAGTAAGTAGCGTTACAGTATTATAATTAAAAAAGTAAAAAAATATATATACTGGTGAAGTGGCGTCAAAACGTTGAAAATTGTTATTAATAAACATGATGCTGGCATATTTTTGAACGCTGTGAAAAGTAGGGAAAAAACTGGTGGTCAGGAGTGATTCAATAATATTTCTTATTCTAGTACAAAAGTACACGTGTTTTTGTGTAGAGTAGGATTTTCTTTTCAGAGCGAAGTAGTGATCACTGCTTTCCCATTCATGAACTACTTCGAAAAGGCTTGAACGATTCAAATGAATTCCGACAAAAGAATTTTTTTTTATTTATCTAGGCACGCCGCCCGATGGGATTTTCATTACCGAAACCCGACGCCTCCGAGAGGGAATTTCCAATTGCCCGAGTCACCATTAATCTCACCATTCTTCCAGGCAACGGAGCCGTTCATTGGCTGAGGATAGGGGCGTTTTATCAAGCCTTATCCAATGGCTTATCGGAAGGACTATTTAATTAAGCAATTTCGTCGGAGGGTGGGGGGAGGTTTTGGGCCAATAATTAGCGTCCCTGATTAATTCCGAGATCGGTCACGAGATGTCGTGCGCTGGAGGACTGTTTACCCTCGCCCACGCCACCGCCTCCTTAGTCGAGAATTATTTACACGGAAGCTCCATCGGATGACGGATCGGCTGCGGTGGGCTCGTGCCACTCCAAACGGAGTGGATTACAGTCATCTCTTCCTTTCCGGGAGCGGTTGTCCGGAACGAGAAGCCCAACGAGGCAATCAGCAGACCGCAATCGTTAGCCTTCGCCGGAGTTGAGGTCGCCATCATCACCATTACCTAGTACAGTGTACACATTGCTGTTTACTCAACGCAAAACGTCCTCATTAAATAAAAAGAAACGAAAAAATTAACGAGTCCAAACAGAAGAAAACGGTTTGAGGTTGAGGGAAGAAGGTGTAGTCGTAAAGGTTGAAAACGGGTGTCTAAAAGTATTTCTTAAACGATTCTAAATACTTTCATGTCTCTAACTAGCCACCGGATTCACAACGTTAATATCTCCCCCTCCCAAGTTTTCCGCTTTAGATTAAGTGTATGAAGTGTTTGTTTATTCATTTAACGTAACTTTATGCTGCTATTTTTAACTGGACGATGCTACAGTGATAGTCATAAATTTTACCTATCCAGATTTAATCAGGATAGGAATGTTTAACCATTACCTGACCCCCATTTTACGTCCCTTTTTTTTACGTCCCTTACGTCCAGGACGACATAGTCAAAGATTTTTTTATCTTCTTTAAAAATAATCCTAAAGCTTCCTTCCGAACTGCAAATCATCTTGGATTTGTATTGAGGTTGTTTTCCAAACCACTACACTAAAGGTGGCCCTTTTCAAAGATGTATATTTTTGTTATCTGATGCTTATCAGTCATCTGTTGCTTTCTGTTTCTGGCACATTCTTCTTTCCTCTACAAAGTGGATACCCTTAATTAAGGGATAACCTGGCAAAACACATGAACTCAGCCAAAACAGCTTCCTGAACAACCGTTCGCTTGTATGCGATATTGTCTCTACCAAGACCCTTTGTGGGTTATTAAAAAAAACGTGTTTCGCTATTAGAGTCTCGGGCTCAGAACATGGTTTATTGTACAATGGTTGTGGAGGGAGTTGATTTGCCATAGATTGGGCTCAACCGTCAGCCTTTCTTCTAA
Organism: Troilus luridus; assembly: GCA_964056705.1. Lineage (NCBI taxonomy): Eukaryota > Metazoa > Arthropoda > Insecta > Hemiptera > Pentatomidae > Troilus > Troilus luridus. The sequence continues at coordinate 23,460,484 of OZ057417.1, read as the reverse complement.
ACAAAAATACCCACTTGAGGTTAAGGGACCTTGAGGACCTAGAGGCTGAGGGAGCCCCAGAGGGTCTCCATATCCCTGAATGTCCATCCCCAGTTTAATTAAATGCCTCAGCCGGATTTTAACCAGGAAACTCAGGACAATACCTCCGAGCTACTCCGCCCCCCTTCGTGGTTTAGAGTATTATATATTAACTACTTTATTTAATTTTTTTAATATTGAAAATATAACTATCACCCTCTAAAATAATTACTTTTCCTTCGCTCTTTAGCCACGGATTAGATTTTCCACTTGTGTTGGACACGATTAATCAGCTTTATTCCTAACGGGTTTTCCAATCTGTAAAAATGTGGACGTTGTATGATTCGATTTTCTTCATCTCCCCTTTCCTCACCCTTCCTCTTCTCCACCGCCTCCGAGATCGTAAATCTTTTCCGATTTTGACGTAATTTCCTGGGAGCTGAGGCAGCCAAGGAGGGACTTGGAGCTGTCACACCTCATTAGATCGTTTCAAGTTCCTCTTCCGAGACAAATGGTTTCGCTAGAGTTTTCTTTTCGTCTTCGGCTAGGCATTGTTAGTTTTTCTCGTGTCTCCTTTCCGGACCTAAATTCCTTTTTTGTCTATGTTTATCTTGCTCCATTGCGTCCTTTGGAGAAGGTCAGATTCCATATTTTATCTCTCTTTTTTCATCTTGAATTATATTATATGACCTTTTATCTGTATGGGGAAGAAAATGGTCCTGGTGGAGATAAAAGAAATAATACCTTAAATAGTAATAAATTATTTATTACAAACCGAAGTTTCGACCTATATTGCAGATCTTCTTCAAGGGTGGATAGACAAGTTACAAACATACATCGCTTCTTCAAATGAACCATAATTCAAAAAACCTAATTTTTCAACAGAGGTGTTTAAAAAATGAGTATTAGTAAAGCAAAGCATGTTACCATATTGTAAAGATGGTATTAAAATTATATTATTATTATTTTATGTGTTTTATATCGCTACAACTCGGTGAGGAGTCCTGGCCTCCTCTACCAGCTTCTTCCAGCCGTCTCTTTTTCGCAGCTGTCATCCAGAATCTGACTCCCAGAATACCTCTCGTGTCTCTCTCTACACTATCCGACCACCTCAGCTTCGGTCTCTCCTTCCTCTCGTGCCGTCCAGAGGTTCTGTAAAAGCCTTTTTTGGAATGGCCTCGTTCTCCATTCAAGCCACACGACCAGCCCATCGTAGTCTTCTAATTTTTAAGGAGTAAACTACATCTGCTTTGTTGAACATTGAGTAAACTTGGTTGTTTGTTCTCCTTCGCCAGTTTCCATCTAGGTATACTCCACCGAAAATTCTTCGGAGGAACTCTCTTTCGAAGACTTAGAACAATAATACTATGATTTATTATTAATCATTAAAAAATTGTTAAAGCTTGAAACTTTTTTGATTTTAACTTATGTCATTATACCCATACAACTTCAAGTTCAAACATGATTCACTTAATTAACAAAATATGACTTTATTAATAAAAAAATGTTGGAAATCGAATATCAGATATGTCATTCCTGAATTAAAAAGCTTCAACGATACTTTATTTAGGCCAGCGGTTGTACAAAGAAGTGATTTGGCAGAGATCATTCTCCACAGCCAGATTTTTCCCAAAATACTTTATGGAGGCTGTTTTAGTCCCAAGAGGATCTCTAGATTCCACAGGGTCGATTTACAGCTGTTAAAAGTAAAAGTAATTTATTTGCCACAGCTGGTCTCGTAACTCGGGTGCTACAGATCAGTGATTCAGAATTGGATCACCCGGAATAAACAAAAATAAATTCCTTAAATTTTCAATATATTTTTAATTAAACGTAATATATTCATCGAGGCATAATAAAAGTCCTCCAGGAAATTCAGCGCATTTAACAAGCGTTATCGTTCAAATAATTTTCACCTGATTTACTTACTTTCAAAATCCTGTTTAACATTTTCATTCCAAATGTAATCAACTAATTAATTAACTATATGCCGGGGAATACCTCATAAGTTTAGTAAAGTTTATCTTTGGAGTAGTTATTGGAACTTTACCAGAACAAATATCTTACACTTGACCGTTACGTTTCGTGTAGAAAGTCATCGAATTCACCTTGACATTCTGCTACCCGCTACCAGGGACATTTCTATAATATTTTATTGGAGTGGAAAAAAATCTTAAGATATTTCAAGTTTATAATAATAAAAAAATTTTGAAAAAGAAAAAGGAAATAACTGGCACAACAAGTAAAAATCCTTAAATCTATAAACTACCGGTAAATAACTAATCAGTCAACGTTTCGGTATTTAGGGACCGAGGGTTTTCTCCAAAATTAGGATACCCATTTATAGAGGCTGGATGAACCCGAGAAAGATCTCCAGATCTCATAAGGTTGATTCACGGCTGTAAGGAGAATACAAAAATTATAACAGCTTATCTCGGAACTTGGTTCCACAGCTTAATATCACAGCGCTCTGCAATCGAAGAAGCGTTTTGAGTTTTGATACATTATAACCAACGATTGTCCAAGGATGTGATTTGGCATATATCATGTTCAAACGTAATTTTTTCGCCCAACTTAGGGTTTTAAGTCTTAAGTGGAAAAAATCCAACGAAAATGCCTAAAAGTTTTGTAAACTAAAACAGGAAACAGAAATACCTGTGGTTATTTCGCCTATTCAGGCGCCTTCAGGACAGAAAGAGAATAGTAGCAAAGGGAAATAGTTAATAAAGCACATCCTAACCTCAAAATGCGGAAAATCCTAGACTCAAAAAAGAGAAAACATCCCACCACCTCCAAGCATTTGCATTTGGGCCTAATGAGCGAAATATTCATAGGAATTTTCGTCACCCGTTTTAGTTTAGAAATATAAGCCTTTTTGGTTGGAACTCTGCCACTAACATCTTAATAAGTATTTGATGTCTCTTCAAGTTTGAGCTTTTCAATATTAGGGTACCAATTTTTTCTGTACTTATACAATAGAATAACATTTCTATGAGACATCCAAACTAAGTTTATTGCTGTTTTTGTTTTTATTTGCTCGTATTGGCCTACTAAGGACTACGTCATTTCAATTTTCTTTTTTCTTCTTGACATTGGCCCAGTACTCTCTCATTCGTCCCCGGTACCGCTCCCTTCTTTCTTCTGTCCATCTCTTCCCCGTCTTCCGCTTTGCAGAACATCCTCCCAGGTAATCCCCATTTGTCTTTCCACCTCTTCACAGGCAGGTTTGGTATTCTTTTCCTTTAAATATGTAGAAATACGATTCGACTGTCTTGTGGGTTACCCCAGATACTGTCTATTATTCTCATTATACCGTTCGCATTGTATTGTAATCTCTGATATATTTTTCATCGGTTCTCTTCCATTTTTTCCTCTCTTTCGGAAACGAACCTATTGGTAAAGATATAAATTCTGGTCATTATCACAAATGGTCGAAACGATCCGGTGAAGCCGATAGCACTATCAAGAGCGATTCTTCGTGAGGACTGGCCAATGGTGTTGAAAGCCATTTAATTTATCTGAATCGACCGAATCGCTAATAAATGGTCCTCATAATCGGATAAATGACGCTTTGTTGCACCTGGTATCGATTCCGTTGGGGGAAGCTACTCCTTGTCGGAAGTGTTGGATCCGATATGGTGTTAAGCAATTAATTGTAGAGATGGAAATCTATGGGATAAATAAATAAATATATATTAAAGAGGAGAGAAATATATTATTTATTCATTGATAGATTCACATATGAGATCCTAACCCCCACATGTACAAAAACATCCACACACATGCACCGATATAGATAAATACACAGGAGTAGCATCAGTTAGTAAAATATAAATGATATTTATTCATCCAAGTATCTTCGATTCATATCTCGCAAAATTTTAGTGGTTTTGAATAACTTTATACTCATAAGATTGAATAATATATAAAAACTGTTAACTGTATTAACACTATTTCAATAATAATAATTTATAATTAAAAATAGGAATCCTGCTTTAATATAGAGCTCTTAGTATAGAGCAATGAGTTGAGGGCTGTACATAAATTAAATTGTTAACATCCTGGGGCACTCCCAGTCTCTGTAAAGTATGTACACTTAAATTGAAGGAAAGCCTGAGCTTGTTTTTAGCAAAACATTCCCTGCATAACCGTTGCCTTTGAAACAGTTTAATCTCTACTATTTACTTAGCCCAATACCTTCTATGGATTGTAGTGGTAAAGTTTTTGCCTCTAGAATCAAATCATTTTAAAATTGTAGTTAGCATTGAACATTAAGTCAACAACGAATTATTTATTTATTTTTCAAATGATTTTAAATATTCCTTTGCAGTATAAAGTCAGGCGTTTTTTCTTTATAATTTAAATGACAGTAGATGATATTTTAATTATTATCTTAATAACTTTTAAAACCTTCTTTCATCTTTTCATATTTTTTTCCTTGATCATTGTAAATAATATATAATTTTATTTATTTTTATTAATCAAATTGATTTACGTTTCATAAGCTATTGCTACAACTGAGGTAAAATAAAGTATTCACTAATTACATGATGTTCAAAATACTTTATTATTTATTCTATAGCCGGGATTTAATAAACTATAAAACAAAAAAATTGAACTTTTTGCTATCATGAAAAGTTTCGAATTCATCAGAAATATATGTATCCCAAATGAACCTATTCACAAAAATTAGTTCTCTCTCTTTCACTCATTTTGTGAGTGTCTGTGGCTGCGTGTGTAGAACCAGAAATAAAAGAATATATAAATTATATAATTAATTTATTGCTTAAAGTTGATTATTATATAACAAATCATTAAGGTTATTTTTGATTTTTTTAAATTAGATTTTTATTAATATATTTGTAATAGAAATGACTTTTTTAATTTTAGTTCTTAAACCTGCTTAATTTTGTCGAGTTAAAGGTGCGAAGATTGTTTTAGCCCTAATTAACGAACGCTGTGAGGAAAAAAAAAGGTTGTATTTTATTTTTTAATCCCTCCTCGTTGAGGAGAAACATTTGTCGTTTAATTTTTAATTACCTTTATGAGAAGTCTTTTTTTTTTTCTTTTTCTTTTTCTTACCTAATGAAAACAAATTATTTCAGTTCGAAGTTGCCACTTTGGTGCTTAAATAAGAAAAATAAAATATTCCTTGATAACACGTGGTAAATAAAAATATATAAAATAAATGTATTATAAATACATTAATACTTTTTTCACTACAGTAATTAATATTTATTTTATTAATGTAGTACTGTTAATAAACTGCAATATTATACATCTGTTGAGATCGCACACCCTTGGTAGTGGAGACAGTGTACTTCCAGCTTGTGTGGCTAACGGTTTAGTTGACTTTGCCGTTATGTGTCTTCTGGGAGGCTGTCTTGATCAGTGCTGGCACAGATTGATCAATATGTGCCTTATTTTTGTCAATACTAATAATTATTAATATAATTACTTATTTAAATGTCTATATGCATATATTTATTTCCTCCTATTAAATTGTGGATAATCCATCGAAAAAGCACACTGTACCTACCCTATGTTTTCATGTATTTATAGGATTATACAACACAAATAATCTATTGAAAATAATTGCAAATTTATTGAAATTAAATTGGTAGAAATTGTTATTTTATAATTATTATTTAAAAATTGTTTCAAATTTGACAGTACTCGTTTAAAACACATCGATAATGTACAACAGTACATAATAATGATATTGCCCATTTTTAATTATATTATTAATTGTTAGTTAAATTAATGCCTAAATATAAATAGACAGTGTCAAATTTAATACATTTTTCCTTTATAAAAAAATTACAAAACATTCTACTGATTTTTTTTTTGATGAAGGTAGACTGAGATTGAACACGATATCTCTAAATTGATTCATTTTGATAATAATATCATTAACTATTATGAATGATTAGTTTAAATATTTATTTCAACACGTAGTAATTGTTGAATTCTTTTTTTTTTTTAATGCACACCATGTTTCAGATTTTTATTTTAGTGTCTTCATTTATGTGGACACATATTGATCTTGATATCTACAAATCGATTGATTATAAATATTCCTTTGCCTTACAAAGTCAGGTGTTTTTTATTTTTAATTTAAATGACAGTAGAGGACATTTTAATTCTTATCTTAATAACTTTATAGCTTTTAAAACCTTTCTTCTTTTCATATTTTTTTTCTGAGCATTGTAAATAATAAATAATTGTTTTTATTTTTATTAATCAAATTGATTTACGTTTCATAAGTTATTTTTACAACTTAGGTATAAAATAAAGTATTCACTAATTACATGATGTTCAAAATACTTTATTATTTATTCTATAGCCGGGATTTAATTAATTATAATAAAAAAAAGGCGAACTTTTTGCTATCATGAAAAGTTTCGAATTTATCAGAAATATTTGTAACCCAAATGAACCTATTCTTACTAATACTCACAAAAATTGGTTCTCTCTCTTTCACTCATTTTGTGAGTGTATGTCTGTGTAGAACCAGAAATAAAAAATATATATAAATTATATATTTAAGGGATTTAAGGTTGTATTTTATTTTTTTAAATTATTGATAATATTTATAATTAACTATTATATATTTCATTATTTTCTAGTTTAATTATTTATTTCAACTTTATTTTTAAAATTTTCAACTTAAAAAAAAATTATTACACACTATCCAGCGGATTTTTTATTTTGAGTTGAGGATTAGTCTTAACGTGTTTTGATTTGCCAAGGCAGAAACAGATTGATGAGTTTATCGCTTCTTGTTTATAATAATATTATTAATTAATATAAACCACTAATTGCAATTAGTTATTTAAAGGTATTTATATAAATATTAACTTTTAACTTTATTAGTTTTTTATATAGTTATTATTATTTTATTATTACAAAACATGTTTCGATTTTTTATTGTGGTGTCTATTATCGATTCCTTTTATGTTTCTTGCACATACCGAAACACTATTTTATATATATACAAGTGTACATTGTATACATTATTGTATACAATGTACATAAAATGTACCTTATTATATTCGAAATATAATAAGTATAAGTAATATAGTTCAAATCCGGCTATGTAAAATAATTTATTAATCTTAATAACAAGTTAAGATTAAAGGGGCTCACCCAGCCTTTATAAATTCGGCATCCTTAATTAAATGAAAAACCAGGGGATTTTAGTATAAATCACCTCCCTGCGCAACCGTTGTTCTAAACAAATTACAGCCTCTACATGCATTAAACCCAAGACTACGGATTGGAATGGTACACTTTTTGTTTTATGTATAATAAGGAGCTCTGTTGCATCGCTTTTGACAAGTCGATTTTATTACGTTGATGTGAGATGTGCTCAATCCATTTTTAATTTATTTATCTAGATTATTATTTTTTTTTTGTTCTCGTTCGAAATCCCTAGTTGTACTGACATATAGCGCTAAGGGTTGAGACATAGACACTAACAAACACTGACATTAACAATGTTACATTGAATCGCTAGAACTCGGAACAAGTTGCTACGAACCCTTCTCCTTACTAATTGCTACCAGCACTTCTGTCAACTTGCAGTGCATCTGCATAGCAATGGATTTCAACAGTTAACTGGAAGATTGTCATTGTTAGCGACTCTTTCATCTTGCTGTGTGTGTTTCCTCAGTTGCAGGCAGTTTTGTTTGTATCTGGATGGTAAGGTGTGTTTTGTCTGTTGATTGGATGGGAAATCGAATGTCAACTCGAAAGAAAATACCTTCTGACAGCCAATTATTCTCTCTCACGGTATCTCGTAACGTTTCATGGTTAGGGACGGAAATAACTTAGGTTAAATTTTATCATTTATATCGTAATTAATCTGCAGGCATGTCTTACAAGCTAATAGTAATATAAACATATAGAAAGTATTTCATAATGTGGTATTGTATACATGGATAGATTTCAATACGTTATTCTAAAAATTGTGGTATGTTCAATATATTAGAAGTAGTATTTTAAAAATACAAACGCTATCAATTGTTTATTACTAATGTATCTTTTTCGTTTTTGTTCCAGGTGAGTCGTAATGATATTCTTACACTATTGAAAATTGCTAATGGTTGGGGTTACAAATCAGTTGGTAAAGTACTCATTAGCTATATTACGGTTAAAAAAATATTTATCCAATAGTTTAAATATTTATAATAGACATTCACTATATATCTCTCTTGAATACATCGATTACTTAAACTACTGTAAATAAACAATTTTTTGTTTGTTGTTGTTCTTATTATTCTTATTACAACTTCTTACACGTTTTGTTTATTCTTTGTCGTGATCGATCAGATAAATTATAAATCAAATGAATATAATTTATCATGTATATCCATAAAACAAAACTAAAATGAATGTAAAACACATTTATTTTATTTAATACGTGCCAAATGGCAATGGAATTTGTATAATTGTTTTAATAAATATTTTTATTATTAAAAATATTTAATGCTAAATACTCAACATCTCAAAATTAATATGTTCAATATACGGGTATTAATAATTAAAGTTAATATACTCAATTTTGTAATATTATAATGGGAGCATTTACTGGAAATATACAGATATAAGACTGAATAAATACTAAGAATATAATTAATATACAAATTTATTGAATTATTGCGATAGGAGAGATAATAGGTTTTTATCCTTTTGAATTCAATATAAATATAAAAATGTTGATAATTATGTTAAAATAGTTGGAAATTATTAAGAATTTTCTTTAAATATTTTCGGTGATATGTTTTTAATTAAAAAATTTCAATTAGTTCTTAAAATTAAACTGCCTCTGTACAGTTTTAAATAATTCAGTCAGTTATGTTAGGTATATTGCTCTGTTAACAAAGCAATGTACCTGAATCGAGAAGGCATTTTAATTTAACCGGTAGCCCGGATGAGAGGAAATAATTCGGTTTTATTGCCTCAATTGGCTGAGATATGGATCGATGACGATATTAATGCATATTTTAAGACATTCCTGAAATGGCAGCTTGGAGGAGCTAACTCCCGTCCGGAGAGAATTGAAAACCGGCCCCAACTTCCCTCAGGTCACGCTGTTTCGGATAGGTCACAGGTGGGCGAGCTAGCCACAAAAGCTGTATATAAATAATTCTTTATATATATATATATATATATATATATATATATATATATATATATATATATATATGAGAAATGTTTAGCCTATTATTTATTTAAAAAAGCTACTTTTAACACTAGTGTTTGTCCTAAAAAAAGTTGATTCGTCCAAGATCACACTCAGCTTCTAAGTTTTTTCTCCTAATTGAGCACCCAATTATAAAATCTGGGTGAGCCCCAAGAGGGTCCTAGATCCCATAGGATCCATGTCCGACACACGCACATATGTATGTATACACATAAATATACACACACACACACACACACACACACAAACACACACATATATATATAACTTAAGAGATGTCACACAAAGAATAATAAAAAAAAAAGAATAAAAAGGTTGGAAAGAAACTCACTGTTTGACTTCTGGAAACACACTACTTTATTTGGTCTGATAATCCTGCTTTTATCTGTTTTACAGTGTTTACATTTACATGAATGGTATTAGCAATAATACTGTCCAACTCCTACTCATAACTTATAAACATATATATATAATATATAAATACACACAGAGACATAGGTCCCTGACACACTGACATAAAATCAGAGGCACGAGGGAACAATTTCATTGTTACCTCCCTTTCTCCAGGCTTTTGACACTGTCAGAAAATAATTCTCACTTAGGAAGAGAAAGGTGGTTCCTTTCTCGAGTTTCTGAGCTCGTTCGTAAAATGGCTATCAATCATTGTGACATAGCTTTCTTCTATGTTTGACCTTATCATTCAAAAGAATAAACAACGCAGCCAAATCGGAAAATGATTTAAAATGTACAGTTATATTGTAGAAACATGATGTTTGTATGGTGTTCTCGACACATTTCTAGTTGGCAGGGAAACATATAATTCTAAACTGAAAAAAAATATAAGAAGTAATATATATCCATGAAACATCATGGTGCATATATACACCTGGTACAACCTAACTAAGTAAATTTACTATATCTGCATGCTAAGGTTGTACTAGGAGTATGTATGCACTATAATATTTGATGGATATATATTACTTCTTTAAAGCTGCAAAAAAATTTAGATAAAATAAAAAATAATTAAATTGATAAATATTATGTAAGTGTACGTAAATATAAATATCATGAAAGAATAAAATATTTTTGCACGACTTTCTTATATACTATATATTTGCATTCATGATAAGTTTATATTTCCTAAGACAACTAAGGTCATGCAAATCATGATCCCCTTAACGGTCAAATACATTTTATAATTTAGTTTTACAGGCCCGTTTCAACTTTGACGTTGCTTATCTTCAATTATATCGAACTGGCGCAACCTTTGTATGTCCTTAGCTTAAATTCTCCAGCGATTACTGTCGAATACCTGAAGTCGTGATTTATTCTTCAAAGTTAGCAACCACATTTCATATCCTTGAAGGGTCACCTGCCGTGTATTGGTTAGCATAACAACCCACTAAGTGCAAGATCATTAGATATGCTGTCCTTCGGCGGGAACGTAAAATGGTTGTCCAGAGATTTAAGGTACTCAATAATGATACCTTTCCTAATTGTACCTGGATAGGCAAAATATAGGAATCCCACTTTTAGATTGTGTGATATACCATAACAGCAAATATTGACGTTGAATGAAACATACATGACATGGTCTTCCGTTGAATAGAAATTCTTGGGAACTGTTAATATCACATCATAGTTAACCATCGATATTAATACTGAAGCTACGCCTATGATCCGAAGCAAACAATTGCTAATGACAATAAATACCGAGAAGATATCCAAGAGGTCGAAGACCTTGGCTCACGTTGTTCAGCCTCGAAGGTGCAACCCAACTGAATTAATGAAGGCTTCCTTCTCCTTTCTCATTCACTAATCCCCTGTAATATTATTACTTAATCAATAATATAAATATTAAACAATAAAGAACTATTAGAATGAAACTCTAAAACTCCCAAACCCTTATTTCCCCCCTCCAAAATACTGTAAAACAACCAACCTCAAGTAACTTAATATAACTGGATAGTTATTTTCCCATATTTTTGAATTTTCAGAAATAGCTCTTTATGAATTTTTTATTGTATTTTAATAATTATGTATAATAATAATCATAATTTTATTCCTCTTTTTAAATGTTTGCTCATTTATTATAGTAAATACTAGGGGGGGGAGGGGTATTTTCGCTAAACATCAAAAAAAGGATGTTCCCGAATCTTCGTGTTCATAGCTCAACTAAAATCATGAGAAAATTGAAATCATTAGACAGAATTGCTTGACTTGACTTGCGAAAACTGTGGAAAGCCAATTTTCGAAATTCCTGAACGCCTCATATGTAAAATAGATTATTACATGGCCACTAAAAATTTCTTTGAATAATTGAGGATTGTTAAAATTATATGATGAATGCTAGTAGCGATAAATTTTGTAAATTTGATATGTTGTCAAATTTCAGTTACCCTAATCGCATATGACTTAAATGTTAATAGGTAAATTATACACTTCTTCTTCTACAGTGGCACGACATACGCCTATAGCGATCCTTGGCCAGCTCAACCATTTTCCCCCAGGATTGTCAATCTGCAGCTTGGGCTATGTTTATTCCTCCTTATCTAATATCTGTTAGTAGTCTGTTGTCCCTACATCGAGATCTAGGTCTTCCTCTAGGTCTGGACCGACTGGATTATTTTTGTGCACCTCCCATCCTCCATCCTAATAACGTGTCCGAGCCATTTTACTCTCAGGACTTTGACGAAATTAGAAAGGCTGAGATCCTGGTATTCCCTATACAACTCCATATTCCGACGCAATCGCCAGGATCCATTTTCTTTGTTAGGCCCTATTATTCGTCTCAGGACTTTTCTTTCGAAGTGGTCCACCTTATGTGCATTGGACTTGTTGAGAGTTCACGTCTCACTCGCATAGGATGCTACTGGCCGTATAAGGCATTTGTAGATCTTCATTTTCGTAGCACGGCTTAATACGAAAATTATACACTATTACGTCATAAATAATTAATATCAAAACTAGCAACGAACACTAAGAGGCCATTAATGCTTTGCCATAGATATTTATTATTTTATCCAATTACTCCTTTACTAAGCAATGTTTTATGATTATTATATCATACCATTATTTATACCACAGTATGATTTCGATAATAAACTACTTCATAATAAATATTTATTATTGAAATCAGTTATGAACTCTAATTAGCTTAGAAACAGCAGTCTCCAGCATGTTCTGAAGCGGAAATGCTTCATTGGGAGTAGCGAAGCAGGTGCTTTATGAACATTAAACTTACTAATAATATATATAAACAAAATTAAAATAATAATTAGTTTACCCAAGTTTAAACCGATCTTAGATAGTTGTAAATTTATTTTCGATGTGAATAACCACTATCGGAAGAAGACCGTTCCTCAGAAACGTTATATCTAATTAAATTTTCTAATTAAACTAATTTATGTCGGTCATAAAATATTCCCCGTTCCAGAGTTATGTGCCCTGGAGAATGTCAGAAGCTGGAATATGACCTCAAAGGAAAGTTAAGGCGACATTTGAACCTAAGTTTATTCCCTAAGTCCCCGAAATTAGGAAAAGGTTGATGGGATATTTCTAAATATATTTATTAATATCTTATTATATCGTGAGAACTGTTTTATGTAGATGATTATGCACTATTTCATAATTTATATTTATTATAAAACTAGTACTAAACATTAATAAAATAAATGTTTGCTTAGAAATTTTACAGTAAAAAAAATTTTTTTTGGACCTTGTTTTAGTTAGTATAATATTCTCATAAAAGTATCTACGTTTAATAATAAACTTTAGGTATGAATGTTGTATTATTTTACTAAGAATATATTAATTTAATATAGCCTTGTTTGTTCATTTAACGTCACTTTATGCTGCTATGGCTAATCAAACGATGCTACAGTGGGAGCTCTAAATTCTGCCTATCCAGGTTTAATCAGGATAGGGATTTTCAACGAGTTCCTGACATACGGGGGGACCCCCGTTTAACGTCCCTTCCGAAGGACGGCGTAACTATGGATTTTTTACTTCGTTTAAAAAATCCTAGGGCCGCCTGCCGCACTACGAACCTAGGGCTTAGTAGTTATTTAATATAACCTATTATAAATCAACAATTATACTTGATCAAACGGTGATAGCAAAATGATACGAAATGGAGCCTATGTATTGGTTTAGGTTTAGTAACTTAAGGAGACAAGATTGAATAAAAAATAGCTGGTATATTTAATAATAGAAGTTTGTATTTTACAACTGGTGGTTTTCCAAATTGCTTTATTTATAAACATATCTAGATTGAATATAGCCTCACCCAAAATATTAAACGTCAGATATTTAAGAAGTTGTGTCATAACCTACCCAGGATTTTGACTTGGTTTTGATGGATAAATGAAATTACAAAACTAAACTCGTTGATGATAGCTGGTATAGAAGCAGTGTTCGAAGTAAATTCAAATTAGATTATGAAAATGATTAATAGCAGAATTGGCGAGGATTCAGGTGATATTGGTATAGGAGGAAATAGAATTGAACAAGCCGAGAAGTTTAAGTGCTTTGGCTCTTTGATAATGAGAAAAATTCAAGGGGAAAATAAAGACGCAGTTCTTTATTTGTCTCGAAATCAGCTCGCGCCATTAGTTCCAAAATATACAATTTTTGAAAGGCCTAATAATCTTTAAGAATGAGCATCAGCTTATATTATTCCCAAATAAGATATTGTTTAGATATTAAGTTATTCGATCCAAAAAAGACTAGTTCACTGTAGTATAAATATATTGAAGGTTAGACAAAGTGGAATCGCTGAGTCTGCATCCGGTTAGTATAATTGAAGTGATAGCGTTGCGAAGGTTGAGATCTGTAATATTGTTGGGATAAATAAAGAACGAATCTGAGAGAGATGCACCACAAAAGTGCGGAAGTTGCAGAGTGCAATTAACTATCACCCACATCTTGGAGGACTGCCCCCTGTATGAAGCATATTTTCAAGGCTTGGGAATTGATAGAAAAACCCCGACTATCCTGGGTGATAACGCCACAAATATAGAAAAAGTGTTTTCTTAAGCATAATAACATGTTCAGTAGCATATAATAATTATATGTGAAGTGGAAATAAATTTTGAACCAAAAGAGAGAAGACGCTGATGACCATGGATGTTGTGCGTCTATAAACAATAAAACCTAATCTAAAGAACGAATTTCTGAAAAGAATATCAATGCTGTGCAGGCTGCTAAACGTCCGAGAAATAGGTGGGAGGATTATTATTTTATATCCAAGACATATATCTATTATGAGGACTTAACAATGGATACATTCGGTTATCTGATAGCTGCATTAGTAAACCGAAACAATCTAGGCCTTCTAAGCAGAACTGTATTTAAATTTCTTATTAACATAAAAGCTTTGTTTTTTAAATTTAATTTTGTTTATCGCTTTGTAGGGCCATTTGTGACGACTGCTCTTCTGAAATTTCTTGTATTAACTTAGCATCTTCTGTAATTTATGTTTCTTTGATATACGGTTCACTGTCATTTTTGTACCATCACAACTTTGGGAGATAGGCCGATACAGCACTAAATGTAGATGGAGACGAGTCAGCAATCTTTTTATCTTTTATTTGGCGGAGATGGTTTTGAGGAAGCCTCTACCACTCTTCGCCCAAAATATGCGGTTTTTACTCATATCATTTTGTATTTTGAATATTGGGCGCATGTGTAATTTTACTTACTTTTTAGTAGAACACGATTTTGAGGGGTTGTGCCGTTTAAAGCCCATTAAAAAAAATAATAATGATCGCAATCACGCCATCTTTAAGTTCTACGAAAGAAAGCGGAAGCCATATTTAGAAAAAAGAACCATTACCGATGATTCTTTGGTAATCCTTTAAACTATTTAATAGAGGCAAGAAACAGGCGTCGGCCATTTGTCACGGACTTTTGAAGAAGTGGACACGAAATTACCGACTGCGGAGTCCATTGTTATGCCAGCCCAACAAAAAGTCTTCTACCAACAAGGATTGGCCACGCTCGGGACGTGACTCGAACCCGTTCTCACACCCCCGCCTCCAGTCATCATGGAGGAGTGTTAGCTTTGCGCAAGTGCGAATCGTCGGGAAACAATGGCGAAACCAAAAAAAAAAATGTATCTTAGTTACTTGCGGTAAATAACAGTGAACAATTATTTGTCTGGTCAATAAACCTCCCATGAATTGGTTCTCAAACTCGAGATACAGCAACCTTGTTTATTCATTTCGTAGGGAACGGAGAGGCTCAGTGGTAGAGCGCTGAATTGCTGTACCGAAGGTTTAAGGTTCAAATCCCGCTTCTTAGCAGCCTTTTATTAAATCTTTTACCGGCCGGAGATGGAACATATGAGATCTACGACCATCCTGAGGCTCACTCATCCTATTTATAGTGGGTATGTGCCAAAATAGGAGGAAAAATCTGGGGGTTGATCTTGATCTAGGTCAAATCACGTATTTGCACAACCGTTGTTCAAGAAACAGTACTGTCTCTACCACGCACTGAACCCTATACCCTTCATGGGTTGTAGAGGATTTTTTTTTTCAATCAACAGTGAACAATTATTAACAATCCAGAATTGGACTCATTATAAGGTAGAGTTTGTACTGTATCTAAGCCAACGGTTGTGTAAGGAGGTGATTTACCTTATTCCCATACGTACAGTCTGAAACTGTACTTCAGTTTTTTATTCGTTTAACGTCAACTAATGTTGCTATGCTCAAAACGATATAAACCCACGATTAAAGGATGGATGGAACCATCATCCTTCCAACTCTTCTTTACGGATATGAAGGCCGCTACCGCTGAAGGAGCAACAACGTCTTATATTCCGTCCAAAAAAGGATGAGACCACTGCAGAATTTAGAACATTACACAATGCGGAATCGCGAATCATGCAAACGATTAAGATTTAAGTGATAAGGTCACGAAGCTTAAAATGGGCTTGTAAAAATGCTGTTCTTAGTCAAGTTGATGAAAGCGTATGTTGGGTAGACCGAGGCATGGGTGGGAAGATTGCGTTAAGACTGATCTGACGAATTTGGGTTTGGTTAGTGATTCGTGGTCGGAATATGTAAGCAGAGATTGGTGGTATCGGCATCGAGCATTCGGGTTCGCTAAGCCTTATTATTTTTATTATTATATTTATTAGTTGAAGAAAAATTTAGTTTAGCGTCGCATCCAAAACCTCAAGACTAGGCTGAGATTGGAAACGAGGCCTGAATAATAGAAAATTCATTTGTTTTAGGCGATTGCCGATATGAATTATGCCCAGGTGGGGAATACGTAAGTAGGTCCGCCAAGGGCGTAATATACGGGCTTGGAACAGTAATCGCTAAGCGTGGAGCCCTCCAACAATTCCGACACTCCAACAATTCCAACACTCCAACAATTCCAACTATCCATCATAGCCAAGTTCTCTCCTCAAAGCCCATCCTCTTTCCCCGCATAATGCCTCGTCTGGTTTTTACCTGACAAAGTTCACGTTATGACAACACTTGGCATACTTATTACACTCAGGGTACATAACTACATATAATATCGTAAACAATTTTGTCTCTACAGTCAAGACTTTGTTCATTTGATAGAACGATATCTTTTGATGCTTCATAATTGTCTTAACTAATTTTTCAGTCGATCTATTTGAAAGTTCCATGTGAGTATTAGTAGAGTTAAACATTCCTATTGTAATGATGGTATTGGAATTATTTTATTAGCCATTAAAAGCTTGAAATATTTTTGATTTTAACTTATGCCATCATTACCGTAAAACTTCAAGTTCCAACAAGTTACAACTCAAAATATGACTCGATGTCGATACCAATCTCAGCTTACAAACCTCTGTCCAGGGACAACTATCCAAACTCAAATCCGTCAGATGACTCTAAACGCAATCTTCCCATATACGCCTCAGTCAATCCCTCAGACGTTTCCCAGTCAGCACAGCGCTTACTAACTTTTTAGGAATTCCTTCGTTACTAAGCCCACCAACTTTACTAGCTAATATTAATCTTCGTGACGCTATATTTTCAATAATATTTAGCGGGCGCATGCTTCGCGATTCCACTTTGTCCAATCTCCTAAATTCTCCAGTGGTCTCATCCTTTTTCGACCGAATGTTCAACGTAACAGCTTATTTTCGAATACCTTAAGATGTTGTTCATTCTTCAGCGCTAGCGGCCACTTTTCACATCCATAACGAAAAGTTGGAAGGATGATGGTAATGATCTTTAATTCCTACTGAAGCCATGTTTTGAGCTACGTTGTTGTTCTTTTGAAGGAGAGCTATCATCTTAGTTTTTAACATTTGATTTAAACGTAAAAAATAGCATTATATCCTAAACCACTGAATGTGCGAATGAAACAAAATTGTATGCCCATGGAAATAAAGTTACAATTTCTTCATACAGTCGATTTAGGATCATCTGCGGTATAGTGGCTAGCATATCAACATAACATACCCGAAATCGCGGTTTCGCAGCCCGGCAAGTATCCTTAGAATTTTTTGAAGGGAGTAAAATACCCTCCATCATTCCATCCTTTGAATGGGACATAAAATGGGGGTCTGCGATGTCAGTACTCGTTAAAAATACCTCTCTTAATTATGCCTGAATATGCAAAATTTAAGACTCCTGCTGTAATATCGTCCGATTAGCCATAGTTACACACAGTAATGTAAAATGAATGGACAAATAACACAGTGGACATATGGCGTGACACAGAATTCTTTGAAACATCAAGCTCTACTTTCACAAATAAGCTGACTAACTCAAGTTCTCACTTTCTATTAGAAAAGGGGTTGTGAATAAACTTAATTGGAATGCTCCGTTCCTTCCGAGCCTTTTGTCTACGAGTAGTTGGAATGAATAAAGAATTCCAATACTCCAATAACTCCCATCCTTTTATTTATATTATTCATTGCGGAAGAGGGGATGGCCTCATTAAGAGTTTGAATAAGAGCAAGTAGGAGCAGACAAACCGGAGTTCGCAAGTGGCATATCGACCGTCGGGAACTTAGCCACTCCACAACACATTAATGGAATGGCTAAATTTAATTATCTACTTCCAATGGCCGACTTATCTTGCTTATTTGGTTCCATCGGGTCCAACTTCGTTTAGTAAATTTTAATCATTTAATAGTACCGTATAAATATGATAAGTAACGAACGAATTCCTAAGAAGTTAATAAGCGCTGTGCCGACTAGTACACGTCTTAGGCTACACCTACATTGGATCCGATTCGGTGCGACGTGATTCTATCACATACGATGCTGGGGTGTATACATTATACGTATTTTACTATACATTATAGTAAAATATAAATGTATTAAAAATAATTAATAAATAATCTTAATTTTATAAATTTAAAGAACCAAATGTTATAACTCTCGATATATTTCAGTCATTTGGTTTGCTAGCGACGTCTCATCGTATCACACCGGATCCAATGTAGGTGTAGCCTTAGGGGTAGGTGTTCTGAAAGTTATGGGTTTGGGGGGGTGCTTCGTGGACTGAGGCTTGTATACCGAGATTGGTGGCATCGGCATCGAACCTTCGGGTTCGCTAAGCCTTTTTATTATTATTATTTATATAAATATGATAAAATAAATAATGAGTAAGCTGACAAGGTATATTTATAGGTCTGAAAACCAACGTTTCGTTACAAACTTCTGAGCCATGTTCAATAAGGCTTCGGAAAAAAAAACTCAAGTACTGAAATTTTTCCTTCTGAATAAGTAATCATGTATTATTGTTTATTCAGTTAACGTCATCGTTCATAGAGCAAAACTATCAGTGTTACTACAATCCTTCAAAGGTATTTAATACATGGTAGAGTTTGTGTGTCTTAGTAAGAGGTGTACAGTAAGATGGCTGAGCTGATTCTACGGTTTTGATTCACCTTATCCTTGTAAATAACTTAGCTACCATAGACGTTCTCGAAAGCGGGAGCTTCTATAGGTTGCAGTAACCTTGTGTATTCGTTAAATAGCTGCAGTTAAATAGCTGTTTCGTGTTACATCCGATTAAACACAATCATTCATGATATATATATATAGTCCCTGGCCAAATTATTAGACACACTGTATTTTTTAAATAATTTTATGTTTCTTAAGAGTTTTTATGCTGTAATTGTATGTTTAAACTACAATATTATTGATTTTCATTTAAAAGATTTTTTGTAGACTACCTTTTTGTATTTATTTTTACCATATGGGAACACTGTGTTGACAAAGTGATACATGAACGTTAACAATTACAAACCTGTATCAGTCACGATCAGGTACGGATGTGTTTCTGTGGCTTTATAGGACTCTGATTGTTTGTTTAACAGTTTTACTACTCAGTTATTAGTTTATTCTGTATCCAGTATTAAAAAAAAATAATTGGACTGTTTTCATTATGGCTAGAAAGGCGATCTTTCACCACGTAAAAAAGCTGAAGTTAAGGCCCAATGTTTTTTATTATATGATTGAATGATATAAAAATAAAAATACAAATCAATTTAAAGCAATAAAACGGCGCAATATCACTCGGTAATTAATATTTTACATGAAATCTTGCAGTGCGTCTAATAATTTCGCAAGGGACTGTATATATATATATATATATATATATATATATATATATATATATATATATATATATATATATATATATATATATACACACACACACACATATATATACAGTCCCAATATATATACATATATATACGTTCACACAGAACTAAAGGATTCGAAGGTTCCTTTCTCGCCCGCTCCAGCACAGTGTGGAACTCAATCCCTCCTAATATCCGTCATAGTCCCTCACTAACGTCATTTAAATCCTTGCTTTTTCAACACCTCCTAGCTTCCCAAAAAGATGCTCTCTAAGCAGGTCAGTCATTTGCATAGAATGTAATGTATAACTCATTGTGTTATTTAGTTCTTTTAATTTTGCTTTTTGAGAAGCGGTACATCATGTAAAGAAATTATTGCATGCTAGCTCATGCATCTAACAAAAGCTATGAATTTATGCTATGGTCAAGATCTGTACTGTTTATTTACTTACTATTATTTTTGTTTAAATATTTCTTTTTAAATTGTTTTCTGTCACTTTTTACACGCATTATGATTTGTAACCTTTAGCCTTCTGGCCAGATAAATATTATCTTTTTTTTCCTGTTCATATCTGTTATTCTAAAGGAACTTAGTCCCAGAATAAAGTTACTTTTCTATTCTATTCTATTCTATATATATATAGATATATGAGAAGCGAGGGATGGTTGACTGGATGATAGATGTAAGGAAGAAAATAGTTGGGGGTGCAGTCAAATAAGACACTAAATAAGTGGTTACTCATTTTAATTACGTGCCGACGTTTCGACCCACTTTGTGGGTCATCTTCAGGGCTATGAAAGAAAAACAGACAAAATAACAGAACTATAAAAATACATTGCAGACTAAGTATATGATAAATGAGAAAAATATATATGTAGAGAGGTAGAAATTTAGAACAATAGTGAGGGATATATATGAATAAAAAATATTTATATATATATATATATATATATAAAATTTATATATATATATATATATATATATATATATATATATATATATATAGATATAATTAAGATAGGTTCGTAAACTTTTCTTAAGCAATCATGTAATATGTTTGTTTATTTGTTTAACCGTTTAACGTCATCCTTGCGTAGGTGCTAGAGGTAATCAACATTTAATATTAATTGGCCCAGCTTATAAAATAAAACTATCAGGCTCATTACATAATAGAGTTTATACTGTATCTAAGCCAACAGATGTCAGAGGTCTACAGAGGTCTGCCTTAAGTTAAATCTGCCAGAGAAGCTCTTCAACTCGGGACCTAGAGATTGCAATACAGTATACTTAACATCATATGTTTGTTAGTTTCATTTAAAGTCACTTTATGCTGCTGTGGCCAATTTAGACGATGCTTAAGTAGGAGTCCTAAATTTTGCCTATCCTTGTAGAATTAGGATAGGGATCTTTAACGAGTACTTCTCATCGTACAGACTCAGGACCCCCCACCCTTTTAACTTCCTTCCAAGGGGTGGCATAACTAAGTATTTTACTCCACATCTTCACGCATTTCTTCTGGTTCCGACCGTGTCGTCAGATTCTGTCCCTACGTTCGCTGGTCTTACAGCTTCCTCAAATCAAAATATCAGTATTTGGGACTTTGTTACTCTTTTCTTCTATTAATATAATTATAATTATTGATATTTCGCGGTGGGTAATAAGTTTTATATAATGACAGGATGGACAGAAAAAAAATGTTTTAAAAATTGATAAGACATCGATCATGTATTATTATTTCAAAATATTAATCAGGTTTCACCTACAAACAATATATTCCCTCATATGTTTTTAGGGTTAGCATATTTAATAAAAATTTTCATCCAGCTTTCCTCCGTAAAATGCATTATAAATTACTAAATTATTTTTATGAAAAATATAGTCAGGATTGAGTTAGAATAATTGACATCTGAAAAAAATGTTCTCATAAAGAAGTCGGAATATATATGTAAAATACTTATGGCATTTTTCTTGAGTAAGTTAAACGAAGTCCCTCCCATTGGAAATTCAAATTTTTCAATCTGTCTCCCTCAAATCCTTATAAGCTAGTTTTCCATAAATTTCTGAGGTTCTTTGAAAAAGCCAATTTATATTTCTGAGATAGTTATTTTTCATGGCATGAAAAAAGGTCGAGTAATGTTTTATTTTGTATTATTAATTAGCAATGAATTAGTTTATTTTATAATGATTTAATGATGAGTGATATTTGTTTCCTAACAGGGAGGTTCACTTTACATTTAACAATCTGATTCTTCCTCTACAACTGCCAATTAGATCTGTGAGAAGTTAGCTAGTTTAAGTTTCTTGTAGTGAAGTCTTGTATTTCCTTAAAGGAACTTAGCTTTAAAAGACTTATTTTGATTTCTCACCACTTGTGTGTTTCTGTTTAGTGAAGTGTTTTCTTTCACCTCAGGGATTTATCTTTATTTATATATATATATTTTTTTTAAATCGTTATCTCGGTAAGCTCATCGTTAAATATAGATGTAACTAGTTAATTGTTTGCCAAAGGAATATTTATTGTTATCCAATTTTTATTTCTCGTTGATTTCTTGTAAATAAGTGTTTTATATAATTAAGTCGCTTGGCATGTTTATTTCTCTCAGATTCCTCTGAAATTACAACAACTTTTTAACGTCTTCTGTGCTAATTTTAGTTTCTATGTGAGCCTTTTCTGTACTTTCTATTGTGCTTGTAAAAAACAGGCTGTACGATTGAATTAATATGAGACCCATTGGTTTTTTTCCATGTCGCTCCTTCTTTTGAACATCGAAGTAACTTAAAAAATTAGGTATTTTAACATTAATAGGGTTAATTTAACCTTTTTAAAGTTTTTTTTAATTCGGGAACGACATAGTAGATATTCCATTTCCAAAGTTTTTTAATAAAGTCATATTTTGAGTTGTATCTTGTTTGAACTTGAAGTGGTATGAAAATTATGACGTAAGTTAAAGTAAAAAAGTTTCAGGTTTTTAGAAATTTTCTAATGGTTAATAAAAGAATTTCAATACTATCATTACAATAGGAATGCTTTGCTTTACCAATACCCAAATTTATATATTTTTTTAACTGACATGGAACTTTATAATAGCTCTATCGAAAAATTAAGTTTTTTCATCTAATGACTTCAAGACCAAGCTAAGTACTTGGTACTTTATATTCGTTTTGATGTTTACTACTTCTTTGATTCTAGCAATTTTTTCTCCTTTCGAATGCATAAAACCTTGAATGCCTGTCGAATTGTCAATCGCATACTTATTTAGAAAAACTACTCTTTTGGTTCTCCAGTTTTTCCAGCACGCTAATCCTGCCTCCAACACTGGAACTCTCAACCTGTGATTCTGGTTGAAGCGTTGCAGGAGGTTGGCTTTGGGGATCGAATTTCGTCCAGTTTTTAGCCTCGCTACTATATCATGTGTCAGCTTGCTTCCTGGGCAACACAATGCCCCCCGATCTTCACCAGTTGCGTCTCTCTTCCTGTCATGGAGGGGCTCGTTTTAATATACGGTCTGCGAGCTTTGTCCGAACTCTCCCAACATTTTTTTTGTTTCTGTCCGATTTTATTAAATGTGCATAGCCTACTCGAGTGTTGTCGTTTAATTTTTTTTTCATTCCTAAAATACTTTAATAGTAATTAAAAAGAAAAGAAGAACAATATATAGAGCTTGTGTAGAGCCTGGATACAACAAATTAATCAATAGTCCTTCAATTTTTTGTTATAATAATTAAGGACATTTTTATTCTTGTTTCCAAAGTATTTATTCCAACGTTTCAACATATCCTACAAACACATTCTAAAAAACAATATAATTTTTTTGAAAATTTAGTTATTGAAATTTTCAACCGTATTATAACAATATAACAAGTAAATGTAATATTTACTCCTCAATAGGTCATCATGAGTGACTTCATTCGTAACAAAGTAAGGAGCATTGATTATTTTTCGAAGGATTTTGGATCGTAAGGATTGGATACGAGAGGAATTCAACGGCTTAGTGGAAACCCAAAGTTATACTCTGTAAATCTAAAAAGGTCTTATTATATTCAGTTATATGAGTCTTTTTTAATTAATTGGGAGCTTAGGGCGTTTGCCTAGTAAATGTTGAAGTAGCCTGAAACGGTGAGCAGTTTCTTGTCTTTTCAGTCTAGTATGAGGATTCCAAGTGTATGTTCAATGATGTCTAATCTCGAAAAAAACTGACACTATTAAGTAATGTAGTAAAATAAATATTTGGTAAGGACTGTACAGTTTTTAAGTCGACGGTTGAGTAGAGAAGTTTTCGCTCAACCGACCTGTTTTTTTGCTTATAGGAGAACATCTGCTATACAGAGGTTGAGTAAACCCCCAGAGGGTTTCTAATATTCGATAGGGTCCATGCAGGGCTATTAACAAAATAAAATATTTACCTGACGCTGTTATTAGGACCTATAAATTCCTAGCACAGATTCTGTAATAAATATTTTATTAATATATAAATACAAAATATATTTTTTCTATTTTATGTGTGTGTGATACAACGTCCATAGGCACGTGTTGTTTGTTTGTTATGTTGCAATGCTATATTATTAGAATTCCATTTCATTCCACCAAGGACATTTTATAACAAGGCACTAAGGAATTATGCTACTGGCCATTTCCAAGGTAACACGTATATAATGTTTCGAGAGCTTCCAACCATGAAATTGTTTTATCCTTTGTTTTTAATTGTATTTGAATAATGTTTAAAAGAAAAAACCTAAATAAAAAATATATTACGCGTTTAAAATCACACACACACATATTCCATTGGTTATTATTGTATTCTCTTTTGTTTTTGTATATTATCAGTTTTAGTGTTAATGTTTCACAATGAAAAAAAAAATTTTGTTTTTTTATTAGTTATTAATTAACTATTCGTATTTTTCATCATGGAAGGCAGAATTGATATTTGTAAATAGTTTCATTCTTGTGGGATTTTGTTAAAAAAATAACGTGTATATACTTATCCATATATATTTAAATACATCTTACGTTTTAAGGTTCTGGAGGTTTATTCAATAAATATTAAACTGTATTTCGTCGATGTTTCTAGGTTTTAATGTCATAAAATTCATGCCCAATTAGTAAAAAATAAGCTCGGAATGATTTAAGAGTTAACATTCAATATCAATAAGACCACAACAGTAAATTAACAGTTTTGAGATTGAGAAATACAGTATTGATGTAGAGATTATTTTTACAAATTCATTGTGAAATATATTGATTCATATTTCTCAATATTACTGTTTAGGCATTTTTCTTGCTGTTATCGCTCGAGTTCGGTTTAGATCGTTAAACATAGTTATTTTGTTTGGGACTTCCCATGGTCTTGAAGTAGGTCTATTGATCTTTGACGAATATATAGAAACGAGTATTTAGTAGGTTACACCACAGGGTTATAATAATTGAAGTGATAAGATCAAGATTGGGATAGAGAACGTATTCATTAAAAGATAATGATCGTTGAGCCGACATGTTAAGGTCCGAGGACTATGTTGGTGGATTTCGTTAAGGGTGATCTTAATAGGTTAGGTTTGGGTGATAATCCGTGTTTGGAGGTTTAATCAGTGTTATGTGGTATCGGCATCGAGCCTTCGGGTTCAGTAAGCCTAATTATTATTAATTAATAAAACACCAAAAACAACAAAAAAAAAACTGTAGCCCTGCTAGGGTCTTATGCTCAGTATACGGTAGAGGCTGCATCGTTTCTACGACAACGGTTGTGCCCACTTGCCAGGTTTTTTGCCCCCCCCCAATTAAGGGTACCCACTTTATAGAAGCTGTGTGAAGCCCAGGAAGATCTGCAGATCCCCGGTTCTATCGGTGGCTGTTGACAGATTAAATAAATTATTATTTATTTACTTATACACATAATGTCTGTGCGTGTATTATACAAGATGGCCATTATCTGAATCTGCTTATTCAAAAGGTCGAAAGGGCATTCCTTTGTTAGGACCTGGTAACAAAATACCTGGGACTACTCTTTGACCCTCCTGTTAACAGTTTGCGACGAATTGAGTTATTTGGTTACCTACTGATTTGGAGCCTTCATTAGTTCGGCTCATAATGAGAACCAACATAAACGTCCTTTGTGCCTGTAGCGAAATCGTTCTGAAGATTAAAAGCCTTTTGAAATTGGATTGACAAATGAAAGCAGTGCTTTACAACAGAGAACTCGACTGTTATGTCGACTAGAAATGTTCATTACTCAATCTGTCTATCTAAGCTTTTGTTTTTGAAAATTCATATTTATATTTATCACTAGGCTCAAAAAAATAAACACACAAAAATATCTTACATCTCCTTTGTATATTAGTTCGTTTCCTGTGCAATGGCCGTTTTCGAAGGAAACCTTATTTAGTAAAACAACTTTATGAAACTGGAACATTTTTATTCAAAACATTTACCCACATTTTCTATACGTTTTCCAATCAATCAATTTTCCAATCCCATAATTGAAAAAATAAAGCTTTTGTGATGAAATAAAACCTAAAATTATAATCGCATTCTAATTCTTAATTATGTTGGGTAACTTCTTATGAATGTCCGTTTTTCAAAGGAAAGATTATTCAGTGAAACAAATTTATTAATTAAAAAAATTCTTATTCAAAATATTTACCCTCCTTTTCCAATGTGTTATCAAATTTTCAACCTCAGAATTAAAAATTTAGGGTTTTGAAAGGTCTTAAAAAGCGTTTTTGACTTGAGAACCATTTTCCAAAATTATGTTTTACGAAAGTCCAAATTTCTGAACAGATGGAAATCTGTTGGAAATAATGCTGGATAAGAAGGTGGGTGTGGGAGGACTCCGCAACCCAGCTCGTTTAGTTTCTTCACGGTCTCTCGTGAGACTTGAGGTCTGGTGTTGTCATGTGAGAGTATAGGCCCCGTCCGACGGACCAATACAGATAATTTTTATAAGATTTTCATGCATACGTCTGTATCACTGTAGTACGGTGTGGATGTGATCTCTGTGATCTGGTGGAAAGGAGAAATGACTTATTAATGAAATAATTTTTCAGCTATGAATTAATCTGTGGAGTTTAAAATCTCTCAAACCAACGAAGAATGGTCCGCTCGTTACAACACCCTCCCCAAGTGCGGCGGTAATGTTTCTTGCAGCGTGGGGAGCTGAGTGACCAAGTTTAAACAAAAAAATATAAAAAAAATTCTTCAGTTTCCCATATTTTTACTAACCATTTAAGCGCATATTGATATAACTGATGTGGTTGATCCGTTTACAATTAGATCAAAATCGATGTTTTGGTTTTTCAAAGGTAAACCATTTTTTTTAAACCTATTCATTTTGTAAATTCCATCCATCTACTACCCCGGACACAGTACAAAAGTATTGATGATTTTTTAAAAACTTTTCTTTCGTTTTCCACGAATTAGTGTTTGCTTTTGAACAAATAACAATTACATTCCCTAAAACCAATCACTTGATTTTGCGATCGCTTGTTTGACTAGTTTGTAAAAATAAACCGCTTCTATGAAATGCACATACAGATATTTTAAACTAAATTATAGGGAGCGGAATGGCTCAGTGGTAGAGCACTGAGTTGCCACGCGGGAAATCCTGGCTCAAATTCCTCTGTGGGCAAGGCTTATAGTCTGTTAAAATGCAGCAGCAGGTGGATCTTGAAGGATCTAGGACCATCCTAGGGCTCACCCAGCCTCTATATAGTATTATAAAAATAGGGTACCCAAAATAAGGGGGACAAATCTGGCGGTTGTAAGTGACCTAGGACAACTCACCCCCTTGCAGAACCGTTGTACATGAAAAAATACAGTCTCTATTATGTACTGAACCCCGAACCCGTTTACGGGTAGAAGTGGTACAGGTTTTCAGGGATTTTATTGATATTTATTATTAGTTTATTGCAGCTACAATATTCCTGGAGAATATTGATATATTTTTTTCATTAGGTGTAGGTACAAATTGGCAAAAATAATTATTTCATCTGCTAACACCTGAACAGTATGTCAGTATATAATATGATATAGTTACTATACATGTATATTATAGATTAGAATAGTTTGTACAACATAGGACTCAATTACTCTCCTGGCAGCGCTCCTGTAATTTTTAAACTTACATTAATTACAACTGTTAGGTATACTTTTTAAATGGATTACTCATCTCCAAGTAAACGAAACAATAGAGGGGTTTTCTGGGTATTATTCCCGAATTGGAGTTGGCTTACTACTCGTTTGAAATATTAAATGCCATTATCTGATGGAAAAGAAAATTGAAACTCCCTATCCTCGAGAGAGGTAACATTATGATTAACGCATTAATAAGTTATCACAAAGTCCAAGGGCTATTAGTAAAGATCGTTAAATATTTTTTTATGACTTCATAAAACTGATTAAAATATTTGTTTTAATGATTGAATTAAATAATGTATACATTTTTTGGGGTAGTTAATGCCAACTAATCTGAAATATATTTTTTTTTCTTTTACGCACCGTATACCTTAATTTTAACGACAATTTTAGATATATAAGTCCTCAAGGTAGTATCCTTGGCCCAATCCTTTATACAGTTTATACAGCTGACATCCCAACTCATCCTAATACTATCCTTACCACATATGCTGATGATGCATGTGTATTATCAGTCAATACCAATCCAGTTATTGTATCCCAAAGCCTCCAATCCCATATCACTGATCTTGAAGATTGGTGCCAGAACTGGAGAATTAAAATAAATTCTCAAAAATCCCATCAAATCACTTTTACCTTACGTCGTAAACCAATGACTTCCTGCCGTTCAGTATCCTTTAATAATATCCCACTTGTGCCTGTAGAATAGAGCCGATACTTAGGGTTGCATCTCGACAAACGATTAACCTGGAATTCTCATACAAGACTGAAAAGACAAGAAACCGCTCGACGTTTCAGGCTACTTCAACACTTACTAGACAAACGCTCTAAGCTCCCAATTAATTACAAAAGACTAATCTGCATGACCATCATACGACCTATTTGGACTTACGGAGTAGAGCTTTGGGGCTCCACTAAGCCATCGAATTCATCTCGTATCCAATCCCTACAATCCAAAATCCTTCGTAAAATCCTCAACGCTCCTTATTTTGTTAAGAATATAGTCATCCATAACGACCTTAATGTCCCATTTGTTGCTGATTTGGCTCAAACCCGCTATCTATCCTTTCATAACAAACTTCATTTCCACTCAAACCCTCTAGTTTCAAACCTTGCTTCCTCTTCAATTCCCGATAATACTCCGAGGCGTCTGAGAAGAAGATGGCCACGTGACCTTCTTAATTGAACATGCGATTTGAGTACTACCAGTGGGTAGTTTCTCTACTTGTCATTATATCACGTCATTATGTATCACTCAGCCAATTTACTTGTTATATTATTGTAATGTAGTTGTAAATATCAATAAATAAATAATAAAAAAAAATATATATATATATATATAAGATTAAATATTATATATTTATAAATATATAACTTTTTCTGTTTTCAGAACTCTCAGTTAACATACATTAATTATATTTTACCTTCTTTTCGTTTCTTATGTATCATCTAAAAAATCAAGGGGAAGTCAAAAAAAATTATTCCTTAATTTGGTACAAAATTATTTATTATTAAATTAAAATGTAATAATTGGAATAGAAAAAATTATAAATAATAAAATAATATATAATATGGAACCCTCAGAGTAAACCAGATAATAACATAGGAGAAATTTAAATTATAAAACAAAATAAAAGTAGGATATGAAAAAAATATTAAAGCTTTTAATGCCTGATTATTAACAGTATAATTTTATTTATCTTATGGTTCTAATGTTGTTGTTTTTTTTTTCAGGTAAGTGTTCCAGATTTTTTTAACATCTCAGAGATCAGATTTTTTTTAAGGTAATTAAACAATATTATGGGGGAAATGGTTCGTGTGGATGTCAATATAATTTATGAAATAATAAAACCTATTTATTACAGATTAACGTTTCTTCGCACATCGTATGCCTTCTTCAGAGCTGAATAAATAAAACATAAACAAATTTAAAATAACATTAAAATAAACAAGTTTTTCGTTATATATTATTCTTATCTTTACTATCATCAATGTATATCCAATTATATTATTTTTACTACTTCGCTTCTTGCTTATTCCAATGATTTTAATTTTGTAGTAATTTGTTTATTGAGCCCTGATGAATACCTGCATTATTGATTGAAACGTAGGTTTTTGATAAACAGTTCCATACTAATTGGTAATTTATTTTTGTATCTACTCATAACTTATTTTCTCTTTCATATAAAGTAATCATGAACCAATAATTATTTTAATTAAATATTGAATATAAATGAGAAAAAACTCATTGAGAGACAAAAATTGTATAAAAGAATGCAATATGAGACTTAAAGTTTTGCTTTTTTGAATATTTTCTTATGCATCATAATTATTAAAACGATATTTCTCTTGGTTACTTCTATATACTCAACATGATCCACTGGAAAATATCCATCTCTCTACAAAATATCTTTTCTACCTTCATATTTGTTACGATATAGGGCTAAGCAGTTCAGTGTATGGATCTCGAGTTCAAATCCGGATGATTAATGTAAATTATTTAATCTGTTAACAGCGATAGATTGACCCCGTGGGGTCTGCAAGAAGTTTCTCGGCCTCATTTAGCCTCTATAAAGTGGGTACCCTTGATAGGAGGAAATTTTGGCAGTTTAGTATGATCTTGGCCATATCCTTGCTCAACCATTGGGTTAGAAACGGTGCAGTCTCTAACATATACTGAACTCAAGACCCTTCTTGGGTTGCAGTGGTACAGGTTTTTTTAATAATTAATAATAATAAGACTTACTAAACCTAAGGCTCGATGCCGATACCACAATTCCATGGATATAACCCGAGCCTGAACCTTTAATATCGCCCTTAACGAATCGTTCCAGATACGTCTTGGACGTTAACGTGTCGGCTCAACGATAATTATCTTTTAATGAATTTGTTCATTTAATTCATTTCATGACCAAAAACTTTACAAGCCTATCTCAATCTTGATCGTAGCACTTAATTATAATAAACGGGACTGGTAACATTCTAAATTCTCCTGTAAACTCGTCAAACACTAATAAACACAACTTTAGGCCGTGGAAAGTCAAAATATTCTTCCCAAAAAAATTTACCTTTATCGTTTTTAACAAATTTCGAGAAATAATAGCAAGAAAAATGTTCATACAATACAGTTCGTTCAATCTAATTATTCAATTCGGTTATTCGATCTCACAACTGTAAATTTATTGCTGATGAAGATTAACAGCAAATTTACTAAAAGGGCATGAAGTTTAGGACATTAAAATCTCGATACACAGCCCTAATAAGGTATATTTTTTTCTAAAGGTATCTTTCTGAGGAGTTTTCAAGTTGAAAAAATGTATTTATATTTGTCAATAATCCTGTATGTGTATTATGAGTCGGTTTTCACGAAGTTATTTCTCTTGTAAACTCTGTTAGACGGACATTCTACCCTGTCCTAATGCAGAGATGACAAATGTACGGTTAGAACTAAGTTTATGAAACCTTAATAGCTGCGAAGAATGTACTTTTCCTTTCATAATTAAATACACTCCCTTCTCAAAGAGAAGCTTGTCCCAGAACTCTTCTTATAAATCCAATATTATGTTTCCTTCCTTTTTATATTTTTCTTCTTTAGCGGAGTGGGATTCGCTTTGAGGAAAGAACGTAAAAGGAAAAAAAAAATATTTTTTTAAAGAAATAAAAATACAAAAAAAATAAGACTCTATTAATGATTCAAAAGACCTTTATTTCCGAACGGAATAGTATAATCTTGTTATCACAGATCGTAGATATTTTATTTTATTTTTTATAATTTTAAACATTAAAATTCAGATATATATTCTAAAGGATTACCTTTGAATTTTAAACTGCTGGTTTCATTAGAACTCGAAAAAAAAATCAATTCTAAGTTACTGATACCTAGGTTTTAAGTGAAAGCCCCTCGATGTTTTATTTTCATTTTTTTTTTTATGGGACACACAGAGGCCTAATGGGGCTCACTCGGTCTCTACTAAGTCTTCTTGATGTGCGCTAATCGTTACGGATTTTTGCATCCGGCACGTCGAATTAGATCTTGTTGACCGGTATACGGAAGAGTTCAGCAGATTCTTTTCCGTTCTATTCCCTTTAGCTTGTTAGCCCAGCATACCCTCCTTCTGGTCATCTATTTCCGTTGATTTTCCTGTGCATGGTGAGTTGATGCAGAGAGTACTTGACATCATTGTGGCCTAAACACTGCAGCTTCTGGGTCTTACTGATGTTCATGATTTTCCTGGATTTATTTCATTAGTCTCTGTAAAGTGGGTAACCTCACAGACCCTCCTTTGGCACTCCCAGCCTCTATTAAGTTGTGGAAACCACCGATTTTTACCAAACCACCTCTCTGTACAAATGTTTTATAGAAGAAGTTCTGTCTCACTATTTCTAACCCTTTAGCCCTTCTTATGGATTGTTGCGTACAGTTTCTTTTTTCTTTTTTTTTTTTTACATTCTGATCTTGGTGGAAATACCGTGTTACTAACATTCCTTGATATCGGATTCATACAGTCTTTTCTGTATAACGTAACCATGATAGACTCATTTGTTATCATTTAGCCTAAATACAGGTTCCCAGTCTTTGAGATGATCTTGATTTACCGGGATATTTTCATTCGTCCTCTATAAAGTTGGTTACCTAGGGTACTTGGAGTATTAAGGGTTATTGGAGAACTAACCTGGCAATTGATTTTTCCAAACAATGCTAAGTATCATCTAGGCATATCTCTTAATAACAACTTTCCTAAAACAGTTCACATAAGTCGCCTACAGTTTTTTTTGTAAGATTTTTTTTTTATTGCATATCCTTTCTAGTTATAACCATATTAGGTAGGAGAACATTCCTCACAACCTACTTTTCCAGGCTTTTCTTTTGTTCCGATTGGATGTTCCGTAAGGATGATATATATTTTCTTATCTGGATGCTCCACCCCCTTCGGATGACTGAAGAGCTATTGCAATCCCACGGACGAGATTGCTAAATCAACCCCCCCCCCCCAAGATGAAGCCGGGTATGGACGGTGATATCGAGCGCTGCTTCGGCAGCCCTGTGATGAATGGTCTCTGTTGGAGTATTCACGTTACATTACTCCGAACCATGAATCAAGGCTTTAATATTTCTGACGTCCGGGAAAGCTTTCCCTCTTAAGTGAAATATAAACTGGTACCTCAGCCAAAATAAATAAACTAGCATGTGTGTGTTTGTAGTTATAAATGTACTACAAGTTGACATCCATCCCCCCACGAAAAAAAATTAAGATAAAATAAAATAATGATAACACTCATGAATTTTACAGAAAATCTAACGACGAAAAAGTTCTATGAATAATTTAAAGCAAATAGCGTCTCAATTACTACTAAAAAATTTAAATAATTCTTTTGACAATTTTTGTTCGTTACTAATCTCAGGGTACCCTCCTAGTTCCTGGGTACCAAATATGTCTGTGTATGTCTGTGCTTGGTTTGTGTTTTGGGATTTTGGCTTCACCAATTCACCAACCCGGACCAAGATCAAGGGTATGTTTCATTTTATAACTCATTTGGAATGTTGAGGAATTTTCTGACGATGCTGGCAGTTCCCAGCATAGCAGCTTTCTGTACTTCTTGAAGTTCCCAGCTTATTTCGAGCTCCTTCATAGATTTGACTGTTTCCTCAGGAATCGAACCATTATTGCAGGATACGATAATCGGTAGTACTTTAACTTCCACCAATCGGTAAAGATGTCTTAATTCCTCTTATTATTATTGGCAAATTCCCCCCAGAAATGGAAGACGTTAAGGAAATAAATCGATCAATTATTCTTTGGGTTATTCTTGTTCTTGCAATAGGCTCTCATTCTTTCCGCAAAGGCTTCTTTACGCTCTTCTGACCACTTCCGTCTGTACTGTTTTTGTGTTGGTTGCTCTGATACAACTTCCCATTTGTCTACTCTGTGTCTGAAGGTGTCTCTTTCTAAAATTTAGGCTGGTCTTACGTTTGCAGTTGTGAGGCACTTTTGAATATCTTAAGTGAAGTTGCATAATTTATTATTATTTTCGTCGGTCTTTTCATCCTTCAACTAGAAAATCGATTGAATTATTAATATCGAAGAATTTCATTCGCTATTTCCTGATATCAATTTCGAAGGTTGAACTACTACAAACAAAGGTCTTGGTTTCAGTACGAGGTAGACTGTAGTGTGTTGAGCCTACGGTTGAGCATGGAGTTAAATTGCCTTAGATCATGCTTAAATGTCAAGTCTTCCTCCGACCAAGAGCACTCACTTTAAACAGGTTTGATGGCTGTTATAACGCAAAATAATTGATCTCGCATTGAAGGATATGAATCCGGAAACTTCAGCATGGCAACACACCGCTCGCTGTATAGATTTTAATATTTTGCAGTTAAGACCTGATTTTGTTTTATATTGGAAATGTTAATTTCAAATCTATTTATTGATCTTCAGATAATTATGTTTCAGCTCCCAATATTAAAGGTTTATTGCACTTACCTTTAAATTAATGCGGCGTGAATCTATTTCGGTTTGAGAGTGTGTTTGTCCGCCGGCATTAAACCGAATCGTTAAGCGGTTTATTGACTTGACATCCATCTAAATAAGTGAATATGGGACCATTAATTCATTTGCATTAGTGAGTCTCTCTCACTCTCTCTCTCTCTCTCACTCTCTCTCTCTCTCTCTCTCTCTCTCTCTCTCTCTCTCTCTCTCTCTCTCTCTCTCTCACACACACACACACACACATTCTAATATTAAAATATTGTTGGATTCAAAATAATTATAATATATAAAATTTGGATATATATTTCTCACTCTATCTCTGCTCCTATCTTTTCTTCCTTTCTTTCTCCCTCCCTCTCTATTCATCTGTTTGTCTCTGTATCCTTCTCCCTCAGTTCATTCCATTTCCCAAAAGTATTTATGTCATAAACTGTATGCTAATAACTTAATCATAAGTAGTACAGGTAGGTCTTAGCAAAAATGGAGTATCGCCATTTTTCTCTACTCCCCGTGTGATTTACATCTAGGTCATCATGAACTCCGATATTACATTATTAAAATTTTGATATGCATTTCTTGTTCGGACCGGGATGAGTCTGAAACGCTAGAGGTTTTTATATATCCTGGCTCGGCCGAAAGGGGAAGAGTGTACATCAACCATCAACCCCAAATACATAACCCCGAGGCGAGTCCTGAATAACAATCTCTTCTCCACCCCCCCCCCACACCAATATCCAGGATATCCGACTCTCTCTCTCTCTCTCTCCATTTCGGCGAGGGTCGTCCTAGAAAAATAGCAAATCGGCGGCGATCATCTGGGGTACGTGCATGTATGTGTCCGGATGGCTGGGGCATTAAGGGACACTGCTGATGATCGGAGGGGTGCGTAAAAGGGTTGTTATTTGGAAACAAATATAACATAACATATAACGCAAATTTTATACGAAATCTTAGAGTACATTAAAAATAGGCGATCTTATCGTGTAAATTCGAATTTGAATTTTTTCAAGATTTCTATGTTCATCATCATCTTTTATCCCCTCGTACCCTCATATACCGGCTAAGCATTGTAAGAAGATCTCATTGTAGATCTTGAGCTGACTCTGTCCGATCCCCATGTTTTCACTTTTTATTATGTACTTTTAAGACAAGTGAATGTGAAAATAGTGACAAATAAGAGCTATTTATTTAAAAATTAATCTTCATATACCCACTTCAGTTATATTACAACCTGGGTATGGCCTACTTTTTAAAGGCTAATTGAGCCAGAGAAGGTTTTGCAGACCTTATATGGTCCATTTATGGCTGGTAACATATTAGATAATTTATCTAATACGGATTTGAACCCAGGAACTTAAGCACATCAACTAAGCGCTCTACAAATTGAGCAATAAGCTCCATAAAATGTAATATACTTAATTACCTTAAATAATATAAGTATCGATATATTTCTTATTTTGTAGGATATTTTAACCGTTTTTTCGAATAGGAAACTTTTATACTTCTAAGGTCACCTAAGGGAGATTTTAACATAGTTTATAAGTACTAGGATATGGTTTTGGGAATAGAAGGGAAATCTATTTATAAATAATGATTAGTGCACAATAATAATAGGAGTGATATGTTTTATTATTATATCATATTAAAAAAAATAAAAATGTGCTAAACCGGCGAAATAGATTTAAAATATAGCAATGGTTATTAGAATTCCAATCGTAACTGTTGTAACTAAAAATTAGTTCAATAGCAATTGAATAGATGCGCAATAAAAATAAAATAAATAATAATAGGTATACCTGACATAAATTAAATAAAATTTTGATTTTCAATAAATGTTTTTAAACTTTGATTTTACCCTAGTGATATAATAATATAATCTACTCTCCTTGACCCGGCGTAATTAGATGTCCTTGCTTCATCTTATCATACTAAAATTCAGTTAGCTCTAGGGCATGTTGTGCGAGGACGGCTTCTTGAGAGAGCCACGAAGATGATCGTGGCTTATCTCAAACAGTAAACATCCACCGACAAAGGGACCTACTTCCAAGATAGCTACACCTCTGTGCACACTATCTTAACAAATTTCCTGTTTTTTAAAATATATTTTAAAAAATAACAAAAAAAAATATTGCATATTTATTGTTGGATTTAAATCATTTTTAGAAACAGATATAACTCATTCAAAAGTCATAATTCAAAATACCTAATTTTTCAATAGTTTTTTTTTTTTAATTTATTGACATTTACAACTATAATATTATTTCAATAGAAGTATCTGAAAGTTCCATGCGTTAAAAAAATAAAATCTTGGGCACTGGTAAAGCCTAGAATTCTAATTACAATGATAGTATTGAAATTCTTTTATTAGCTATTAGAAACCTTTTAAATGGTTAAAATCTTTTTGATATTAACTGATGTCATTATTTCCATAACACTTAAAGTTCAAATATGATACAATTCAAAATATGATTTTTTAAAATAAATGTTGGAAATGTAATATCAGATATATTCCTGAGTTAAAAATCTTGAACCAATACAATTGTGACTGAAGACTTAACTCAAAAATGCCAATGTCGTTGTTCTTTTGAAGTAGTGTTATTCTCGTAGACATATAAACAGATGATATATAAACATTTAAAGAACACATGGATTTATATGCATTGATTATTTATACGCACCTTGCGGGATCCATATACCTATCTGGTACTCGCCTAATCTTATGTGAAACGTAAAAAAGTGTGATCTCAGACAATTACTTCCTTACACATCCGTTGCCTCAGAAAGAGTACACACCCTACCAAGTAATGGACACTATATGGGGTTTTAGTGTTATTAAATGTAAAGTTTTATCTTTATTTATAGATCGTACTTTCATTTCTCTTAAATCTTAGGTTATGTGTTAAGCTGTATTTGTCTGCAATTTGGCAGTTTAGCTTGAATATGGTCAAATCACCTACGTGTACAACGTTTGGCTTAGGCTACACCTACATTGGATCCGATTCGGTGCGACGTGATTCTATCACATACGATGCTGGGGTGTATACATTATACATATTTTACTATACATTATGGTAAAATATAAATGTATTAAAAATAATTAATAAATAATCTTAATTTTATAAATTTAAAGAACCAAATGTTATAACTCGATATATTTCAGTCATTTGGTTTGCTAGCGACGTCTCGCCGTATCACACCGGATCCAATGTAGCCTTAGAAAAAGTACAGTCTCTTCCATGTAATGAATCCAAGGACCTTCATGGGCTATAGTGGTAAAAATATTATTTTTTATTTTATTTTAGGAACTGACGCCTATCTCGATATCCTGTTAACTTTTAATTAGAATCGATTTTAGTCTCTTCTCGTATTTTTAAAGGCTAAAATTAATGTTTTCTATTTTAATGAGCGCTTTCCTATTCAAGTTTGGTTTTCTAGTCTACAATTACCTCAAAACCGTCCTTGTTTTAAATATTTTAAATCTTCGATAATCGATTGTTTAAAAATTATGAAATTTTTATCAGTATTTTGTCATTCCATTTACTCGGAACATATACTTGGATGACTTTTGTACATGTTAAACTTTTTATCTTTCCGAAAGGTGATTTGTTTAATTGTTATTGATTGTAAACGGATCGGATTTAAAAAAAAAAAATTAATGATAATTGTTAGAGGCTGTTCTACGTTGATAATAGTGTAACGTAGAATCAGCCTTAAATTTGTTTATCAGCTACTGCCATCTACACGACAAAACTCTTCTGAAGACAAACTTTGCAGAGTAAAGCGTTTATCCACGTATTGTTTTCGCGTAAAATATAAATTAATTTTTTATTCCTCTGAAAGGGCCGTATCGGAAAAATGTCAGATATCTTGTAACACGTTCCAGCTAATTGAATATTGAAGTATATTCGTGAAATATTTAATATGAAAAAAAAACTGTACTACTTCAACACATGAAGAGAGTTGGGATGCGGATTAATACGATAGGGAATGTACCGTACCTACGCCAAATGTTGTGTAGGGAGGTGTTGATTGATGTTAACTGTATACATAATATATCAGCCGCACTCTTTAAATTATATTTTGAAGACTCCCAAAAAATATATTTCTTCT
This sequence comes from Troilus luridus, assembly GCA_964056705.1. Lineage (NCBI taxonomy): Eukaryota > Metazoa > Arthropoda > Insecta > Hemiptera > Pentatomidae > Troilus > Troilus luridus. The sequence goes on along the minus strand of OZ057417.1, from coordinate 23,421,937 downwards.
GAGAAGCCAAAACATAAACCCACTTTATGGCAGTATCAATTCCAATTCTTGCGATGCGTTTGTAAATTATTTAGTGCACTTTTCTGAATAGTGTAAGAGAGGCTGGGTGAGCCCCCATAGGTTCTCTAGAGAACCTTCACAGAGTCTATTCTTTCATGATGAAAGAATATCTGTAAGCCTATCTAGAAATCGGAAATTATATAATTTAAAGAAATATTTTATTTTGTAGCAGAAGACATTTAGTAAAACTAGCAACAATTGAGTTCATATTGCAATTTCTTGATCTAAAAAAAAATTGTTATTCTTAAAAACTGTACCAGTACAACCCATGATTGCCTCGGTGCATTGTATACTGTGCTAGACTGACTACATTCTGTGTGCATAGTAGTGTTTTATTATTATTAAGGGTTCCAACTTGAAAAAGACTGAGTAAGTCCCAGGAGTGTCTGCAGATCCCACAGTGTCCATCCGTGGCTGTTGAAAGGTTAAATAATTTATCTGCCTCTCCCGGTTTTGAACCCAGAACTTTCAGCATAGAAACTCAGTATTCGGGGCTTTTTCGTTTAATCCCCACATTTCTAATTTGTGGTTAGAAATAAAACACATGTTATGAAAAAATACTGACTTTTATAATTATAATAACTGTTTTTACATAACAATTACTCTAAAGACCAAAATTATACTTGAATCTTCTTTACAAAATGAGGTGTTTGTATACTTTTTAGTCCAAACATGAATGTCTTAGTCGTATTTAATGGAACTTTAGAACCAATGGGTCTTTTTCGTTTAATCCAAATATAAAAAAATGAAGTTATACAAGAGTATAACCACAACAGTGGGTTTTCGGCGGGATATGCCGGGAAAAAAAATTAATGCTTCCTTTATGGCGGTGTCGAACAGGAATGAAAACACACTATTAGCTTGCATTAAATAATGCATTCATCCTCAAACAATTATTATGTCTGACTCAAAAATAGAAAAATTGTAGGATATGAGTACAAACGTATAGTCTACCACTCAGAACATTTTGTGGAGCGCACGCGTAGTCAATTGAGTCACTATGGGGTGCAGGCAAAAGAAGAAATAAGCTAGAGGAAGGAACTAGAAGATCCTGGACTCGTATTTGTTTGAATTATCGCTCCCAAGTTATACTTTAATGCATATTTTTTTGTTCAGGATAAAATAGGCATCAATATATAACAATATTGTTGTAAATATATAATAACTATATTTAAATTATTATAAAATATGTCGTGCGCTGGATTTATGGTTCTATCTCAAGAATTTTTGTCCTATTATATATTTTTTTAAAATAATATATAAGTTGATTATGATTCTAAGTAAAAGAGTAAATAAACCACAATTTTGGTTTTCTATTCTTATTTTTTATTCTTGTGGCTAACAAATTATTCCACTTATCCAGAGGTTCGAAGTCGTTTGTTTATTCCAAGTTCAAGACATGGGGCCATTTTCGTTTTTCTAAGACGATTCGGAAGAAAAACGAACTTTCCGCACGAGTTGCAACCTCCTTGTTTTAATTACGCCCCGGCGAGAAGAACTCCACCGAAAATTCTTGAACTCTAGTTGAAAAATTCTTTTGTTCACGTTTCTAGAATACTGAAGTGAATTAATAGCATTAGCAATGGGCGTAGACGATAATACTTTTTAGTTACAAAAATTTTTTTATTATAATAAAGAAAGAAAGAGGAAAGGAAAATAATTAAGAAAATTCTGGGACCAAGATGGGCCGAAAAAGGATTGAAGAATATAAAAAATTGAAAAATATTCAAACATGGAGATAGACATGAGGAAAAAACGTCTTAGGTTCTATGGCCACATAATGAGGTAAATACATAGCTGTAATATCATGGACCGTAATATTCAAGCTTATTTTAATAGTTATATATTCTATATTTAATGTATTTCATCTAAAAATGTATAATTAATTTAACTATATGAAGAAATAACGTATTATAGATGTAACAAATTATATCGCAAGTAATTAATATTGTACGTTATTTATTAATAGAAGAACTTGATTAAGTGAACTGGATGGCATACAATTTACTTAATATATGTTATAAAATTTAATCATAAATCTATTAAATTCAGTTTTATTACCAGCTGATTAAATTTCCCTCTACTGTGAACATTGTACCCTACAGGTCTGTGCATGTTCGTACCTATTACTTCGATCTCAGTGTAGGTCCAGCTCTGAACCGATAAACATGGGAGTAATTTTTACAGTTATTTGTTATATATTCAGTATATTTAATTTAAAAATTAATTATTAATTTAATTATCTGAAGAAATAACGGAAAGTTTTATTATAAACGCAAAATTGAGGTAAAACTCTATTTCGAAAATAATTAATATTTCACGTTCTATTATCTCCTAATGAGAGCTTTCGATTAAGTGGACTGATAGTTATTATTTACTTATTGTATGTTCCCAAAAATTTGTGATTATTCAATAAAGTGCAATTTATATTCTTAACCGTCCTTTTAATTTCCTTCTAATTTTTATAGTTAATTCATCTTTATTCTATTTATTTTATTAACGTAGTAATGAGGTAACAATTTATTTTTCAAGTAATTAATGTTTTACGTCCTATTAACCATTTCTTAATAAGGATACTTGAGCAAATGAACTGATGGTTTATTCATTTTTATTATATGCACTGAAATTTAACGACAATTCAATTAAGTGCAGTTTTATATTAGAATATATTCTTAGCAGCTGTTGAAATCCCCCCCTACTTTGAACATTGTACCCTACAGGTCTGTGCATGTTCGTAGCCATTACCTCGATCTCAGTGTAGGCCCAGCTCTGAACCGATGTATTTGGAAGTAATTTTTATAGTTACTGCTTGTATATTCCGTACATTTCATCTAAAAATGGACATTAATTGAACGATATGAAGAAATAACGGACATTTTAAATTTTGAAATGAGGTAATTATATATTTTTTTCAATTAATTAACATTTTACGTCCTATTAACCATTTCTTAATACGATCACTTGAGCAAGTGAGTGAAATGATTTTCAATTTTTCTATAATACGTACTAAAATTTAATAATATTTCTGTTAAGTGCACTTTTATATTACAATATATTCTTACCATGCAGTTTATAAATTAGGATCTATATTTATACTATTGCTGACTGCATATACTGTAGGTTAAGGAACCGACTTACACATATTTTTAGTTTATTTAATAATTTATGATTTGAAATGTTTGTTGAAGCTTTTATTTTTTGTCAAAATTATTACCGAAATCTACTCAATGTAATCATGGGTAATTACCCATGATTACATTTTCTTTTCCACACTAAAGCACACGATAACTTGTATTTTTGAAAAATATTTAAAACGAAACGAATAAACATTTAAAACGTGTTGTAAGTCTACTCGAAGCGACAACCTGCGGAACATATACCAAAGGCTATTTTAATATGAATATATCTTTAATACCCAATTTTTGATGTATTTTGACGCTCAACCAAAAACATTTTTTTTTCTCCTATTAGCCCAGTATTCTTCATTTGTTGTATTGTTACATTTTTTTAAATAGTTATTATTATTATTTCAATCGTTTCTTTTGATTTTAAGTTAGGAAAGTCCGGGATTGCTCTATAAACTCCGTCAATTTCTACCGCCTACCTACTTTCTCATCCTTCAATCCTATCTCACAAACAGAACTTTCCAAGTAAACCATAATAATGTCTATTCATCCCTCTTTTCCCAATCTGCACCTCTTCTCCGGGTTGCATCTCGACAAACGATTAACCTGGAATCCTCATACAAGACTGAAAAGACAAGAAACCGCTCGACGTTTCATGCTACTTCAACACTTACTAGACAAACGCTCTAAGCTCCCAGTTAATTACAAAAGACTCATCTACATGACCATCATTTGGACTTACGGAGTAGAGCTTTGGGGCTCCACTAAGCCATCAAATTCTTCTCGTATCCAATCCCTACAATCCAAAATCCTTCGTAAAATCCTCAACGCTCCTTATTTTGTTAAGAATATAGTCATCCATAACGACCTTAATGTCCCATTTGTTGCTGATTTGGCCCGAACCCGTTATCTATCCTTTCATAACAAACTTCATCTCCACTCAAACCCTCTAGTTTCAAACTTAGCTTCCTCTTCAATTCCCGATAATCCTCCGAGGCGTCTGAGAAGAAGATGGCCACGTGACCTTCTTAGTTGAACATGCGATTTGAGTACTACCAGTGGGTAGTTTCTCTACTTGTCATTATATCATGTCATTATGTATCACTCAGCCAATTTACTTGTTATATTATTGTAATATAGTTGTAAATATCAATAAATAAATAATAAAAAAAAAAAAAAAAAAAGTTAGGAAAGGCATTTAATGAGTTCATGGAGTTTTAAAACTGAGACCTTGCCCCCTGAGTTGAAGAAGGCGGAGCGAATTTGATTGGAACCCATTTATATCAAGATTTGTTTTTTATCTTTATCAATATTGGACTGAATAGATGGAGAGGGGGGTGGAGACAGTTTCAATTCAATAATCTCGATAACTTCATTTATTATGCCTTTAAGAAAGGCGGGATTAAAAGTTTTTTAATTAGTCACTCCTTTATTATCTTCCGGTCCCGTTTTATCCTTTTTTTATTATTATTGTTATATTTTTTTTTTTTATAAGTTTCCTCTTAGGAGTTTATTATATAAAATATATTTCAATAGTGAGTTTGAGGAACAATGGAGGGTTCATAAACTCTTGGGAGTGGGCAACTTAACTGTTTTCATATCGATTCCACCCGACCCATTGTGTACTCAGTTATCCGAGATTCTATGGTTTAGTTAGATCCGTATAAACTTTCTGTAGTATCTGTTCTGAGAAGATTATTCAAAGGATGTTCCTGTACTCTCAGATCCTTAAGCAGGTCCATTGTTTTATTATTTTATTGATTATTAACTTCATTATTATAATTTTTGGTGTCTCATCCGCAGGCTGTCGCTTCGAGTTGAGGCGCAACAAGTTTTAACTGTTCATTTATTTTATTTTTAATGTTTACCAAAAATACAAGTTATGAGCTTTGGTATGTTTTTTGAAGCTTTTATTTCTGTATGAAGTGACTATCGAAGTAAACGCATTTCCGTTCCATAATTCCGTTCTCTTTTACATACTAAAGCTGATGATAATGTCCGTATTTAAAGGAAATGTTACGTATGAAATGTCCGTATTTAAAGGAAATGTTATTCAGCAAATAACATATATATATATTCTCCAACGTGGCATCAAATTTTCAATTGCGGATCTGAAAAACTCAAGAGTTTTGTGATGAAATTTGTCTGAAAATGCTTGAGATTGATTTTCAAATGTTTTACACTTCTGCAAGGTGTCTAAATTTCGAAAAGATGGAAATCCGTTGGAGAAAAGTCTATAAAAAAAGATGGGTGTTGTAGGACTTTATAATCCAGCTCGTTTAGTTCCTTCGCTGTCCATCCTGAAACATGAGGTCTGGCGTTGTCGTTAAGATGTGGATGGGATGGTTTCGCTTCTGGAAAATTTTTCAAACCGACGGCGAATGGTTTGAGAAATTACAACTACTTTCCCCGAACGTAGTAGTAATATTTCTTGCAGCTTGGGCTGCCGAGTGTATAATTTGAAAGTCATAAAAACAAAAAAAAAATACAAGAAAACTCGCGTGTTTCCATGGTCATATTTATTGGCATACGAATCAATGTTCGTTCTATCATAGTGATAGTAATCATTATAAAAATATATAGTCTCATTATAATTTATAAATACAGTAAAATAAACAACCGAAGTCCACTTTGAACTCACGTCCATATCATATGAAACTATCCAATACTATGCTTATAGTTGTTGTTAATAATCTTGTTTAATCCGAAAATTATGAACGATTCCCTCAGGATCTCTAGGATACGAGGGTATAGTTAGTACGGACTTAGCGAATGGGGCGTATGGGCTTACATTTCCATCACCCAATTAAGACTTACATAGACAAATCTATGCGAACTCTAATCTCTTGATCTCTATCCTAGCGAAGTATTATGTTCAATTGTGACAGCATGATCTATTGTCCGATTGGGAACAGTGTGTCCAATAATTTACCCATTATGTTAACAGATCACCGGGAATAGAATTGATGTTCCAAAGTTGAAATGTTAGGGCGTTTAATTGAGGACGATTCTCTCTAGCACGTATAAAATATTAGGACGTGATATTTAAACGCAGGATAGCAATGGATAAGGGCTCTTTTACGAAAATGAAAAAATCGGAACTAAGGCTATACAAGTCATAAGTACTATATTTGATCGGTGCTGTTGCATGGAGTAGAAGAATGGACGTCAAATTCGTCACCAAGGAACAGCATTGAAGCATTAGAAATGTGGATACACTACAGCACACAATACTAACCTAGCAGTGCTACTAAGAAGAGCATAAAAGGATAGGGGATGGCTAAAGACTATTAAATACAGGAAAATATTCTGTCTGGGCCTTGTAATGTATGTAATTACGAGGGAATTCGTTATCAGATCTCGCAGCTTATTATCAGCGAAAGAATAGAAGGTTGAAGAGGAAAACAAAGAAAATAATTTTCCTGGGTTAAAAAAACATTCGAGATAGGACCTGATTAAGTAATGAGGGAGATATAAGAGATACATATGGCATCGGACCGTGAAGCCATCGATATATGGCAAGGTTGAAGAAGAAATACGTTTAATAAATTTATAAGACTGCAGTGTTGTCCATTACCACAAAATCTGTAAGTACCTCATAAAAACAAAATTTGCAGTATATTATATACTTATATAATAGTATATAATATAATATAATATTACAGTAAAATAAAATACGAGGAAGAAAATGGTCCGGGTGGAGGTAAAGAAAATTATTTTATGTAGGTAGAACTGTTTATTGGAAAGCCGACGTTTCGACCCACATTGCAGGTCTTCTTCAGGGCTATTATATATATTGAATGTATTTATAAAAAGATATGAAGTAAAATTTGGGGAGCGGAGTGGCTCAGTGGTAGAGCACTGAGTTACCATGCCGGAAATCCTGGTTCAAATCCCGCTGCAGGCAATGACTTTTATTTAGTCTTTTTGCAGCGGGAGATGGATCATATAGGATCAAGGACCCTCCTGGGGCCCACCCAGCCTCTATAAAATATTATAACAATAGGGTACCCAAAATAAGGAGGAAAAATCTGGTTGTTGAGCATGCCCTAGGACAAGTCACCTCCTTGCAGAACCGTTGTCCATGAAATAGTACAGTCTCTACCTTGTACTGAACCCCTATACCCTTCATGGGTTGTAGTGGTACAGGTTTTCTTTTTATAAAAAAAAATATATATACATTCAGCTAAAAATCATGTAAAGAAAAAAAATTGTATACAAACTTTTTCTTTATCTTCCTTTTTGCTGCCGTTCAGCGTAGAGGAGCTTCTATCCATACGAGCAATCCTATAGAAAAACTTTAAAGTTGAATTTGACTGAAAAAAGATAGCCAAGAACGCGTTTTGATAAAGAAACAAAAATATATTATTAAACAATTATACATTAACTGGGAGTTCAAGTGATTTGAATCCTAATATACAATTGGAACAAAAGGATTGCTTCACCACAAGAGGGACAGGGGTAATTTGCTAGTATACTATAGCATTTTGTGAGTTTTCAAGACATAATTACAAGAATTCGATGCCAATTGAATTAGATTAATTATTTCTTCTGTAAAAAGTTGTAAGACTCGGTAGAATATGGAGTTCTTCATGGAGATCTCCCAGCCTCTATAAAATGGATACCCTTAATTGGAAGTAAAACCTAGCGTTTGTGTGGTGTTGATTGCCACATTACTTCCTTGCACAACCATTTCCTGCTCCCAATCTTCTAGATTTTGTTCTTAAAATTACGTCTTTCTATTAAAATAAACTACATCGTATTTCATAAATTAATTTGTATGCCGTAAATTTAAACTGTGGAATTAGAATATTTTAAAATAATCCAACAAACTTTACTCAGTATGTACTTAAAGTGAACTACAATTTTATAAAAGGGGAAATAAGTACAGACCACTTTTTTTCCTCGTTGTTCATTCTAATTATCTGTTTGGCAAACCCACGTTTCTGCTTTAAAAAAATAAGGTACAAATATATAATTTTTTCATTAATACCATGCCAACACTTTGCGGTTTAATATGAAGTTTGAAAATAACTTCTTGACATCGCATATATATTTTAAGAATAAATGCAGAGAGAAAATTTCATGATTTTATTTTTGATTAAAAAAAAAAAAACCAGACTGGTATTACCAAATTGAAATTGCTAATCTTCACATAATAATACATATGAAATACATGTTAAAATTGAAATTTTAATTTCTATATTTTAAAAAATATCTATATTAGCTTACCGTTTATAATTAATATTAAAATATAATTATTTACTTCGGGCTGTAGAATAATTTTATTAAATATGGCTCCGTAAAGATTTAATAAATTATTTTTAAAATTAGGTAACTTTGTTAATTAATTCCACTTCCTAATTCCGCAGGTTATTAAACAAAATGTATTGACACAAATATTTTGTACTTAATAAGTATACAATATTTTAAATTTCTATAGTTTTGTCAATGTGGTTTTTTTGTTGTTTTTTTACTCCTATTCTATTACTATACCCTTCATTCGTGCGATGAATTATATAAGTCATTTTATTGTTATAAGAATATGATTTTATTTTATTGGAGAAACTAATGTTTTACCTTGAACCCTATTGTAATTTAAAAGTAAATTAAATAAAATTTAATATTAGTTTTGTCAAAGGAAACTCATTCCTGTGAAAGAGAAGGATTCTGGAATGAGTTCTTCTCCGAAAACCTTTTTATGCTTAGTTATTTCGGACTGGGTCAAAAAACCTTTTCAAGCCATATTTTATGTTGAATATTATTTGTTTCTACAAAGCTCTGATTTAACTGTATAAGATCTACAAATAAATTAATGTACAAAATTTTTCTTATTTTGCTATAATTATATCTATTTTTATTCTGCAAATTTTTCTAACTATTAATTTACTCCAATTTCTTTGTAAGTTGTAATATTTTATGAAATTTCGATAATAATGTTGAAAATCTAAAAAAAAAAAAATAATATTAAACTAAAGCTCGGTAGAAGACACTGCACATTAAACACATGGCGAGAAACACCAATCGCTTCTACGATCATTAAAAAAAAAAAACTTGTAACAACCACAACCCATGATGGGTTAAGGGTGCAGTATGTGGTAGAGACTAATCACTTTATAGAGGTTGGGTGAGCCCCAGGAGGCACATTCTACAGGGTTGAAGGATATAATAATAAATTTAATAAATTTACCCGAAAATGATAGATTTGATGTTGGTACATCACAAAGGCAAAACAATCGTTAACTTCATCGATGCTCGATTGATTGACGAAAAGCTAATTACCTCAAATATTTTAATTAACTAACCCCGCTATTAGTATAAAAATATAAGGTATCTGTTCTGCAGGTTATCGCTTTGAGTTGTTATAAGTTTTAACTGATTACAAGTTTCTAAAAATTCAAATATTAATATAAATGGCAATAAGTAGATATCGGTAATCATTTCATCTATAAATACAAGTTTCAACTAATTTTTCGAAGTATAGACGGTGTATGTTTGTTGAAAGCATTCATTCGTAAGCATTTACAGACGATATGATTACGAAAGTAAACACATTTCACATAATTACATTCTCTTTTCCATACTAAATCTCATGATTACTTGTATTTTTGGAAAATATCAAAATGGAAATGAATAAAAAGTTATATCTTGTTGTGACTCATTCTGCGAAATAATTTCTTAATATTTACTCCTAACCAAGAATTATTATAAAACGAATAACAATATAGTCGTTATTATTATTTTTTATTAGTCACTGCTCCTTTTGTACCGGTTCCAGATTAGCTATAAGATACTTCAGTGAATTCTCAGATTAAGTCTTGAAAAGAAAATTGAGAAAGATGGGGGAATTATGCGAACCATAATAGAAAATATAATGGGAAATCCCTACGTATATTTTGTAATTTTTTTTTTTTTAGATTAAGCGTGCAATTTCTTATATGTGCGAAGTTAAGACTGTCGCTTCGAGAACGTAGGATATCCCGTAACGGGTTATTTATTCAGACAAACATGTTGCTTCATGGGGCGCTCTGAATATGCATGGTGTACAAGTAGGCGACCTACCATGGACCTGAAAATTAAATCTGGACTTGTAGGATTGGACCCGCTGGGGTGGGGTTAGTACTTTAAGCCAAAAAATAACAGCGGGTAGAGGTATAAATAAATACACTTAATTTTTTTCCTACTGTTTCGGGCTTAAAAAACAAAAAGTCATTTACCGTTTTGTTGTATTTCAGCGGTTTCCTTTTAGTATTAGTTAAGTTCCATTTCACTAAATGATAATATAGATTAATAATAATATATATAATATAATAGAACAGGAAAAAGTATTCGGTCTAAACTCTTGAGTCATGAAAGAATGACATTATTGTATCATAAAATACTTAACTTTTTTGTTGTTTTTCTATAGTAATAAGACGTACTAAATATACCCGGCAGTCATCCAAGGCTTTTTTAAAAGAGATTAAAAAATCTTTGGTTGTACCGTCCTTCGGAAGGGACGTAAAGTAGCGGTCCAGAGCCTGTAAGGTCTCAGGCACTCGTTTAAGACCCTTATCCTAGTTATTCCAGAATAGACATTTTGGATTCCCACTGTATCATAATTCGATTAGCCATAGCAGCATAAAGAATAAATAAATGAATAAACTACGTACTAAAAACTTACTGCGTACAAAGAAAAATGGCAGATAAAGGACATTAAAAAATTGATAAATAATTCTTACAAAATAATATGAGTTTTAATAATATTTTATTATTAATAATTTGTATCAATGAGCTACCTGTACATTGTGAAGCGTAATGAGAAATTAACAACTTGAAGACATAATAATTGAATTGCTAGTAGCTTAGTATTGATAAATATTAAATAAAAAAATACTCGTAAGATTAAAAAAAAATTAATGTAAAATCTAATTATTTATAATATACCTAATGATTCGTAAGGACCTTGATATGTTGTAACACAATAGTATGTTTAGTCAGCATCTGATAGGCGTATGACGGGTTTGATCTAGTGAGTCGGAGGTGAATAGAGAACTTGAATTGGGAGATTATAGACATAGGTTGAGCGTTGGTTGAAAGGGATATATATGTATATTTAGATTATTGACCTAGGTACGGTGTTGGTTGAATGGTGTATGTCTCTACAATGTACTCAATCCAAGACCTATCATGGGTTGTAGTGTGTACAGGAATAAAACGAGGTTAGGTTCACATATTTCCTTTTATAATTTCATATAGTCACATGTTTTCCAAATTTTAAAGTTATAATAAAATTCTGAATATTGAGTATTAATGACACTCTTCTCAGTGTTCTGAGTTAATTAATTTGTTATAACTATATTTTTCGTAATTATTCCTCAGGTTGTCGCTTCAAGTCACGTTTTAACTTTTCATTCGTTTTCCGTTTAATATATCCTTCCAAAATACAAGTTATCATGAGATTTAGTATGGAAAAGTTAATGTAATTATGTTAAATGTGTATACAATATATAAGGGTGTAATAATTTTATCATAAATGAACGTTTTGACAAAATATATCATCTATACTACGACATGTTTGTTGAAAATTTAAAATTACGAAATGATTACTCAAATCTACTCATTGCCCATAGTTATATTCTCTTTTCCATACTAAAGCGCAGGATTAAGTTTTTTTTTTTTGGAAAATATAAAAAATAAAATAAAGAAATAGTGAAAACTTGTGACTCAACTCGAAACGACAACCTGCGGAACAGATACCGGTTATTATATTACGATACACTTAGAAAAATAACTCGAGGTTTATCCGTTGGTTGAAACGCACCTACGTACGTAACCCAATCAATGTTGCTCAATTAATGGGGCCTTGTCGGGAGCAATTACAACCAATAACACACTCTCTCTATCCAAAGGGAGGAGCGGAAAGGACGGGACCGAAACACAAATCAAAAGCCTTCATGAAAACGGATTTCGGGGCTAATTTGGAAATTATTTGGTTTCCTTTCTGCGGTTGTGTGTTTAAAACCAGAGTAACTATGTGGAATTGAAGATAAATATGTTGTGATAGAGAGAACGTGTTGTAATTCAGTAAATATATTTTAAAAAACTGGACCAATACAACCCACGTCACAAATTATTGATAAGAATAGGTCGAATCAGCAACTCTCACTCCTAAGACGACTACTTTATCACAAAAATAAACTATAACTCTAGGCCTAGTGTCAACCGCGGATCCTACTAGCCCCGAATAAGACCTGCGATGTCGGCTTTCCAATAAACAGTTCTCCCCATAAAAGAGCATTTTTTACCTCCATCCGGGTCATTTTCTTCCTCATAGGTAACGAACGTTTTTATATAAAAAAATATTCATAATCCTATATGAACATATGTCTCACAGGTGTGAGGCTCATACGAAAAACCTCAATTGCAGACCATTCAAATCTTTCAGTCGAAATTCCTTCGTTATATCGCCAACTCTTCTTCTGTTCCAATCCATTCCTCTCCTCCTGAAAACCTCTCTTACGCTGTCCTCCCAGGAGGGTCTCGCAAGTCTTCCTGGTGAATCTCTCCTACGGAACCTTAGTCTGAATTCCTCTAACATGGTCTCAGCTGGTTTGACGTCGAGATTAGCCCTTATGATTGTGTCCCGTTTACTATCTCCACAGAATTCCCTTTCTACTTTTTGCAGATACCTCATTCCCATTACTTTTATGTAACTCCTGGGCTTTTGGTTGAGAATCCACGATTCCTTAGAGTAGGGCAGGATAGGAAGGAAGATCGATTTATAGGCGGACTCATTATCCCTTTTACATACCTAATAAATCATTACACGAATATCTCGACATACCATTCGTGACTGACAGTATCAAGAAAAATACAAAAACTTTCATGACTCACTTGCTGGACTTACTGGTACATTCATTACCGACAGACACATTACATTAGAATCTGACAAGGAGACTGAAACGTCTCTGGAACAGGGATCTACTACAGTGAGATGAACCACGTGAGTGCCTTCAATGGGACGTATAGTTCAATGCGTATATGGTTTCTCCATACGCAATGATAGGCTTCCACCTGAATCCCTTAAGATAGTTTTTCGTCATAAGATAGCTGAACCCAGTATTTGATCATCATTTACGCATATTGTTGCTTCCTTTCTTTCTTTCGACCACGGATTTTGTCTACGACAGATTTTCTTTTTTGGTGTCCGTAGTTTCTTATTGTTCTGATTCTTATTTCGGTTTTCAGGTCTTTCATCTCCCTGTATATTTCCATGTTGGATCTTAATATGTAGCCTTCCTGTGTTTTCTTGGGCCTGTAGATTCCCCTCAGGATCCTTCTCTCTATTTTCAACAATTTTTCTATTATTTTTTTTTTAAACATATTGTATTTTATTTGTTATTAATTTTTAAATATTTTTATTTGAAAAGAAAAGATATGTCTAAAAAAAATCAACGGGAGGCGTGCTTGATTGGGCCAGGATAGCTCAAATGGTAGAGTTCCAGACTAGCAATCTGGAGACCCGGGTTCGAGTCCCGGTCCTGGACATATCTTTTCTTTTCAAATAAAAATATTTAAGAATATAAAAAAATACAACACATGAAGGGTCTTGTGTTGGGTTGAGTGCATGATAAAGACAGTTCTATTTTTGAGCTAACAAAAACCAAGCTGCAGAAAGATAATTCGTCCTAGATTACGCTAAACCGCACTTTTTTTTTGTTTTGTTTTTCATAAAAAAAAGATCTTCACTGGGTTGTAGCGGTTCAAGTAATATGTTTTCTGTATTTCGTTTTATAATCTATTTTCTACTGTAAATTGCTTAGTTGTGAATCTGGTGATTCAAATCAGTCCTTTGATGCTTAAAATATCCATACTAGTCTGTGAAATATTCATAAATATTCCGTCTTATTATTTGGAATTATACACATAAATATCACGCGCATATTTGTGACGGCATTTGAAATATATATTCAAGGTAAGCATAAGTGATTTTAATATAGCCGGAACAATATTATAATCTGGAATTCTATGATTGGTATTGTTTAAGGAATTGTAATTAGCTCATGGAATTCAGAAGCGGCTTCTGCTCAATAGACCAGCCTAAACTTTTTCAATTGAGCTTCATCCGAGTCCTCTATTGTCCTTCCAGTCTTATTGCTTGCTAGCTCCTTTTATTGTTTTCTCCAGAATCCATTAATTCCTCTCCTGGAGAACCTGTAGGAGGTAAGAGCGATGAAGAAGTCAAGGCAGCTATGAGAACTTAATTGAGTAAACTTATGCAAATGGAGGAATTTAGATTGTTCGGGATGCATATTAAATAAAGGATCGTGTAAAATCTTTAAACAAGTTGTAAATATCAATTTTTTAATAATTATATCCATATACGAGGAAGTTAATGGTCCGGATGGAGGTGAAAACTTGCTCTTAAGAAGATAGAACTGTTTATTGGAGAGCCAACGTTTCGACCCACATTGCAGGTGATCTTGAGGGCTGGATGGATTCAAAAGTCAAGCACAACTGTTTTATATATAGTTATAAATCAATGGTATTTCATTATCCATGAAGCCAGATATTATGTGAACTGGAATTAGTGGAGGTAGCAGCTAATTCTATTGCGATCAATCAATTTTTTTTATGGTAACTTAAATATAACCTCCTTAATCGAAAAACTGGCCCTAAAGTTTTAAGCAAATTCGTCCTCTATAATGGCGTTTGGATAATTCCAACTCGTCTAGTTTTACAGGCTTGCTAGAAAGCTATGTCGTGTCTCCATCATATATTTTAATTACCTTATATGTTGCCATTGTATGCAGCCATTAACATAGATATACGATATCAGGCCACGTTACAGATCCATTACATCCATTAGATCCAGATACATCCAAGTTTATAAATCATAATTCTTAAAGTCCGAGAGAAGAGGTGCAAGCCTAGTAATGTCGAGATATAAAAATAACAAGAATCCCTTGCCTTAAACAACACGTTAAGGTATTAAAAATAAGGTATTGCTTTGAAGGAAACTGGCCCAATCAAAACGTTAGAGGTGTTGACCGAGGCGTAGGTAGGAGGATTACGTAAAGAATAATCTAAGGGGTTCGAATTCAGGAGAAGTAGTCCGTAGAGGAAGTTTGTTAGCTGACAGGTCGTATCGGCATTGAGCCTTCGGGTTCGCTCAGCCTTCTTTTATTATTATTTCGTATTACCATTTAGGACCACACAAAAACTGTATTTATTTCCTTTCCTCTGCTGGAGTTTTCTCCGTCTCCAATGTTCCTTCATGCGTTCACTGGTATGTTTCCTTTTGTCTTCTGTGCAACTTCGTTCAGGGTACTCTGGTATTTCTCTCTGGTATGTCCTCAAAATCATCTATTATTTTTTTGTTCTGAAATTAACTAATTCTAACATGTGAGACTTCGTTCAACTTTCCTAATTAGTAGTAGACTTCACCCAGAAAAGCACATACTTCTGAAAGAAGGACACCTCTAAAAATAGTCTAACATTTTTCTGGTTCTCCAAAAGTTGTCCGTTCTTAATAGATCTCCGAGGAATCGCTTACATAATTATTTAAGAAAGCTTCTATTTCGAAAAAAAAATATTTTATTATGACATTGATTATTTCTCTTACCTCTATCCATGTAAATGTGATAAAACATTTGGTTGCAAACAAATCCTACAGAACGTGAGAACCTGTTTTACTGGGTCGCATATTCAGTAGTTAGCCTCGAACAGGACACACTAATTGACTAATCGAATCTACGAAATTGGATTAAAATTTATCAAAAGCATTCCCGATGCTTGTCTGAATAAAACATAAATGCGCAGTATCGATTCTTTGTTTTTTTTGGAAAAAATACATTATTACCTACAAGAATCGGGATATTGTAAAAAAAATTACTGATGTATGCAAAACTGTAAATATGTTAGCAAAAAAAAAATACTGTTTACTTACATAATTTATAGCGTTTTATAGCTAAAGTCATGTTCAGATCCATCTAGATAGAGTACATAATTAAGATAAATATGGACCAATTTATTATGAGTAAGAACATGGTAGGGGCTGTTCTGTTTCCATGCCAACGGTTGTAAAGGGAAGTGATTTGGGTGGCTCGACCTTCAGGTTTTTCCTCTGATTAAGGGCTAATTGAGCCCTAGGAGGGTCTCGAGTTATTTAGTCCGATTCAGTGCGCTTCGTAGAATAACATATTTTAAAGTTACACTTAGCTTTTCTGTCCATTGACTACAAAAAATAAATAAATATAAAAAACGCAGAAATAAAGCCACATTTGGAAATAAATACGCGCTTTGGAATGACGAATATTTGAGAGTAATAGAAAGATAACATATTATTAAAACATATTGTTGTGAAATAGAAAAAAAGGAAGAAAAAGAGGTGAGGTAATAGCCAAAAAATGGAGACACATCTTTGTGGCTGACAATTGTAGCCAATAGGAAACTACGAAAGGGAAACTCCGCAGCAAGTCCCACCAATCAGGGACTAGCTGCTAATGTTAGATGGCTTCCAATTGGTCCAGGCCATTTAGGGAGCAATGAAGAGCTGAAAGCAGTGCGTAACGGAAGGGGCGGGAGGGAACCCCTGTTACGTACCGCAATCACTTCTTCCAAAACTATCCGCCATTAACGAACTTACAGTCGTAAAGGAAGAAGGTCGTGTACGCAACATTGAACTTCCTGTTGTAAAGCTCCCTTGTTCATTGGATCCTCGCCATCATCATGGTTCTTCAACTTAAACAAGGTTCTTCGTTGCGTCAGTCTCGAGGATATTAGTAAATGCAATGTTATGTTTATTTATAGAAAATAATAAGACTAACCGAACCCAAACGCTCGAAATTGATTACAAACTTTCGTCCAAGGGCCACTACCCAAATTCCCAGATCACTCTTAACGTAATCCTCCCAAATACGCTTCGGTCTATCCCTCAAAAGTTTATCCGTCGTTCGTTACTAAGCCCCACAACTCTACTAGCACATCTTAATTTTCTCGACGCTATCGCTTCAATAACATTAACCGGGTGCATGCTCCGCAATTCCGCATTGTGAAATCTCCTCATCTTCATCTTTTATTTCATCCTTTTTCGGACCTAATATTCTACGATTATCCGAATATCTTGACATTGTGTTTATCCTTAAGCGTTAAGAACCACGTCTTACATCCATAAAGAACAGTTATTTATATAATAATAAAAAAATATTTCCAAATACTGGTTAAAGTCCAATACATAACAATTTTTTTAATCTTGATTAATTTTTTTTTAAACATTTTTCATATACCTATACCCATATAACCAGTGAAGGGTCTTGGGTTCAGTACAAGGAAGAGACTCTACTGTTTCTTGGACACTGGTTTTATTAGGGAGGTGATTTCTTTGCAATGACGCTCCACCACCAGGTCAATTCAGGGTACCCTGTTTTAAAAAATCGGCTGAGCCCTAGGACCTTCCTCTACCTGCATTTAAATCCGGAACTTTCAACAAAGAAACTCAGCGCTCAACAAATCGAGCCAACACTTCAACTTTCTTATAAAGCGTCTTAAAAAGATTACTTAAAAAATTTTAATATAAAAATATATTTAAATGTTATAATAATATATAATTTCAAATTTACAAATCTGCACGGATGTGTTTTTAGTTGACATCTTAATTAAATGTCTTTCAAATGGCCATTAAGAATGTTGAAAAAAAATAGGTAACAAACACACCATCTAAAACCGGTTTTTAAAGGAATATATATAAAATCTCTACTAAGACTGGTCCGATATAGAAGTTTTTTGTCTGAATTCATTTTTAAGGATTGATCGGCCATAACTTGAAAGATGAAGTAATAAAAAAACATCTGTAATTAGTTATTAATGCTAATAATATGATATACTTTATTCGTAAAAAACAAAATAACATTGAACTACCTACACAAATTTACATTCCCGTTGTATAACCTTCATGGATTTCATAATTGATTTATATAACATACAATATTGCTGGATTTAGTTCTAAGAGAACAGTTAAAAGGAGCAGGGTGAGAGATCTGAGATCTACCAATGCATGCGATAACGATTATTTAAAAAGAAATAAGCATAGTCGAATAAATAAAAATATTGAGAATATTCTTCGATAGAATTGCCGAAACGAATCTTTCCCCTTTAATACAAATGATGTAAGATTTCTATTTAGTCCAGAATAATGGTTTCCGACCTTTTCCAGAACCGATTCTTTTTATTTCCAGAATTTTGTTGGGAAAAAGTATTCTAATAGGGTTTCATTTACTTCTTAACCAATGACATTTTTACTGAAAATAATCACCAATAATTATTTTCTGAACTATCATATTTAGGTCATATATTTTCATTAGACCACTTTTGGTTAGGATATTTGGATGTGTATAATTAAAAGTATTATTGAGTTTTATTTCGTAATGGTCACTTAAGATCGGGCAATAACTAAACTTCTTTCCGCTTCTTTAGTTTGTTTCCAATATTCCTTCATGAGTTCACTCCCATGTTTCCTTTGACCCTCTCTTCAACTTCGTCCAACCTCCGCTCTTTCCTCACCCTGAAACCCTTCCATATGATATAATATAATTTATCATTAATTTAAAAATCAAATGAAGTGTACAGTCAGACAAATAATTCCCTTACGAACAAGGAAAGGAAACATAAAAACAACTTACGAAAAAACTTCTAGATAATGTTCCATTGAGACATCTGTCCTACAAGTGATGGTGTTGAAGAAATGCAGATTCTCATGATTTTTTTTTTTACAATCACTAACTCTGTATAACTTCTGCGGCATTATTTTATTTCAAAGCGATAATAAGCAAACATCTGTTATAAAGTATTGTGTATTTTTCTTTTTTAAAGCTATATTTTTTATCTATCTCATCATTGAGTCATATTATGTCATAATATCTTATCAAGGATTGTTTGAAAGCATTTTCTTTTTATTTATTTATTTATATAAAATAAATTTATATTTCATTCTGAAGTGGCTCAGTGGTAGAACCATGAAATGCTATGCAGAAGCTATTCAGAACCCTCAAACCCAGCTGTGGCAGATAAATTATTTAATCTGTTAACAGCTACGAACGGAACCGTGGGATATTGTGACCCTCCTGAATTTTATACCCTTAATGGGTGTTAAACCTGGCAGCTGAGCGTGATATCGGTCAATTCATAACTTTTTTTTTAGAAAGTAAATGGTACCTTTTCTGATTCGCGCAATAGACGTTTTTAAATAATAAAATGTACTTATAACTATGTAATAATAATTTATTATGTAACAAAACGAAAGGGAATGTGAACAGAAAGGCACAGTGTAGTGAGATTTAATAGCGGTAACTGTTGGGATGGAGGGGATATGAGCTTTGGAGGATCGGAATTCGTGCCTAAGGTCTTGAGCAGATTAACGGAGCTCCGCCCTGAGGGAAAGGCCAGATTCAGATCTAGTTATTTTCAAATGCTCTGGTTTATTTGAATATTAACTGGATATTAATCAATAATATGTAGTGAGTACTTCAACCACTCCTTTTATTTGCTTGTCTAAATCTGTAGACGGAAAGAATAGCCTGCATGATGAAAAAAGTGATATTAAAAATCATGAAAAATACTCAGGATATCATAAATATGTATTGAATGTAATATATAATATACATTCATGTAAAACTTGAATATTTAATGCCATGTTAAATGTTTGTTATTTTTTTTTGGTGTACGCACATGTCATGAAAATTTCTGAATTGGCGAAACGTTAACTGATTGGTTTTCCCTGTATTACAGAAACTTAAGGGGTTGCTTTTTTGTGTTTCATATTGATTATAGTTACTGTTACTGCGAAGTAAGATTTATTTGTATTTAATTTAACAATTACCAGTATCATTGGTTAACATTGGTAAATACATAGACAAATACATGTATATATCCATATAAATTACTAATGTTATAATCAAATAATCAGAAAATACGTTCCTCTGTTTTATTTTAATTGTTTTTTTATTAATTTATCTCCTACATTTCCCGGAGAATTACGACTGGATTTATCCTGGTATTCTTTCATTTGTTAACTTGTACTTTTATAGCGGTAATGTTTGTCCAGTTGGAAATAAGTCGTGAGTGGGCGAGCATTGAGCGCATTGAATGATGTGTTTGTTTAAGCGAGGATAATGTTTGTCATTCACTTCTAACTCTCCGAGAATCTTCTCTAGCGAATTCGTTTCTGTGTAACCATCCGGATGATCGGGAGGGGATGGTGTATCCCCTTAACTTTCTCATAACTCTTATAAACTATTTGTGTGTGTTTATTAATTTTTATATATGTATATCATAGATGCATTCATAATGAGCAAATATTTTAATGAACTGTCGAATATTGATAAATTTAAAAAAAAAAGTTAGTTTTTGTTGTCATTATTTTTCGCCGAAGACAATCAAAAAGGTTCGAAGATATTATGTTTTTGCTTTTTTGTTTATCACTTATAAAGATTAATTTAATTTAAAAATCCAAACCAGTATACCATGTGAAGGGTCTTGGCTTTAGTGCTAATCTCATTGGGTATGTTATGTCTGCAGAAACCAGTTAGTAGATTGTAGCCGTTCACTTGTCTGGTGGTACTTTATGGATTGTTGTGTTGCAGTGCTGTGAAGTGGTACTTCGTAAATTGTATTGGCAAAGTATGGTGTACTTGTACTTAATGGCACAAAGTAGTGTGTGGTACGTCATGGGTTTTATTGCTACATGATTTGCTCTCCCTAATTTCTATTGTAGACTTGAATACCCTTGAGAGCTAAGGAATACATTTTAGTGATACACTTTTAAAAATTGTTTAGATTCTAATTTTATTGTATCCTTCAATATTTTTTAACAGAGTAGTTGTGTGTATCTCAAATGAGTTTTAGGGGTGCTTCATAGAATATTTTGTTACACTTTTTTTAAAATTTGATTTATTTCTATTGTCCTCTTGAATATTTTTAATCAGTTTAGAAATACGGGTGGATTATAGTGTTTTAATTTTTGTAAAAATCATTTATTATTTCTATCGTAATCTGTAGTATCTTTTGGTTGGAGTATATTTTAAGAATAGGAGTAGGTTTAACAAAGTTGGATCACAACTTCAAAATTTTTAAGTTTCTTGCGAACATATCTCCATAAAATATTAATACTGTTTAGGTTACCTTTGAAGACAGCATCGTAATTGATTTCGACCTCTTTGTGGTATAGAAGTCGCGCAAACAGGATTATATCAGCCTCAATGGTTATGACAGCCTTTGATACATAGGGCCTACAGGAAAGGAACACACAAAGCCTACACCAAGAACTTCCCAGTCACTCTCCCGTTAAAGAGACCGAGTCAAAACTATTGATTGAAATGCGTTTTACATTTTAATTGGATTAGTGCTAAGAGACAATTAACCCTGACTAGGTAAAGCTTTGCGGGTGAATAGGGCTCTCTTTACCTTTACCTGGGGAAAAGATCGCTTTCGGGACTGGAGAGTGGAGTATTTTCCACGAATTTAGTCTCTTTGAAGTGGCTTATTATTTTCCTTATTATTGTACTATATTATTTTCGTTAAGTATTTTTTCCATATTAATACGAGGAAAATGGTGGATTTAAATGTCTTATTATTTTTTCTTTTTATTCTTATTCCTCGGTATAATAATAATAAAAAGCTTAGCGCTACGAAGAATGGACACGAGTAGAATGGAAAAAAGCTCTCGTATCTTATAAAGCTGAAAATGTTGAATACGTGGAATAAGACAAATTGAAAAGTACATACAAGAGCTGCTGTACTTAGGCTGGCACTTGAGAATGATCCAGGTCTTCGTGAGAGACCAAACAGAATAACATATTAGTGAAACAAGAATTTGGACAAAGGAGTGATAGAAAAAACACGGGGAGAGAATGAAAGAAGTATGGACAAAAATAAGACAAACAGTTGAATGTGATGCAGTCCATTGTGGGCAGATAGTTTGGGGAAATAATGCCTATAGGGGCCATACACGATCAGTATTATTGACTGTATAATCAGATACTGTCAGTAATACTGATAGTGTAAGGGCAATACTGATGTACTGAGTGGGGTATTGAGGAGTGATGGTTCACTCCATCATTCCTCAGTTCAACCCGGCGTAGGGGAGGGGAGGGGATACTGACAGTATTACTGATCGTGTATGCTCGTTTCTTTCATTCATCAGTATTTTGTAGCTGTTGAGTGCGACGCATCGACTGATTTCCGGTTGGAATTATGAAAACATAGCCACATTTTTCAAAAGTTATAAATGATTTATGTAATGTTTTTCTTAAAACTTCATTTTTTTTCTGATACCAACAGGATGGAACCTAATTTTATAGGTAAAATTATTGCATATGGAAAAAAATTATATTTTTCCTTGTGTCCAAATGAGAGCTTCACAGGTTTCTATCATAATCCGGCTGTTGGAGAAATTAACGTTGAAAACTTTAAGTCCTCAAAATTTCGACCTGTTGCTAAATAGCGTAGGGTAACTGCCAACCGCTGGTTTGGTCATATACTTTCCCTCATATTTGTATCTTGTTTTTTAGTATGAGGAGAAACCATATTTAATAATTGACTGAATAACTTTTCATTCATCCGAAAATAATTATAGTAATCTGATTGTTCCTTTACTGAAATCTCGTTGATAAAGTTTAAATGGGTGAACTTATCCCTGTCCAATAGCCAATCCTTCACCGACAAGCGTTTTTCCAATGCCATGGCGATCACAATTGCTAAACACGCTCTATCCGTTAAAAAAGTAGGTATAAATCTGCGTGAGAAAAATATGACTGTTCTTATCGCGAGCTAACTGTGAACTGAGTTTTTAGGATTTATTTATTTCTGATTTTTACATTAGCAAAATACAGAGAGAGTTTGGTTATAAGTTTTACAATAATAATAGTACATAAAAATAACAGAATAGTAAACATACATAAAAAGAAAGTAGATAATTATAATACTAAACATTGTAATGAAGATAAAATCAAAAATATAGCCCTGAGTCGGCACTACATCAAAATAGGGAAAATGAGCTAAATACTGACAGTAATGTTGATCGTGTATGGTGTAAAAATACTGAAGGGTGATTCCTGAGTATTTTCGTCATTCCAATACTGTCAGTAATATTGACCGTGTATGGGCCCCTTATCAGCGCAATCCTGCTAACTACGATATTTTAGCTGTTGTTTTTCATATTCAATTAATTTATTTATTTCATGCGCAATTCATAGCCCCGGCTGATATGATTGAAGTTATAGCTTCGCGGAGTTGGATATGGGATGGTGAGAATTCGTTAATACATGATAAGCGATGAATCGGTTAGTTAACGTTTGATGAGTTGAAGGAATGGATTAAGAATGTTTTTCCGGACTTGGTATATTGTATTTTTTAAATTCTTGAATTATTATTCTAAGTCATGGTATAGTATTGTATTATATCTGCAGCCCCAGTGAATATGTGGATAGTTCCATTTTTTCCAGAGGCATTTAGTTATATTATTGGAACCTGAATTGTGCCAATCTCATAGCCTTTTGTGTTGAGTTGAGTTCTGATATAAGCATTTCGAGCAAATGCCTGACTTATACACTTATGCACTACGAATCCACTTCTCTAAGTGCAAGAAACTCATCGTGGAGACAATTCGACATAACCACTTAATCACTGGAGCTGTAGATACATCGCTCTATCAAAAGAACAATGTCATGATTCAGAAAACCTAAATTTTCAATAAAGATATTTGAAGGTACCTTGGTATAGAAATTATTTTATTAACCGGTAAGAAAATTATTAAAAGATTGAAATTTTAAATTATGTCATTATTCCCATAACACAACTTCAAACATGATACAACTATATGACTTTATTAAAAATAATAACATGTTGGAAATATCAGATACGTCGTTACTGAATTAAATGTCAATTTTTTAATTATTTCGAACTAACATATACTATTCCATACCTAATTCATAATGTTATTGTTATAATTCATTGATAAAATGAGTTGGTTTTTTTACAGCCAAGACAAAGCACAACTAAGTTCCTAGTAGTCTAAGTTTTTCCTGTTATAACATGGAACTGTAAATGTTGTTCCCTCATAACATGGTATCAACAACATTTGATGTAAATATTTAAAGTAAACAAGTCATGGACTTCGGTTGACGTAGTTGATAGTGTTAATGAGCTCCGGTTCTCCGCTAGCGTAGTGTTGTTGTATCGTTATTAATTTATTCCTTTCAATATTAATTATGAATATTTAAACGTTGTTTATTCATCTGTTCAATTATTGATTCGGTCCGGTGATAGTCGTGTTTGACCCCGATGTGTTGAGGTAATGGGTTACACTTTAAACTTAATTTATTATGGAGTCATTATCAAATATTTAGAATAAATGGGGATATTTGTTTTTGTTTGTTGACTTTTTTGTTCATTTTTTTTAATCTTTTCAATTAAATAATTCAGCTATTTTTGTTTTTAAAGTGTTGGAATTTAAGTCCATCTGGATCTTAAAATTTGTATATTCTTTTAAACGATTTTAATGATTATTATTATTATTACACAAATGTCCAGTAATACTATTATTATGTTTTAGTATTATATATATTAAAAATAAACAAAAAATAACCTGTACCACTACAACCCGTGGAGGGTCTTGGGTTCAGCAAATGGTAGAACTGTTGTATAAAGTGATGTTAAATGAATACACAAAATATAAGAGAGAAAGGTTTCCAAAACTCACAATAAATAGTTAGTATGCTACACACACACACACACACACACAGATATATATATTATATATCTATTATATTATATATTATATTTATATATTTATATATTATTATATATTATATATATTATATATTATATATATATTATAATATTATATTAAAAAATATTGAAAACTGTACCACTACAACTCATTAATAGTCTTGGCTGCAGTACGTGGTTGACTGTAGAGTTTCTTTGACAACGGTTATGCAGGGAAATTGTCCTAGGTATCGTTCAACCGGCGTATTCCTCCCCCTATTTTGGGTACCCACTTAATACAGGCTGGGTGAGGCCCAGGAGAGTCCTAGATCCCTCAGGATCCAATCTGAGGATGCTAAAAGATTAAACAGTAGTATTGCCGAATTATTACTAGTATTACTGCGTAGTACTAGTAATATATCCTTAAGTGATAAAGCGACCTTATTCTGCAGCTGTATCATCTTTTTTTTTATCCGGTTTAGTTCTTATGTTGCAAGAGATGATTTATGTCATGGAAAAAAATGTGACATTTGTTGCCGACGTTTCATCGGAATATCCCAGCGTCATCATGGTCTTTATGGCCTCCAGTCGCCTGGTGACGTAATTCCTTCCCAGAACAGTTTACCCCTCCCACTTCTTGGCCCCCAGCATCCTGCTCTGTTCTTAAGAAAGTAGACTTCGTCACTGCATACGAATGCGTCGGTTCCTATAACATATATATGTTAATATGACGTATTATTATTTCCCTTTGATGGTTAGATATCGATTACATAAGCATGTGATCGATTCGCTGGTTCTGTCGTGTCCATTGAACATTGAGTGCTTTGAAGCACAGACAGATCCTATCTGGTTCTACTGGTACGGGATGGCTAATCTATTGTGCCTCGTCTGTATATGCAACATTTCCTCAATGTTATGAAATTTATTAATTTCATTAATATTTACAGTTTTAACTAATATTATTATAAATATTATAATATTTATATTTTATACAGTAAATTAAAAAACATATTTTGGTTAAAAATTTATGGCAATCTATACAAGGTATACTGTAAACATGATGTTAAAACGTATAATTGCAAGTGGAATGCACTAATTCAAAATATATGATTCTGAGAACACGCTGATTAAAAATTTTATTTTTTCGTCTCTATTAGTCTAGACTAGACATTATTTAATGAAATACAATTTTTAAAAATGACTTTTTTTTAGTTGTTGGTAGAAAAATGTACTTTTTGCAGTCGAGTAAAGCTTTAAATCCGAAAATCGATATTTATTATTTTTGTTTTATTACTGCCAATTATTATTTTAATTAATTGTTCTTTTTCTTTCTTTTTTGCAGGTAAGTTCCTTCATTCATTCGATTCTACCGTAACAGTGAGTGACATATTTCATTTTCGACTTGTTCAATGATTAATGATCAACTTTTCTGTATGTAAACTTACAAAGTTTAATATATTATTTATGGGTTATCATAATTTTAACTAAATAGGTATTAGCATTCAAGATCAAAGTGGAAACTGAAACTTATAAACATTATCACGATAAAAAGTTAATTAATATAGTAAATATTTACATATGTAAGAATATTTTCTATCATAAAAAAAATTTGAAGTCGTTGTTTTTATACTTTTTTCTTGAAGTTTCGGAATTATACCTCATCTTCAAAAACTTAATCTTTTCTGCATTTGTTTGTATATCGTTTATGTTTTCCGGTTCTTGATATACACTCAAACAAATTTTAAATACATTTTTAGCGACATTTCGAAACTTTATTGTTCTTATTATACTAAAGATCTTTCACATCACCCGCTCAATGTACTGGATTATCATAGAGCTTGCAATTACTTGTCGGTGTTAAAATCTAGCAAGTTTTGCTTAATACTTAAGTATTCAATAACAATAATCAAGCAAAAAAAAAACAAAATCCAGTCTCGATAATCGTAAAATATCATATATTAATTATACAAATTTTTAAGTTATTTTTCGTGTTTATTTGTATATTTATAATATTTTAATTCAAAGGATTTAAACAATAGTAAAATTATATGCAACTTACTTCTAACCTCATAGCTCAAATTTCAAATCATTCCCAGATTAGCAGTTACCCACTAGGGATCCATAAACCAGTAATTACTTTAATTAAAAATTTTAACGTCAGTACATAATATTGATTAATCATTTTATCACTAAAATAATGCATTTACTATCTTGGTATAATTCTTGTTTACACAAACATTTGATAAAAATAAAAGCAATTATAGAATTTAATGGTACCACATTTTTAAGTTGATACCTAGATGATCATTTTGAAATTTAATAAATATTACAGTTTTCAAGGTATCTATGCTTAGTTCACTAATTGGTAGGACTATTAGATTTAAATTGTTTTAAATATAATTAGTGATTGTTTGTCTTTGCAGATGAATTGGACTTATAGCGTTGTAAAGCTATACATGTTGATAGATACTTTATATTTTAACAATATTGAACTATTGAGAATGGCTATCAGTCGAAACGTCTAAATAGAAAAATTATTGAGACTGGATTTTTTTTTGTTGCTTGATTACTGTTATTGAAGGACTGCTGTCCAGTTGAAGAATATCTCAATTAAAATACTTAAGTATTATCATGTATACAAAAGGAAGTCTGTTGTTCACAATTTATTATAAAATCTACAATTTAAATGTATTATATGTTCCGAACATGTATTGTTTCAAATCTTGAGAGCATTCAGTAAATCAGTTTGTCTCCTTCTTTCATTGGCCATTTGTTGGAATAAAATGTTGAGGGACCATCGAAGGCGAACATCAATTCTGTCCAATAGGATTTCAGCAAGCTCGGATATTGCATTATCATTGGCCCGCATTCGGTTCTTGTAGACTGGGGCTGGAAGAATTCGCCGATTTGATTGGATATACAGCGATAAACTGTGCCCTTCCATTTGCTATTGAGAGAGCGTATCTCTGCTCTCAGCCAAATCCAGGATTCGATAAAATTAAACGGAATAAAATCAGGGGGTTGCAGTGGAGGGATAAAAAGTGATAAGCCTGCCGAGATTTATTTGAAAATGGTTTGAGATATTTTGCTATATTTCCCTTTTCTGTACCGATCCTTCCAAAGTGCCCAGCTATCGATTTAAACATAATCCATTTAAAAAAATGTATTTATTGGAATTTACTACTGTATTATAACAATACAACTAGTAAATATAATAGCATGTATAAAGGCAAGTTGAGAAACTGGAATAACGAATTTAACTTACAAGGTCACGTGACCATCTTTTCAGACACCTCGGAGGATTATCGGGAATTGAAGAGGTAGTGGGAATAAAGTTGTGGGTTAGTGGGAATAAAGTTTCTCATGAAAGGATTGATATCGTGTTCGGGCCAAATCAGTTACAAATGTGTCATTGAGGTCATTTCGTATGACTTTATTCGTAAAAGAGTAAGAAACATTGAGGATTTTACGAAGGATTCTGGAATGTAAGGAATTCGATGACTTAGTGGAGCCCCAAAGCTCTACTCCGTAAGTCCAGATGGGCCTAATAATAGTCGTGTATATGAGTCTTTTGTAATTAATTATCAGGCTAAATTGGTGTCAAACCTGGAGGATTAAAATAAATTCCCACAAATCTCATCAAATCCCCTTTACCCTCCGTCGTAAACCAGCGACTTCCTGCCCTCCTGTATCGTTTAATACCATCCCTCTTAGTCCTGTAGAACCGATCCGGTACTTAGGACTACACCTTGACAAACGCTTAACTTGGAATCCTCATACTAGACTGAAACGGCAAGAAACAGCTTGCCGTTGCAGGCTACTTCAACATTTACTGGATAAACGCTCTAAGCCCCCAATTAATTACAAGAGACTCATCTACACGACAATCATTGGACCCATCCGGACTTATGGAATAGAGCTTTGGGGCTCCACTAAGCCATCGAATTCCTCTCGCATCCAATCTTTACAATCCAAAATCCTTCGGAAAATACTCAACGCTCCTTACTTTGTTACGAACAAAGTAATCCATAATGACCTTAACATCCCGTTTATTGCTGATTTGGCCCGAATCCGATATCAATCTTTTCATGACAAACTTCATTTCCAATCAAACCCAGTAGTTTCAAACCTCGGCACCTCTTCAATTCCTGATAATCCTCCGAGGCGTCTAAAAAAAAGATGGCCTCGTGACCTTCTACTCTGGACTTTTTATTTGAGTACTACCACTGGGTAGTTTCTCTACTTGTCTTTTCATGTCAATTTATTCAATCATAATATTTACTGGATGTATTCTGTATACAGTTGTAAATTTCAATAAATAAATTAAAAAAAAAAAAAAGTTATCAGACTTAGACGCTTAGAGCGTTAGTCTAGGAAGTTTTGAACTCTTTTCAAGGTAGTATAAGTCCAAGCTAAACGTTTTGTCAAGATGTTATCCTAGGTATTGAATTTGTTCTACAAGATTAAGTCGGATATTATTAAAGTATACTGGAGGACAGAAAGTCCCAGGTTTCCGATGAAGCTACACCTTATATCTTTAATTATGTTTATGTTTGTTGTTAATTTTTTTAGTAGTCATTGCTAATTTTTTTTATAATACTGAAATCCTACTTTTCGTTGCTAACATTCAGTCCTAGATTTCTCTCCAGACAAGAGGCTCTCATGGCAAGCTCATTTCTTATTCTGTCATCTACCTGTGATATTTAGTAATTTTACATGTTAAACAATTATCGCTCATTTACATTTCCTGTCTATGTAGCTAAACTTTCCTTACATTAATAATGTAATTAACTTTCCTCGTTCCCCTGAATTCAAAGTTTTTTACATCACATAATAAAATATATTTTAAAAATTCTTGGTACCATTACTAAAACGGACTAATACAAATAGATTCATGCTTGATAAGAATAGATTAATCTGTTGAAGTCTGGAACATAAAATGAAAAAAATACTCCATAACGGGCTGATAAAGTCCAGATATATTATTTTTAGCTCCGTTCCTAGAAGTTCCTTTCATATGTTGGACGGTCAAGGGCAGTATTGAGTTTCAAGTATTATTTCAGATTGATTAACTATATTTAGAATTTAATTCTTTATTTGCCTTCGCATAAAACTGAATTATATTAAGTTTAATTATAATTTATCTTTCTAAAGAGCGGAATTGCGCATTGGTGAGTTACTATGCTAAAGATCAAATCCTGCTGTTAAAAATAACCTGATTGAATTCGTTGACAACCATAAATGTACTCTGTAGGATCTGCAGACCTTACTTGTCCTCACCCAGCTTGAACAAAGAAGGCATGTTTAATCATTTTTTATCGAGAGTGTGAATTCGAAGACGTCACCTCCCTGCACAACCGTTTTAGAAGAAATTCATTTCTACCATGTTCTGAACCCAAGACTCTTCAATGGTTGTACTGGTGCAGTTTTTTTATTATCATTTTTTATATGATCGAACGCGATATCAATACATTCATGACAAACATTATTCCGACTCAAAACCAATAGTTTCAAACCTACCCCTTCAATTCCCGAAAATCCTCCGAAGCATCTGAAAAGAAGATGGCCTCGTAATCTTCTGAGTTCGATCAGATCTTTAAGTAAAGTACCTACCTCTTCAGTAGTGTTCAAAAGAATGAGACCATTAATAGATGTACATCAACTCCAAATATGAAATTTCCGCTTTCAGCTGAAAAATGAAAAACAGATGAAGGTACGAAGACACATAAATACGAAGGCTCGATGCCGATACCATTAATCTCTGCTGACAAACGTCCAAGGACCATACTACCATAAGCCAAATCCGCCAGCTCATTGTAAATGCAATCCTTTCACTTACAGGTCGGTCTATCCCTCAGACGCTCCCAGTCTTCACTGCGCTTAACAACTTTTCAGGAATTCGTTCGTTACTAAGCCATATATTCAACACGAGATCAGTCCAATGTATTGAGGGATGTCTTTAATAGATATATCTATTTAGAGCGAAGCAAAAGAAGAAATCGGGTAGGACAAATTTGGTAACAAATCCTTCACTGATACCGTTATCGCTATCCGAGAAGTTGCACATTAGGTCAATACTTCAAGGCATAACCAGCCAACTGCTGATTTCGTAGAGGTTTAGGCACGCGATAAACAACTCGCCAGCCTTAACGTGATCTGAGGCTACGCCAGCGGCGATTTTCAATTAATGACTGTTTCACGGAGTATAATTCGCCGCGGAAATGGGGCCTTTTCCCGCTTCCGAAATTGGCGGGGCTTGAAGTGTTCTAGAATTTCAATTAGGATGTGGAGACGGCAATCGGCTGTAATTGACCCAGAATGTTTCTATCGTAGCGCTAGAAATTTTTACCGTGAAAAAAAAGAGGATATTCAGATTGCCATGGGCCTTGGAGCAAGCTGGTGAAATTGAAATTGCTATTCTGTAATGTAACTGTTATTAATATATATTCGTGTTAGACTAGTAAAAAAATTAATAAATTTTTGGGACAACGCTCTGAAATAAACTGTCTACACCGTTATTCCACACGGTTTAAAAAAATTCCAATTTTTTTTAGTTATTTCGAAGTAAGGTTAGTAAATATAAAGTTTTGATATTATATATTTGATAAATATTATTAGGTAAATTGTAAAATTAGTATAGGTACACTGCCACAACCAATGAAGGATCTTAGTTCACTGTAATATTTTCGATCCAACTGTTATGCAAGAGTTTGATTATATTCACACTCATACAATTGTCATTTTCTTTAATTAATGTATCCTTTATAGAGGCTGGATGAGCCGCAGGAGGGTTAGAACTTTTACCGAGAAATAAAATTCAGATTGTCATGGCTCTTGCGGAGGTATGTTGCAAATAGAAAATGCTTTTCACAAGTGCGATGGAAATCGTTAAAAATTTATAGTCTTAACATCTAGAACTACCAAAATTTACCATATACCTATATCTACCACCCGGTCAAAATGGCCGGTTTGTTTGTTTAATTAAACAAAATAGTACAATTCAAGAAATAAAACTATAAATTCTTATGATAATTTAATTTTAAATAAAATAAAATATATCTCATTCAAATATTGTAATTATATTACATAAAGAGTAGTATCGACACAGCACAAAGAGTAGTGCGTGTTGCAACTTGCAACTATACACTGCAAGCAAGAATACTAAATTGAAATTTTATATATTACATATACTCAAATTTACGCATGATGAATTGAAAACATAGAATTTTTTTATTCCGGAAATTTACCTGGATTATAGATTTATAAAAATTCCGGGAATAAACAACATGTATTCATGATATTTTCACGACCGATCAAAATGACCGGTTCGTATATAGATATATATGCGGTATAACTCATAGATATATCTGAAAATTAGAAGCGTAAGAACAAAATAGTTTATAATATTATTGTATGCACAAATTCAATAAAAATCATGACAATATCGTAAAATATTAAATAAGACTTAAAGAGGAAATGTTGCAACCGGTCATTTTGACCGGCTCGTAGTTCAAGTCTTAAACTTTATTCATTTAATTATTTGGAATATTTCACTCAAATTAATTTTATTTGTTTGTAAATATTAGTATTTTACCCCCATATTGGCTACAACCCACGAGTTATTGTCTAGAAATTTTTCTCTTTTTTTTTTGTTTGATTCCGGTTTAGGTTAGTTGCTGCCACAGATACCCACACTCAATCAAAATACATTTTTTTAATTTTAAATATTTATAATAATAAAAAGCTTAATAATAGCTACCATTGCTGTTTACGACCTTCTGACCACGGCTTACCACAAAAATCCAAACCCGTAATATCACTCACTATTAAAGCAATCTTTCCACTTACCTTTCGTTCTACTCCGACGTTTATCAATTAGCTCTAATTATTTAATTATGTTTTAATATTATTTTAAATATTTAGCGAAAATAAAAATCTATAACACTATAATCTCGGAGGGGTCTTCAGTGGACATGGTGCATGATCTTGATATGACTTCGTAAAGCTTATGTTACCTTTAAGTTTATGTGGTTGGCAATTTTTTTAGGCTTAAAGGTAACCTTTACGTCCTTAAGTTAAACGATCCATAAGAAATGTATACGCTAAAGCTTATTAATGCAGAAAAAATCACTCCGCCCACGTTGATACTTGATTATCGTAAAAATTAAATCAATATTGTAAACTTAATATAATTTATCATATTAGTCAATAAATTATAGAAGGTTATAGTAGTAAAAATATACTACAAATAGAATAAAATATTCATTACTACAATAGATAGATATGTTATTCGAATATTTAACAGATCTCCAATACACAGACTGATCTGTTCTGTAAAATATGACACAAAACATGTGCGTAAATTATTCATATTAATCTTCATTGTTCGTTCCTACTGATAATATTTACTATTATCGTTTTGTTAATAAATTATGTCTCTATAATACGCAAGAATATCCACTTATTTCAATTTTAAACTTATTTTTTGAAATAATTTATACAGAACATTGTAGACATAATAACAACTCCTATAAAACTCCCCTTTCTAAAAAAAAAAGTTCTTATAAAAATAAACAATTATAAAGCAAACGTAACGATACTCTTTCAGAGTTGATGTGAACTTGAAGTTTCTTTTTCCTAGATGATAGGCTTCTGAAATAATTGGAGAAAACTTCAAGTCGGGGAAAGTCGAAGAACCGTGAAGTTGCTTTTCCCTTTGAGAGTTTTAATCTTACGTTGGATTCATGTAATGCAGTGACTAGAAGTGTTATTTAGAGAAAATCCAGAAATTTTCCAGTATCGTTTAATTTAAATAAAATTGAGTATCTTTTAAAACCTCTAATCGACAGCTATGAGCCGATTCATGTGAGATCATTACCTCTTAAAACTTATTCAAAATATATAATAATTGATTGTTAGTAATCAAATTACACTTTTCCTTTTCAATATTATTGGAAATAAAAATAATTGTGAGTTTTAGTATAGAAAAAAAGTGTGAAATTTTCGGAAATGTGTATATTTCGGAAATCATTTTATCAAGAAATGAACGGTTAAAAAAAAGTATTTGAAGTTAATTGAATGATGATATTACCTAAACAGTAAGTGTAAGTCGGTTCTTTAATATGCTTAAGGTCAGTAATAGTTAGTGTGTCTAATAATAATAATTGTTTTTCTTGAAAATATTAATTGAGAAATGAATGAAAGGGTATGACTTAACTCGAAGCGACTCCCTTCAGAACTGATACCCAAAATTCTAATTATTTTGAACATTTTTCTGTTAACTACTGATAATACTAATTTATCTACATCTTCTTTCATAATATTTCATTTATCTACCTGTACGACAACAATTCATGAAGAGTGTTGGGTTCAGTACGTGGTATAGACTGTACTGTTTATGTGACAACGGTTGTGCAGGAAGGTGATTTATCCTAGATCACGCTTAAGCGCCTTATTCCCTCTCTTTTGGGTACCTACTATATAGAGGTTAGGTTGGTCCTGGAGGGTCCAAGATCCGTTAGGATCCTTCTCCGTCCGCTAAGTGATGCCAAGGATCTTAGGCACGCCAACTCCGTGTTCTACCACTGATAGACTCCGTTCCCAAAAGTTATAACACATGGTCAGCAATAACAATAGTTTTATCAATAGAAAAGAATATCAATTATAAGACGCCTGATACCGGAAGTTGCTTAACGATAATGTTCATAATATCACATTAAGTGGAATTCATTATACTTGTTCTTTGAAGAGATTAAAAAAGAATAATTAAAATTCAACTATAATGAGAAATTGATTTCCATAGGACATATAGGTTAAAGGTCAAAGGGAAATTATTGTACAATTGCGAGCAATTACAGCGGACTAACCCCGTTAGGAAAAGTAAATTGTTAATTAAATGACGACGGGTTAGTGTGAAGAGTGTGACAAGACGACCAGGTCTAAGGGTGGGGGAATGGGGGGGGGGGCGAATAATTTAATTGAATAGTGATTAATTTGCCCTCGGACGGCACCGGCCCTAATCCCTTTAATTCGGCGCCATCCCTAACCGAGTTCCATCCCCGGTCTTCGCACAATTAGAAGTAATGTCCTACCGGTCTTGCCCGAGTCGCCATTAGTATAAATTCCTGTCCTGTCCCTCGTCGTCTTGCCGCGCCACGAGCTCTCTGCGTCATGGGATTCCATGCGTTAGGTTTAAATTATAGAGGATGGGATTAATAAAGAACAATCCGTTACTGGCTTCTTTTTGGATATCAAATGTGCGCAGATTAAGTGAAAAAAACATCTGGCAAATATTCTGCATAACACGAACCTAATATTTTAAAAACGAATTTATTATACATAATACAACTGTATAATAATTATAATTATTTAAGTAGTTAAATTAGAAATGTAAGAAGTAAATTAGAAATGTAGTAAGAAATGACACAATTCGATCAGAAATGGGTATGAATCGGTAGATTATAATTGTCCTTTAGCAATTGAAAGGACAAAATTGAATTAATTTTGGATAGGTAAAGAGAATAAAAGATGAAAGCTCCGGAAAAGTATAATAATGGATCCCACATGAATTTAAAATTTGTGTCTTTGTAACCAAAAAAGGAACAACGATCAACTACCAGATTTTTTCCACTATTAAGAATACCTACTTTATAGAGGCTGAGTGAGCCCCAGGGAAATCTGCAATATTTTCAATTAGAATAAATAATTGATCTGCCACAGCTGGTATCGAACTGCGGACCTACAGCTATGAAGCTCAGCATTCTACAGCTATTTATATTATTAAAAGACTTAAATAATCGTTTAAAAAAAATATAAAAATATCATTATCTACTAACTACAAGAATCATATTACCTCTATAACGTGAAACATTTTACTGGAACTTATACTCCAGTAATTGGTTATGAAATAGGATCCAGAATGGCTTTCTGTCTCTGTTCCCTTGGAGTGTTTACTTCGAGACAGTTAAATGTTCCCTGGTCCCAGTTATTTCTCCAAGTGCTCCTCAGGTTTAGGTACATCGGTCATCCTAGTCCTGGAGTAGTCTTTGTTCTTGGAAGGACTGTTGTGGAGTTGTTGAAGTGCTTTTCCTTCAAGATTTACGATCTCACTCATCTCCAGATCTCGAGGTCCTCTTCAACCTTAATCACCTCCTTCCTTTTCAAAAGCTTGTACTTTTCTAACGCTGA
The DNA here is from genome assembly GCA_964056705.1 of Troilus luridus. Classification (NCBI taxonomy): domain Eukaryota; kingdom Metazoa; phylum Arthropoda; class Insecta; order Hemiptera; family Pentatomidae; genus Troilus; species Troilus luridus. The sequence goes on along the minus strand of OZ057417.1, from coordinate 23,385,821 downwards.
TATTTTTTATGTCTCGCGTTTATAAACATTTTTTTCGTTAGTAATGTGTTTATAAAACTTTTTTTATATTGATTTCCAGGTGCTTGTGGTTTAGCAGGTCGCCATGGACTGTTATCAGCCAGTGTTTATAACCTAAACACGGGTAATAATACTTATTACACCTATCTTTTTATGATATTAAAATACTAATTATAGACCCCTCTGGCACGTTTCTTTTCTTACAGAACTCTTTTTCTTAAAACTTCGACCAAAAAATCTCCGGTTTATCTTCTTTTCGAAAACCATTTTCACATTTAATAGTTGGCACTATCCTGTACTTCTTGAATTATTCCACATCTTCTTCCGGAGGCGGCAATTCCTAAAGTGTTATCCTTTTAAAAAACCAGATATCATTTAATAGGCAATTAAGACATTTTAATAGACAATATACAAAATTAACCTGACAAAGCTCTAAAAAAACAACACGGAATCAATTTATAAAGATCCTACAAATAACTCAAGTGAGACGATTGACGTGAAGAGATTAGACGAGGTTTCATGGTGACACGATAAATCCCAAGTACCTTTTCTATAATATAAATGTGAGATTACATATGTATATACTTATATCTTTTTGGCGATTTTTCGAGACTATGTTGGTCTTATCTTCCATAAAGAAGTTGAAAGAACTGAAGCTGGAGAACTACAATTATTATCTATAACAGTCAAGAAAAGTAGAAACCGATACATGCATAAATACATAATTCTTTGGTTGACGGTTCTAAACATAATTTCGTTTTAAATAATAAAAAACCTTCTTCTTTTCATTAGCCAAGAAGTATAATTTTTACTGCCCTCGAGATCATTGCAGTCGAATTAAGATTAAAAAAGATATTAAAAGTGGAAATAAGAGATCTCGAAGAAACCCGGTGGTTGCAGTTGACTCGGTCCTGAATATTTAAAAAAGGACACACAGCAACCTTCTTTCCACACCGTCTTCCCCTACTTTATTCATTTATCTTTTATTCCTATTCTTTTCTTTTCCTTTTTTGTTTAATTTTCCTTGTGCTTCCTTGTCTTCCAGTCCCTCGTTGGTGTTCTTTAACTCCGAATTGTATTATTCATTTTTCTGTCGTCCTTTGTTTTTTTCGCTCTCACTCACTCTCTCTCTCTCTCTCTATTAAAGTAGGGAAATATTGGGGAAATCGTCTCCTCTATAAAAAATGTACTTAATTCATTCCAAATAACTCCCCCAAATTTTAATAATAAATTATTGACTTAGGAGAGTTGGGCAATATTATTTTTAATTCTCTTGTATAGTGCGTTGTTATAGGAGCGGATTGGTTCAGTGGTAGAGCACTGAGTTGCCATGCCGGAAATCCTGGTTCAAATCCCGCTGCGGGCCATGACTTTTATTTAGTCTGTTTGCAGCGGGAGATGGATCATATAGGATCTAGAACCCCCCTGGGGCCCACCCAGGCTCTATAAAATATTATAAAAATAGGGTACCCAAAATAAGGGGGGAAAATCTGGTGGTTGAGCGTGACCTAGGACAAGCGTCACCTCCACATTATGTACTGAACCCCAGACCCGTTTACGGGTTGTATTGGTACCGTTTTTTTTTTTTTTAGTACGTTGTCTTACACACAACTTCACAACAGGTGACACTTTTTTTGTTGTTGTTTTTTTACCAAAAAGACTAATTCTCAAACTTATATTATATATTAATTTTTTATGCATTGTAATAATATTTTTAGCGGGGTGGCTTAATGGTGGAGCGTTGGGTTGCCGTAAGGAAGGCCCTGGGTTTAAATTCGGGTGCTGAAAGATTTTATTCAATCTGTTAATAGACCGGAGATCTAGGACCCTCCTTGAGGCTCACCCAGCCTCTATAAGGAACAATCTGGGAGTTCAGCGTGATCTGGAATTATTCACCTCATTTCACAATCGTCCGAGAAAGAGCACAGTCTCTACTACTTACTGAAACCATTACCCTTCATAAGTTAAAGTGGTACAGTTTTTTTAAAATTTAATATTCCACATATTATCAGTGAAATGCACTAAAACCGTATTTATCAGACTAATTATTTGTGTTGTGAGTTTTGGAAACCCCCTTCGGCCTCATCCTGGCTCTATAATGTTTGTTTACTAATTTAACGTCACTTTATGCTGCTATGGCTAATCGGACGATGCTACATTGGGAGCTCTAAATTTTGTCTATCCAGATATATAGGATAGGGATATTTAACGAGTACGACTCGGTATCACTATAGTATGCCCCTTCCGAAGGACGCCATAACCAAGGATTTTTTACCACATTTAAAAAATCCTAAAGCCTCCTGCCGGGCTGCGAATCCACGATCTTGGGCGATATATGTAATAATCTTTGTTTATTTATGATACCTACTTAGGTGAAGTAAAATCTTGTTAAATTATCAATAATTATCCAATTAATGATATCTCTATTATATGCTGTTATGAAAATATTCCTGCAGCAGTTTACAGACAATGGACAGCTAACCTTTTTCAGAAACATCTCAATTCCAAAGACTCTCTACCCCTAGTCTGTGCAAACAGCTAAGATAAAGAGAACGAAGTGGGAGGGGGGGGGGCGTTTCTTTCAAAACTTTTACGATCGGGACTCACAAATAATACACTTACGATAAAAAATAAAAAAAGTCGATAAGAGAAGGGGAGAGTATTTCTTTTCAGAAGCCTGAGTTGGTACGAGCCCTCAGGAGCTAAAACGTCATCATTAAAGAACTGAAATGGGCCCTGTAGTAAGTACTCTTGTGTCTTCGACCCTTTTCGGCCAGCATTAATTGCAATTTTCTTTTACCATTTCGTTCCGTCTACGAGCTGCGTTGATGAGGTTTAAAAAACTTTGATCTTTATAAAATTGATGGAAATATCAAAAAAAAAAAAAGAAAATCGCCTTTAGTTGGATAGACGAACCCTCTATCAATCAAAATATAAAATTTTTGTTTTAAATACTTAGTGACAAAAAACAGTACCAATAGAGTCCATTAAAGGTGTAGTAGTGATGTTGATACGATACCTATTGTATACTCGAGCCCACACTAGTTCAGTATATAGTATTATCTCCACCATTACCACAGCCAACGGTTGTGTAAATAAGTGATTTGCCAATTAAGGATATTCATATTATAGATGCTGATAGTCACATTAGTTCAAGTGGTTAGTATAATAAAACTACTATGCCCAAGATCGTTTAACACTTTATTTGAAATACTACGGAAACTCGAATTGAATCCAATTGCATATTAATATTTACTTCGTTTACAGCCATGGGTAGACTATCTGGAGTCACCATTCCTGGGCTCACCCGGCTTTTATAAAGTAGAGGAGAACCTTGAAAGATAAGTCACCCCATATTGTACGTTTCCTACCAGGGATCTTATTGGGTTTTCTAGCTTATTCATTTTACACCACTTTATGTTTTTAGTGCTATCAAAGAAACCCTATTTTTTTCCTATCGAGGTATAATTAGGATTATCTAGGACAAATCACTTCACTACACAACCGTTGTCCAGTCTCTACCACGTATTGAACCCAAGACCCTTCATGGGTTGTAGTAGTACAGCTTTTTTTATATAATGTTCCACTAAAACCGGATATAGCTGTCTAACTATTTATTCTGTGAGTTTTAGAAACCCCCCTCTTATTCTGCCTCTATAATGTTAGTTTATTCATTTAACATCACCTTATGCTTCCTTGGCTAATCGGCTACAGTGGGAGCCCGAAATTTTTACCATCCAGATATAATCAAGTCGCGCAGGCTCGGTATCGCTATTTTACGCGCCTCCTAAAGAATAGCGTAACCAAGGATTTGTTTCTCCCTTTAAAAAATTCTAAGGCTCCGAACCTGCGATCTTTGGTATAGTTTGTTCTAACCTCTAAACCACAGTTAAATACGTTCCATGGACTAAAGTGGTACAGGTTTACTCTATCTAGCCCAGAAAGTTTTTTTTTATTAGACTAGTTTTAAGTAGCTATATTTTTATCTTTTTACTCCAATTTCAGATCTCATCACGCCCTTTTTTTTTTTGTTAATTACTTTAAAACTATTAACTACTCCCCTGCTACCGTTGAAGGTATGTGTTCCGCCGGAAAGTGATGGGCTTAAAAAGTCCTAGTCATCAGCCATCCTGATGGGACTTAGTGAACTTGGCTGATAATCAATGGCGTTCACTTCAGGGAAGCCCATTCAGTGAGGAATTCTAAAGACTTCGCCGCTCCCCTGAATCCCCCAGTCACCCAAATGGCACACTAAATTTACATCCCCTTATTACGAGGAAATCTGTCTTGAAGATTTTTCTAAGGTTCGTTAGAGTCTGAGTCTTATTGTTTTGTTTTAAATGAGATTTAAATTTTTAAAGAACCCTGTCGAACAGATACGTTACCTAGGACTCCATCTGGACAAACGTCTCACTTTGAATCCTCATACAAGACTGAAAAGACAAGAAACTGCTCGACGTTTTCGCCTACTTGGACACTTACTGGACAAACGCTCTAAGCTCCCAATCAATCACAAAAGACTCATTTACATGACAGTTATCAGACCTATTTGGACATACGGAGTTGAGCTTTGGGGCTCTACTAAACCATCCAATTCATCCCGTACCCAATCCTTACAATCCAAAATCCTTCGTAAAATCCTCAATGCTCCTTATTATGTCACAAACAAACTCATCCATCATGATCTTAATATCCCATATGTTACTGATTTGGCCCAAACTAGATACCTATCCTTCCATGACAAGCTTCATACACACTTGAATCCGCTAGTCTTTCAACTTGCTTCCCATACTATTCCTGATAACCCTCCGAGGCGTCTGAAAAGAAGATGGCCTCGAGACCATCAACTATTGAACTTTATTGAAGTGCTACCGATGGGTAGTTTCTCCACAAGTGTTTTTTCATGTCATATTGCACATATTAGCAGATTTTCTTGTTATAATAATATTATAATTGTAAATATCAATAAATTAAAATTAAAAACTTTAGGGTAGTTATTCCGTGAGTTATGTTACAGCTGATGTTAACTCGCAATAACTATGATGTAGTTGGGGAACACCAATTGTGATTGAACACCGATTGTGAACAAAAACTTGGCTTTTAAACAATATAGCTATTTGACGATACCTGGTTGAACAAATACTGTTTATCCGGTAATTACCCCGTAGGCTGTCGATTTGAGTTAAGTCACAAAAAGTTTTAACTTTTTATTCTTTTCCCTTTTAATATTTTCCAAAATTACAAGTTATCACGAGCTTTATTTTTTATATTTTTGGAAAATATTAAAAATGAAACGAATAAACTGTTAAAACTTGTTGTAACTCGACTCGAAGCGACAACCTGAGCAACAGATACCAATCTTTGTTTTGATTTATTTATTTTGGCTTAGTAACGAACGAATTACTGAAAGTTAATATGTTCTTAGGCGATTGGTAAGATTGTATTCGAGGCGTAGGTGGGAGGATTACAATAATTGGTTTAACAGTTCCGTATGTAGTCGCTTCTAGTTAAGTCACGACAAGTTTTAACATTTCATTCTTTCATTTTTACAATTCTATACAATGAAATCATCGTAAGTTACGTTATGAGTAGAAGAGAGTAATAATGGGAAAATGTATATATTTCGGTAATCATTTCATCGAGAAATGAACGTTTCAACAAATATTTCGGGGCTACCTGTGATCTAGAGATTAGCGTAACAAACTACTAAGCCCAAGATCGCGGGCTTAAATGGAGTAAAAAATCCTTTGTTACGCCATCCTTCGGAAGGGACTTTAAACTTGGGTACGATATCAGGTACTCTTTAATAATCGCTATCCTAATCAAACCTGGATAGGCAAAATTTAGAGCTCCCAATGTAGCATCGTCGGATTAGCCATAGCAGCAAAAAGTGACTTTAAATGAACAAACAACAGAAAATATTTCGAAGTATAGGTGATGATATATTATGACCTAAATGTGTATGTCGGTTCTGTAATCTATGTACAGTATGTAATAGTTACTATATAGAGCCAGTAATAAAATTAATTTCATTTTCGAGAATATTAAAAAAAAATAAGAATGAACTTGTTGTGACTCGAACCTGCAACCTGCAGAACTGATCCATAACTCAATTTAAGCATCAAGTAAATATAAGAAAATTGAAGAAAAATTTTCGTACACGAAATTGATTTATTTATAATCACTATTAAAAAGTGAAATAATTGTAAAATAAAGCATTCTCGACTTTCGGGGGCGTTTCTTCCCGATTTGTCAACACAAATTTTATACAGCACCATATACATATAGCCAATAATACAATTATTTTTATTTTCGAGAATATTGTTAAAAATGAAACAAATAAAAAGTCTAAACTTGTGACTTAAAGTGACAACCTTCTGAACCAATACTCTTTGATATGTTGTTCATGGACAAAAGTTTCCAAGCAGAGATTGGTATCGGGATCGAACCTTCGGGTTCGCTTAGCCATCTGATTATTATTACTTATTTATTTATTACTTGTATTTTGGTGTATACCATAGCTGCTGATCCTAGTTAATAGAAGCAGATCAAGCTCAAGCTACTTACCAACTTAGACAATAAGATTCTTAAGCCCGCTTTATTATTAACATAGCCATCTCAATTCATGAAAATTGAGGATTAGATGACATAATGAATAAGCCACAAATTCGGTAGATCAAATTAAAAAATATATAAATAAAAAACGTGAAATAACGGTATTAATAAAATTAAAGAGTTGATTAATATTGATTTATCAATTTTTAGTATATTCTTGTTAATAAAAAAATAAAAATTTATTGTTGTGAATAGGGATTTTATCTATATTATGTTTTATTTTTACTTTAATTATTATTATTTTTTAATTAAAAAATCGAATTCTATATCAATGATATTTCTGTTAAATTATAGATATTATTAGTCACCTATAAAAGATATATTAACTCTGAAAGAAAATTTATCCATCCCATTAGATCATTGATAATGGAATATTTAATTACATTAATTTATTATGTAACAATTGTTTTATTGATTAATAAGTTTACGGAATGCCTTTCATTCGATTGATCAGAACCTGGTATTCAGAAAAGTAGGTTTATTTAGAAAACAAAAAAAGTATATTTGCATATAAAAAGTATTTTGTAGAATCATTGTCGTTATACGTTGTTTTCCTGTTAAAAAAAGTAAAAAAAAAAGGAAATTTCTACTGCCCAGTTTTGTTCAATCTAATACTGAATTAAATAGTAAATTGCAATCAGTATTGAAAAAGGTTTTACATTGTGTGACAATTTGCCTTTGATTGGTTTTGTCACCGTTATTTAATTAATTTTCCAATAAAACATATAAACCTAGAGTATAATTAAATATGTAATACGAAGCGATTTAATTAACAAAGTTCTTTTATATAAGATAATTGGCAATGTATCCTTCCAATTCTTTTATTTAATTTTGTTTTATTCGGCCAAGTTTCCTAGATTTTATTATTTTTATCTTCAATCCCCCACATACATACTATTATTATTATTAAATATTAAAACATTTATTTAATTAATTACATCAAACGTAGAGTTGATATTATTATTATTATATAAAGTCAGCGGTCTTGTGCCGGTTTGAGAATAAACCGCCCTCAGCGGACTCCAGCCTAATATTATGACTTAAAATACCGAAAGGTAATAAAAGGCTTTTAGTTTATATAGCAGCATTCCATCTATTTATTATATTTGTAATTTGTATATATTGTAAATAAATCTTGGAGGATTAAAAAAAAGAAAAGAAAAAAAGGGTTAAAACCTGATTCAAATTGATGTTCAATTTATTAATTTATTATATTTGTATTAATTGTTATTAAAATTACTATCGCCTTTATTAGATCTTAAATTGAATCAGCAATATATTAATTACTAACGTCCCTCCCAGCTTCGCTCGGGTAATAAGGCATATTATGCCTACATAATTTGTTTGTGTAGTATATATTTTTTTTTATCACGTACCGGCCACTAAGGACCATATGAATATCAGTGGTTAGGCTTCTTTGGGAGTCTGGATTTTCTTTCTTCCCATCTCATCTAATAATGTACTTTATTATCAAGAAATTATAAAAAATAAAAACAAAAACAAATATTTCTTTATATACGAATTAATTATCTTGCACGTTAGATGATTGCACGGGATTAGACAAGCAGCGTCTTCGGCGAAACCCATCGATATTTCAACCTATTTACACAAAACCTCGACAAACTATATACCTAAACCTTGCTGGTGAATCACTCTATCTATTGTTGAAAACCGCATGAAAATCCGTGCAGTAGTTATTGAGGTTACCGCGAACAAACGCGGCCGAGGACTTTGTTTTATAATATGTATAGATAGATATTGTTACTTATGCTATTAGTAATTTTTAATAATGTGCTTTTTGTAATATCTAAATATATAGATAAATAACAATAGGCAATAAATAACAACTTTTAAGTTGTTGGTAATTGTTTGCCAATTAAATGTTTGGCAAATTCGATTATTTATTTGTTATATTAGGAATGGGTATCATGATTATTTCAAGGAGTTTTCTGTTTTCTTATCGTAAGTTATAATTGGGTAAATAAATTAAACTTTTCTATTCTAAATAAACAAGGCATATTTTTCAAACCTCACATTTTTTTCAAAGCTTTATTTGAAACTAAATATATATTTTTTGATGTAATAAAAGCCTATGTTACTGCTCTCTTAGATAGGGAGAAACTTAAAGGGAGTTTATTAATTAGCCAACGTTTCGATCTACTTTGCAGGTCTTCTTCAGGGTGCACATATGCAAAATACAGACAATTGGAAATTACTAAATTGTTAAAAATTACTTAATACAGTAAATATTAAAATTGAAATATATAAGTATATCGTATAAAGGTATCTGAGTGGTGGAAAATAAAATAAATATGGGGGGGACCTATTTTCGTGGTGGAGAATAAAATAGGCCCCCCTCATATTCATTTTATTTCCCACCTCTCAGATACCTTTACACTTATGTATTTTAATTTTAATATTTTTCGTATTTAGTAAGTTTTACCAATTTAGTAATTTCCAATTGTCTGTATTTAGCATATTTAGCCCTGAAGAAGACCTGCAGAGTGGGTCGAAACGTTGGCTATTTAATAAACATTTCTCCCTGTCTAAGAGAATTTATTGACCTCCACCCGGCTCATTTTCTTCTACATATATAATCAAAGTCAACTATTATCATTCAAGATGCGATTTTCTATTTATAAATAAATAATAAACGGCTTTGTGGCTTTCACACTTTAATAGTTTGGTATTTAAGTGTTCTTAAATTTGACTTTGGTGGAAGGGTATTATGACCATTATATGCAGTTTTCTTGTTATAATTTGGTAAATAAACTATTTTATTGTATTCTATTCAATCAAGGCATGGTTAATAAAACCTGACAAATTTTCTCAAATTGAAATAAATTTTTGTAATTGAAAATAAAGACTTTTTTTATTTAATAAAAACGTATGTTACTACTCGTTAATTACAAAAGGCTAAGTGGTTTTCGGAATTTATCAGGGTCGTCATTTAAGTGTTCCTAAATGACTTTTTTCCCAGCAAAAGCGGTATAAAAACCAGTATACATGCTATTTTCTATTTGTTTTTTATCGTGGTTTTATTTTTATTCTTTTTCCTGGGGTGTATAAAAAACCTTTAGTCCATAAATCATTGCATTTCGTCTATTTATTAGACGTTTCGACTCGACATGGCCATTTTCAATATATAATTATCTCATCAGTCAACAATGTATATTATTTTTATTCTTGTTTAAATAATCGAGGCACGGTTTTGTCAAAGCTTTAGTTGACTATAATGTTTTTGTTTTTTTACATATGTATCAATAAGAGGAATTCTTCCATATGTGGATGTATGCATTTAAATACTTCATTATGCTTTGGTTGGTTATTAGGAAAGGAGCATACGATTATT